>CM046306.1:4633075-5277862 GCA_025267735.1 Mactra quadrangularis | reverse complement strand
TTTTTCGCTCAAAAACTGACATTTTCTGCATACGCGGACCTGTCGCAAAATCCAAAATTTCACGAAAGTTTTTTTTTTTCCAGTTTTGGCCGAAATAGGTCCCAGCGGGTCCGAATGTAAGGTTCCTCAGCGTCTAAGGTGGATCTAAGCCCCAAAAATCTGTTTTAAGGGGGTCAGACAGCCCTGAAGGCAATAGTGCAGAATTTTCATATTTGGGACACGTGAAATGCAAAATCGAGGCCCCCGCTATCCGCGCCCCTTTAGGACCCCAGTCGTGCCTGTTACCTTGACTGACTCAACCGCCCCAACAGACTCCATCATCCTTGGGGCGATTTAGTGACGCTAAGTTTTTCGCCCAAAAACTGACATTTTCTGCCCACGCGCACCTGTCCAACAAGTACAGTTTTAGGCCAGGCTTAAATAAAAAGCCTATGAAATCCCCACTTTTGGTCTGGAAATGCCCCGGGAGACAATGACATTGTCATCCCGGGGCATTTCCAGGCCAAAAGTGGGGATTTCATAGGCGGTTCCGATCCATCTCCAACGGATATAGCGCGCAATTGCCTGCGTGGCTGGGCTTTCACATCTCTGAGTTGAATAGAACTGAGTATCCATGTTAATTACAGTAGGAAACCATTGAGAAGCATTACCTGGCCTCACGCTTTCCCGTTTGACTTGCGAACCCCGGTTATGCGCCTTTCCTTGACTGATTTGACTTCATCGACCAACCCCACCCACCAACCGGCCCGTTTGGCGACTCTGAATCCTCCGCACCAAAATTTGCAATTTCTTGAATTTTCTGCATAAGCAGACCTGTCGCAAAACTCAAAATTTCACGAAAAAAAAATTTCTCCAGTTTTGGCGTAAAAAGGTCCCAGCGGGTCCGAATGTAAGTTTCCTCAGCGTCTTAGGTGGATCTAAGCCCCAAAAACCTGTTTTAAGGGGGTCAGACAGCTCTGAAGGCTATAGTGCAGAATTTTCATATAGGGGACCGCATAAACGCAAAATCGAGGCCCCCGCTATCCGCACCGCTTTAGGACCCCGGTTACGCGCTTTACCTTGACCGACTTGACCCCCGAACAGACCCCATCATCCTCGGGGCGGTTTCGTGACGCTAAGTTTTTCGCTCAAAAACTGACATTTTCTGCATACGCGGACCTGTCGCAAAATCCAAAATTTCACGAAATTTTTTTTTTCCAGTTTTGGCCGAAATAGGTCCCAGCGGGTCCGAATGTAAGGTTCCTCAGCGTCTAAGGTGGATCTAAGCCCCAAAAACCTGTTTTAAAGGGGTCAGACAGCCCTGAAGGCAATAGTGCAGAATTTTCATATTTGGGACACCTGAAATGCAAAATCGAGGCCTCCGCTATCCGCCCCCCTTTAGGACCCCAGTCGTGCCTGTTACCTTGACCGACTCAACCGCCCCAACAGACCCCATCATCCTTGGGGCTGTACCGTGACGGTAAGTTTTTCGCCCAAAAACTGACATTTTCTGCCCACGCGCACCTGTCCAACAAGTACAGTTTTAGGCCAGGCTTAAATAAAAAGCCTATGAAATCCCCACTTTTGGCCTGGAAATGCCCCGGGAGACAATGACATTGTCATCCCGGGGCATTTCCAGGCCAAAAGTGGGGATTTCATAGGCGGTTCCGATCCATCTCCAACGGATATAGCGCGCAAACGCCTGCGTGGCTGGGCTTTCACACCTCTGAGTTGAATAGAACTGAGTATCCATGTTAATTACAGTAGGAAACCATTGTGTAACAGCCTTTCAATTCTCTTTTGCCGTTGTTTGTTAGTAACTTATATAATGATATGATTCGATATTTTTTTACACGGAATTCAGGTGTACTTTCAGTATTTTGATTTTTGTATCTGCGAAGTTACTTCCCTTTTTTGCATGGGTGATCCGTGCAGTTGTGTATACGTGGCAGTACGGCCATGATGACAAGAAATGATTTCTAAGTTGCGTTGCGTATTTTGGTTATGATTGAATATTTCTACCATTCCCACTGAGGTATTTATCTTATACTATTCCATCATGTATTGCTGTATTGTTTTTCTATTTTTGTGTATTTTGGATTTTTTGAATTTGATAATTGACTTAATTTATTTGGATTTGTTAAATGCGTTAAGATGACATTATTTTTGTAAGACCTTTTTGTAGGAAATTAGTTTCATTTAGTAAGAATATTTTATGTCATTTATATTTTAGTTTGACGGTACATAAAGATGTATCTGTAATAAACTCTGGGAATATATCTACCTGTTGTTGTTGCGTTCCTCAATAGTCAAACTCAACGGTATGGCACGTGAAAGAAAATTAACAGAGAAGGGATTATCGTATGAAATTGAAAAGGGTGAAAAAGATTTCAAATCTGCTGTATCTAAATGGAGAACTAAGGTTGGAAAAATTTCTAAGTTATTGTCTGACAGTGAAAATGTTGATGAAATTCGAGCAGCCAGAGACGATTTAGACAATGCTATGAGCCAGGTTTATGAAATATTTCTTCGTTTGAAAGATTTAAATAGTGATGAATCAGAGAACACTCATATAGCAAATATTCTTGAAAATTTGGAAATTGAACATCAACAGTTCTTATGTAAAATTGCTGACAAAATAAACGATATCAAGTCTGAATGTGGTACAGCAAAGTCAAGTGTGTCCAAACGATCATCTAAACATTCTGCTACGAAGTCCAAGGCCAAGTCAAGTTCATCAAATAAAACTCAACGTTCAAATGTTGCTATTGAAGCTGCCTTATTAAAAACTAAATTGAAATATATTGATGTTGAAGCAAAATTAAAGGCAGAACATGATAAAATTGTGACTCAAAAGAATTTAGAAATTGCTCAATTGAAATTGGAAATTTTGAATGATAACTGTAATTCTATTTCAGATGTTTCTAATGTAAGAGTTGATCTTCCAGTTCCCACTGTTCCTAAAAGTGTACTTGTTAGCAATTTTGTAAGTAACTGCAACCCTGAACCAAATGACTTACCACAAATTCCTCCAGAGGGTTCACTTTGTAAATCTCGATCCAGGCAAGTAAATTCACATCCCACTTTTCAACCTCAATCTGTTAGAGAGGCAAATGTCTCTGTTTTAAATCCTGCTGTTGAATCATTTGTACCTCGGAGTCAAATGTATTCAAGTCATGTTTCACGTCAAGATGACACTGTTTCAAAACAGATTATTGATCTTACTAAAACACTTACTGAGCAACTTATGATTAGTCGTCTTCCACCCCCTGAACCCACTGTCTTTGATGGGGATCCCCTTCAATATCCAGGGTGGAAATCTGCATTTTCAACACTTATTGAGCAGAGGTGTATACCCCTATCCGAAAAACTTCATTATCTAAGAAAATATCTGAGTAACTCTGTAAGAGATGTTGTAGCAAATCTATTTTTGCTTTCTAATGAAGAATCGTATGAACAGGCTAAAAGTTTGCTTGATGAACGTTATGGTGATCCATTTAAGGTTTCTTGTGCCTTCCGTAAAAAACTTGATTCTTGGCCCAAGATTGCACCCAAAGATTCACAGTCTTTAGTAAAACTTTCTGATTTCTTGAAACAATGTTTGACGGCTATGAAATCTGTTCCTGGTTTGTCTGTGTTGGACGACTGTAATGAAAATCGAAAAATCTTGTGCAAACTTCCAGACTGGTTGATTTCTAGGTGGAATAGAATTGTCATTGACTATACGGCTTGTCATAATCGTTTCCCACCCTTTGTTGACTTTGTTAATTTCATAGCTAAGGAAGCAAAAAGTGCATGTAATCCTATGACTTCAGTTCAATCGATTAAATCTTCAGGTGAGAAGTCAGAATTTAAATCAGAACAGAAAACCAATTCCCGGTCGTTTGTGGCTTCAGTTAATGATTGTTCTTCACAACCATCTTCTGATGTTGATATATTTTTGTGCCTTCTCTGTAATGACCAACACCCCCTAGATAGTTGTACCCAATTTTTTGCAAGATCTCTTGAAGATCGAAAACGTTTTGTGTTTGAAAATAAACTATGTTTTGGTTGTCTTGGTTCTGACCATATTTCTAAGTTATGCAAAACTAAACTTCGCTGCAAGAATTGTAACAAACTCCACCCTACATACCTTCACGGTGATATTAGATCTAATAAGGACATGACACTAGATAAAACAAGTCCGTCAGGTGCTGTATTTCTAAATGATTCCTTTAGCTCAATTGAATGTAGCAAATGTTCTATGATTGTTCCTGTATTCGTGTCACATATTGATAATCCTCTTGAGGAAAAGCTTGTATACGCATTACTTGATACGCAAAGTGACACCACTTTCATTTTAGATAGCACATGTCGTAATTTAGGTTTAAATGGTGTGGAGGTAAATACTCAATGTATTGCTGTATTGTTTTTCTATTTTTGTGTAATTTGGATTTTTTGAATTTGATAATTGACTTGATTTATTTGGATTTGTAAAATGCGTTAAGATGACATTATTTTTGTAAGACCTTTTTGTAGGAAATTAGTTTCATTTAGTAAGAATATTTTATGTCATTTATATTTTAGTTTGACGGTACATAAAGACGTATCTGTAATAAACTCTGGGAAAATATCTACCTGTTGTTGTTGCGTTCCTCAATACATTAAGAAGCATTACCTGGCCTCACGCTTTCCCGTTTGACTTGCGAACCCCGGTTATGCGCCTTTCCTTGACTGATTTGACTTCATCGACCAACCCCACCCACCAACCGGCCCGTTTGGCGACTCTGAATCCTCCGCACCAAAATTTGCAATTTCTTTAATTTTCTGCATACGCGGACCTGTCGCAAAACTCAAAATTTCACGAAAAAAAATTTTCTCCAGTTTTGGCGTAAAAAGGTCCCAGCGGGTCCGAATGTAAGTTTCCTCAGCGTCTTAGGTGGATCTAAGCCCCAAAAACCTGTTTTAAGGGGGTCAGACAGCTCTGAAGGCAATAGTGCAGAATTTTCATATAGGGGACCGCATATACGCAAAATCGAGGCTCCCGCTATCCGCAACGCTTTAGGACCCCGGTTATGCGCTTTACCTTGACCTACTTGACCCCCCGAACAGACCCCATCATCCTCGGGGCGGTTTCGTGACGCTAAGTTTTTCGCTCAAAAACTGACATTTTCTGCATACGCGGACCTGTCGCAAAATCCAAAATTTCACGAAAAATTTTTTTTCCAGTTTTGGCCGAAATAGGTCTCATCAGGTCCGAATGTTAGGTTCCTCAGCGTCTAAGGTGGATCTAAGTCCCAAAAACCTGTTTTAAGGGGGTCAGACAGCCCTGAAGGCAATAGTGCAGAATTTTCATATTTGGGACCCCTGAAATGCAAAATCGAGGCCCCCGCTATCCGCGCCCCTTTAGGACCCCAGTCGTGCCTGTTACCTTGACCGACTCAACCGCCCCAACAGACCCCATCATCCTTGGGGCGGTTTCGTGACGCTAAGTTTTTCGCCCAAAAACTGACATTTTCTGCCCACGCGCACCTGTCCAACAAGTACAGTTTTAGGCCAGGCTTAAATAAAAAGCCTATGAAATCCCCACTTTTGGCCTGGAAATGTCCCGGGAGACAATGACATTGTCATCCCGGGGCATTTCCAGGCCAAAAGTGGGGATTTCATAGGCGGTTCCGATCCATCTCCAACGGATATAGCGCCGAAACGCCTGCGTGGCTGGGCTTTCACACCTCTGAGTTGAATAGAACTGAGTATTCATGTTAATTACAGTAGGAAACCATTGAGAAGAATTACCTGGCCTCACGCTTTCCCGTTTGACTTGCGAACCCCGGTTATGCGCCTTTCCTTGACTGATTTGACTTCATCGACCAACCCCACCCAAAAACCGGCCCGTTTGGCGACTCTGAATCCTCCACACCAAAATTTGCAATTTCTTGAATTTTCTGCATACGCGGACCTGTCGCAAAACTCAAAATTTCACGAAAAAATTTTTTCTCCAGTTTTGGCGTAAAAAGGTCCCAGCGGTTCCAAATGTAAGTTCCTCAGCATCTTAGGTGGATCTAAGCCCCAAAAACCTGTTTTAAGGGGGTCAGACAGCTCTGAAGGCAATAGTGCAGAATTTTCATATAGGGGACAGCATATACGCAAAATTAAGGCCCCCGCTATCCGCAACGCTTTAGGACCCCGGTTACGCGCTTTACCTTGACCTACTTGACCCCCCGAACAGACCCCATCATCCTCGGGGCGGTTTCGTGACGCTAAGTTTTTCGCTCAAAAACTGACATTTTCTGCATACGCGGACCTGTCGCAAAATCCAAAATTTCACGAAAATTTTTTTTTTCCAGTTTTGGCCGAAATAGGTCCCAGCAGGTCCGAATGTAAGGTTCCTCAGTGTCTAAGGTGGATCTAAGCCCCAAAAACCTGTTTTAAGGGGGTCAGACAGCCCTGAAGGCAATAGTGCAGAATTTTCATATTTGGGACCCCTGAAATGCAAAATCGAGGCCCCCGCTATCGGCGCCCCTTTAGGACCCCAGTCGTGCCTGTTACCTTGACCGACTCAACCGCCCCAACAGACCCCATCATCCTTGGGGCGGTTTCGTGACGCTAAGTTTTTCGCCCAAAAACTGACATTTTCTGCCCACGCGCACCTGTCCAACAAGTACAGTTTTAGGCCAGGCTTAAATAAAAAGCCTATGAAATCCCCACTTTTGGCCTGGAAATGTTCCGGGAGACAATGACATTGTCATCCCGGGGCATTTCCAGGCCAAAAGTGGGGATTTCATAGGCGGTTCCTATCCATCTCCAACGGATATAGCGCGCAAACGCCTGCGTGGCTGGGCTTTCACACCTCTGAGTTGAATAGAACTGAGTATTCATGTTAATTACAGTAGGAAACCATTGAGAAGCATTACCTGGCCTCACGCTTTCCCGTTTGACTTGCGAACCCCGGTTATGCGCCTTTCCTTGACTGATTTGACTTCATCGACCAACCCCACCCACCAACCGGCCCGTTTGGCGACTCTGAATCCTCCGCACCAAAATTTGCAATTTCTTGAATTTTCTGCATACGCGGACCTGTCGCAAAACTCAAAATTTCACGAAAAAATTTTTTCTCCAGTTTTGGCGTAAAAAGGTCCCAGCGGGTCCGAATGTAAGTTTCCTCAGCGTCTTAGGTGGATCTAAACCCCAAAAACCTGTTTTAGGGGGTCAGACAGCTCTGAAGGCAATAGTGCAGAATTTTCATATTTGGGACCCCTGAAATGCAAAATCGAGGCCCCCGCTATCCGCAACGCTTTAGGACCCCGGTTACGCGCTTTACCTTGACCTACTTGACCCCCCGAACAGACCCCATCATCCTCGGGGCGGTTTCGTGACGCTAAGTTTTTCGCTCAAAAACTGACATTTTCTGCATACGCGGACCTGTCGCAAAATCCAAAATTTCACGAAAATTTTTTTTTTCCAGTTTTGGCCGAAATAGATCCCAGCGGGTCTGAATGTAAGGTTCCTCAGCGTCTAAGGTGGATCTAAGTCCCAAAAACCTGTTTTAAGGGGGTCAGACAGCCCTGAAGGCAATAGTGCAGAATTTTCATATTTGGGACCCCTGAAATGCAAAATCGAGGCCCCCGCTATCCGCGCCTCTTTAGGACCCCAGTCGTGCCTGTTACCTTGACCGACTCAACCGCCCCAACAGACCCCATCATCCTTGGGGCGGTTTCGTGACGCTAAGTTTTTCGCTCAAAAACTGACATTTTCTGCCCACGCGCACCTGTCCAACAAGTACAGTTTTAGGCCAGGCTTAAATAAAAGCCTATGAAATCCCCACTTTTGGCCTGGAAATGCCCCGGGAGACAATGACATTGTCATCCCGGGGCATTTCCAGGCCAAAAGTGGGGATTTCATAGGCGGTTCCGATCCATCTCCAACGGATATAGCGCGCAAACCCTGCGTGGCTGGGCTTTCACACCTCTGAGTTGAATAGAACTGAGTATTCATGTTAATTACAGTAGGAAACCATTGAGAAGCATTACCTGGCCTCACGCTTTCCCGTTTGACTTGCGAACCCCGGTTATGCGCCTTTCCTTGACTGATTTGACTACATCGACCAACCCCCACCCACCAACCGGCCCGTTTGGCGACTCTGAATCCTCCGCACCAAAATTTGCAATTTCTTGAATTTTCTGCATACGCGGACCTGTCGCAAAACTCAAAATTTCACGAAATTTTTCTTTCTCCAGTTTTGGCGTAAAAAGGTCCCAGCGGGTCCGAATGTAAGTTTCCTCAGCGTCTTAGGTGGATCTAAGCCCCAAAAACCTGTTTTAAGGGGGTCAGACAGCTCTGAAGGCAATAGTGCAGAATTGTCATATAGGGGACCGCATATCGTCGGTGCTCCACGAAAACCGCGTAAGTTGGTTTTGGCTAGTTTTCAGGAGGCGAAAAAAACTTAATATTTAATTGATCAAATGTCCGTTTTTATCCGTTATATGTGCATTGTTTTTTATTAAAATACATCTTTAACTTGTGAAACTCGATTTTTCAGTCACTTCAGTAATTGAGCTAAACGGACACTTACGCGATTTTGTCATTAATTTTCAAAAAAAAATTGCTTTACTCGTTTTTTGAAACACTCGTTTCCGCGATTTTTATTCAATTTGTTTATAATATAGACTTACGCGTTTTTTTAAATTCTGTAATATTAAATTGCGTTACCCTATTTAATGGCATTAAAGGCAAATAATTATCTAGAATTATTGTTTTAGTTATCCAAAAATTAGTACGAATGAGTACTAATATCTAGGATCTCATATTTTATGAAATCAAGTTTTTTTTAGTATCATCCAACAGCAGTCATACTGGTCTGAAATCTGTTCATTTAAACGCATTTGATATAAAAGGACAACAAATGTCATGGGTAATGTAAACTGCGTTTATTGTCTGATTTTTCTCAACTGTCAAAGCTTGAATAATTTCACAGTGACTGAATGCATTGTTTTTGTACTGGTGGTCACGAATTTTCATTAAATATATCTTGACTAAACATATCATTCGGCATAAGTATATTTACTCGAGTATAGCACACTTTTGGAAACCGATGAATGTATCATGGCGGTGATTCTAACAAACGCATTCACCGTAAAATTATTCATGTTTTGACAGTTGAGAAAAAACGAACTATAATTGTTAATGAAAACTAGAAAACATGTCCATTGAAATAAACTTTAATTGAAATGAACCTCAAACATGTTATAATTTTGACTATGTACATTTATCATGAATACAACAACTTCCTGCATTGCATTGCATAGAATCGAAACAACACTATTTGAAACAGTACAATATCTAACATGATTATTAAAAAAATATTGTCCAAAAAAGACTAAATAGAACGAACTTATCGTTATAACTGGCGCAAAAAATACTAGTCGAATTTTGACTATACATGTACATTTATCATGAATACAACAACTTCCTGCATTGCATTGCATAGAATCGAAACAACACTATTTGAAACAGTACAATATCTAATATGATTATTATAAAAAATTCTTGTCCAAAAAAAGACTAAATAGAACTTATTGTTATAACTGGCGCAACAAATACTAGTCAAATGTATTTCAACAAAATATTATGGACAATATATTTCACAATGTCAATATCAGGTGCATTATAAATGCTAAAATAGTGTATCATAAAATGGATGATAGTCTTTGGGAATAACAGCTTTCAACTGCTGTAAGTGCTCATATTTAGATTTTTTTATTTGAATAGGCCCTGTGTATAATGGTGGTATCACTTCGCGACCAGTCGGCACTGTTGCATTTCTCCGTTTTGGCAAATCTTTGTATTCGTCGGCATATGAAACCTTGTATTGTATAACCCCGTCGGGCGTGTACTTAAGACTACGGATATCAGTAACCACAGGGTCACCAACCTTAATACCTGGGCGTATCGTATCATAAAATTTCAAGCAACTGTAATTCTTGAAAAATGTGTGATCAACGTACTCCACAATAAATGGATGTTGTTCACGTACACTTCTCATGACTTCGACATAGTTTGTAGGAGAATAGATGGGTCTGTTTTTGAGGCGACGTTCTATTATACTGTGAGTAGAGTCGACCTCCATTTGCGTGTGCCCCTTCTCCAAAAAGTTTTGTTTTATAACAATATTATAGTGCACGGCTAATTTTAGTAAAGTATTCGATAAGGTTGCATTACGATTCTGATAACAACATCCATCGCTGAACAAAATAATCTCCTCCACACCTGGCTTGATTAATGTGCCTGTTAGAAAATCATTAATACAGGTTGCAAACGAATTTGCCGTCAGTCCACCTTCACCCTCATGCCAGAAATAACATTTAACATCTTTGGTTCCTAAATCGTACAAAGTAAAATTATGGGAGGCTAATTTCGTTTTGTAATAAACGGCACTCGCTTCAATTCTTGGAGAGAGTAAAAACAGCTTGAACATCCATTGTTATGACTTTAACTTTATCCGATGCTCTCTGTTTTTCATTGTCTTTAAACATACGGGCTTCATTTTTACGTGTTATATGGATATTGTAATTTTCGTCACTTACACTTCCATGACTATGCCCAACACAAATGTCGCACTGATCTTTTTTAGGCTTAAACAAAGACAAGTTTTTTTGATCAAATATTCTGTTTAAACTCATTCTGCTGATAGAGTTATATCCGTTGTCGCGACAATGTTTTTCATACACACGCATTAGGTCGGCGAATGAGACAAACACTGGTTCCAGATAATTTTTAGAGGTGGATGCCCTGCAGTAATGCGATTCCATTTTTGGTAAGGAATCCAAGAAAGCCTCGGCATTCTTCCATTCAGTGCTAATTCTTGTAAGAGGTGGTGTCCGTTTACTCACAGCTTTTGGTTTAGGTAATCCATTGGAGTCAGTGTTTCTATCTAACCAGTCGTACACCATATGCTCACTAATTCCAAGTGTTGATAAGAAAAAAATCTTTGCATACCCTTACTTTTCTCTCTCCAATTCTAAAGTGATATATATATGTATATTTTCTCCTTCCTTTCGCTGTGCTGTTCTCCTTACTTGTATTTGGCGCAATAATTTCATCTTCATGTGTGCTTCCTCTTGTTTTACTATCGGACTTATCACCTTTCTCTCCATCTGTATTAGAAACAATACTCTCTTCTTCAATTTTTCTTTTTTTACCTTTGTCAATGCTAGAATTAACTTCGGTTCTACAAACTAGACTAGCGACAAACAAACTCTTCTGATTCCAGTCCATGTTTTGCCAAAACGAGTCAAATATTTCTTTTCTTAATATGTCACTTATTTCAAAACAACATCTAACCCGCTCACATCTTTTCCCACAACTTCTTTCTCCTTGTATCCTCGCCTTCTTATCAACAGAGTATGTCTTTTTACCGTCACTTTCTTTAAGCCCCTTGTATGCCTTACCCTCCATTCTTAGTTTTTTATTTAAGTTTTTCTTCCAATTATCAGGACTTCCCATTCCTTTCTTTGTTCTTGGGTGTTTCTGCTTTCCATCAGATTGATTAGCTTCTTCAGTTGTTATTTCTACTTCTCGAGCAATATCTAATTCTTGGGTATTAACTTCACTCATCTTTTCATTGTCGTGATCAGTTGCTATCATGTTCACTGCAAGTGACGTTTCCTTGTCAATTAGGTTATCTTCACCTGTATCTATCATTCGATAAGCAACGAATGTTTCGCTGTCATTTGCTTGTACTTCTGTCTTTCTACAACCATTGTTTTGCGATTCTTGAACCTCGCTGTTGCCTGCACTAGATTGGTGTTCATAATTCTGCTTTCGCTTTCGCTTTGGAACTTTATATGGCTTGTTTGAAATACTTATATCAGAATCGTAATCAGATGAATTAGTACACTTATTTCGTTTCCTGTATATCTCTTCTTTCCAATCTGGATCTTTAAATGAATCGTCTGAGTCAAAATAATTACTGCTTACTTCACTTTCACTCGAGATATCATTATCACTTTCATTGTTGTGGAGTGATCTATCAACAAAATCTTCTTCGTGATTTGAATGTTTATCGTCATCATCTTTATCATCTCGTAATACACTATCTATATTAGTAATTGATGTACCCTGTATTCTATACCTATCTAGACTTGAGACCATTGATTGTTCAATTGCGACATTTGCTCTCTGTGTGTCAATATTTTTTTAAATCTTGTACTGTAGTAGGTAAGGACACCGCTTTCGAATTCATCGTCAGAAAAATCTATTTCGATATTGTTGTTGCTATCTACTGTGACAGGCATTTCCCTTTTACGGATTTTCTCTAAAGCTAATTGAACTAGTTGTTTTCCCCTCGAAGACATTTTCAATTGTCCTGTGTTACTTTTAAAATACGTTTAATTGTACAAGCTCTATGTTTCAAAATCAGTTCTTTAATTGCATCCTCTGTCTCGCTCACTTTAAAAGTTACTTGTAAATAGAACATGCAAGGCTTTATGATCGTGTAACATTGTTGTACAGTCACTTCTATACCTGACAAGTCTAACACATTCAATTTCAAAGTTGAACATATATTCAAAGCAGTTGCTGGTTTAATATTATTGTATGATAGATATAATTGGTCTAAGCTTTTGCCCTTCGATATAACTTTAAAATCAGCATCCACTAAATTTTTACATTGCGAAACGTTAAGGATCTGAAGGTTTGGCAAAAATTGTAGGAAACACAATGTTGAAATATTACTTCCAGTGATGTCCAGCCAGTATAGCTTTTTGGCATTTTGTAAGTACTTAACAAACAAGAGGTCTATTTCGAACACTGCGCATGATATTTGAGCATAAGGTATGAAAAGCTGTTCAATTCCCGAAGAATGTTTTAAAACTCGTTTGAGAACGTCATAATTTGCTACAAATTCACTTTCAAAATCTATATCCTTCCATAACACACTATTTTGTTCCACTATTACATTTAATAGTTTACAAGTTCTATTCACAGACTGTAGAAGATGGCTGGTTGGTTCTGAGAGTATTTTAACGATGATTTCTGTAGGCAACGAAAGAAAATGGTGCACCATTTAATGACATTACATGACTGTATCTACAAAAAACAAAAACAGTCTAAGAAACTTATTACAGTACTATGTATCTAAAATAGAGGGGCGTCAACCGAAAATGGGTCTTAAAGCGATTGCGATCAGTATGCAGCCTGCGCATCCGCGCAGCCTGTTCATGAACTAATTTAGATCTATCAACGAACATATGGATAAGCAGACTGATCTGGACTCATATTGATCACTATCGCTTTAAGAACTACTTTCGTTTGATGCAGCTCATTTATTCTAATAATTTATGCAATAGAAAAGCATTAATTTGCCAGACCCATCGGACAATTGATTTGCTATAATATTGTACCGCAAATAAGCCTTAATATATCTAAGAAATATCATTCTCTTCGATTATATCATAATTACTTGACAAAATATTATATTCGAAAAACGCGTATATCTTTAGACGAGCAACCCTCATCCAATGAATGGAAATCGCGTATAACAGTATTCAACTTTTAAACACGACAATCCTTGTTCATTTAACATAAACTATACATCATTCAACAATTCAGTGATAACACAAGGAATTTAGGTTACAATAACCTCGTCGTATTGTCTTACCGAGGAAAAATGAGACAAAAATTTGACTGATACTGTTTCTTACGGAAGCTAGCGTGTTCTAGGAAGTTAAGAATGCAAATAAATGTATCAACAGTACTTTTTATAACACTTACATAAAACTGCATCAATAATAAAAGGAAATAACTTACATTTTCCAATAAAATCCTTCGAAAATATTCCACACAAACGTCAGTCTGATTTTAAAAATTATACGCGTTTTTCGCTGATAAAAAATATCAACCAATGAATATACAGGATTTCGTCACATGGTCATTAAAACAACATCCTATTGGCTAAAATGTCCAGGATTTTCGCAGAAAACGTAGCATGATCCCGCTTTTCCAACAGTAAACAAAAGTTTTTTGCGCCAAAATGGACTTACGCGGTTTTCGTAGAGCAGCAACGATATACGCAAAATCGAGGCCCCCGCTATCCGCAACGCTTTAGGACCCCGGTTACGCGCTTTACCTTGACCTACTTGACCCCCCGAACAGACCCCATCATCCTCGGGGCGGTTTCGTGACGCTAAGTTTTTCGCTCAAAAACTGACATTTTCTGCATACGCGGACCTGTCGCAAAATCCAAAATTTCACGAAAATTTTTTTTTTCCAGTTTTGGCCGAAATAGGTCCCAGCAGGTCCGAATGTAAGGTTCCTCAGTGTCTAAGGTGGATCTAAGCCCCAAAAACCTGTTTTAAGGGGGTCAGACAGCCCTGAAGGCAATAGTGCAGAATTTTCATATTTGGGACCCCTGAAATGCAAAATCGAGGCCCCCGCTATCGGCGCCCCTTTAGGACCCCAGTCGTGCCTGTTACCTTGACCGACTCAACCGCCCCAACAGACCCCATCATCCTTGGGGCGGTTTCGTGACGCTAAGTTTTTCGCCCAAAAACTGACATTTTCTGCCCACGCGCACCTGTCCAACAAGTACAGTTTTAGGCCAGGCTTAAATAAAAAGCCTATGAAATCCCCACTTTTGGCCTGGAAATGTTCCGGGAGACAATGACATTGTCATCCCGGGGCATTTCCAGGCCAAAAGTGGGGATTTCATAGGCGGTTCCTATCCATCTCCAACGGATATAGCGCGCAAACGCCTGCGTGGCTGGGCTTTCACACCTCTGAGTTGAATAGAACTGAGTATTCATCTTAATTACAGTAGGAAACCATTGAGAAGCATTACCTGGCCTCACGCTTTCCCGTTTGACTTGCGAACCCCGGTTATGCGCCTTTCCTTGACTGATTTGACTTCATCGACCAACCCCACCCACCAACCGGCCCGTTTGGCGACTCTGAATCCTCCGCACCAAAATTTGCAATTTCTTGAATTTTCAGCATACGCGGACCTGTCGCAAAACTCAAAATTTCACGAAAAAATTTTTTCTCCAGTTTTGGCGTAAAAAGGTCCCAGCGGGTCCGAATGTAAGTTTCCTCAGCGTCTTAGGTGGATCTAAACCCCAAAAACCTGTTTTAGGGGGTCAGACAGCTCTGAAGGCAATAGTGCAGAATTTTCATATTTGGGACCCCTGAAATGCAAAATCGAGGCCCCCGCTATCCGCAACGCTTTAGGACCCCGGTTACGCGCTTTACCTTGACCTACTTGACCCCCCGAACAGACCCCATCATCCTCGGGGCGGTTTCGTGACGCTAAGTTTTTCGCTCAAAAACTGACATTTTCTGCATACGCGGACCTGTCGCAAAATCCAAAATTTCACGAAAAATTTTTTTTTCCAGTTTTGGCCGAAATAGATCCCAGCGGGTCCGAATGTAAGGTTCCTCAGCGTCTAAGGTGGATCTAAGTCCCAAAAACCTGTTTTAAGGGGGTCAGACAGCCCTGAAGGCAATAGTGCAGAATTTTCATATTTGGGACCCCTGAAATGCAAAATCGAGGCCCCCGCTATCCGCGCCTCTTTAGGACCCCAGTCGTGCCTGTTACCTTGACCGACTCAACCGCCCCAACAGACCCCATCATCCTTGGGGCGGTTTTCGTGACGCTAAGTTTTTCGCTCAAAAACTGACATTTTCTGCCCACGCGCACCTGTCCAACAAGTACAGTTTTAGGCCAGGCTTAAATAAAAGCCTATGAAATCCCCACTTTTGGCCTGGAAATGCCCCGGGAGACAATGACATTGTCATCCCGGGGCATTTCCAGGCCAAAAGTGGGGATTTCATAGGCGGTTCCGATCCATCTCCAACGGATATAGCGCGCAAAACCCTGCGTGGCTGGGCTTTCACACCTCTGAGTTGAATAGAACTGAGTATTCATGTTAATTACAGTAGGAAACCATTGAGAAGCATTACCTGGCCTCACGCTTTCCCGTTTGACTTGCGAACCCCGGTTATGCGCCTTTCCTTGACTGATTTGACTACATCGACCAACCCCCACCCACCAACCGGCCCGTTTGGCGACTCTGAATCCTCCGCAACCAAAATTTGCAATTTCTTGAATTTTCTGCATACGCGGACCTGTCGCAAAACTCAAAATTTCACGAAATTTTTCTTTCTCCAGTTTTGGCGTAAAAAGGTCCCAGCGGGTCCGAATGTAAGTTTCCTCAGCGTCTTAGGTGGATCTAAGCCCCAAAAACCTGTTTTAAGGGGGTCAGACAGCTCTGAAGGCAATAGTGCAGAATTTTCATATAGGGGACCGCATATACGCAAAATCGAGGCCCCCGCTATCCGCAACGCTTTAGGACCCCCGGTTATGCGCTTTACCTTGACCTACTTGACCCCCCGAACAGACCCCATCATCCTCGGGGCGGTTTCGTGACGCTAAGTTTTTCGCTCAAAAACTGACATTTTCTGCATACGCGGACCTGTCGCAAAATCCAAAATTTCATGAAAATTTTTTTTTTCCAGTTTTGGCCGAAATAGGTCCCAGCGGGTCCGAATGTAAGGTTCCTCAGCAACTAAGGTGGATCTAAGTTCCAAAAACCTGTTTTAAGGGGGTCAGACAGCCCTGAAGGCAATAGTGCAGAATTTTCATATTTGGGACCCCTGAAATGCAAAATCAAGGCCCCCGCTATCCGTGCCCCTTTAGGACCCCAGTCATGCCTGTTACCTTGTCGACTCAACCGCCCCAACAGACCCCATCATCCTTGGGGCGGTTTCGTGACGCTAAGTTTTTCGCCCAAAAACTGACATTTTCTGCCCACGCGCACCTGTCCAACAAGTACAGTTTTAGGCCAGGCTTAAATAAAAAGCCTATGAAATCCCCACTTTTGGCCTGGAAATGCCCCGGGAGACAATGACATTGTCATCCCGGGGCATTTCCAGGCCAAAAGTGGGGATTTCATAGGCGGTTCCGATCCATCTCCAACGGATATAGCGCGCAAACGCCTGCGTGGCTGGGCTTTCACACCTCTGAGTTGAATAGAACTGAGTATTCATGTTAATTACAGTAGGAAACCATTGAGAAGCATTACCTGGCCTCACGCTTTCCCGTTTGACTTGCGAACCCCGGTTATGGGCCTTTCCTTGACTGATTTGACTTCATCGACCAATCCCACCCACCAACCGGCCCGTTTGGCGACTCTGAATCCTCCGCACCAAAATTTGCAATTTCTTGAATTTTCTGCATACGCGGACCTGTCGCAAAACTCAAAATTTCACGAAAAAAAATTATCTCTCCACTTTTGGGTTAAAAAGGTCCCAGCGGGTCCGAATGTAAGTTTCCTCAGCGTCTTAGGTGGATCTAAGCCCCAAAAACCTGATTTAAGGGGGTCAGACAGCTCTGAAGGCAATAGTGCAGAATTTTCATATAGGGGACCGCATATACGCAAAATCGAGGCCCCCGGTATCCGCAACGCTTTAGGACCCCGGTTACGCGCTTTACCTTGACCTACTTGACCCCCCGAACAGACCCCATCATCCTCGGGGCGGTTTCGTGACGCTAAGTTTTTCGCTCAAAAACTGACATTTTCTGCATACGCGGACCTGTCGCAAAATCCAAAATTTCACGAATTTTTTTTTTCAGTTTTGGCCGAAATAGATCCCAGCGGGTCCGAATGTAAGGTTCCTCAGCGTCTAAGGTGGATCTAAGTCCCAAAAACCTGTTTTAAGGGGGTCAGACAGCCCTGAAGGCAATAGTGCAGAATTTTCATATTTGGGACCCCTGAAATGCAAAATCGAGGCCCCCGCTATCCGCGCCCCTTTAGGACCCCAGTCGTGCCTGTTACCTTGACCGACTCAACCGCCCCAACAGACCCCATCATCCTTGGGGCGGTTTCGTGACGCTAAGTTTTTCGCCCAAAAACTGACATTTTCTGCCCACGCGCACCTGTCCAACAAGTACAGTTTTAGGCCAGGCTTAAATAAAAAGCCTATGAAATCCCCACTTTTGGCCTGGAAATGCCCCGGGAGACAATGACATTGTCATCCCGGGGCATTTCCAGGCCAAAAGTGGGGATTTCATTCCGATCCATCTCCAACGGATATAGCGCGCAAACGCCTGCGTGGCTGGGCTTTCACACCTCTGAGTTGAATAGAACTGAGTATTCATGTTAATTACAGTAGGAAACCATTGAGAAGCATTACCTGGCCTCACGCTTTCCCGTTTGACTTGCGAACCCCGGTTATGCGCCTTTCCTTGACTGATTTGACTTCATCGACCAACCCCACCCACCAACCGACCCGTTTGGCGACTCTGAATCCTCCGCACCAAAATTTGCAATTTCTTGAATTTTCTGCATACGCGGACCTGTCGCAAAACTCAAAATTTCACGAAAAAAAATTTTCTCTCCAGTTTTGGCGTAAAAAGGTCCCAGCGGGTCCGAATGTAAGTTTCCTCAGCGTCTTAGGTGGATCTAAGCCCCAAAAACCTGTTTTAAGGGGGTCAGACAGCTCTGAAGGCAATAGTGCAGAATTTTCATATAGGGGACCGCATATACGCAAAATCGAGGCCCCCGCTATCCGCAACGCTTTAGGACCCCGGTTACGCGCTTTACCTTGACCTACTTGACCCCCCCGAACAGACCCCATCATCCTCGGGGCGGTTTCGTGACGCTAAGTTTTTCGCTCAAAAACTGACATTTTCTGCATACGCGGACCTGTCGCAAAATCCAAAATTTCACGAAATTTTTTTTTCCAGTTTTGGCCGAAATAGATCCCAGCGGGTCCGAATGTAAGGTTCCTCAGCGTCTAAGGTGGATCTAAGTCCCAAAAACCTGTTTTAAGGGGGTCAGACAGCCCTGAAGGCAATAGTGCAGAATTTTCATATTTGGGACCCCTGAAATGCAAAATCGAGGCCCCCGCTATCCGCGCCCCTTTAGGACCCCAGTCGTGCCTGTTACCTTGACCGACTCAACCGCCCCAACAGACCCCATCATCCTTGGGGCAGTTTCGTGACGCTAAGTTTTTCGCTCAAAAACTGACATTTTCTGCATACGCGGACCTGTCGCAAAATCCAAAATTTTACGAAAAATTTTTTTTTCCAGTGTTGGCCGAAATAGGTCCCAGCGGGTCCGAATGTAAGGTTCCTCAGCGTCTAAGGTGGATCTAAGTCCCAAAAACCTGTTTTAAGGGGGTCAGACAGCCCTGAAGGCAATAGTGCAGAATTTTCATATTTGGGACCCCTGAAATGCAAAATCGAGGCCCCCGCTATCCGCGCCCCTTTAGGACCCCAGTCGTGCCTGTTACCTTGACCGACTCAACCGCCCCAACAGACCCCATCATCCTTAGGGCGGTTTCGTGAAGCTAAGTTTTTCGCCCAAAAACTGACATTTTCTGCCCACGCGCACCTGTCCAACAAGTACAGTTTTAGGCCAGGCTTAAATAAAAAGCCTATGAAATCCCCACTTTTGGCCTGGAAATGCCCCGGGAGACAATGACATTGTCATCCCGGGGCATTTCCAGGCCAAAAGTGGGGATTTCATAGGCGGTTCCGATCCATCTCCAACGGATATAGCGCGCAAACGCCTGCGTGGCTGGGCTTTCACACCTCTGAGTTGAATAGAACTGAGTATTCATGTTAATTACAGTAGGAAACCATTGAGAAGCATTACCTGGCCTCACGCTTTCCCGTTTGACTTGCGAACCCCAGTTATGCGCCTTTCCTTGACTGATTTGACTTCATCGACCAACCCCACCCACCAACCGACCCGTTTGGCGACTCTGAATCCTCCGCACCAAAATTTGCAATTTCTTGAATTTTCTGCATACGCGGACCTGTCGCAAAACTCAAAATTTCACGAAAAAAAAATTTCTCTCCACTTTTGGCGTAAAAAGGTCCCAGCGGGTCCGAATGTAAGTTTCCTCAGCGTCTTAGGTGGATCTAAGCCCCAAGAACCTGTTTTAAGGTGGTCAGACAGCTCTGAAGGCAATAGTGCAGAATTTTCATATAGGGGACCGCATATACGCAAAATCGAGGACCCCGCTATCCGCAACGCTTTAGGACCCCGGTTACGCGCTTTACCTTGACCTACTTGACCCCCCGAACAGACCCCATCATCCTCGGGGCGGTTTCGTGACGCTAAGTTTTTCGCTCAAAAACTGACATTTTCTGCATACGCGGACCTGTCGCAAAATCCAAAATTTCACGAAATTTTTTTTTCCAGTTTTGGCCGAAATAGATCCCAGCGGGTCCGAATGTAAGGTTCCTCAGCGTCTAAGGTGGATCTAAGTCCCAAAAACCTGTTTTAAGGGGGTCAGACAGCCCTGAAGGCAATAGTGCAGAATTTTCATATTTGGGACCCCTGAAATGCAAAATCGAGGCCCCCGCTATCCGCGCCCCTTTAGGACCCCAGTCGTGCCTGTTACCTTGACCGACTCAACCGCCCCAACAGACCCCATCATCCTTGGGGCGGTTTCGTGACGCTAAGTTTTTCGCTCAAAAACTGACATTTTCTGCATACGCGGACCTGTCGCAAAATCCAAAATTTTACGAAAAAATTTTTTTTCCAGTTTTGGCCGAAATAGGTCCCAGCGGGTCCGAATGTAAGGTTCCTCAGCGTCTAAGGTGGATCTAAGTCCCAAAAACCTGTTTTAAAGGGGTCAGACAGCCCTGAAGGCAATAGTGCAGAATTTTCATATTTGGGACCCCTGAAATGCAAAATCGAGGCCCCCGCTATCGGCGCCCCTTTAGGACCCCAGTCGTGCCTGTTACCTTGACCGACTCAACCGCCCCAACAGACCCCATCATCCTTGGGGCGGTTTCGTGAAGCTAAGTTTTTCGCCCAAAAACTGACATTTTCTGCCCACGCGCACCTGTCCAACAAGTACAGTTTTAGGCCAGGCTTAAATAAACAGCCTATGAAATCCCCACTTTTGGCCTGGAAATGCCCCGGGAGACAATGACATTGTCATCCCGGGGCATTTCCAGGCCAAAAGTGGGGATTTCATAGGCGGTTCCGATCCATCTCCAACGGAAATAGCGCGCAAATGCCTGCGTGGCTGGGCTTTCACACCTCTGAGTTGAATAGAACTGAGTATTCATGTTAATTACAGTAGGAAACCATTGAGAAGCATTACCTGGCCTCACGCTTTCCCGTTTGACTTGCGAACCCCGGTTATGCGCCTTTCCTTGACTGATTTGACTTCATCGACCAACCCCACCCACCAACCGGCCCGTTTGGCGACTCTGAATCCTCCGCACCAAAATTTGCAATTTCTTGAATTTTCTGCATACGCGGACTTGTCGCAAAACTCAAAATTTCACGAAAAAATTTTTTCTCCAGTTTTGGCGTAAATAGGTCCCAGCGGGTCCGAATGTAAGTTTCCTCAGCGTCTTAGGTGGATCTAAACCCCAAAAACCTGTTTTAGGGGGTCAGACAGCTCTGAAGGCAATAGTGCAGAATTTTCATATTTGGGACCCCTGAAATGCAAAATCGAGGCCCCCGCTATCCGCAACGCTTTAGGACCCCGGTTACGCGCTTTACCTTGACCTACTTGACCCCCCGAACAGACCCCATCATCCTCGGGGCGGTTTCGTGACGCTAAGTTTTTCGCTCAAAAACTGACATTTTCTGCATACGCGGACCTGTCGCAAAATCCAAAATTTCACGAAAAATTTTTTTTTCCAGTTTTGGCCGAAATAGATCCCAGCGGGTCCGAATGTAAGGTTCCTCAGCGTCTAAGGTGGATCTAAGTCCCAAAAACCTGTTTTAAGGGGGTCAGACAGCCCTGAAGGCAATAGTGCAGAATTTTCATATTTGGGACCCCTGAAATGCAAAATCGAGGCCCCCGCTATCCGCGCCCCTTTAGGACCCCAGTCGTGCCTGTTACCTTGACCGACTCAACCGCCCCAACAGACCCCATCATCCTTGGGGCGGTTTCGTGACGCTAAGTTTTTCGCTCAAAAACTGACATTTTCTGCATACGCGGACCTGTCGCAAAATCCAAAATTTTACGAAAATTTTTTTTTTCCAGTTTTGGCCGAAATAGGTCCCAGCGGGTCCGAATGTAAGGTTCCTCAGCGTCTAAGGTGGATCTAAGTCCCAAAAACCTGTTTTAAGGGGGTCAGACAGCCCTGAAGGCAATAGTGCAGAATTTTCATATTTGGGACCCCTGAAATGCAAAATCGAGGCCCCCGCTATCGGCGCCCCTTTAGGACCCCAGTCGTGCCTGTTACCTTGACCGACTCAACCGCCCCAACAGACCCCATCATCCTTGGGGCGGTTTCGTGAAGCTAAGTTTTTCGCCCAAAAACTGACATTTTCTGCCCACGCGCACCTGTCCAACAAGTACAGTTTTAGGCCAGGCTTAAATAAAAAGCCTATGAAATCCCCACTTTTGGCCTGGAAATGCCCCGGGAGACAATGACATTGTCATCCCGGGGCATTTCCAGGCCAAAAGTGGGGATTTCATAGGCGGTTCCGATCCATCTCCAACGGAAATAGCGTGCAAATGCCTGCGTGGCTGGGCTTTCACACCTCTGAGTTGAATAGAACTGAGTATTCATGTTAATTACAGTAGGAAACCATTGAGAAGCATTACCTGGCCTCACGCTTTCCCGTTTGACTTGCGAACCCCGGTTATGCGCCTTTCCTTGACTGATTTGACTTCATCGACCAACCCACCCACCAACCGGCCCGTTTGGCGACTCTGAATCCTCCGCACCAAAATTTGCAATTTCTTGAATTTTCTGCATACGCGGACCTGTCGCAAAACTCAAAATTTCACGAAAAAATGTTTTCTCCAGTTTTGGCGTAAAAAGGTCCCAGCGGGTCTGAATGTAAGTTTCCTCAGCGTCTTAGGTGGATCTAAGCCACAAAAACCTGTTTTATGGGGGTCAGACAGCTCTGAAGGCAATAGTGCAGAATTTTCATATAGGGGACTGCATATAGGCAAAATCGAGGCCCCCGCTATCCGCAACGCTTTAGGACCCCGGTTACGCGCTTTACCTTGACCTACTTGACCCCCCGAACAGACCCCATCATCCTCGGGGCGGTTTCGTGACGCTAAGTTTTTCGCTCAAAAACTGACATTTTCTGCATACGCGGACCTGTCGCAAAATCCAAAATTTCACGAATTTTTTTTTTCCAGTTTTGGCCGAAATAGATCCCAGCGGGTCCGAATGTAAGGTTCCTCAGCGTCTAAGGTGGATCTAAGTCCCAAAAACCTGTTTTAAGGGGGTCAGACAGCCCTGAAGGCAATAGTGCAGAATTTTCATATTTGGGACCCCTGAAATGCAAAATCGAGGCCCCCGCTATCCGCGCCTCTTTAGGACCCCAGTCGTGCCTGTTACCTTGACCGACTCAACCGCCCCAACAGACCCCATCATCCTTGGGGCGGTTTCGTGACGCTAAGTTTTTCGCTCAAAAACTGACATTTTCTGCCCACGCGCACCTGTCCAACAAGTACAGTTTTAGGCCAGGCTTAAATAAAAGCCTATGAAATCCCCACTTTTGGCCTGGAAATGCCCCGGGAGACAATGACATTGTCATCCCGGGGCATTTCCAGGCCAAAAGTGGGGATTTCATAGGCGGTTCCGATCCATCTCCAACGGATATAGCGCGCAAACCCTGCGTGGCTGGGCTTTCACACCTCTGAGTTGAATAGAACTGAGTATTCATGTTAATTACAGTAGGAAACCATTGAGAAGCATTACCTGGCCTCACGCTTTCCCGTTTGACTTGCGAACCCCGGTTATGCGCCTTTCCTTGACTGATTTGACTACATCGACCAACCCCCACCCACCAACCGGCCCGTTTGGCGACTCTGAATCCTCCGCACCAAAATTTGCAATTTCTTGAATTTTCTGCATACGCGGACCTGTCGCAAAACTCAAAATTTCACGAAATTTTTTTTTCTCCAGTTTTGGCGTAAAAAGGTCCCAGCGGGTCCGAATGTAAGTTTCCTCAGCGTCTTAGGTGGATCTAAGCCCCAAAAACCTGTTTTAAGGGGGTCAGAGAGCTCTGAAGGCAATAGTGCAGAATTTTCATATAGGGGACCGCATATACGCAAAATCGAGGCCGCCGCTATCCGCAACGCTTTAGGACCCCGGTTATGCGCTTTACCTTGACCTACTTGACCCCCCGAACAGACCCCATCATCCTCGGGGCGGTTTCGTGACGCTAAGTTTTTCGCTCAAAAACTGACATTTTCTGCATACGCGGACCTGTCGCAAAATCCAAAATTTCATGAAAATTTTTTTTTTCCAGTTTTGGCCGAAATAGGTCCCAGCGGGTCCGAATGTAAGGTTCCTCAGCAACTAAGGTGGATCTAAGTTCCAAAAACCTGTTTTAAGGGGGTCAGACAGCCCTGAAGGCAATAGTGCAGAATTTTCATATTTGGGACCCCTGAAATGCAAAATCAAGGCCCCCGCTATCCGCGACCCTTTAGGACCCCAGTCATGCCTGTTACCTTGTCGACTCAACCGCCCCAACAGACCCCATCATCCTTGGGGCGGTTTCGTGACGCTAAGTTTTTCGCCCAAAAACTGACATTTTCTGCCCACGCGCACCTGTCCAACAAGTACAGTTTTAGGCCAGGCTTAAATAAAAAGCCTATGAAATCCCCACTTTTGGCCTGGAAATGCCCCGGGAGACAATGACATTGTCATCCCGGGGCATTTCCAGGCCAAAAGTGGGGATTTCATAGGCGGTTCCGATCCATCTCCAACGGATATAGCGCGCAAACGCCTGCGTGGCTGGGCTTTCACACCTCTGAGTTGAATAGAACTGAGTATTCATGTTAATTACAGTAGGAAACCATTGAGAAGCATTACCTGGCCTCACGCTTTCCCGTTTGACTTGCGAACCCCGGTTATGGGCCTTTCCTTGACTGATTTGACTTCATCGACCAATCCCACCCACCAACCGGCCCGTTTGGCGACTCTGAATCCTCCGCACCAAAATTTGCAATTTCTTGAATTTTCTGCATACGCGGACCTGTCGCAAAACTCAAAATTTCACGAAAAAAAATTTTCTCTCCACTTTTGGGTTAAAAAGGTCCCAGCGGGTCCGAATGTAAGTTTCCTCAGCGTCTTAGGTGGATCTAAGCCCCAAAAACCTGATTTAAGGGGGTCAGACAGCTCTGAAGGCAATAGTGCAGAATTTTCATATAGGGGACCGCATATACGCAAAATCGAGGCCCCCGGTATCCGCAACGCTTTAGGACCCCGGTTACGCGCTTTACCTTGACCTACTTGACCCCCCGAACAGACCCCATCATCCTCGGGGCGGTTTCGTGACGCTAAGTTTTTCGCTCAAAAACTGACATTTTCTGCATACGCGGACCTGTCGCAAAATCCAAAATTTCACGAATTTTTTTTTTCCAGTTTTGGCCGAAATAGATCCCAGCGGGTCCGAATGTAAGGTTCCTCAGCGTCTAAGGTGGATCTAAGTCCCAAAAACCTGTTTTAAGGGGGTCAGACAGCCCTGAAGGCAATAGTGCAGAATTTTCATATTTGGGACCCCTGAAATGCAAAATCGAGGCCCCCGCTATCCGCGCCCCTTTAGGACCCCAGTCGTGCCTGTTACCTTGACCGACTCAACCGCCCCAACAGACCCCATCATCCTTGGGGCGGTTTCGTGACGCTAAGTTTTTCGCCCAAAAACTGACATTTTCTGCCCACGCGCACCTGTCCAACAAGTACAGTTTTAGGCCAGGCTTAAATAAAAAGCCTATGAAATCCCCACTTTTGGCCTGGAAATGCCCCGGGAGACAATGACATTGTCATCCCGGGGCATTTCCAGGCCAAAAGTGGGGATTTCATAGGCGGTTCCGATCCATCTCCAACGGATATAGCGCGCAAACGCCTGCGTGGCTGGGCTTTCACACCTCTGAGTTGAATAGAACTGAGTATTCATGTTAATTACAGTAGGAAACCATTGAAAAGCATTACCTGGCCTCACGCTTTCCCGTTTGACTTGCGAACCCCGGTTATGCGCCTTTCCTTGACTGATTTGACTTCATCGACCAACCCCACCCACCAACCGACCCGTTTGGCGACTCTGAATCCTCCGCACCAAAATTTGCAATTTCTTGAATTTTCTGCATACGCGGACTTGTCGCAAAACTCAAAATTTCACGAAAAAAAATTTTCTCTCCACTTTTGGCGTAAAAAGGTCCCTGCGGGTCCGAATGTAAGTTTCCTCAGCGTCTTAGGTGGATCTAAGCCCCAAAAACCTGTTTTAAGGGGGTCAGACAGCTCTGAAGGCAATAGTGCAGAATTGTCATATAGGGGACCGCATATACGCAAAATCGAGGCCCCCGCTATCCGCAACGCTTTAGGACCCCGGTTACGCGCTTTACCTTGACCTACTTGACCCCCCGAACAGACCCCATCATCCTCGGGGCGGTTTCGTGACGCTAAGTTTTTCGCTCAAAAACTGACATTTTCTGCATACGCGGACCTGTCGCAAAATCCAAAATTTCACGAATTTTTTTTTTCCAGTTTTGGCCGAAATAGATCCCAGCGGGTCCGAATGTAAGGTTCCTCAGCGTCTAAGGTGGATCTAAGTCCCAAAAACCTGTTTTAAGGGGGTCAGACAGCCCTGAAGGCAATAGTGCAGAATTTTCATATTTGGGACCCCTGAAATGCAAAATCGAGGCCCCCGCTATCCGCGCCCCTTTAGGACCCCAGTCGTGCCTGTTACCTTGACCGACTCAACCGCCCCAACAGACCCCATCATCCTTGGGGCGGTTTCGTGACGCTAAGTTTTTCGCTCAAAAACTGACATTTTCTGCATACGCGGACCTGTCGCAAAATCCAAAATTTTACGAAAAAATTTTTTTTCCAGTTTTGGCCGAAATAGGTCCCAGCGGGTCCGAATGTAAGGTTCCTCAGCGTCTAAGGTGGATCTAAGTCCCAAAAACCTGTTTTAAGGGGGTCAGACAGCCCTGAAGGCAATAGTGCAGAATTTTCATATTTGGGACCCCTGAAATGCAAAATCGAGGCCCCCGCTATCCGCGCCCCTTTAGGACCCCAGTCGTGCCTGTTACCTTGACCGACTCAACCGCCCCAACAGACCCCATCATCCTTGGGGCGGTTTCGTGAAGCTAAGTTTTTCGCCCAAAAACTGACATTTTCTGCCCACGCGCACCTGTCCAACAAGTACAGTTTTAGGCCAGGCTTAAATAAACAGCCTATGAAATCCCCACTTTTGGCCTGGAAATGCCCCGGGAGACAATGACATTGTCATCCCGGGGCATTTCCAGGCCAAAAGTGGGGATTTCATAGGCGGTTCCGATCCATCTCCAACGGAAATAGCGCGCAAATGCCTGCGTGGCTGGGCTTTCACACCTCTGAGTTGAATAGAACTGAGTATTCATGTTAATTACAGTAGGAAACCATTGAGAAGCATTACCTGGCCTCACGCTTTCCCGTTTGACTTGCGAACCCCGGTTATGCGCCTTTCCTTGACTGATTTGACTTCATCGACCAACCCCACCCACCAACCGGCCCGTTTGGCGACTCTGAATCCTCCGCACCAAAATTTGCAATTTCTTGAATTTTCTGCATACGCGGACCTGTCGCAAAACTCAAAATTTCACGAAAAAATGTTTTCTCCAGTTTTGGCGTAAAAAGGTCCCAGCGGGTCTGAATGTAAGTTTCCTCAGCGTCTTAGGTGGATCTAAGCCACAAAAACCTGTTTTAAGGGGGTCAGACAGCTCTGAAGGCAATAGTGCAGAATTTTCATATAGGGGACTGCATATACGCAAAATCGAGGCCCCCGCTATCCGCAACGCTTTAGGACCCCGGTTACGCGCTTTACCTTGACCTACTTGACCCCCCGAACAGACCCCATCATCCTCGGGGCAGTTTCGTGACGCTAAGTTTTTCGCTCAAAAACTGACATTTTCTGCATACGCGGACCTGTCGCAAAATTCAAAATTTCACGAAAATTTTTTTTTTCCAGTTTTGGCCGAAATAGGTCCCAGCGGGTCCGAATGTAAGGTTCCTCAGCGTCTAAGGTGGATCTAAGTCCCAAAAACCTGTTTTAAGGGGGTCAGACAGCCCTGAAGGCAATAGTGCAGAATTTTCATATTTGGGACCTCTGAAATGCAAAATCGAGGCCCCCGCTATCCGCGCCCCTTTAGGACCCCAGTCGTGCCTGTTACCTTGACCGCTTCAACCGCCCCAACAGACCCCATCATCCTTAGGGCGGTTTCGTGACGCTAAGTTTTTCGCCCAAAAACTGACATTTTCTGCCCACGCGCACCTGTCCAACAAGTACAGTTTTAGGCCAGGCTTAAATAAAAGCCTATGAAATCCCCAATTTGGCCTGGAAATGCCCCGGGAGACAATGACATTGTCATCCCGGGGCATTTCCAGGCCAAAAGTGGGGATTTCATAGGCGGTTCCGATCCATCTCCAACGGATATAGCGCGCAAACCTGCGTGCTGGGCTTTCACACCTCTGAGTTGAATAGAACTGAATATTCATGTTAATTACAGTAGGAAACCATTGAGAAGCATTACCTGGCCTCACGCTTTCCCGTTTGACTTGCGAACCCCGGTTATGCGCCTTTCCTTGACTGATTTGACTTCATCGACCAACCCCCACCCACCAACCGGCCCGTTTGGCGACTCTGAATCCTCCGCACCAAAATTTGCAATTTCTTGAATTTTCTGCATACGCGGACCTGTCGCAAAACTCTCAAAATTTCACGAAATTTTTTTTTCTCCAGTTTTGGCGTAAAAAGGTCCCAGCGGGTCCGAATGTAAGTTTCCTCAGCGTCTTAGGTGGATCTAAGCCCCAAAAACCTGTTTTAAGGGGGTCAGAGAGCTCTGAAGGCAATAGTGCAGAATTTTCATATAGGGGACCGCATATACGCAAAATCGAGGCCGCCGCTATCCGCAACGCTTTAGGACCCCGGTTATGCGCTTTACCTTGACCTACTTGACCCCCCGAACAGACCCCATCATCCTCGGGGCGGTTTCGTGACGCTAAGTTTTTCGCTCAAAAACTGACATTTTCTGCATACGCGGACCTGTCGCAAAATCCAAAATTTCATACGAAAATTTTTTTTTTCCAGTTTTGGCCGAAATAGGTCCCAGCGGGTCCGAATGTAAGGTTCCTCAGCGTCTAAGGTGGATCTAAGCCCCAAAAACCTGTTTTAAGGGGGTCAGACAGCCCTGAAGGCAATAGTGCAGAATTTTCATATTTGGGACCCCTGAAATGCAAAATCGAGGCCCCCCTATCCGCGCCCCTTTAGGACCCCAGTCGTGCCTGTTACCTTGACCGACTCAACCGCCCCAACAGACCCCATCATCCTTGGGGCGGTTTCGTGACGCTAAGTTTTTCGCCCAAAAACTGACATTTTCTGCCCACGCGCACCTGTCCAACAAGTACAGTTTTAGGCCAGGCTTAAATAAAAAGCCTATGAAATCCCCACTTTTGGCCTGGAAATGCCCCGGGAGACAATGACATTGTCATCCCGGGGCATTTCCAGGCCAAAAGTGGGGATTTCATAGGCGGGTTCCGATCCATCTCCAACGGATATAGCGCGCAAACGCCTGCGTGGCTGGGCTTTCACACCTCTGAGTTGAATAGAACTGAGTATCCATGTTAATTACAGTAGGAAACCATTGAGAAGCATTACCTGGCCTCACGCTTTCCCGTTTGACTTGCGAACCCCGGTTATGCGCCTTTCCTTGACTGATTTGACTTCATCGACCAACCCCACCCACCAACCGGCCCGTTTGGCGACTCTGAATCCTCCGCACCAAAATTTGCAATTTCTTGAATTTTCTGCATACGCGGACCTGTCGCAAAACTCAAAATTTCACGAAAAAAAAATTTCTCCAGTTTTGGCGTAAAAGGTCCCAGCGGGTCCGAATGTAAGTTTCCTCAGCGTCTTAGGTGGATCTAAGCCCCATAAACCTGTTTTAAGGGGGTCAGACAGCTCTGAAGGCAATAGTGCAGAATTTTCATATAGGGGACCGCATATACGCAAAATCGAGGCCCCCCGCTATCCGCACCGCTTTAGGACCCCGGTTACGCGCTTTACCTTGACCGACTTGACCCCCCGAACAGACCCCATCATCCTCGGGGCGGTTTCGTGACGCTAAGTTTTTCGCTCAAAAACTGACATTTTCTGCATACGCGGACCGGTCGCAAAATCCAAAATTTCACGAAAATTTTTTTTTTCCAGTTTTGGCCGAAATAGGTCCCAGCGGGTCCGAATGTAAGGTTCCTCAGCGTCTAAGGTGGATCTAAGCCCCAAAAACCTGTTTTAAGGGGGTCAGACAGCCCTGAAGGCAATAGTGCAGAATTTTCATATTTGGGACCCCTGAAATGCAAAATCGAGGCCCCCCTATCCGCGCCCCTTTAGGACCCCAGTCGTGCCTGTTACCTTGACCGACTCAACCGCCCCAACAGACCCCATCATCCTTGGGGCGGTTTCGTGACGCTAAGTTTTTCGCCCAAAAACTGACATTTTCTGCCCACGCGCACCTGTCCAACAAGTACAGTTTTAGGCCAGGCTTAAATAAAAAGCCTATGAAATCCCCACTTTTGGCCTGGAAATGCCCCGGGAGACAATGACATTGTCATCCCGGGGCATTTCCAGGCCAAAAGTGGGGATTTCATAGGCGGGTTCCGATCCATCTCCAACGGATATAGCGCGCAAACGCCTGCGTGGCTGGGCTTTCACACCTCTGAGTTGAATAGAACTGAGTATCCATGTTAATTACAGTAGGAAACCATTGAGAAGCATTACCTGGCCTCACGCTTTCCCGTTTGACTTGCGAACCCCGGTTATGCGCCTTTCCTTGACTGATTTGACTTCATCGACCAACCCCACCCACCAACCGGCCCGTTTGGCGACTCTGAATCCTCCGCACCAAAATTTGCAATTTCTTGAATTTTCTGCATACGCGGACCTGTCGCAAAACTCAAAATTTCACGAAAAAAAAATTTCTCCAGTTTTGGCGTAAAAAGGTCCCAGCGGGTCCGAATGTAAGTTTCCTCAGCGTCTTAGGTGGATCTAAGCCCCATAAACCTGTTTTAAGGGGGTCAGACAGCTCTGAAGGCAATAGTGCAGAATTTTCATATAGGGGACCGCATATACGCAAAATCGAGGCCCCCGCTATCCGCACCGCTTTAGGACCCCGGTTACGCGCTTTACCTTGACCGACTTGACCCCCCGAACAGACCCCATCATCCTCGGGGCGGTTTCGTGACGCTAAGTTTTTCGCTCAAAAACTGACATTTTCTGCATACGCGGACCGGTCGCAAAATCCAAAATTTAACGAAAATTTTTTTTTTCCAGTTTTGGCCGAAATAGGTCCCAGCGGGTCCGAATGTAAGGTTCCTCAGCGTCTAAGGTGGATCTAAGCCCCAAAAACCTGTTTTAAGGGGGTCAGACAGCCCTGAAGGCAATAGTGCAGAATTTTCATATTTGGGACCCCTGAAATGCAAAATCGAGGCCCCCGCTATCCGCGCCCCTTTAGGACCCCAGTCGTGCCTGTTACCTTGACCGACTCAACCGCCCCAACAGACCCCATCATCCTTGGGGCGGTTTCATGACGCTAAGTTTTTCGCCCAAAAACTGACATTTTCTGCCCACGCGCACCTGTCCAACAAGTACAGTTTTAGGCCAGGCTTAAATAAAAAGCCTATGAAATCCCCACTTTTGGCCTGGAAATGCCCCGGGAGACAATGACATTGTCATCCCGGGGCATTTCCAGGCCAAAAGTGGGGATTTCATAGGCGGTTCCGATCCATCTCCAACGGATATAGCGCGCAAACGCCTGCGTGGCTGGGCTTTCACACCTCTGAGTTGAATAGAACTGAGTATCCATGTTAATTACAGTAGGAAACCATTGAGAAGCATTACCTGGCCTCACGCTTTCCCGTTTGACTTGCGAACCCCGGTTATGCGCCTTTCCTTGACTGATTTGACTTCATCGACCAACCCCACCCACCAACCGGCCCGTTTGGCGACTCTGAATCCTCCGCACCAAAATTTGCAATTTCTTGAATTTTCTGCATACGTGGACCTGTCGCAAAACTCAAAATTTCACGAAAAAAAAATTTCTCCAGTTTTGGCGTAAAAAGGTCCCAGCGGGTCCGAATGTAAGTTTCCTCAGCGTCTTAGGTGGATCTAAGCCCCATAAACCTGTTTTAAGGGGGTCAGACAGCCCTGAAGGCAATAGTGCAGAATTTTCATATTTGGGACCCCTGAAATGCAAAATCGAGGCCCCCGCTATCCGCGCCCCTTTAGGACCCCAGTCGTGCCTGTTACCTTGACCGACTCAACCGCCCCAACAGACCCCATCATCCTTGGGGCGGTTTCGTGACGCTAAGTTTTTCGCCCAAAAACTGACATTTTCTGCCCACGCGCACCTGTCCAACAAGTACAGTTTTAGGCCAGGCTTAAATAAAAAGCCTATGAAATCCCCACTTTTGGCCTGGAAATGCCCCGGGAGACAATGACATTGTCATCCCGGGGCATTTCCAGGCCAAAAGTGGGGATTTCATAGGCGGTTCCGATCCATCTCCAACGGATATAGCGCGCAAACGCCTGCGTGGCTGGGCTTTCACACCTCTGAGTTGAATAGAACTGAGTATCCATGTTAATTACAGTAGGAAACCATTGAGAAGCATTACCTGGCCTCACGCTTTCCCGTTTGACTTGCGAACCCCGGTTATGCGCCTTTCCTTGACTGATTTGACTTCATCGACCAACCCCACCCACCAACCGGCCCGTTTGGCGACTCTGAATCCTCCGCACCAAAATTTGCAATTTCTTGAATTTTCTGCATACGCGGACCTGTCGCAAAACTCAAAATTTCACGAAAAAAAATTTCTCCAGTTTTGGCGTAAAAAGGTCCCAGCGGGTCCGAATGTAAGTTTCCTCAGCGTCTTAGGTGGATCTAAGCCCCATAAACCTGTTTTAAGGGGGTCAGACAGCTTTGAAGGCAATAGTGCAGAATTTTCATATAGGGGACCGCATATACGCAAAATCGAGGCCCCCGCTATCCGCACCGCTTTAGGACCCCGGTTACGCGCTTTACCTTGACCGACTTGACCCCCCGAACAGACCCCATCATCCTCGGGGCGGTTTCGTGACGCTAAGTTTTTCGCTCAAAAACTGACATTTTCTGCATACGCGGACCTGTCGCAAAATCCAAAATTTCACGAAAAAATTTTTTTTCCAGTTTTGGCCGAAATAGGTCCCAGCGGGTCCGAATGTAAGGTTCCTCAGCGTCTAAGGTGGATCTAAGCCCCAAAAACCTGTTTTAAGGGGGTCAGACAGCCCTGAAGGCAATAGTGCAGAATTTTCATATTTGGGACCCCTGAAATGCAAAATCGAGGCCCCCGCTATCCGCGCCCCTTTAGGACCCCAGTCGTGCCTGTTACCTTGACCGACTCAACCGCCCCAACAGACCCCATCATCCTTGGGGCGGTTTCGTGACGCTAAGTTTTTCGCCCAAAAACTGACATTTTCTGCCCACGCACACCTGTCCAACAAGTACAGTTTTAGGCCAGGCTTAAATAAAAAGCCTATGAAATCCCCACTTTTGGCCTGGAAATGCCCCGGGAGACAATGACATTGTCATCCCGGGGCATTTCCAGGCCAAAAGTGGGGATTTCATAGGCGGTTCCGATCCATCTCCAACGGATATAGCGCGCAAACGCCTGCGTGGCTGGGCTTTCACACCTCTGAGTTGAATAGAACTGAGTATCCATGTTAATTACAGTAGGAAACCATTGAGAAGCATTACCTGGCCTCACGCTTTCCCGTTTGACTTGCGAACCCCGGTTATGCGCCTTTCCTTGACTGATTTGACTTCATCGACCAACCCCACCCACCAACCGGCCCGTTTGGCGACTCTGAATCCTCCGCACCAAAATTTGCAATTTCTTGAATTTTCTGCATACGCGGACCTGTCGCAAAACTCAAAATTTCACGAAAAAAAAATTTCTCCAGTTTTGGCGTAAAAAGGTCCCAGCGGGTCCGAATGTAAGTTTCCTCAGCGTCTTAGGTGGATCTAAGCCCCATAAACCTGTTTTAAGGGGGTCAGACAGCTCTGAAGGCAATAGTGCAGAATTTTCATATAGGGGACCGCATATACGCAAAATCGAGGCCCCCGCTATCCGCACCGCTTTAGGACCCCGGTTACGCGCTTTACCTTGACCGACTTGACCCCCCGAACAGACCCCATCATCCTCGGGGCGGTTTCGTGACGCTAAGTTTTTCGCTCAAAAACTGACATTTTCTGCATACGCGGACCGGTCGCAAAATCCAAAATTTCACGAAAATTTTTTTTTTCCAGTTTTGGCCGAAATAGGTCCCAGCGGGTCCGAATGTAAGGTTCCTCAGCGTCTAAGGTGGATCTAAGCCCCAAAAACCTGTTTTAAGGGGGTCAGACAGCCCTGAAGGCAATAGTGCAGAATTTTCATATTTGGGACCCCTGAAATGCAAAATCGAGGCCCCCGCTATCCGCGCCCCTTTAGGACCCCAGTCGTGCCTGTTACCTTGACCGACTCAACCACCCCAACAGACCCCATCATCCTTGGGGCGGTTTCGTGACGCTAAGTTTTTCGCCCAAAAACTGACATTTTCTGCCCACGCGCACCTGTCCAACAAGTACAGTTTTAGGCCAGGCTTAAATAAAAAGCCTATGAAATCCCCACTTTTGGCCTGGAAATGCCCCGGGAGACAATGACATTGTCATCCCGGGGCATTTCCAGGCCAAAAGTGGGGATTTCATAGGCGGTTCCGATCCATCTCCAACGGATATAGCGCGCAAACGCCTGCGTGGCTGGGCTTTCACACCTCTGAGTTGAATAGAACTGAGTATCCATGTTAATTACAGTAGGAAACCATTGAGAAGCATTACCTGGCCTCACGCTTTCCCGTTTGACTTGCGAACCCCGGTTATGCGCCTTTCCTTGACTGATTTGACTTCATCGACCAACCCCACCCACCAACCGGCCCGTTTGGCGACTCTGAATCCTCCGCACCAAAATTTGCAATTTCTTGAATTTTCTGCATACGCGGACCTGTCGCAAAACTCAAAATTTCACGAAAAAAAAATTTCTCCAGTTTTGGCGTAAAAAGGTCCCAGCGGGTCCGAATGTAAGTTTCCTCAGCGTCTTAGGTGGATCTAAGCCCCATAAACCTGTTTTAAGGGGGTCAGACAGCTCTGAAGGCAATAGTGCAGAATTTTCATATAGGGGACCGCATATACGCAAAATCGAGGCCCCCGCTATCCGCACCGCTTTAGGACCCCGGTTACGCGCTTTACCTTGACCGACTTGACCCCCCGAACAGACCCCATCATCCTCGGGGCGGTTTCGTGACGCTAAGTTTTTCGCTCAAAAACTGACATTTTCTGCATACGCGGACCGGTCGCAAAATCCAAAATTTCACGAAAATTTTTTTTTTCCAGTTTTGGCCGAAATAGGTCCCAGCGGGTCCGAATGTAAGGTTCCTCAGCGTCTAAGGTGGATCTAAGCCCCAAAAACCTGTTTTAAGGGGGTCAGACAGCCCTGAAGGCAATAGTGCAGAATTTTCATATTTGGGACCCCTGAAATGCAAAATCGAGGCCCCCGCTATCCGCGCCCCTTTAGGACCCCAGTCGTGCCTGTTACCTTGACCGACTCAACCACCCCAACAGACCCCATCATCCTTGGGGCGGTTTCGTGACGCTAAGTTTTTCGCCCAAAAACTGACATTTTCTGCCCACGCGCACCTGTCCAACAAGTACAGTTTTAGGCCAGGCTTAAATAAAAAGCCTATGAAATCCCCACTTTTGGCCTGGAAATGCCCCGGGAGACAATGACATTGTCATCCCGGGGCATTTCCAGGCCAAAAGTGGGGATTTCATAGGCGGTTCCGATCCATCTCCAACGGATATAGCGCGCAAACGCCTGCGTGGCTGGGCTTTCACACCTCTGAGTTGAATAGAACTGAGTATCCATGTTAATTACAGTAGGAAACCATTGAGAAGCATTACCTGGCCTCACGCTTTCCCGTTTGACTTGCGAACCCCGGTTATGCGCCTTTCCTTGACTGATTTGACTTCATCGACCAACCCCACCCACCAACCGGCCCGTTTGGCGACTCTGAATCCTCCGCACCAAAATTTGCAATTTCTTGAATTTTCTGCATACGCGGACCTGTCGCAAAACTCAAAATTTCACGAAAAAAAAATTTCTCCAGTTTTGGCGTAAAAAGGTCCCAGCGGGTCCGAATGTAAGTTTCCTCAGCGTCTTAGGTGGATCTAAGCCCCATAAACCTGTTTTAAGGGGGTCAGACAGCTCTGAAGGCAATAGTGCAGAATTTTCATATAGGGGACTGCATATACGCAAAATCGAGGCCCCCGCTATCCGCACCGCTTTAGGACCCCGGTTACGCGCTTTACCTTGACCGACTTGACCCCCCGAACAGACCCCATCATCCTCGGGGCGGTTTCGTGACGCTAAGTTTTTCGCTCAAAAACTGACATTTTCTGCATACGCGGACCGGTCGCAAAATCCAAAATTTCACGAACAATTTTTTTTTCCAGTTTTGGCCGAAATAGGTCCCAGCGGGTCCGAATGTAAGGTTCCTCAGCGTCTAAGGTGGATCTAAGCCCCAAAAACCTGTTTTAAGGGGGTCAGACAGCCCTGAAGGCAATAGTGCAGAATTTTCATATTTGGGACCCCTGAAATGCAAAATCGAGGCCCCCCTATCCGCGCCCCTTTAGGACCCCAGTCGTGCCTGTTACCTTGACCGACTCAACCGCCCCAACAGACCCCATCATCCTTGGGGCGGTTTCGTGACGCTAAGTTTTTCGCCCAAAAACTGACATTTTCTGCCCACGCGCACCTGTCCAACAAGTACAGTTTTAGGCCAGGCTTAAATAAAAAGCCTATGAAATCCCCACTTTTGGCCTGGAAATGCCCCGGGAGACAATGACATTGTCATCCCGGGGCATTTCCAGGCCAAAAGTGGGGATTTCATAGGCGGTTCCGATCCATCTCCAACGGATATAGCGCGCAAACGCCTGCGTGGCTGGGCTTTCACACCTCTGAGTTGAATAGAACTGAGTATCCATGTTAATTACAGTAGGAAACCATTGAGAAGCATTACCTGGCCTCACGCTTTCCCGTTTGACTTGCGAACCCCGGTTATGCGCCTTTCCTTGACTGATTTGACTTCATCGACCAACCCCACCCACCAACCGGCCCGTTTGGCGACTCTGAATCCTCCGCACCAAAATTTGCAATTTCTTGAATTTTCTGCATACGCGGACCTGTCGCAAAACTCAAAATTTCACGAAAAAAAAATTTCTCCAGTTTTGGCGTAAAAAGGTCCCAGCGGGTCCGAATGTAAGTTTCCTCAGCGTCTTAGGTGGATCTAAGCCCCATAAACCTGTTTTAAGGGGGTCAGACAGCTCTGAAGGCAATAGTGCAGAATTTTCATATAGGGGACCGCATATACGCAAAATCGAGGCCCCCGCTATCCGCACCGCTTTAGGACCCCGGTTACGCGCTTTACCTTGACCGACTTGACCCCCCGAACAGACCCCATCATCCTCGGGGCGGTTTCGTGACGCTAAGTTTTTCGCTCAAAAACTGACATTTTCTGCATACGCGGACCTGTCGCAAAATCCAAAATTTCACGAAAAAATTTTTTTTCCAGTTTTGGCCGAAATAGGTCCCAGCGGGTCCGAATGTAAGGTTCCTCAGCGTCTAAGGTGGATCTAAGCCCCAAAAACCTGTTTTAAGGGGGTCAGACAGCCCTGAAGGCAATAGTGCAGAATTTTCATATTTGGGACCCCTGAAATGCAAAATCGAGGCCCCCGCTATCCGCGCCCCTTTAGGACCCCAGTCGTGCCTGTTACCTTGACCGACTCAACCGCCCCAACAGACCCCATCATCCTTGGGGCGGTTTCGTGACGCTAAGTTTTTCGCCCAAAAACTGACATTTTCTGCCCACGCGCACCTGTCCAACAAGTACAGTTTTAGGCCAGGCTTAAATAAAAAGCCTATGAAATCCCCACTTTTGGCCTGGAAATGCCCCGGGAGACAATGACATTGTCATCCCGGGGCATTTCCAGGCTAAAAGTGGGGATTTCATAGGCGGTTCCGATCCATCTCCAACGGATATAGCGCGCAAACGCCTGCGTGGCTGGGCTTTCACACCTCTGAGTTGAATAGAACTGAGTATCCATGTTAATTACAGTAGGAAACCATTGAGAAGCATTACCTGGCCTCACGCTTTCCCGTTTGACTTGCGAACCCCGGTTATGCGCCTTTCCTTGACTGATTTGACTTCATCGACCAACCCCACCCACCAACCGGCCCGTTTGGCGACTCTGAATCCTCCGCACCAAAATTTGCAATTTCTTGAATTTTCTGCATACGCGGACCTGTCGCAAAACTCAAAATTTCACGAAAAAAAAATTTCTCCAGTTTTGGCGTAAAAAGGTCCCAGCGGGTCCGAATGTAAGTTTCCTCAGCGTCTTAGGTGGATCTAAGCCCCATAAACCTGTTTTAAGGGGGTCAGACAGCTCTGAAGGCAATAGTGCAGAATTTTCATATAGGGGACCGCATATACGCAAAATCGAGGCCCCCGCTATCCGCACCGCTTTAGGACCCCGGTTACGCGCTTTACCTTGACCGACTTGACCCCCCGAACAGACCCCATCATCCTCGGGGCGGTTTCGTGACGCTAAGTTTTTCGCTCAAAAACTGACATTTTCTGCATACGCGGACCTGTCGCAAAATCCAAAATTTCACGAAAAAATTTTTTTTCCAGTTTTGGCCGAAATAGGTCCCAGCGGGTCCGAATGTAAGGTTCCTCAGCGTCTAAGGTGGATCTAAGCCCCAAAAACCTGTTTTAAGGGGGTCAGACAGCCCTGAAGGCAATAGTGCAGAATTTTCATATTTGGGACCCCTGAAATGCAAAATCGAGGCCCCCGCTATCCGCGCCCATTTTGGACCCCAGTCGTGCCTGTTACCTTGACCGACTCAACCGCCCCAACAGACCCCATCATCCTTGGGGCGGTTTCGTGACGCTAAGTTTTTCGCCCAAAAACTGACATTTTCTGCCCACGCGCACCTGTCCAACAAGTACAGTTTTAGGCCAGGCTTAAATAAAAAGCCTATGAAATCCCCACTTTTGGCCTGGAAATGCCCCGGGAGACAATGACATTGTCATCCCGGGGCATTTCCAGGCCAAAAGTGGGGATTTCATTTGACTTGCGAACCCCGGTTATGCGTCTTTCCTTGACTCATTTGACTTCATCGACCAACCCCACCCACCAACCGACCCGTTTGGCGACTCTGAATCCTCCGCACCAAAATTTGCAATTTCTTGAATTTTCTGCATACGCGGACCTGTCGCAAAGTTCAAAATTTCACGAAATTTTTTTTTCTCCAGTTTTGGCCTAAGAAGGTCCCAGCGGGTCTGAATGTAAGTTTCCTCAGCGTCTTAGGTGGATCCAAGCCCCAAAAACCTGTTTTAAGGGAGTCAGACAACTATGAAGGCAATAGTGCAGAATTTTCATATTTAGGACCCCTGAAACGCTAAATCGAGGCCCCAGCTATCCGCACCGCTTTACGACCCCGGTTACGCGCTTAACCTCGACCGACTTGACCCCCCGAACAGACCCCATCATCCTTGGGGCGGTTTCGTGACGCTAAGTTTTTCGCTCAAAAACTGACTTTTTCTGCATACGCGGACCTGTCGCAAAGTTCAAAATTTCACGAAAATTTTTTTGCTAACTACGTAGGGCATCGGGACGATGTGTTTAAACATGTAAGTAACTACATTCAGGTACCAAAAATTGCGTGCAAACCTCGGGACACCAGGATGAGGGGCCAATTTTTGCTGTTCTATAGCCATATATAGCCATATTGCACGGTATATATTGCGGCTCTGTTGCCATGGCGCACCTCGGTGTGCGAATGTGATTTTTTTTGCAGTTTGGTTGCTGACAATCTAGGGCACCTGAAAAACGTGTTTAAACACCAAACCCACCACGTTTAGGTACCGAGAATACCCGTGCAAATCTCGTGACACCAGGATGAGGGGCGACTTTGGGGCAATGTAGCCAACGCGCATCTCACTGCGCAGGTATGATTTTTGTGTAAATAGGTTGCTAACTACGTAGGGCATCGGGAAAATGTGTTTTAACAAGTAATAGCCATATATAGCCATATTGCACGGTATACTTTGCGGCTCTGTTGCCATGGCGCACCTCGGTGTGCGAATGTGATTTTTTGAAGTTAGGTTGCTAACCATCTAGGGCACCTGAAAAACGTGTTTACCAAACCCACTACGTTTAGTTACCGAGAATACCCGTGCAAATCTCGGGACACCAGGATGAGAGGCGACTTTGGGGCTCTGTAGACAACGCGCATCTCACTGCGCAGGTATGATTTTTGTGTAAATAGGTTGCTATCTACGTAGGGCATCGGGAAAATGTGTTTTAACAAGTAAGTAACTACAAAATGTACATTCAGGTACCAAAAAATGCGTGCAAACGTCGGGACACCAGGATGAGGGGCCTATTTTTGCTGTTCTATAGCCATATATAGCCATATTGCACGGTATATTTTGCGGCTCTGTTGCCATGGCGCACCTCGGTGTGCGAATGTGATTTTTTGCAGTTCGGTTGCTAACCATCTAGGGCACCTGAAAAACGTGTTTAAACACCAAACCCACTACGTTTAGGTACCGAGAATACCCGTGCAAATCTCGGAACACCAGGATGAGGGGCGACTTTGGGGCTCTGTAGCCAACGCGCATCTCACTGCGCAGGTATGATTTTTGTGTAAATAGGTTGCTAACTACGTAGAGCATCGGGAAAATGTGTTTAAACAAGTAAGTAACTACATTCAGGTACCAAAAAACGCGTGCAAACCTCGGGACACCAGGACGAGGGGCCTATTTTTGCTGTTCTATAGCCATATATAGCCATATTGCACTGTATACTTTACGGCTCTGTTGCCATGGCGCACCTCGGTGTGCGAATATGATTTTTTGCAGTTAGGCTGCTAACCATCTAGGGCACCTAAAAACGTGTTTAAACACCAAACCCACCACGTTTAGGTACCGAGAATACCCGTGCAAATCTCGGGACACCAGGATGAGGGGCGATTTTGGGGCTTTGTAGCCAACGCGCATCTCACTGCGCAGGTATGATTTTTGTGTAAATAGGTTGCTAACTACGTAGGGCATCGGGAAAATGTGTTTAAACAAGTAAGTAACTACATTCAGGTACCAAAAACCGCGTGTTAACCTCGGGACACCAGGATGAGGGGCCTATTTTTGCTGTTCTATAGCCTTATACATGTATAGCCATATTGCACGGTATACTTTGCGGCTCTGTTGCCATGGCGCACCTCGGTGTGCGAATGTGATTTTTTGAAGTTAGGTTGCTAACCATCTAGGGCACCTGAAAAACGTGTTTAAACACCAAACCCACTACGTTTAGGTACCGAGAATACCCGTGCAAATCTCGGGACACCAGGATGAGAGGCGACTTTGGGGCTCTGTAGACAACGCGCATCTCACTGCGCAGGTATGATTTTTGTGTAAATAGGTTGCTATCTACGTAGGGCATCGGGAAAATGTGTTTAAACAAGTAAGTAATTACATTCAGGTACCAAAAAACGCGTGCAAACCTCGGGACACCAGGATAAGGGGCCTATTTTTGCTGTTCTATAGCCATATATAGCCATATTGCACGATATACTTTGCGGCTCTGTTGCCATGGCGCACCTCGGAATGCGAATGTGATTTTTTGAAGTTAGGTTGCTAACCATCTAGGGCACCTGAAAAACGTGTTTAAACACCAAACCCACTACGTTTAGGTACCGAGAATACCCGTGCAAATCTCGGGACACCAGGATGAGGGGCGAGTTTGGGGCTCTGTAGCCAACGCGCATCTCACTGCGCAGGTATGAAATTTGTTTGTTTAAACATTATTAAATAGCTTTTATAGACAGTTATTACTTAAATTTGGCAATTGAATCGATTCGAACGTGATTGCAAAACAATCAGCCATTTTTGTTCGCATCGCTAAAAGCCGTATTCCGGTTATTACCGGTATTTTCGTCATCAAAGGAACTTGCATGCGATTATCGTTCTCAAACATATGTCATCGTTCAGCCGCGGATTTAGGCCCGGGCTAAAGGGCTGCAGCCCCCCCATCTCAGCCCAGAGATACGTTTTCCAGCTGAGCTGATATACTCTAATGCATTTAAGGTCCGTAGTGTGTCCGTTATCAAAGCAGTTAATTGCTAACATCCGGTTGATAATCTCTTGCCTGGGGGCTTTGTTGAGAGTGTAATTATCGATTAACAAGTTGTTCACGCTTGACCAGAGATATAGATCTATGTCACTTGCTTGACTAATAGGACCATTAGAACGGTGTTGTTGATTGACTGATCTGAGAGATGTGTTTGGACTGCTTCAGAATTAAGTTTTTCTGGTTTATCTTAAAATATATTCATTTTCCATCTTAATGAATTTTACGTATTACTTATTTTCATCCCACTTTAACAAACTTTTAAAACAAACTTAAGTTTGTATCAATTATTTTTTGGTACAAGTTTAATCATTGTTCTATTTTATCGAATGTTGAAGTAAATATATTATAACATTTTTGATACATAGTTAAGATACAGAATTGGATTTAAATAAAATCCTGTTATTAGTCTAAATATTAGTATCAGCCATTATTCCCTATCAATTTGTTGATATTTTTTATTTGTATGGTCGGTTAAAAAGCTTTTTACAGCGTATGTTCACTTATCATTTTTTTTGACATTTAAAAAAAATTACTTACTACTCACTTTCTTACTTTTATATACCGGGTAAGTATATATTCTGGTTGTTTGTTAACTCTTTACTGGTTGCGACATGGGTGAAAGTGGTCATCTTTTCACCATAATGCACCAGGGCTATTTCAAGATGCTCTTATTTCATTATCAATTGACTAACAGATATGCAGCTTGGCCAAGTTATTCCCTGGGTGACCAGCTTTCAGACAATGATCCCGATCTTTCTTGGCGATGAGAGGCACTGCGGAATTCACTAAATCCAGAAAAATAACCAATTTTAAGGCCCTAAAAATGCGTGATTGACCAATTTTAATCTGTGCAATAAAAATGCACCAGAATGCTCGATTTTAGACCTTCATTTTTCAAAATTTCCGGGGGAAACCCCCGTACCCCCACCAACGGGAGGGGATACCCCTCCCGTACCCACCCCAAGTTGGGTCTACCAGCCCCCCCAGGCAGCCCTGTTCTGTATCCGCCCCTGTCGTTTATGTGTAAAACAAATTTATTTTTAATATTGAAATTGATATAAATTGTCCATTATCAAACCAAAGACAAGTTTTAAATTAATTAATGTAAATCAAATTGAGTAATAAAATTATTAATTGTCTAAAAAAAATTTATAACTCTTCGAGGGCACAACTTTAAAGTTGATAGAAAATCGGGAGAATTATGCTATGTAATATCATGTTTTTAACTGTTTAATGTCCCAACCCAGTGGGGGTTTCACTTATTTGCCTGAAAGTGCAATATTGGTGACACGCTATTATATTGACTTGAACCTGGATTTAAAGGCCCACTGTCATATGTGACCATGTTTGGATGTTCCGCCAGAAAGTCGCATATGACAGGTTTTACTGTATAGCCATATTGCACGGTATAATTTGCGGCTCTGTTGCCATGGCGCACCTCGTGTGCGAATGTGATTTTTTGAAGTTAGGTTGCTAACCATCTAGGGCACCTGAAAAACGTGTTTAAGCACCAAACCCACCACGATTAGGTACCGAGAATACCCGTGCAAATCTCGGGACACCAGGATGAGGGGCGACTTTGGGGCTCTGTAGCCAACGCGCATCTTACTGCGCAGGTATGATTTTTGTGTAAATAGGTTGCTAACTACGTAGGGCATCGGGAAAATGTGTTTAAACAAGTAAGTAACTACATTCAGGTACCAAAAAACGCGTGCAAACCTCGGGACACCAGGATGAGGGGCCTATTTTTGCTGTTCTATAGCCATATACATGTATAGCCATATTGCACGGTATACTTTGCGGCTCTGTTGCCATGGCGCACCTCGGTGTGCGAATGTGATTTTTTGCAGTTCGGTTGCTAACCATCTAGGGCACCTGAAAAACGTGTTTAAACACAAAACCCACCACGTTTAGGTACCGAGAATACCCGTGCAAATCTCGGGACACCAGCATGAGGGGCGACTTTGGGGCTCTGTAGCCAACGCGCATCTCACTGCGCAGGTATGATTTTTTGTGTAAATAGGTTGCTAACTACGTAGGGCATCGGGAAAATGTGTTTAACGTGGCTTTTTAATGCTTTTTTGGTTTTCGGTTAGGGTTTTGGAATGGTGTATGTTTGGTTTCGGGTATAGGGTGAGTCGTATGCCTAGGTCACGGTTCTAGTCACTTTGAAGTTATTCTTGTTTTATTGTGTTGAAAAAGTGGACAATAACGATTTACAAATTAGATATAACTACAACAGATGTCATAGACAATGATTAATTAATGGCATTTGTTACAACAATTTTTTCAAATTAAATGTGTTATCACGAGCTACATGTTCAATGATTTACGTTATTTTGATATTTTATCCAAATAATTAACAAACACCTAATTAATCAAAGCACTGGAGTGCTGGAGGAACGATGTCCTGAACTTATTTTTTGATTAAAGAATATATAATTATGTATATCATCTATAAAATAATGTATTAAGTATCAATTAACAGAATTTAACAAAAGCATAGCACTAGACTTCTCAAGTGGTTTGCTCATGACAAGGTTTATCTTACTTTATCAAAGAAAATAAACCAGTCAAAGAATTAATTTTCATCACATTTTAGGGTCATGTACAGCAGCCATCTCACCAAACCAAAGATTATTCTGGACTATTTTCTTTAACCACAAGGAGCTGACAACTTCTCATTTTTGGTTATTAATGGGTATTTTTTAACGAGATCGTTAATATTTTCGTAAAAATTTTAAAGATTTGGTGTGGAATGAGAAACTGCATTTTTTCACAAAAACATCGACTTTCTAACAATTCATTTAAGGTTTTCCCCCAAGTACTAAGCTCTTTTGCATCAAGCTACATTCCCATTTTTGTTCACGAAATCTAAGTCAAATTAACGTTTTGCACTTGAAATTTATTCACAATAAAAATTACTCTAAGAATTGTCTATTTCCTATAAGTATTTGCTTAAAATTCTGTACAAAATTATACATATTCATTCCAAACTATAATCAAACTCTATAGCTTAAAATCGCTCAAGTAAACTTTTAATGTGACACTTTGAAGACGACAACGTCATATCGCCGGTAAGAGTATTAGTCATATCCAAAATGGCGGGTGTAATAACAATTGGATAAGTCACGTCGGTAAATATTTGTTTATTTCGAGTAATAATGAATTAAAACAAGTTTTTCGACGTTTTAAAGTTGAAACATACGCATGTTATTTGACTTCCGTAACTCTAGCCAACCCTGGCAGGGTTGTCTACAGTTACGGAACTTCCGCAACTCTAGAACCTGGGCCTAGAGTTACGGTACCGTAACTCTAGCCACTGCCTTATTTGTAACGTTGACGTCGTGTTTTAGATATGCACAGAACGGTGCGCACAAAAACTACCAAAATCGTCCTTAATGTATTGACATAAGTATCATAACATAATACGATCATTTAATATTGTTTATAACTATCGAATGATGTAATTATGCTACGCATATAACAGGCATTGTTAAAAACACCGTAGGCCCTTTTTACTCCAACAAGTAATCTTTGCAGTTGTCACGGTCTGAGTTGTCTACGGGTTGAGTTATCCCGTCTCCATTGCAAAATTTGTATGTCCTGAGAGTAACCTCCCTTTTCCTGAAGAGTTTCAAGAACGACAACACAAGCCAGCGTTGTATTACATTTAAATGAGATGTTAATGAGTTTCACGCTTGAACTACGCCTCTTTGTCTATGTTGAAAATTGTTGAAGCGTGAAAAGAGTAATCTTATACTTTCTTGTTACCATTGGAACGATGTCTTAGGACATCGTTCCAAAAACGATTGAGCTTATTCCTAACGGTCTACGCCATATTGAATAACTCGTTGACAGTAGGAAACCCCGCTACGTCATACGTCACGTGGTCGTGGGTTTAAAGAGACGAACGGGCACAGAATAAACGAAAAGTCGTCAAAAGCCGGATCGATTAGAGACACGAACATTAAGTCCCTGCATGTTCTGATATAGCTGGGAATTATCTATGTCTCTGGTTAAATCTCCGATTCGCCAATGTCTGTTCCATTTCGTCCATATTGCCCCAAATTGCGCGTTTTAGTCATACCCGCGGTAAACCAGTCAATGTCCGTTCCAATGCGTGGATTTACACACAATTCTCCATTGCGTGTTTTAGTCGTATCATGTTGCTCTATTGCCGAATGAAAAGTCAAATCTATGGAAATAAATTGCAAGCGATTATCAGGAAAACATGCTAGCCGAAAACATCCGAATCAAATTTTGCAGTAATGATATGCGGAGTGGATCGGGGTTTTAGCTTAGATTCAATGCTTGGATCTGAAATTACGGTTTGTTAACTTTGGAACGATGTTCAGAACATCGCTCCAAAAAAGCATGGTATCATGCATAAATTAAAGGTAGTATGTGAAGGTTTGTGGTGGTATGTGGCAGTGTGTGCAAACTCGTCAATTCTGGCCTAGCTCCTAAGAATTTACATTCACTATACCTCGGGCAATATGGTTGGAATCAGTTTAACGTAATAATTTAAACGCAACCTTAGCAGTTGAGACTTCAAATACAGCAACTGTAAATACTCTAAACCTAAATATGCAATTCATTGGCCAATTTTTTTATCATTACGAAATTTAACCCTGGCACTACGCCTCGAAAACTAACGTATAAAATCAAAGCACTGTAACTTCCAACTTTTGACTCTTACACTAGAACGATTCCAAAAATCAAGTGCGCATGCTCGAGACGAACGATTCCGAACTTGACCGATCAAGAAAAGAAATGCTATCTATAAGAGTTTTTTCCGTTCCAAAAAAAGTGTGCAGAATAACACAGATATGGTTTCTGGTTTACTATAATTCCCATTGTTATTAATCTAACATAAGGTTAGATTTATATAAGGATTTTGTAAATAATGTTATTACTTATGTTGATCTAAATGGTTTTGTTTCTCTCATAAAGACGAAAGATATTTATAGTAGATAGAGACTTAAATGAGATTCAAATTTTAGAAAACATTATTAGTAATATAATAATGTTTAAATGTTTTTAACATATCTGTGTTAACAGTACTTTGTTTCTTCTTAATCTATATGGTCATCAAAAAAGTTGGAAAATCACGAACGGTAACTCTGGTTGAAGAAAAAGAAAACTCCGTTTAGTCAAATAGGAAGGCACCAATTTTTTTTAATTTTTATTGGATTTTATCTTAATAAGGGTGAGATTGTGCTATGATTTGGTGGATTTAGTCTATATTTATTATGTTTTATTGATATAAACTGGGTTTTATTGAAATATTGTTTATTTTTATATAAAGAGCCATCTTGACTTTTTGTCATCAGTTTTCGCGATGTTGCCTCAAATTTTGACTTTGGATTGGGTTATAAGTTTGGATTGGCCTCATTTATTTCTAGTTTAGGATGATTTGAGCACTGATAAGCAGTAAAACCAGAAAGGGGAAAACAAACTAGAAATCCATCTTCAAAAACTTGTGTTTATATCATATGATATGGTCTATTGATCATATCCGTGTGCCATCACATTACAATAATCCAAATAATTGTTAATTTTTTACTTAAATATGCTCTAATTATCATAAAAACATCAAATACAAAAGTTCCAGCCAAAAGCCCAAATTTTGTTGTGTAAAAAAATATTTTTTATTAAACATTTTTGGCTTTCCGATGCGACGGACACCTTTGGGTTGAATGACTGTAATCATTTCCGCCTAGTCAGCAAGACGCTTTCTATTTGATTTTACTAAATAACCAGAGTCCATGGAAAAACCCCATAAAAACCCAATGAACCTAAGGAACCCCAAAGAACCTAGAAAACACCAAAGGACCTTGAAAACACCAAAGGACCTAGAAAACACCAAAATAAAGTGCAGAAACTCTTAAAATCTAAAGATTAACCACAGATACGCTATAAAGAAAATAGCTTTACTAAATAACAGTGATTGTATGCAAGTGTCCATGAGTTTTTAATGACACTCAATTTTAAAATGGTTATTTCTAAGGAATTAAAAAAAAATCAAGGGGAAAATCCCAGTTGTCAAATGATGGGTTGATCTAGACCAAAGTAGGCGGATCACTTTAAAGTGTTAGGGTGATAATGTCCTTACCTAACGAAATTTTTAGCATCATAGTTTTAACCGGAAGTGATTTTTAAACAGAATAATTTCACAGTTTTAATGAAATAAATTAAGTTCTAACGGATGTTTGTGTTAGGATGTACCGTTATGATAAACTGAAACAACTTGGCATAGTTTATAAATAAGACATGGCGTATTTAGTGTTGAAAGGACTCAAACTGTTGTTCTAGAAGGTGAAACCTCTAAAAGTGTACCTGTGACCTCTGGTGTTCCCCAGGGCACAGTGTTGGGGCCTATCCTGTTTTTAATTTATATCAATGACCTCCCAGACTACATCCACCACAGCGCATTGTGTCTTTTTGCTGATGACAGCATTATATACAAAGAAATAAAATCAATTAATGATGCCCGCTTATTACAATCAGACCTTGAGGCTGCTGGCAGGTGGGAGCAGGACTGGTTGATGCACTTCCATCCAGACAAATGCAATGTTCTGAGTATCACCCAAAAGAAAAATCTGTAACCTTTTCATATACCTTCCACAATCATATACGGCAAATCCTAAAACACTGACCGCTTAACTGACGAGTTAAATATAGTGCGCTTAACTGACGAGTTAAATATAGTGCAATTATGTTCTTAACTGACCAGTTAAATAAAGAAGGGATTAAAAATGACTGTATTGCTTGAGTGTTTTGTTGATATTGTTGGTGTTTTTTGTTGAAATTTTATGATGATGATGTGATAAAATTATTATCTAATTCAATAATGATAGATATATATATAAGAAAATTATAATTAGATTTTTTTTAAAAATGCAAAAAAGATACTTTGAAGTAGAAAAATGCGATAGCAATGTGACATATGATAATTGTTCACAAATTAATTAATTTCAGTGTATTTAACAGTAAGGCAAGACGTATTTTCCGAATAAAATTATTTAAATATGATATTTAAATGAGTAATTAGTAATCAAATGAGTGTAAAATGCTTAACTGACCAAATGAATAAAAAAGGTTTACTGATAAAATGAGTAAGTGAGTATATTTGAATATTTTAATAACGAGCGTTTAATGAGCAAACTAATGTCGAATGCTTTATTGACCATTTAGTCATTGGTTAAATTAAGAAATAATATGTGTTTAGCAAATTAAATGGCCAAATAGCTGTAAAACACTTAACTGACGAAAAGAATATTGAACAAATTACTGACCAATGATTTCACGGATGAATAAACACTCTTTGTTTAACTGGTCAGTGTTTTAGGATGTCAATTCTTAACTGACCAGTTAAATATGAGTGTTTATTCGACCATGAAAATATAACTGACCAAATTGAAAAAAATATATATATTGAAAGATTTGATTTCTTCTGTTTATTGCAATGGTAGATAAATAATTAAAGGATATGAAGTAAAACTTTTTTAACTATGGTCATACTATTACTAACATTGATTGCTTGTGGTTTTTTCAGGTTTAATTTTGAAGGATGGCTTCTGCTAGTAATGGGGATAATAAATTGAAGGTAAACTTGTTTTCTATGTAACTTTCATCACAATTAATGCTTACTAAAAGGTAGTCATTATGAAAAGTTTCACAGTTCATTGTTCACAAGTGTGTTTTAATTGTGTATAGTTTTAAAACTGCGCACCAAACATTATGATAAATTTAATAACATATCATACAATATGAAACTATACTAGAATTTAAATAAACTTGAAATTGCTGGTGCAATTAAAATGATAACTGCCCACAAAAACCTAGTCAGGGTTCCCACAGTCAGGGAAAAGTTGGGGAGAAATGAATTTTTTTCAAGGTCAGTGAAAAGTCAGGGAATTCTGAAATTAGTCAGGGAAATTTGAAAAATAAGCAAAAGTCAGGGAAAAGTCAGGGAATTTTGTAAGAGAAGAATGCTGGTCAAACAGTAGGAAGAAAAATAAGTAAAAGCTAAGGCAGTTTCTTCCATTGTTTTGGGTATTTTATTTGTAGTTATTATTATGAGTATCTTTATTATTCTTGTTAACATCTTACTCTAAAATTATGCTTATGTCTGAAGATTTTGGATACAGTTACTTAGTTATTCAGGAAGAAGCTGAAAGGGGTTTAAGTGTCCTTTGCCTTACTGCATTTTGCTTTTTAGGTAGCTCTTTCATTACCTGTCTTATTATACCCCCGCTTCGAAGAAGAGGGGGGTATACTGTTTTACCCTTGTCTGTGCGTGCGTCCGTCCATCCGTCCGTCCGTCCGTTACAAAATTTCCGTCGCAGTTTTCTCAGCAACTATAACATGCAGCAGCCTAATACTTTGCATATTGCTTCATCCCATAGTCCCATGTGGTGTAAAGCGATTTCATGCTCCTTGCTCATCTACTTCCTGTTTGTCGCATATTTTTAGATTATTGCGGGGGTATCACTAGTGAGCATTAGCTCACAGATTTACTTGTTGTTTTTTGTTCAATTTTAGTTTACCATTGATGACTATTATAATTATATTCAAGTAAAATGTGTGCCTGTTTTAGTCAATCCTCTAATGTATGTTTAAGAATGTACTATTGTACGATTATATTGAACTGTCCGACACGATATATTTAATGCTCGGTTAATTTCGGTAGTTCACATAGAGCATAACACTTATGTATTCATATCTTATTTGCAATATTTATCGTAGTTTGAGTGGCCAAGTGGAGAGAAGGTCAGTCTACAAATCTTTTAATCCTGGGTTCAAACACCGATAGAAACTTATTTTTATCTCTTTTTCTCGTTTTAATCATGGTTGGATTGCGTAAAACACATTGCCCCTGTGCATCATGAAACTTGTAAAAGCCTTTGTCTTAGAGTTGGTGGCATCTCTTTAAGTGATGATGACAATAGTTAAACCAACACTGTCTGTAAAACTGAATGATTTTGACATTCTTTGTTTAAAAAAATATATTTGTATTTCCAAAATATACTGAATAAAATAGATGTACAACAAATATTTAAAAAAAATCTTACAATACAAAGAACAAAAAAGGACTTAGATTCAAACTCGCACTTCTTTAAAAATAGATGTTTCGTAGCACTGCACTTTAACCATACGACTATTCAGCCAGATGAAGTGTCAGATTTTAGAATGGCATTGGATAATTCTATATTGCTCGATTCCCAAATAGTACAACAGTAATCAATATGTGGAAGGATATAAGCATTGAACAATACATTTAGTGCTCAAAGATTGAGAAAACTTGACACTGTTACTGGTCAGGGAAAAATGATTTTGGTCAGGGAAAAATCAGGGAAAAGTCAGGGAATTTTGATGTCTCATTTTTGTGGGAACCCTGCTAGTGTTTGCATGGTCATTGACCATGTATCAGGGGCGGATCCAGGATTTTTTTCTAGGGGGGTCAAAACCTCGAACCACTACCAAATACACATTTTGCAGAAAAAATGCAACATATTGATAATAAAAACTCATAACCATTAAATCTATGTTAAGCACCGAGAAAATTTGCTTCATGCTACTTAAAAATGACTTACAGGCAAGAAATACACTAATGGACAGGTACATTTCCAAATTCTAGGGGGGTGTCCTGATCCCCCTGACCCCCCCCCCAGCTGGATCCGCCTATGTGTATGGTGTTAATCAAGAAGTTAAAAGTTAGAGTGCAGTTTAAAGTCTGCTTCTATGTACATATTCAGCCTACTTCACAATTTTGTATGTAGGCAGGTGATCCCTCACATTACCTATTTGCACCAGAGTGGAGTGAAACAATTGTAGGTCAGTTCCTTGCTCAAGGAAATTAAGAGTGACCCTAGTGGGGTTTGAACCTGGGACCTCTCAATCCCTTAGTGTGAATCCTTCCACTGCTTCTACAATTATGAAGGAAATATTTTAACAATAACATGTTCTTGCACTCTCCTCTGCACCATTAGGTTGATATGAGATTTTTACTAGACTAATAAGTGTACTTGAGCCGTCTCAGTCAGTTTCTTGCCTTTTATTGAAAACATTGAGTATTCACATTGAATCATTATGAAATAATTTTACAATTATATCATCATCAAAGCAATTTTCAAGTGAACTTAATGGCATTAGATTGATAAAATCTTCTGTTGAGAGGTACATGGTTTAATTTACAAGTGAACTTAATGGCATTAGATTGATAAAATCTTCTGTTGAGAGGTACATGGTTAAATTCTGAGGCACTGCTTATTTCATTTTTAGATGATTTCTACTTTTGATTACATCATTTCATCTAGATGTAAAGAGGTGTTTGTGAGGCTGTAATTGGGGTCATTTGTTGTTTGCCAAATAAGCAGAGTATTCTACCAACAGCAGTGCTTAGCTAGCTGACCAGGGTTAATAGCCTTTAGTCAGTATGCTTGCAAAGAAATAAAACATTGACTATAAAATGTGATAAAAGTATTCAATCTTCAGTGTGTCCTATTGTAAAATGTATGTCTTATTATACCCCCGCTTCGAAGAAGAGGGGGGTATGCTGTTTTACTCTTGTCCGTGCGTCCGTCCGTCCGTTACGAAATTTCCGTCGCAGTTTTCTCAGCAACTATAACATGCAGCAGCCTAATACTTTGCATATTGCTTCATCCCATAGTCCCATGTGGTGTAAAGCGATTTCATGCTCCTTGCTCATCTACTTCCTGTTTATCGCATATTTTTAGATTTTGGCGGGGGTATCTTTAGTGAGCATTAGCTCACAGATTTACTTGTTTTAATCATAACTTACCTTGCTAATAAATTATAATTATCTTTTCAGATTCTGTGCATACATGGATATCGGTGAGCAGTTATTAGGTTAAAATTACATCTACTTCTACAATCATTAATATTTACTACTGGAAGATGTTTGTCAGGACAGTACTAAAAACAAGAGATCTCATTTCTTGCAAATAATAGAAATTACTTTGTACAGGTGCTAGGCTTAAACAGAAGGAATCTGTTTTTGATGTACAGTTGCCAGCTGCTCTACTAAATACAAATGTATGCATATAGTACCCTGGGCCAAAACATTATTTTTGGGGAAGGGACCTCGGCCTCTTTCTTGAGTGCCGTTTTCACTTATTTAGGGGAGATAAACCTACTTAATTGCCAGTAAAAAAAGAGTAATTATATTTAAGCGTTACTAAGGTGTTACAGATTCAATAAAATAATCCAGTAAATTATTTAGGAAGAAAACATGAACTGTGTTGTGAAGAAATATTGAAAAAAATTCCCTTTCTATGTGAATTATTGTTTGACACTCTTTGGGAATATTTTTATGGGATAAGGGAGTTACTAGGACCAAACTGGGTAAAAAGTGTTATTTTTGTTTGAGGAAGCAACCTGTATTTGGCTTCAAGTGAGAAGATGCAAACCTTTCCATGGAAACTGGTACTGTAATATTGTAGATGTTGATTTTTCTCTGTGTAAAGAAGAGTCTCTATCTCTATGTGGAAGGGTAAGTGAGTACTGGTAAAAGAATAGTGCCAAGGAATGCTGTCTATGTGAATTGATAGCCACTTATAACCTTGTAAAATCCAAATGACTAGAGCTTACAGGCATTCTGCAATGTTACACCAATAATTTGATGAATTAACATTTTTTGTTGAAGTTTATATACTCAAATAATTTATTATTAAATAAGTGTACTTATTAAATAAAATGTACATTTCAGGCAGAATGCACAATCATTCAGAGAAAGGACAGGAGCATTCAGGAAGATACCATTCATAAAGAAAAATACTGAACTAGGTAATGTCAGGTTTAACGATCAATTACCATAATTTGAGTGTATAAAACACATTTGTGTATAAAACGCATTTTAAAAAATGACCAATATCTGAAAGAAAAAAACTCTGGGCTCACTTTTTCGGCGAAATTGAAAGTTGATAGAATCACATCACTTGAACTTTATCGTGAAACACACTTAAAAATTACAGTGCAGTAGCCATTTTATCACACAATCAATTAACAATATACTTTTGACCGACAACACAGGTCTCAAAATCAATGACAAAGACATCAACGTCATTAGAATTAAGGTTGGCAGTGATCATCAAGGAAGCAGATATGCCTTGACTATTAGCTCAAGTCCAAAATTATAACTACATGTGAATTTTATTGGATCCTTTAATGATTACAGTTGACCTTAATTCTATAATGACTGTCAATGTCTTTGTTGAGTGCTGTGACGTCAATGGGTAGTTTATGGAATCTGTGTGACTTTGTATCCCAACTTTATATTCCAAACTAGGAGATTTTATACTTTATTTAGGATTTGATATCACATACTTATTGTTTTTATTGTAAGAAGGGGGTACCAGGGAACAAAGCACTAGGCAGTGATTTCCTTTGGAAACTAACCCCAGGTTTTTGCAATGTTTGATATCTAAAATATGATATAATTGTCTACTTGACTTTCAGTATTTATCACAGCACCTAATGAAGTACCACCCTTACAAAACAATGACGAACAAGAGACAGAAAGTCAACAAGGTAAGTATAAACATCATCATCTTTATTTGGTAAAAATGGCATTAGTTTATACTGATTTATTTTAGCTCATATGTGAAACAACTTCTTACAACTTAGATTTATCACTTTTGAATCTGGTTCCTAGTCCCCCAGTATTGAGCTAGTAGGATAGAATTTCTTTCTCAAGGAAACAACGAGGTAGGTTTTGGATGGGATTGGAACCATGGTGGAGCTGGCTATCCAATGATCAAGTCCAAAATTGTAAGCGCTCAGCCAAACTCCCCTCCTATTTAAACACGGCATTATATAGGCCTTTGGCCTTTTAATATATTTATGACAAAGACATAATATTCATGACAGTAAACAGATACAGGTAGAAAAATACAATATTAAAATATTACAACATTGTTATAAAACACTTTGGTACAGGATTTAAGTATCAGTGAAAACTCTGATTACAGCTGAGATGAAGGCAATACGTTTAAACTTTCCTACTATTTTTGTAAAGGTAAACATATCTATCAGAATTATCTCCCTTAGTCAGTTTAGTTCATCTCAGTAATTCATTATCAACTCTTTGTCTGGTTTCCAGTCGTACTTTTGACAAGTAAAATATATGTTTACAAGTATATTCGCTAAATGTATGTGCAATCAGAAAAATCAAAAGCGAATGACCTATTCAGTATCGAACTCTTACTAAAGTTATTATCATCAGCAAATGATCATGCAAACGAAATATTGTTACCTGAATAAAAACTGAGGGGGCAGACATTATTGCAGCTTGACTGACCCAATAATGATAGTGGTAAGGGGCAGGTAATCCAGACTATAATTATCAACTTTATTCTTGCTGGTCTCAACAAAACTGAGATAATGAGAAATGGATGTAATTAGGGACTTTAGTCAGTTATTTCCCCTTGTATACTCTTCAAATAGGTAGGTCCTATTAGTTGGATTACTCGGATTTTACCCTTACTTTTCAATGTCAATTTGTCAAATTTAATCCTAAATAACTTTTTTGTAAATCATTTAATTTGTTTGAAATTCAAGCTACATGTAACTACTTTTAGGATAAAGAACTATCTTAATTCCATCACTTTTGTTAATATCTTTATTAACAAGAAAGATATTAGATGAAATATTTTGTTATCCTTACATAGGAATTCAATAATAAAATCCGAGGATTCCAACTAAGGACCTACTTACCAATTGGATTGCTTCAGATTTTATCAGGGAAAGATAACTGACTAAAGTCCCTTATTATATTTTAGATGAAAGAGGTTGGTGGTTTTCACAGAAAGATAGAACATATATGGCACAAGATTATACTGATTGTTGTCCTGGTTACGAGGAATCTGTAGAACTTATCAAGAAAACTTTCAAAGATGAGGTAGAGTATACTATGTGATATTATTATACAGTACCCATCAAATGTTAGAAAACATTTTTGCCTTGTCAGTCTACTAAATAGCTTTTATATAGAATTTGATGTCTGTTAATTATACCCCCGCTTCGAAGAAGAGGGGGGTATACTGTTTTACCCTTGTCCATGCGTGCATGCGTCCGTCCGTTACAAAATTTCCGTCGCAGTTTTCTCAGCAACTATAACATGCAGCAGCCTAATACTTTGCATATTGCTTCATCCCATAGTCCCATGTGGTGTAAAGCAATTTCGTGCTCCTTGCTCATCTACTTCCTGTTTGTCGCATATTTTTAGATTTTTGCGGGGGTATCACTAGTGAGCATTTACTTGTTTTGATATGCTTTTCAGTCTTGCTTTATTTTTTTTATCATCATCATAATTATAACTGAGACTGAACAAAAATAGCATAAAAGCTATGTTATGGAAAATAATTACAAATAACATGTTTTTTGAGGCTTTAGTATATCAGATGCTGAATCTTATAGATGTGTTGCATTCATGAAATTTGTTTTCATTTTTTAACAAACCATACTTAAATATATTAAAAACAATGATTCTACATGAATAATCATCAAGATTCAAGAAGTGTAGTAAATATCTTCTGTCTCTAAACTTTTGGTGGGTACTGTATAGCTTATTTGATTTGTTGAAGAGACTTTCATTGTTCAGAGTCTTTTGTTGGATTTATGGTTTTATACAGTGCATTTATGGGAATTAAAACCAAATCCCCAATTTCCATTGGATATCCACCTTCAGAATGTTAGTCAGACAGGCCCATTCAATGGGCATATTTTGAAACAGTTTGCAGTCTTCCAAAACAGCAGGTGACAGAATGACTGGGGATTACACTTTCAGAGTTCAAAACTTCCATAATTTACAAGTTCAATTAATAATTCACTATGATAATACATGCTGCATTCAAGACTCTTACAGGCAACTGGTTTTATTCATAGACTGGCTTGATACTCTGTTTCAATTACTTTAGCCTCCCCCCTACATCATTGGGAAATAGCTAATGTTCAACTTGTTATTTATATACCTGACTTTAAATAATGCTTCTTGTATTTTGTATCATCATAAATAATAGTGTTGTCCTATCATATCACTGTAATTGAATACATGTAGGGGCAGTGGTCCAGTAGTAGGGCACGCGCTTAGGGATCGAGAGGTCCTGGGTTCAAATCCCACCAGGGGCACTGCTAATTTCCTTGAGCCAGAAATTTACCTGCGATTGCTTCACTCCACCCAGGTGTAAATGGGTACCTGCGAGGGTGGTATAATTCCGTTGTGCCAATTTGTCGGCTGCACTAATAAGCGGAGTAAAAAGACTCCCCAGGGAGATTGATAGATAGATACCAGTAGCCCAGTGACCAGGGGTAATAGCTGTAAAGTCAGTGAACGTGTGTAAGCATGAAACTTAGACTATAAAATGCTATTACATGTAATTGATTATTTATGTTATGTATGTTTTATATAATATTCAGGGACCATTTGATGGTATTTTAAGTTTTAGTCAAGGTGCAGCATTTGTATCATTATTATGTGGACTTAAAGAAGAAGACCCAGGTTTGACTTGTTTCTTATTTCTTATGTAAACTGCATCCCTTTCCTGTTTCTTACTTTCATGATTTCTAATAACTAAAATTACTGAACCTTTCGCTTAAAGTAGATTTGAAATGATTAATCATTGCCCTTTGTGATCCATGCTTAAATTCATTGTCGTTTGGGGAATGGGAATTGATATGGGAAAATGTGGTCTAAAACTGTCCAATCCTGGGCACAAACATATTAATATGTAATTTTTATAACTACTTTAACTTTAACTCTTATTCTTCCAAGTATCTGTATCAGTCAATTTTACTTTCAATATTAAAGTAATTAGCATCTTCAATCAGTTTAAAATACAGCTTTTAAATATTTCGTTCGAAATTTGAGATATTTAGTTTTGCCATTTTTTTTTCCAATGGCGAAGACGATCCAACCATGGGCACAATCATAATTATTATCTATTGTTTGTTACTGAATCAGTCAATCCTACTTTCAATATTAAAGTAATCAGCATTTCCAATCGGTTAAAAATACAAATTTATGAATATTTCCTTTTAAATTTGAGAAATTTAGTTTTTGCCAGTATTTTTCCAGTTTTTGCCAACCCTTCTTTTTTCTCACCTTTTTTCCGCATGTTTTTTCCGCCATGTGGCAAAAAACTGTCCAACCCTGTCCTAAAAATTAAATAACTGCTTTTGTTTTCTTCTTTTTTTCAGACCTGTTCAAGTTTGATTTTGTGATTCTAGTGGCAGGATTTAAAAGTAGACAATCTTCACATGAAGTATTATATAAAACACCATTCACTGTGCCATCATTACATGTGTATGGTGAAACTGATAAAGTTATACAAAAAGGTATACAAGACATTGTATTGATAAAGTCTATTCAATTGTCACTGGCACTTACATTAAACCCACTGATTTAAATGCTCACTTCAGCAGGGATGGGTTGAGTAATGGATCGTAGTACTTGAGTATTTCAATTTTTGTACTCGTACTTATGAGTAATGAGTACTGGTTTTCCTTCAGTACTCGAGTAGTACTCGAGTAGTACTTAAATACTCATGAGTATTTTTGAGTACCAGATTGTTTTGTATGAGCATGTAAAAGATTTTTAATAGAAATAAAAGAGACTAATTTTATTTATCTGTTCAATTAGACATCGAATTATGCTTCAAATTCAATCTTAAACCAAACAGTGAAAATGCCAATGTTAACATTTTATTCAGCTGTGTTTATTTTTGGTCAATATTATAGCCGTTAATGGGATATATTCTCCATCAAAGATCATATCTTTTTCCCCAAAATTCAATCCCAAACCCCCCCCCCCATTTAACTTGGAAAAAAAGAAAGATTTTTGAAAAAAGGCAGATTTAAGTAGGTTTCAGCTTAAATCCATTCTCGTATCAATATTCTCGATTCTAGTATTGAGACTCTGGGTATGAGAAAGGCTTAAATCATACATCCCAGTAATCTTTTTAATTAACTAACTAACTGAATAAAACATGAAACTAAAAACTTTGTGAAATCTGCTACTGTTATAAAATTTGCATGATTTTCATCTCAATTCAAACCAAGTATGAGTACACTTCATTTTCCTGAGTACAGGCAAGTACTAGAAAAAGTAGTACTTGTACTCATAATACTCAAGTACTAGTACCCCATCCCTGCACTTCAGTATAGCTGTAATGGTCAGTAATTCCATGCCCCCACGCTATCTAGCTTGCCAATAGAATATCTTGATGCATACATATTGTAGTATAGTATGATTGTTTTGAGTATTATGGTGATCTGACTGTTAGAGTTCTAGAATAAAGGTTATACTACTAAACATCCCTATTTGGGTCTGTTATTATATACAATCCCTATTCAGGGTCGGATAAGTTCTAAGAACATTACAATAGCTGTACCCACTAATCAGGTATTCAAATCAGTTGGGTTAATGTATACTGTTGGACAGTATAATGCATATTGAAATCCTATCTTTAAAATGTATAAATCTATAACTGACAGATTAGGGTGTTGGATAGCCAGAATGGCATTGATTTGAACTACATCCAAATTCCAGCTTATTGTTTCCCGTAGCGAGCCTATATGAAACTGTATTGCCTTCACATTTTAATGAACATATATTGGTCAAAATATTTTGTGGCATGTTGTTCTTGACCAGAAATTCTAAGTCTTACACAAGCAAATAGTTAACAAAAGAGCATACTTGTGGAAGGTGTGGAATTCAAACACATGGTTTGATTGTGAAACTGTCAGTTGTTTGTTATAAGGTGTTTAAAGCATGGTTTCCACAGTTCCATATTCATAATAACATAGGATTTTACATGATACCTAGGTTTAATGAATGTAGGTCCTATGTCAGAAGGCAGAAGCTGTCCCAATTGAGCAAATTGGGATGATGAATTTATCACACAAGTAATTTAAACAGTTACTATATGTATATATACAGCCCTGTGGAGCTTTTCACAAAAAATCTTATGAAAAGAATCTTCGTAAGTCAGTTTCATAAAATATGCACTTCAAAGTCAGATTGATAATAAGCATAAATATGATATGATATTCAAGATGTATACACAATGCTACACAATTTGTGTAATATTTAGAATTGATAGGTCAAAGAATGAGTGTATTATTAATGTTTCTTGCTTTTGACTTGATTTTTTTTGGTAAGAATTTTTGTGAAAAGCACCACTGCTTCCTAAAATTCAATTTGGTATGGCCTACTGTTTATTTTATTACATGTACAATGTTATGATTCTTTTATTATACCCCCGCTTCGAAGAAGAGGGGGGTATACTGTTTTACCCTTGTCCGTGCGTCCGTCCATCCGTCTGTCCGTGCGTCCGTTACAAAATTTCCGTCGCAGTTTTCTCAGCAACTATAACATGCAGCATCCTAATACTTTGCATATTGCTTCATCCCATAGTCCCATGTGGTGTAAAGCGAATTCATGCTCCTTGCTCATCTACTTCCTGTTTGTCGCATATTTTTAGATTTTGGCGGGGGTATCACTAGTGAGCATTAGCTCACAGATTTACTTGTTTTTATCTTGACAGATATGAGTGAAGATTTATTACAATATTTTGTTGAACCTAAGACCATACAACATAGTGGTGGACATTTTATACCTGTAACATCAGCAGAGAAGAAAAAGTATACGGAATTCTTACAAGAAATGTTAGATAAAAAATCAACAAAATTGAAATGATAAACATTTGTCTGTAGATTCAATTTTAAATTTGTTTTTATTTTTATTTTGAATTATTATGAAGTATGTTTATGTGCATTTTGGGTTATAGCAATCAATACTGGTTTGATAATACAAACAAACATTTTGCACAAAATTCCTGAACCCTTTCATTTAGTATATTTTGGGGGAAAATATGTGTATTTTGGGAAAAAGATATGTGTATTTTGGAAAAACATGTTTAAATATATAGACTGTTGTTTAGTATTCTGAATGCTTTTATAATGGGGCTTAGACAATCCAGTAAGAAACTCCAAAATTTCATTTATTATACCCCCACTTCGAAGAAGAGGGTGGTATACTGTTTTACCCTTGTCCGTGCGTCCGTCCGTTACAAAATTTCCGTCGCAGTTTTCTCAGCAACTATAACATGCAGCAGCCTAATACTTTGCATATTGCTTCATCCCATAGTCCCATGTGGTGTAAAGCGATTTCATGCTCCTTGCTCATCTACTTCCTGTTTGTAGTCATATTTCTCACAGCGGGGGTATCACTAGTGAGCATTAGCTCACAGATTTACTTGTTTATAATTACAGATGTGTGTTTAGGGAAGGAGAGGTTTTATATTGACTGTGATATCATATAAGTATATCTATACTGTGACTAACTTAATTTACAGTGTAACTGCAAAAAATGATTCAAGGTATACAAATTACCCAAAGATTATTTTACATGAAATATTTCTGTTGCCATAGATACATTATATCATTGTGAAGGTTATAAAATATATTGAAATTAGTCAAACATAAGAGTTGTTGTATTTAAACTTTTCTTTTTAGCTCGACTTTTCGAAGAAAATGAGAGCTTATACTGTCACCAGGGCGTCGGCGTTGGTGTTGCAAATCAGGGTTAAAGTTTTTACAAATTTAAATAATTTCAATGCTTTCCGAATACAGAATCCAGATGGATACAATAAAAGTCTACTCTCTTTAATTTTACTTCTTTTATTGACGGTAGACCCATATTCTATAATAATACAAACTGTCCTATATCAATATTAACATTATGAGTATTTTGGCGCAATTTTTAAGACGTCATTTTGAAGTTCAAATGATGACGTCACTGGCGTCAAAAACAATTTTAAGTATTCATTGTCATGTAATTGTAAAAAGCAATGATGTAGTTGGGTTTTCATAAATATCTATGTTCGATAAAGGCAAAAATGCCGAAACGTCAATAAAAGGAGTAAAATTACAGAGAATTTCAATACTGTCAAAGATATTCAACTCGAACTTGGAATACTTATTCATCATCACTACTTCCACCTTACTATTAATGCCCATAACGGTCTGGCTCCACTGTTTGAGGAGTTACACGTATGCCCCATTTTACTTAGAAAACATCCAAAATCAAGGTTAAAGTTTTTACAAATTTTAATAACTTTAATACTGTCAAAGATATTCAACTCAAACTTGGAATACTTATTCATCATCAATACCTCCACCTTACTTTAAGGGCCCATAACACTGGCTCTAACGTTTTAGGAGTTATGCCCCTTTTTTACTTAGAAAACATTAAAAATCAAGGTCAAAGTTTTTACAATACTATCGAAGATTTTCAACTCAAACTTGGTATACTTATTCATCATTACTACTTGCTCCTTACTATTAAAACCCATTCACTGATTAACTGAGATAAGTCGAGCATGCTGTCTCCTCTGACAGCTCTTGTTACTTTTTTGTTGGCCTAATGCACCTCTGTTCTAACTCAATTTCTATAAAAATCACTTTTTGACATTTTTCAAATAGTTCCATGGCATACATCCAAAAGTTAGAAGGTTCTACAAGATCTGAAATTCAGGGGTCTATTGACAATTTGCTGTTGCTGAAAAAGGTTCTAATGTAGCATAATTCTGTTTCAGACCTCCTGAATTTTAAGTTTTGAAAACTTAATTTTAGAGCATTGTTACATTAAGTTGAGGACTTATCACATGGGTAAATTGTTTATATAGCCAGGAACTAAGGTGGCAAACATGGTGCCATTCTGCTGGAGATGCTATCTATAAGTATATGTGAACTTTGTATATATAATGTCTTTAACAGATAGGGAATCTGCCATCATCCTGTGACTAGGACATTCATAACCTCTGTTCTGACCAAATAATATTGATTGTCAGTACAAAACTAGTCTAGTCTACACCTTTGTTTATTTCTTGATGTTTGACTTTTTTCACAGTACCTATAAGATCTTTCTGGATGTTCGCCGTGGCCGTGGCGTAGTGGTTAGCATATCTGACCTCGAGTCCGGAGATCTCGGGTTCGGAATTCGGTCACGGCAGGTCTACCCTATACATGAGTTGTTGGGTAAGTTAGTATTGGTGATAGAAAAGTGCCCAGGAAACCTATAGTAGGAAGAGCTGTCCGTCATATATATGACCTATGTATGTGTTGAATACGATGTTAAAAAAAAGCAAGTTAAGCACTCTGGATGTTACAGGACCCATGTAATTAAAGCCTAAAATTAAATTCCATCCTCAAAACTAGAGACATACTATTTTATAAGGGGCTTTTACTAAAAATGCCCAAAGCTGCGTTCAGTAATATAACTACAGTTATGGAAATAAAGTGCAGGAGATTCTCATGATATGGTCTTTTTGTCTCAATTTTGAATAGGCACATCTATCCAATGTTGACCCCACAACACATTAATGAGTACCAATTTCCTTTTCTGTAGAAGAGACATTTAAATCATATCTAACGAACAATAGCGCCTTTTGTAATATTGATTATTCTGTCTTCTATACGTGGTTACAACAATATTTGTGGAAGGGGAGATAAGCGTTAATATTTTTAGTCCCGTTGTTCCGGAATTTGTAAACTTTTGCCGTGTTCTTAAATTAACCAATTAAAACGCGATTTAAAAAAACTATCCAATCAAAATCCTAGCGCGGGTTGTTCAAACGTGAAGGTGAAGGTCGCACTCTTTCACTTCAGTCTAAGATTTTTCACGAAAGAGTCGAGACTACCAAGAAAGAATATTATTTTTGAGAGCATACTGTAGACTTAAAAATGGCAACTAGAGCTACGGTAAGTAGGAAATTCAATGTTTAATGCATCCGTTCAATAAATAAAAATTTAACCCGAATTGAAATTAGAAAATTATTCGATATTCCGCATTGCCTATCACCGCGGCAAACTAATTTCACTAAGGCGTACATACACTGAAGGGTTTTTGCGGACCATTCTTTGATTATCAATGATAATAAAGAATCTCTTTAGGTTTCCTACTTTGCTTTTGCATGGGACGACATAATTATTGTATTCAATTAGCGACAGGTGCGCATTGACACGTGCCTCATTAAAATCTTGCTTGACGCCTTGAGTTGAGACGGGTTTGCTTCCGTTCTGGACATAACCGAACCCTAAATAATACTAAAACATTTTCAGAATTATGTCTTTTATTTGTTTACATTATTTATAAATATAATAAATTCAGTTATTTAAACTTTTTTAGTATGCTAAATTCTTATCATATGGTTTTGTATTGTGGACCTTTTTGGAGGAAACTTCTTGCCCAAGCTGGCGTAGGAAAGCTTGACAAACAGAAAAAAAATCTGGACAAAGGAGCCCTTCTTAGGGGTAAAAGGGTTCAACACTAACTATGTCCTGGGATTTCGAGGATCCAAAAAACTTTGAAGGAACTCCGGTGAATTTAGCTGGGGATTCCTTCTGTAACAGAATTGCATGTCCCAATGTGAAATGGGTTACCAAGGGTCTTATATACAGGACTAAATTCCATCACTGTGCTTATGTGAATTAGAGTTTCTTTGACTTGTTTATCATAATTTGCCTCTGCATAACCATCCATTTTTTTCTATTTTAATGAAGGAATCTTTTATGCTAAGAATGAATAACTGACTTGAGATTCCGTTTCCAAGTATCTCTGGTAAAAGCAGTAAGTGTTGAACCATAACTCCGCCATAACATAAGCAACAGGGCAAATGCTGAAATAGAATGGCATTGCACCATGCTGCTTAATGTTTTGCGACTATAAAGTTGAACTTCTCATCACAAACCCTATTCAATTTCAATTCAAATTGCTCTTGTAAATGCAAGTTCTGTTGTGAAAAAATTTATATCGTGTTGATTGACAGAATATCAATTATCTTTATTTCTATAGACAAGGCTTGCTGCTTCTAACAATTTACTCAACAAGAACACAGATGGACCTGTTCTGGGTGCAAGAGCTAAAACATTCTCTTCAAATACAACCCAGGCTGATGTTGGCAGCAAACAAATGATAACAGAAGAAAGAAGAAAAGGAGCTTTAAAAGAAATCAACCAGAGCAAAAACACCTATATTCCTAAGAAAAATCTTAAAAAGACCAAAGCTACTACATCTTTGAAAGCTGTTGCTGAAGACAATGTAGTTAAATTGGCAAGTATCAAACTACATAAATTAAAATTATTTATATCTAATTCAGTTTAATTCCTTCCATTTATGCAGTTCTTATTTTTCTGCATGATCAAGGTAAAACAACTAGGTGTGACAGGATGTGCATGAGGCCACAACAAATTGATGATATGTTCTATGGATTCGCTCGCACCTTAATTTTGACGGATTTTACAAAAAAAATATTTTTATTTCCTCACTCGCTCATAAAAATTTGGTCAAATCGCTGTATAAAGCAATTGAATAAAGACTTGATTAATTTTTTTCTTCACTCGCTCGTCCCATTTTTTTTCCCAGAAAAATTCGTAGAACACATGATCAACTTGTTGTGGCCTGAATGTTACTTAGACATCTGGTTCATATTTGGCTTGCAGCAGGTCATTCTCTTCATTGAATTCAACAAAGTTAATTCTCCCAATTTGATTGTTTCAACCTGCTTGCAAAAAAGTTAGCAATTGTTCTTCTCTTATAGATTACCACTCCTTCAATTGACTGAAGATTATGTGTTGGTGCTAAGTTAAAACTGTTAAAAAGGGATGATTTTTGTACAGTATTTGCTCATAGTGGTTTAGTTGTGAAGGAAAGTAAGAAAAGCTAATATAGGCAATGTAGCTGTTGTTAATAACTAGAATTTGGTGATTAAAGGTTTAAAATGTAAATAACCTAACAACGTAATTCTTTTATTTCAAAATTTACATTATATTTGATACATTTCATTATTGAATATAACATTGGCTATTTCATTTTGTAGAAAGAGAACATAGGAGCCATTGTGCGTCCAACAACAGAATTAGCTCCTGTAGTTGACTTCACCACAGAATCTAGAGTTGTTATACATGATATAGATGCTGAAGATAAAGAGAACACTCAACTTGTCAGTGAATATGTCAATGATATATACAAATATATGTTACATTTAGAAGTAAGTCTTAACTTAGAACATTGTTTTTATTTCTCAGTATTGGAACTAGTTCACTTACTAATTAATTTCTTAAGGAAAAAAATAGCCGTTTTTCCCCAAATCTTGGAAGTTTTACCTTCAAATTTTCTTTCTATAATCAATTTTTTGCAATAAAATTTCCCAAAAGTATGATTTAAGTAAGGACTTGGATTTCTTCCTCCATGAAAAAATAAGCCATGTAATATTAAATATATTTTTTTCTGATTTCAGTATTTTGAGAACTCTTAGTCTGTAATTTGTTAAATTTGTCTATTTCTGGGTTTTTTGAATTTGAAAATAGAATTTTATTTTTTTGAAGCTTCCTACATCTACCCATGTAATTTTGTTATGATATACTTGTAGAACATGTTTCCAATCAGAGCTAACTATTTAGAAGGTCAAGAGATCACTGGTAAAATGAGAGCTATATTACTAGACTGGTTATGTAAAGTACATTCAAGATTTCATTTATTACAAGAGACACTATATCTAACTATAGCTATCATTGATAGATTCTTACAGGTTTGTTTGTTTCTTACTATAGCTATCATTGATAGATTCTTACAGGTTTGTTTGTTTCTTACAATAGCTATCATTGATAGATTCTTACAGGTTTGTTTGTTTCTTACAATAGCTATCATTGATAGATTCTTACAGGTTTGTTTGTTTCTTACTGTAGCTATCATTGATAGATTCTTACAGGTTTGTTTGTTTCTGACCTTCCATTGTATGATATTTATACCCCCGCTTCGAAGAAGAGGGGGGTATACTGTTTTACCCTTGTCCGTGTGTGTGCGTCCGTCCGTTACAAAATTTCCGTCGCAGTTTTCTCAGCAACTATAACATGTAGCAGCCTAATACTTTGAATATTGCTTCATCCCATAGTCCCATGTGGTGTAAAGCGATTTCATGCTCCTTGCTCATCTACTTCCTGTTTGTCGCATATTTTTAGATTTTTGCGGGGGTATCACTAGTGAGCATTAGCTCACAGATTTACTTGTTTTTATAGAAAAACACTCAATAGCATACCAGTGTACAGATCAAGGGGGTGATAGGTTCCTTGGGATTGGCATACATTAGTGGAGCTTGGTCATAAAATAATTTATATGGCCATCTCCCTCCTTCCAGTATGGACCATTCAATTACCTTGATGATTTAGCCTCTAGGAATGTCAAGTAGATAGACTGACCACTGTAATGTGACCAATACAATGTGTCGCTGTGTTAAACACAACCAAAAGAAAAAAATCATCTCTGTTACTGGATTGTTTTCTTAAGTCAGTATTGAAGTGTCCCGGAAAGCTTGTTTTAAAAGCGATTTGGCCAACCTAAAACAGAATAATGCTAAACAACATTTATACAAAAAGATAGAAATACTTTCTCATGTAGCTCGCTGTATTTTTTCTGGCCATTTTGAGTTCTTGATTAAGAAATGGATTTTTGCATATAGTACTCCAAATGGGATTGCTGGTTGGAGCTGCATCCAAGCTGGTCATACCCTTGCATAAAAAACAATGTCAATTATGCTCTATTAATGAAGTATATGGAGAAGTTGTCAGCTTTGTGAGATGAAGGTTTAAACTGGTGAGCCAAAAGTCTAGGAATACTAGTTGTCATAAAATTACCATAATTTGTGTTGACACATTATTTAGCCAGACCTGCTATTTTCCACGCCTGTGCTTGATTTCATCTTATGTCTTTTTTTGTGTATTACATGTAGTTAACATAAATGTAGTATTTTTTAGGTTTAAAAGAGACATTTTCAGGCTCGGGAAATTTGGTCAATGACAGGCCTGTTAAATCCAATAGGTTTTTTATATAAAAAAATGTAACATTAATAATGCTACATACTTTCAGGATAACCCAGTGGTAAGAAAGAATCTACAGTTAGTAAGTGTAACAGCCATGTTGATAGCTTCCAAGTATGAAGAGTTGTATGCCCCTGTGGTTGATGACTTTGTATTTATAACTGACAATGCTTACACAAGAACTGAAATATTACAAATGGAACAGATTATTCTTAGAAAATTAAATTTCAGTTTTGGACGACCACTCTGTATTCACTTCTTAAGAAGAAATTCCAAGGCTGGCCAGGTTTGTAGTTCTATTGTTTAACATAGTTGACCAGTAACAGATTACCCTTGAGCATGAATATGCCCCCTGACTGATGCTTAGTCAAATGTTATAAACTTGTCTATCCTAAGTTTGTCTCAGTCTCTTCAGATGAACCTCAATGCAGCTTTATAGTCATGACTATTTTACTTTTAGACCTCTTTTCATTGGATTACTGTGTCCATTTTCATTTAGCCATCAACAAAATTTGCTTTCAGCGGCACTAGTGCCTAACAGCATCTTGTTTTTGCTTGGTAAAAACTAGACAATAGCAGGGCGTCCACTCTCCTATTTTTTCCTATATTTTCCTATATTTTGACTAACTAGCTATAATTTCCTATATTTTCCTATAATTGCCCAAAATTCCTATTAATTCCTATATTTAAGTGGGTAGGCTAAGACAAGAAGTTTAAATAAGGAGAATTCTTTAAATATTTTGTCATAATATTACAGTGCTTGATGTTAATGGACACAGTTTCCATTTTATATGAAAAGAAATGTTACCAGTCTCCATATCTATGCTTTTTTCTTACATATTTGGCAACCCTGCCTAGCTGAGCCATTTTTTGTTTTATTACATGATATTACATTCATGTGATAAAACAAATTCATTGCATTTAATGTTTTCATCTTATGTTTTAACTAGTGTTTTGTATTCAGTTAGCAGGTAAGCCGTAAACATGCCTATGACATTGTTTAAATAGGAACTAATAAAATAATTAGCTACTAGGAAAAAATGCCCAGCTCTACTGGGTTCATTTTCAACGGTTTGAAGTATCAATGTTGGCCATGCACGGTGTACATGTATTAACTATAGGTCAAATGTAGTTTGTCCAAAATTGCAATTCAGTCTCAACTGACAATTTTTGTCCGAATATATTGCCACTTCGCTGATTTGTCAATTTCGGAAAATCTGCCTGATTCTAAAATTAAAAACATCTTTAATAACGATGCCATTGATTTTCGATTAAAAATCACTTCTTTCGAGAATGACCAAACGATTTATGCTCCTTTTCTGGTGAACATAAAACAATTTGATAGCAATGCTCAATGGCGGTCTACATAATTATGACAAAAGAAAACCCATTCCGAGCGTGCACTGAGTCATATTGGAGAATTTAGTTATACTGCAAGGGGCGTACCATGACAAATGTATGATCAATTAGCATAGTGAGTCACTCATTATACACGGAGTAAATAGTTAGCAGCTACTGTACATGTAAGTGCTACGCACGTGTTTATCACAAATAGCCAATGGTGTCATGTGTTATATCCATTTCTTGATACCGTAAAGGATTTCATTGGACAAAAATGCTATGGTAGAGCAAATTGTATTGGTTAGAATAAAGGTCAAAAGTTGGCTTAGACAGCTGTGCCGAAAAACAAAATTCATTAGACTGTGATTGGAAGACCAAGAAGCCAATGGTGTTAAAGTGAAACAATGGTGCATTAAAGGAAAATCGGAATATTTTGGTAGGTGACATTAAGCGTGACAATTCAGGTTTCAAACAAATACTTCATCACTCTAAAGGAGCACAGCACATAAAGCTTTGCAAGACTTCACTCTGGAGGGCAGACAAAGTTTGTATTTAGATCTCAGACATCCACATCTTCTGAACCTGGATCTAGTACAACTGATAGCCAATCAACCCACAGAAACAAGCCTTCAACAAGCAAACAGCCTGGACAATCAACACTCAGTTTTGCTGTCCAAGGTCAGGATGTGTTGGCCGCAGAAATTAGTTGGGCTGCAAATTATGCAACATCCAATATCAGCTTTCAGGCTTGTGATGGTTTGTCAGAAACATTTCAGGCTATGTTCAACTGTCCAATTGCAGATGAGTTTAATGTTGGAAGAACTAAACTTTCCTATATGTTAACAGATGGACTGCTGCCAGCTTATAGGAAGGCTCTGCTGTATGATGTCAGGAATTCTCAGGGCTACTTCCCACTACAGTATAATGAGACATCCCAGGCACAGGTTAAGAAGCTAATGGATCTCCTTCTGAGGTACTGTTCTCCAACTCATGATGAGGTTTGGTGTAGATACTACAGGTCTTTTCAGGTTTTTCTCCCATGTTGATGGCAAGACTGTAGCAGCCAAAATATTCACTGCTATGCAAGAAGATGGTTTTCCACTTGATAGATTAGTTGCACTAGGAAGTGATGGCCCAAACGTCATTAAAACCATATATAGGCGGCTGTCAAAATCAATGCATGAATCAACCCCAGATTAGAAAATGCTTTTTTGATGTAGACACTTGTAATCTTTACACAATAAACAATGACTTCTGTAAAGGTGTAGCAGAATATGGTCAAGAGGTGGAAGACTTAGCCTTGGCATTATTTTGACTTTTCAATCTTTCTGCCGGGCCACGAGAGGACTGCAGACAAGTTCAGCTAGACCTTGATCTCAAAGAAGAGCTATTTATCAAACACTCACAAGTCAGCTGGCTTAGTATTGGTCCAGCTCTTGAGAGAATAATTAAATAATGGTGGGGTATAGTTGCATATGTAACTCAGCTTGAAAAGGATTTTAAAAAAGTCCCCAAAAGTATGAACTTCAAAGTACTGCTTCATACTGCTAAGTACCTGCTCAAAAGACTACCACTTCAAATTATGATGTTGTTTAAACTGTTCATTGTTTATAAAGTAATATAAAGAAAACAATAAAAGTGGAGATGGAGAGTGGAGGAGAAGGTTAAACTCTCATTTCGTTTGTTATTTATATTTCCTATATTTTCCTATATTCTGGCTTTGAAAATTCCTATATTTTCTAAGTGTTCCTATATTTTTTTATGAAAAATGAGTGGACGCCCTGCAATAGGAAACCTTCTATTGCACTAACTGATTGCTCCTTTATAAGGAAAATTTGCAATCATTACCAAAACCCACTAGCCCAAAGGCACAGTTTTAGTGAAAATTGACACCAACTATTGAAAATTACTGACTATATAGTCAGGCTAGTCGATGATTTTGCCCATTACTTTGAAACACACTTAATCATTAGGGTTAGTGCTCATGAAAATTTAAAATTATGACTGCGTATGAACAAAATTTGTACACTTTTAATATTTTTATTTGAAAGATGTTTACACACTTGTGATATTTTTATTTGAAAGTTTATACACTAATGTTTTCAGGTTGATGCTTTGACTCATACAATGGCTAAATATTTAATGGAGTTAACAGTAATGGAGTATAATATGGTGCATTATAAACCTTCACAGATTGCTGCAGCTGCTTTATGTCTGTCTATGAAAGTGTTAGATCAATCTCCATGGGTAAGTTATATAAATACAGTCCAACATTGCCAGTCAGTGGCATGGGTAAAAGTCTTCAGGAGTTGTCCTGAAGTTCATGAATTCTGGGTACTGAGATAGTTTTCTTGTCATGTGTAGAAAACTGAAAAACCGAATTGAAGAAAATCAGAGATTTCAGGATTTTGGAAATTTTGAATTAACCAAAAGTCATCAAAATAGTCGGCAAGATGTGGCGTGGGTGAAAATTTTCAGAATTAATACTGATATCAGTATTTGATAATAAGGCCACAACAAATTGATTGTATGTTCTATGGATTCGCTCGCTCCTTAATTTTGACGGTTTTTACAAAATTATATTTTGATTTCAACTTGCAAAAATTAGCGGGTTGAAATAAAAGTTTCTCGCAATTTTCAAAATCCACTCGCATTTTGCGAGTATGCGAGCTTAAATTCGAACCCTGGATTAAGCCTTGTTGAAGATGAATCTTTTTCTTTGATACTTAATTCATGATTCTATTGTGCTATATTACAATTGTAGATAGATTATTTATTGGATATGGTCAATCAAAATTTATTTAAAAAACCTCTATTATTTTTTCAGACGAAAACATTACAACATTACAGCACATACTCTGAAGAATCATTGCATGGTACAATGAAAAAACTAGCTAGTTGTGTAGTAAAAGCTGAGACAAATAAACTAAACGTATGTAGAACTTTTATCATTTCTTTTATTTACTATAATATGTAAGTTAAAGGAGCAGCATGGGTTAAAGTTTTCAGTATTAATACTGATTTCAGAATTTTGAGAATAAATGCAAATACTCTGTGAAATATGTCTAATTCAGTATTTTTTAAAAATAGTTTTTCAGTATTTTCAAAACTTTCAATTTCCATCAAAAGAGTAGTGGTCTAGTGGTTGGCACTTAGTGATCAAGATGTACTTGATCAGAATCCCAGCAAGGGCACTGTTAATTTCCCTGAGCAAGAAATTTTACCTGCAATGGCTTCACTCCACCCTGGTGTAAATGGCTACCATGACTACAACCTGCTTGAAGGTGATTTTAATGACCCAAGTGCTATGGTACAGGGATTTAAATATCCCATCTTTTTTTAGGACTGACCAGTCACGCCACTGTTGGTTGTTTCAACATTTAGTCAAAGAGAGAATACTTGTCTGCAGAAGTCCTTTTCAAAATATGAATTTTTCTAATATATAGTTCGTATTATACAAATCATTGTGCAATATATTGCAATGCAGTTTTTACCGTATTGTATCACCCCTGTTTTTTAACTATGCTGTTACTGATAAATTTGCATACACCTTTTTTTAAGTTACTGTGTTATTATGATGACTTATTGATATTATCTACCTACAATTCATGTTTGACATTTTATAAAATTGGTTATATAATGTTATGGGGCTGATCGTCAGTCCATCTGTCTGTCCGTAATATCTTGTGCACGCAACTCCTTTCCTACAAGACCTTTTTCCTTGAAACTCACACTGATACATATTGATGTCTAGTTGTGCATTAATGGGACATAATACAAATTTCATCATTTACTTTTGGATTATTTCCCTTTTATATATACTTATTTATTTATTGGAGTTAACGCTGTGTCAACACAATTTTAGGTCATTTTACGGCGTCCAGCACACCTAACCTAGCTTTCCTGGACCCTTTTCTATAACCAGTACTCACCTACCCTTCCACGAGGCCGGAAACTTCTCCATATTATCTAATCAATGGAGGAAAATCGACATTGTCAAATTTTCATTGAAGGGTATACTCCCCTGGTGGGATTCAAACCCGCACCCCCTCGGGCACGAGTATCCAAATCCCGGCGTGCTACTTATATATACTTACATCTACATCTAACATATACTGGCCATGTTCATTACATTGAGTATTAGTGCCAGGGGTAAAATGGGACTACATTCAAATTCCATCATATTTACTTTGAAATACTTTCCCTTTCTATATACTATAAACTATTTTTTTTGTTTTATTTTTCAGCATGTTAAAACAAAATATGAATCCTCCAAATTGATGAAAGTGAGTTCTGCAGCAGCATTAAAGTCTGCAATAATCACACAACTTGCTGAAGCATCTTCTTGACCACCTTATGGAACTTTGAAATCGTCGTACAATAGTCTTTCTTTTTAATAAAAACCTTTGAACTTGAGTGAATGTCGTGTCCAAGTCAAATATGATAATTTTGTAAAAAAAACTGATACATACAAATACTGGAATAATATTGACATTTTTGTGTGTGAATTATCTTTCCTTGTCTGTGCCATCTTTTATTACCTTTACACTTCAGAAAATCATTTATTTAAAAAATTTGGGGAAAAAAGCAAAACTTTTTTTAATGATTGTTATAGCATTTCTTTTTCAAGCATAATAATCCTCTCTTCAAATGTTAACCTATTTTAATCATATTGATTTGTAAAGACATCTGAAATAAATAACAATCATATCAGCCACAAAGCACTTTCTGAATAGAGTAAAGGTAATTATTGATTGCACAGTATTATGAAAACAAGCCATATAATTTATTTAACAGTGTGAATGGATGTCTGACTGCATGAAGTGATTGGATAAAGACGTTTTAATCAATGTCTACTCTCCTATGTTTCACGTGGTGATGTTTCATGTATATCTGTGATCATGTTGTTCTATTTTGATCTGTTTGTTGTTTTTTTGTAAGGTTCATTTGATAACCCATTGCTCCTTGATATAGACCTCCTAGGGAGCATTTAAAACACTTAAATTTTATTTCAAAAATGTTTCAAAAACTTCTCTTCATAAAACATTAAAAACTGAAATTTAAAAAAAAATGACAAAAACCTGTATCATTGATATTGGATAGCCTACCAAAATTGAACACACATTTTGAAGCCTGCTATGAGGCAAGGTCATGTGTTTTTTTATGAAATATCTACTCACAAAAACTGCTAGAAATTACCATCAGTACCACTAATTTATTATAAGATTGAATATAACAAAAAAGAGCATCAGAACCCTTAAAGATTAGAAATTCTTTGATTTATACATTTAACATACATGTTCTTTTATTTGATGTCACAATTTGACTGTAAGCCATGCAACTTGTCATGCTACTTTTAAATAGCTGTTTAATTTGTTAGTTTTTTTCTAAATTGAAACTTCTTAAATTAGGATTTACATTAAGTCAGGTCAATTAGTGATGTATTATAACTAGGGCTGTGGACCGTTGAGCAAGTGGCGATCCAATTTGAACCACGATTCATGTGTAGCAACTCATGAATCACTTGTTAATGGAGAAGCATACAGAATTTATTAGTTTTATTTAGAAGTTTTTACTTTATGGAAAACCATGTGCTCCAAACATTTCTGTTAGCAGGCGTTTTTTTTGTGGCATTTTAAATGATAACATTTTTGTTCAGATGCGTATCATACGTAAATTTGGAATTAAATTAAAATTTTCATTAGTATTGTGGTTCGTTTTCAGTGGTAATTAAGATTAAAATGTTCTTTCATTTTTTTCCAAAAATAGATCGCGTTCGGACAATTTCAGACATGACGAATATTCGTACTCGATTTTCTGGTCCGGATAGTGAATATCAGAGTACTTGAATACTCGCAGCAGCCCTAATTATAACAGTCTAAAGTTGATGTGTTTAGATATTGTATATTATGTAATTAGTGAACTCAAGTTAGAAATAATTAATGCAGTGGTTTTTTTTCAGGTATTTTTGGAGCCCGTATTCGACACCATTCCCCTCAATAAACATTTTGGCTTTATTTCATTTTTGCTTATTTGCTTCTAAAGTTGAATTTTTCAAACAAGGAAACAGAAATGCTCTTTTAAAAATATAACTTCTTGTTAAATTTATTTTAAGTATTAAAAGTGAGGACGTTTTCCTCGAATTTAATTTTTGATACTAGTTTTCCCTGAACCTGAAAATAAACACTGCAATTGATGACCCCTATACTTACACTTAGATATTTTACAAAATATTATATATATACTTGAATAGATTGTTAAATAGGTATCAAATGATAAAATACATAACCAATACATACTCATAGAGCACTTTGCAGCATTGTTGAATAGTTGCCTGTATCTGACAAGTTGTGTGGCTTTCGATGTTGACAAATTGTCGTCAAAAATGGAAAAAAACAACTGAAACAAAAGAATAGATTAAAAGAACTATTGCTAAAGAACTTTCTATTCTTAACTTCAATTTTCTTTTGGTTTTCATTTTAGCAAATTGTCGTCAAAAAGGGAGGAAAATGACAAAAGAATTGATTGAATGAACGATTGCAAAAAAACTACAGTTTCTTATTTCAGTTTTCTTGTTGTGAATAACACTTATAGAAGAAATGGTGGATGCATTCCTTCATTATTTCTGTATAGAAATTGTTACTATATTGTGATGTCTAATCTATCTCAAACTTAATCTAGCAAGCCTTAGTCTCAGTTTGCATTATTGAAAAAAAAACATGTATATAGTTTTAATTGTCTAGTTTTTTTAACTACTGAGATTTTAACTATTTTTTTTTTTCATCTAACCCTTTTATTCCATGTTATTTTTGTTCATTTAACATCATGTCTCTATTATTAAAATGTTATTAATAACATGTTATTAATATTTAGTCTTAAGTGTGTTATTACCTAACAAAATGTTATTAATCATTTGTGTTTTTAGTGTAAATCCATGTTATTATGTAATGACACTGTCATTTCGCTAGGAAATAACGTTATTATCTACCTTATTACTAAACTTTATGTTATGTTATTATTAATCAGTGTTATTTTCTCTAGATACTAACTTGTAATTATTTTTCAATGATCTCAGGAATAGTTTACATTTTGAGATGAGAATAGTGGCTGTCTTTCTTGTTATTTTTAAAAATGTTGTTTTTTATGTGGGATCCAGTCAAAAAATGGAGCTTTTTCATTGGTCAATTTTGAAAATCAGCTTTAGAATATCCAATGAAATATCTTTGTTTTAGACTGGTGTTAATCATGATAAATCTTTAAACTTTTGATGTAATAAAATTAGTAAAGCCACATTCAGTAAATCTTACTAAATGTTGCATAGCATAAATCTTTTACTAATGGATTCAGTCACATAAATTTTTAGTATTTATAAATCTTTATTGGTCTTGCCCTAAAATAATTTCCGCTTAAAAATAATGAGTCTTAAACACATCTCATAGATTGCTGAAATCAGTTTGTTTTTAAATATTACAGAACCATTCCATGCTTTGAATGTAATTGTATAGAAATTGACCAATGGAAAAGATTCTTTTTATGCTTCTGTGTTGGTTGTATTTGGTATATATAAGTGCCTCTTATCATGTATTTTGAATGTTTTTTCACCATATTTTTAGATTGTACATAGTCATTTGTTTATTTTTATACAATAAAGTGGTTTTCAATAAATTTTGTCTTGGTTTTATGTATTATTTGACAACATTAAACGTGCACTTCATTAGTATAGTCCATTTTTTCTTAACTGTTTGAATAATAAAATTTGAATAATTTCATGGTGGATGATTACACACTATCTCAATATCACGTGTGTTAGACAAAGAGCACTAAGTCACCGTGAAATTATTCATGTTTTGACACTTGAGAAAACGAATTATATCCGTATCGATTTACGGTTTAGTTTGTATACATATTCGCCAAGTTTCGTTGGTTTAATGAATGGCACTGTTAAATGTGGATGGAAAAGTAATGATTTGATTATATCAAACACTTTGTAGTGCAGTGGTAAAGTACAGACTTGTCAATCAAAATACCCTGGGTTCGATTCCCACATAGGTTATTTTTTTTAATTTCGCAAACACCAGTAACATAAACTACTCAATGACTTGCTTTTTTCATTTAACTAATTGACTATACATAGTATATTGAGTATTAATCATTTTATGACATTTTTGTATGTGTAAAACATTTCTCGGCAGTCATTTTTGTAATAAAAAACTTATAGAATCCGTGTACTGTTGTGTACACACGTATTTGTAAATAATGTACCGATTATGTTTAGACTGCAAAAACAAGATTTTATGTAGGGTCGAACCCGTAAGCTTTTGATTATGTGGTGGTACAGTTTACCACTACACCAAGTCCTTATACATGCTTCTAGATGTCCTATATCTTAACCGTGAAGTAATACATTCATGGATTTACGGAGATTTCATACGGAAATTCACGACTATGCATACAGTGCGTGTTTAATGTTGCCAAATAATAGAATTATTTACTCTCTTTAATGTGAGAGTGAAAGTTTTCAGTATAAATACAGATTTCAGTGTTTTGTGAATACATTACTCTAAGAACAGTTAAGTCAGTGGTATCAAGCTCCTGCTCAATATGGTGATAGTGCATTAACAAAATCTAGTGCTAAATTATTTTAAATAATGTGGATAGATTGTCTGACATAGGTAAATTTTATTCAACATACTAAACCCTACTGATTTTAAAACTCAATATTTTACGTTAGTCCCCATACATAAATATAGATTTATTTATCTATTTTAATATACTGTTCTATAGTGAATAATTACCTGAAAGTCAGCGTTATGAATAACTTCTTGTACTGATGTCTAAGTATGGGGATTTATAACTTCAAAATTATACTAAGGTTGCATTTAACACGATGCCCCTGTGCATCATGAAAATCATTTTGTTTTTATGTACTATGACTGGATCAAACAATTAGATATGATAGGAAATTAATACATACAACATGCTATAACCATGTAATTATGCAATTGGACAGTTCAATATAATCGAACAATAACATATCAACATGCAAACACAAAAAGAATCAATCACATAGGTCATTATTACCAAGCAGTTGTCAGATGAAATACAGAGACTCATAGCAACAAAAATTGCCATTTTTATAGGGAAAAATGAACAGAACAATATTGTGTTAATCATAAATTCCTTCATTACACAATCTCCTCAGCGTAATTAGGTATTAAACCAACCATAGAGAAATAAATGACAATTTTACAGGAAATCTCAGTAATTATTCAAGCCAGATTGAAGGCTTCATTAAAATACTCAAAAAGGAAATTTTGATGCAATTTATCCAATATCCCGAGACTGATTTCATTTCTAAACATTGTTGACAACTACTAATTTGTCCTTAAATTTTTACCATAGAATTCTAGTCCTTTAAAAATTCAATTTAAACACGAACTAGTAGCTTTACATTAAAAAAGAGAAACTCGATCAATAAGAATGTTCTCAAAAGCATCGAATATTATCACAAGTATACATGTACCAGTAATTCCCGCGGTGACTAGCGTATACCACGTGACTTATCAGTATTGGTCAAAATGTCAAGCTTAGCCACCGTCACGGTGGCACCAGCATCGTGTTCAGTTACCTTGAACGTTCCGTAACGGAAGTGTCGGAACAACTCAACCCATAGACAACTCAACCCGAGACAACTCAATCTCCTACTAATGGATTGAGTTGTCCCAACTTTTAGTTGAGTGTTGCACGGGTTGAGTTGTCTTCGGGTTGAGTTCTCCGTACCCGTAACGTTAGCTAACAGTAGTTACTGAACACAGGACAGGTTTACGCCGTACAGCACTTTAGACTCAATCCCAATTAAGGTGGACATATGGGCATATTTTTTTTATTTTTTTTCATGTCGTCAAATATGAGTTTTAAATCAATTAAGGGCATTGTAGACATGTTCTGTACATGGTATAAAAATCTTTTCAGCTGAGCTAGTATACTTTTTTAGATATAGGCTGGTGAAAGGTCTCACCTAGCATTAATAAATGTGCTCATGAAAATCGAATATGTGCTGCAAATCTCACTTATTTAAAAGTAGTAATGGTCAAACTATTGAGAAATTCAATACGGTTGCATTCTATAACGTATTATGTTTCGGAATAAATGATAAAGACTGAAGAGTAAGCCAGATACTGTCAGAAAAACATAAATATTGAATATGCTATTTTCATTAGTTTAATTTGTTTTAAAAATGTCATTCATATCAATTGTTCCAGAACGATACAAACAAGTTTAATATAGAATAAAACTGTTTAAAATAGTTAGATACCATTGTCTTTGTGTTATAACAAAACGCTGTGTGCATGTGAACCACCACAAAGCAACCAATAAAGAATATAATTGTTGTCCCGTACGTTATCAAAATTGACTCGTACGTAGTATACTTCAGTTTGGTCGTCCTAACTATTGATAACTAAGTTAAACTGCAAGAATACAACTTACATTGTTGCGTAATTTGTTTTATAATTCAATGTACTTGTGTTTTACATATAAAACTGCGATAATATCTTTAAATTACAATGATTACGCGAACCATTATCATTTTTCCAAGAGAACAACATTCAACAATTTTGTGACAAGTTTAACAAAGAGACATAGCAATCTAACGCATAAACTAATAGAAACTATTTAGTAGTGGGGTAACATGTGATTTAAAACCATCAAATCATCCGGCAAATGCATGTTTAGACAATTCTACAGTGTCCCGTACGTTATTAAATAAGTAAGATAATGTATGAACCTGATCAAATTATTGCAGTGTGTGCTAAAATGATTATAAAGTTATAATTTGATCAAACGATGCATTGTTTTAGTTGATCATTTCAAAGCTAGATGGTATTCAATTGAGAACAATGCAAACTATTCATCATTTTTGGTAAATAACAAGTACTACACCTTATTTTCCCGTAACTCTTGTTAGTTACTTTTGAACATCATCAATTTCATTATAATTGCCGTTCCGATAATAGTTTCGTCTGTGAAGATTAAATGCATGTTAAGGAACCTTACAAAAGCAATTTATCATAAATATTCAGACGATTATCAATTATTGTGTCACATTTTGTCCCGTACGTTACGGACTCGTACGTTATTTTTCATTTTGTATTTACTGTTTTTTTGTGTGTCACAAATATGCACCTTAAATGAACTATAAAAACACTTTATAAACTTTTTATTTAATCATTGAAGATAAGTTCAATGAAGAATTTATATATCTATTTGAAAAGGTTTGTTAGATAATTTGATTTTACTAATTGTCCCGTTCGTTACGTGGTGAAAATTACGATTCATTTTTTAATGAATGAGCTCACAAATTACCGATACCAATAAAATGGCAGCTAAAATGTATATCTTATCATTACGATATAACATTATTGACTTTAATTACACAAAAAAGTGTGTAAAGAGTGCAAAGCTGTGAGCTTAATGAAGCCATTAAATGAATGTCCCGTACGTTATCGGAGTTTGGAGACAACGTTTGTTGTATGAGGTGTGAAAAATTATTTTTGAATTTACATTATAATATGTGTTTTTGTGAAGGATTTAGTTATAATTGACATAATAAATATATATATAATTGGAAATCTGTCTGAATTTTTTAACAATTTGAAGCTAACTTTAAGAATTTGTCATTGGAGACATAGGGATTTTATACACCCTAGCTTAATTAGGAGACAATATTTTGAAAAAATAGAAGTTTTCTTCACGAAATATGTCGCTTATACTTTTACTATAGCATTATCACTTGTAAATATGCATTTCATTTACATAAATTCTGTAAGTTAAATTCCTGGAAACATGATAAACGTTGGAGACATCAAATGTACATTCTAAGCGGGAATGAGTCTTTAGTTCATACATCCTGTATGTTTATACCCCAGAGAGGGTTATATACAGAATTAGAAGAAGGAGAGTACTATGACTTCACAAATACTGCGGTTTGAAGAAGAAACCATAACATTTTTGGTATCATAGTCACGTGGTTTTGCCACCGTGCCACCTTAAAGGTTGGTTTTCTTGCATAACTTTTTATATGCCCGAAAGAATTTCGGACATATTATGTTATACCCCTTGGCGTCCGTCCGTCCGTAAGCAATTTGGTTTCCGGAGCATAACTTAAGTTCCATTTGGCCCATAATGTTCAAACTTCATACGATGATTGTCCATATCGGGTAGAAGACCCCTATTGATTTTGGGGTCACAAGGTCAAAGGTCAAGGTCACTATTACCTTAAAACTGAAAACAGTTTCCGGAGCATAACTTAAGTTTCATTTGGCCCACAGTATTCAAACTTCATGGGAGGATTGTCCATGGTATCTTTTTTCTCTACTTTGTTTTCCACAATTATTCATAATATGATATTCATATGAAATATTTTCATGTCTTACAAATGCTTCATCTTAACTATAAAAAACACTTTCGGGCATATAATGCTCCGCCTAGCGGTGCTCTTGTTATTAATGGTATTCCATCTTTACATTGAGTGGCATCTACTTTTAAGTAAATCGTATGTAGGTTTTTTTGGGGGAAATTAAGTACCTTTTTGGAAAAGCGAAACAGCGAGTTAACAAAAAGACAAAGCGGGCACAGCTTAGCTGTTAGTAAATCCTTCCTGAATAATATCTTACACGTACATGTACTGTTGTTACAGAACTGACCTTGCAGAGTACACAAAACATTGTCTTTATTCTGCATATCATCAACTCTGATTATTTACTTGCATTCTTATTCCAAAGAGAATACTTATGCATTCTGAAAGTGAAAATATCACTGTAATGTCATGACGTTTTAAGCATACAAATTACTTGATATATTAAAACAATTTATCATGATTTAGTCTAAATACTAGAATGGCATGTTGTTTCTTTCTTGTACATTGTTATGAGACATCCGTGTCTGAAAATGAGACTATGGTCTAGGACAATGCATTTTGTTGTAAAACGTAATGCATAGTTTGGTAGGACGTGATTATCCAAACGACGTAGGCCGTCCGTTTTTTAAATCACGCTGTTACACAAAACGTTCTATTACACGTCTAGTTTAGAACCATATTTGACCAATAATGTCACATGAAACTTTGCAATCAATTTTATGGACACACAATTAGTTGAGTTGATAAGCACTCGATATTTGATCAAGAACTATGTTGAAATTTGATTTAACATTTGAGTTTAATAAAGTTCGGTCTAACCGGATCACTTGCTTCATTCATACATATGTCACCGTTCGCAGGTTACACGACCAGTAAACCACAGAAAGATACCGTCGTATGCAAAACAAGTAGCCCCCCTAAATTGTTGACATTGAATAGGCATCTTCGGTATTTTTTATTTTGTCATTCTACATTTGTTTTCTTTGTTCTGAGGCGGAAACCTTTCTTTCTCTTTATTTGCTTGCGGCGTCTTTTATAAGACAATTCCCTCTTTGTTTTTCAGCTGTATGGAAGGTCTGTATGGAAGGTCTGTATGGAAGGTCTGTATGGAAGGTCTGTATGGAAGGTCTGTATGGAAGATCTGTATGGAAGGTCTGTATGGAAGATCTGTATTGAAGGTCTGTATGGAAGGTCTGTATGGAAGGTCTGTATGCAAGGTCTGTATGGAAGGTCTGTATGGAAGGTCTGTATGGAAGGTCTGTATGGAAGGTCTGTATGGAAGGTCTGTATGGAAGGTCTGTATAGAAGATCTGTATGGAAGGTCTGTATGGAAGATCTGTATTGAAGGTCTGTATGGAAGGTCTGTATGGAAGGTCTGTATGGAAGATCTGTATGGAAGGTCTGTATGGAAGGTCTGTATGGAAGATCTGTATGGAACTCAAGTCTTTGCTTCTGTTGCTGTTCCTGATATGTTTTCTGACTTCTTTTTACAGTTTTTTAGCACACAAGTCTACTGATCGAGGGGTTGTGGGTTCAATTCCCGGGCGGGGCGAACTTTCGTGGAGCTTGGTCATAAAATTATTTCTACGGCTAGTCTTCCTCCTACCAATGATTTTTAATTATGCAGGGCAGTTGTCAGTCACTGACGAAAGTATGCGCTTAGTAGTTGGTTAACAGCTAAATCCAGAGATTTAGCCTTACCAGGAGGAGTGAGTAGGTTGACTGACCGCCGTTATATGACCTATACAATGTGTTGCTACGGCGTTAAACCCTACAAACAAACAAACAATTACAATTTTTTTACATACTTAAATCTGCTCAAGAAATCGATCGAGTTATTAGAAAACATTTTGGTCCCTATATTATAATAATTGACTGATTTTTTTCTCAAGATAATAATTTGTGATTTTGATGAAAAATAATAACCGGAAAATATTGACTTAAAACGAGTTCAATAAACTGTAAGCAAAAAATTAATAAACTTGTAGGAAGTAGGAAGATATCGTAGGAGCGGATTTGTCACAAGCAACAAAGTGAAGCTAATATATTGCTATCATTTTGTCATTTCTAGACGTATCATGAATTTAACACATTTATTTACTACTTGGAAGAAGAATGTCTAAATGCTGTAAAAAGTTGAATTTTGTTTAAAGATTGCTTAAGAAAACACCACTGCGGGGTTAAAACGTGTTTGAATATCATGTCGTAGAAACCACAACTTTGAAACGTACAAATGTATTACAAAATGTCGCAGACTATTACATTTGGTCATGCGCAATCAGGTTAAGCGCAAAAGAATAAAATCAGGTTAACACTTACGCATGAAAAGATAGTCCCATTGTTAACAATATTGGACAGTTTTACGTAGCATTGTTATGCTCTGTTTGACTCATGTCCGGGCATACAATACGTAACCCAGCCGTAGTCAGTTCCAATCCTTGTTGAGAAGTGTTGATGTCGAACAACACCACAGAAAATGTTGTAGTAAGAATCGCATACCAGAGATAGAAGATGTTATTTTCAACAAAATGTCTCCTATACACTGAACTTGTTTGAGTGAGGTTCTAGCCTGTTTCTGTACATATGCATTCACATAGTCTACGAGCAGACGAATTCAGGTGAAAAACTAACAATACGCACCACCCTCGGTCTAATTCATAGATTAAACACATGAACGATTCCTACGTTGTGATACATTTTTGAAGAAATTTTCTCTGAACATAGACCTATATTTCTGCATAATATTGTGGAAATTATCGTCAAGAAATAAAATAATTTTAATTTAGTTTAAAACATACACACTTTAAATAGAAATACAATGTAATCTTTCTAAAGAAACATTGAACCTACCTAAAAATTAGAATCAATTTGTTTGAAATTAAAATATAGCTATTTTTAATGACGCATGTTCGTTCATTGAAAACTCTAATTTAAGTTTCCCAATTAGATTTTGAAAATTAAATTTTCGTTCCGAGAGAAGATAGAAATAAATAGACAGAGTCCATAAAGTTTATCTATTTGTTCTTGGAACGAAATTTGATCAAATTATATCACTGACATCCCAAGGGCCATGTTTATGCTTTAATGAAATAAACATGTCGTCAGCGTATTTAACGAATCTCTCAATAATAAAACTGTATTTTCCTGCTTTTTGCAAGATTTGTACCTGATATGAAACTTAATCATAATTTTATAGTTAAAAAATAAAATGCGGTTTCAAGTCTGCTTTTATAAAATAATACATGTTCAGCCGATTTTTATAATTTTGTACTATAACCCCTGTTTATTAAAATCACCTTCAGGCAACCTGGCAAATGATCCTTCGCAGTACCCGTTTGCATCCAGGTTGAATAGAACAACAGTATGTAAATTTCTTGCTCAATGAAACAAGCAGCGTCCCAAATGGGATCAGAACACGGGACCTCTCGATCCCTAGTCGCGTCATACTACTGGACCGCTGCGTCTACTTTTCCATACCAAACAGTAACTGTAAAACTATTTTGTATAACAACAATTTTTGGTCTACCAAGTTTTGAACTTTTTATATGGATTTTTTTGCCAGAATATACTTAACCAGAAATGAAAATAGACTTAAGTTATGAACCAATGACTTGGTACATATATACTGACAACAACGTCTGTATGTAATATGATTTTTTTATAAAAACCAACGTGGAAAAAATATCAAACTTAATTTCTAACTCTAATGGGAATCCATTTGGCAATTCCTTAATTCAATTTGACGTATAATAATGCAATGAGTGTGAAACGTGGTTTGGCTGTACTTCTAAATATAAAAATAGATACATGGGAGTATGTATCCCAGATATGTAAAATGTATTTTTTTCATTGCACAAGTGTATGTCCGATATTTGATTTATATTATCCAATATAAGTTGCACATACTGTACTATTTTAGTAAGTATTATTAAAACACCCTAGGTTTTTAAAAGCATTTAATGTACCGGTATTAACATCAATTATTAAATAACTATGTGTTATTTGCCCTGTAAATTGCCAATATCACTTCTCAATACTACAAAACATGTTTAACATAACTGAAAACAGAGCCGAAATCTGTTATTGTGCCAATTGGCCCTTGTCCAAAAAAAATCTGAGCTCTGATAGGTTGATAAACAGGGACAATATCAAAAACTGGTCCGTTAGTAAATATTTAATAAAATCGTCATTAAATAAGTAATTAGGGACTTTAGTCAGTTATCTTTCCCTGATAAAATCTGAAGCAATCCAATTCTAGTTAATAAAGATATTAACAGAAGTGATTAAATTTAGATAGTTTTTTATCCTAAAAATACTTAGCTTAAATTTCAAACAAATTAAATGATTTACAAAAAATGTATTTAAGATTAATTTTGGCAAATTTACATTGAAAAGTAAGGGAAAATCCGAGTAATCCAACTAAAAAGACCAACCCATTTGAAGAGTATATAAGGGGAAATAACTTTCTAAAGTCCCTTATTTGGTATCGGATCTGTTAATTTTCATCGGGACAGTCATATTGGCCCTTGGCCTTCGGACTCGGGCCAATACGACTGCTTTTGAAAAAAGGACCTATATCAAATCACTTATTCAATAATATATACTTTTGCCACTGGCACCAGAGTCCATATCTTATAAATGATCATAAAATAATGCCTACGTCCCTATATATAGTTCTCTGTGCATACATACATGTATATATTATTATAATGAAAGTATATAGTTATAACTCGTACACGGTAATGTATACGGGGCCGATTTTTAATTGTGTTTGACGACGAAATATTACATATATGCGTATTTAACGAGTGTGAGACCTCTGGTGCCAGTGACTATTACGTCTTTGTTTAAAGCAGCTCATTCATTGATATCAACTTAAATATCAACTTTTCTTAAAGTATAGAAACAGGATATAACTATTATGGAAGCAGTAAAGCAGAGTTCTGATAATGACATCATTAGTGCAAATTGACCTACAAATTTGAAAGATGGCGATTAAAGGAACTGTTACTGTATAAATGATAATGCATTTGTGACTTTTATCTTATATTTCTCACAACCTTTAGATCAGTTTGCCTTAAGATATTAAAAATTCATTACTTTAGCCAAATACAGACACTGAGAGGTTATTTTTAAAATGAAAATAAACAAATCTACGAAGCTATTAGACCTATTCAAAAACTGCACAATTTCAATGCATATAAAGTAAGTAAACGTAAATAAAACGTCTACTGAACCCCTAGAGATTGAATATTTGTCATCTAAGGAAAGTTTATTTTCACAACAAGATTTGGCTCGTGGATATTAAAGTTTGTAATTGTATTTCAGCAGGTTTGAAATATGGAATCGGGTATTTTAAAGACAATTCAATTTTCGAACTCGAAAAACAAATTTGCACTTTTATTCCAAGATGTCCAATATTTTCTACTTTGTCAGACAGCTCTAGTCTCGGTATTTAAATATATGAAAGGGCTTTAAAAGTCATAGTGTTTATTCCATATTAAATCATGAGTTTCTTCAAGAAAAAGTCAATGGGGCTAAACATTTTTATCCCCGTTTAGGCCATAATCGGCGCAGGACATCCGTATAGACGTTTTTGGGCGAAATTTTGGGCGGGAACCGGCATTCGTGACAATAAACGCACATTTACGCATAATTGCGCGTACCCGTATAGGGACATTATACGGTTCTGTAAATGGGTCTCAGTTACCGTTTGTGGAACATTTCCTCACTCGTCTAGACCAAAGGAAGGGACTGAGGCACAATTGGACCCTGTTTCAGAGAAAAAGATTTTCAGCCCATATATTACGATATTAGAATATACGAGTCTGATAGGTGAAGTAGAAACTTGGCAATTTATTAAAACACATGCGAGGTATTATAAAAAAAATGTAAAAGGATTTATTTAAAAATTTGACCTCTTGTATCAATTGATAACTGCCGAACATTAACAAATGATTGACCTCTTTAAAGTGTCCTACCTTTACATCCTACTCAATATATTTTTTCCCTCTGTCTTTTGCTCCGTATTCAACCTTAATTGCTTTCACCAACTAGCTTTTATATTTAAATATGGAACCAGCACGAGTATAATAAATTGTTATGTAATATAAGGAGTGTTATAAAATTATCACATTAGGATATCTGCTCAAGATTCGCTATTTTAGATATTTACTGTTGAAGTATATATGTATAAATGTTTGTATATTCCATTTTTCCTCAACTGTCAAAGTTTGAATAATTTCACTGTGATTGAATACATACTCTCTCAATATCATGAGTGTTAGACAAAGAACGCGAAGTCACCGTGAAATTTTTCATGTTTTGACAGATGAGAAATCAAAGCACTGGAGTGCTGAAGGAACGATGTCCTGAACTTATTTTTTGATTAAAGAATATATTATTATGTATATTATCTATAAAATAATGTATTAAATATCAATTATCAGAATTTAACAAAAGGATAGCACTAGACTTCTCAAGTGGTTTGCTCATGGCAATGTTTATCTTACTTTATCAAACAAAATAAACCAGTCAAAGAATTATTTTCATCAACACATTTTAGGGTCATGTACAGTAGCGATCTCACCAAACCAAAGATTGTTCTGGACTATTTTCTTTAACCAAAAGGAGCTGACAACTTCTCATTTTTGGTTATCAATGGGTATTTTTTAACGAGATCGTTGATATTTTCGTTAAAATTTTAAAGATTTGGTGTGAAATGACAAGCTGATTTTTTTCACAAAAAAATCGACTTTCTAACAATTCATTTAAGGTTTTCCCCTCTTTTGCATCAAGCTACATTCCCATTTTTGTTCACGAATTTTAAGTCAAATTAACGTTTTGCACTTGCAATTTATTCTCAATAAAAATTACTCTAAGAATCGTCTATTTCCTATAAATATTTGTATAAAGTTCCATACACACACATATTCATTCCAAATTATAATCAAACTCTATAACTTAAAATCGCTCAAGTAAACTTTAAATGTGACACTTTGAAGACGACAACGTCGTATCGCCGTATATTAAACATCCGGTAAGTGTATTAGTCATATCCAAGGCATACAGACGATACGTCCCCAAGATTATTCGCCCCCTTGACGATCCTTCCCCGTACCGTACCGTAACTCAAGCCACTGCTTAATATAATACGATCATTTAATATTGTTTATTACTATCGAATGATGTAATTATGTTACGCATATAACAGGCATTGGCAAAAACATCGTAGGCTCTTTTTACTCCAACAAGTAATTATTGCAGTTGTCACGGGTTGAGTTGTCTACGGGTTGAGTTGTGCTATCTCCATTGCAAGATTTATATGTCCTGAGAGTAACCTCCCTTTTCCTGAAGAGTTTCAAGAACGACAACACAAGCCAGCGTTGTATTACATTTAAATGAGATGTTAATGAGTTTCACGCTTGAACTACGCCTCTTTGTCTATGTTGAAAATTGTTGAAGCGTGAAAAGAGTCATTTTATACTTTCTTGTTACCATTGGAACGATGCTAAATTAGCATCGTTCCAAAAACTAACTACATTGTAGACCAATTTGAATAAATATTGTTTAAACCAGCAAAATTGAAATTTCTGTCATATGATAAATATTTATCTTTTCATGATTCAAAATCTTATATATAGATTAACGATGACTTTCTTCACTCAGTTATCATAAATTGAAGACTACTTCTAATATACAAACGTTTGTTTGTTTGTTGGGTTTAACGTAGTAGCAACACATATAAGGTCATATAACGGCGGTCAGTCAACCTACTCACTCCTCCCGGAAAGGCTAAATCTCTGGATTTAGCTGTTAACCGACTACTAAGCGCATACTTTCGTCAGTGACTGACAGCTGCCCAACATAATTAAAATCATTGGTAGGAGGGAGAATAGCCGTAGAAATAATTTCATGACCAAGCTCCACGAAAGTATGCCCCGCCCAGGAATCGAACCCACGACCCCTCGATCAGTAGACTTGCAAGCTAGCCAGGCAGCTTTATATACAAACGTTCATTATGATATAAAAGGACATACAATAAAGCGTAGATAGTTCAAAGCCATGATTTAATACGATAACTTTTTCAGATGTCAGTCTGATAAATATTGACATAATATTAATGGACGGATTTGTCTGCAATAGACACGACATGATAGATGCTAGATTATTTATATGTCACTACACGTCATTTCTAATATTTTGGACGGCTTAGGAGATTAATCGTTGATAATTTACAATTCCTCAGTAGTCTACCTACGATTTCATAAAAAACCTCCAGAAAATGAAAGCGTAGGACATTTTTGTTAATGCAAATCTAATGGTTGATTCATGTAGCTGGATGCCTCCCTGATATCGTACGGGGGGATGTATAAAATCTAAGTCGCGTTTAAGTCCGTAATCTAGGTCAAAGGTCAACTAGGTCCATTTATTTTTTATTAGACCCTATGCTCTTTATACTGAAATTTCAAGAAATTAAATCTGTAAAGTGGAGATTTTCTTTGTTGAAAATTAATGTATTATGAATCAACTTTATTTCTATGAAAAAATTTGAGTGTTTGATTACATGGTTACTTCCCTTTTAAGCCTTTTGTCGCGAAAAAAGGTGACAATAAAAAAATCGTCTACAATAGTTCAACTAGTAGAATAACAGTTAGTGTTTATGGTTTAAATCTACCTGAATTGTGTTTATTGATGCTTCATGACCTTTTTAGTAGATATTTAATACTCGATAAGGTTAAAATAATGTCACAGTGGTGTAAAATTAAGGGCGAGTGGTAAAACTGTTTTTGTAGATTTTTTTGACAAATGTGGAAAACGTTTGTAAAGGCAGTTCATTATTTAATTCACGTTGCTAGATGACTTACTGAGCCAAATAGAGAATGTTTAAAAACATATTTTGTGATAAAAATGTGTTATTTAGGTCAAAGGTCAACACAGTGCATTTTCTTATTATTAAAGCTATGTAATCTATGTTCAGTATATTTCTTGCAAAAGTCATGTAAATTTATAATGGAATACTTTTAAAAAACTTTCAAATTGTTCAAAAGATTTTTAAATGCGTTTGGTTACATGATAACTTCCCTTTATGTAAAATTTGTCGCGTAAATAGGTAAAAATACGGTTTCCATTTAGCTCAGTTGGTAGCACGCTAGTCTGCTGATCGCGAGTTTTTTTATTTCTATTCCCGAACAAAGCATACTTTCATGGAGTTTGTTCATGATATGATTTCTATGGAAATTCTCCCTCCTACCACTAATTCATAATTATGTCAGTCACTGACGAAAGTACATGTGCTTAGTAACTGGTAGAGCTTTATTCAGATATTTAGTTTTTCTAGGACGGCCGTGATATGACCTTTACGATGTGCTGCTACCGCGTTGGACCCAACTAAACGGAGAATTACACAATAAATCAACCCTAACATGACAAACATTGAGTAAAGAACATATTTCAATTTCTATGAAATGATTGTAAAATGTATCACGGTCTAAATGGTACAAATCCTAAACATATAGTTTCTCAAAAGACGAAACAGGATTAACACAATGTTGTACTTCACAATCCCACCCAAATATGCATATTTGGCCAGCTTTATAACATTTGCATCTAGCACAAATTCATTTGGATCTAACACCATAGGTTACTATTTGCAAGCATGCCGAAGTATTCGGCGACATTCGAATCCAAACAGGAGATTTAGTATCATTTTCATGTGACCAATATCCCTTAGTGACTTGATCTTAAGTTGAAAGTGAATATTTGGAGCCTGTATCAAGATCTCAGTTAGATAACTGGCGCTTTAAACATGAGACTGTTAAGAGTCCTTGGTAGTCGGAAGCAAATCAATGGACTTCTTTGCATTATAAAAGTATTTCGATTCACGACATTAATCTATGTGGGTTTTTAGACAGCAATTATAAAGTGCGCACAAGAATCTTTCAATATTTCAGTCTCCTCATTGTGAACAATTGATAACAACACAAATACTTTGATGTACCAGATACCATTTATATTTCAATCTAAAGATTGTAATTTATGAATAAGTAATACATCAGTATTTGTACTACTTACTAGTAATCGTATATGTCCATTATCTACAGCATCCGTGACGTGAATTATAATGCGAGTGTCAAAGTGTTTTGCTCGAGCATTGATATAACCAGAAATCTTTGAAATTTTCTTCTGTTTAATAAAAGCACAAATTCGGGAGATTGGACCTTGCATGTAGAAGCGCATGTACGTTTCTGTGATGCCACGGGTGTCAAATTTTGAATGTACTTACCACTGAATAAAGTATAAAAGTTCCAACAAGGGTATCTAATTCAGGGAAACCTACATCGGTTATTTTAGATGGTTATGCTTGATTTAATCTCTTCGCAAGCCTGAACATTGTCAGACATTTGGTGACCATGCTGTTATATTTGTCAAAACTTTTTTCTCAATTTAGTGAACAAACCATGCTTGTTGGTGTCACTTATGATAAATATCTTGGTTGCAATTCCAGTAAAGTCTTTACAAGAACATTGCAAATTGGCAAACGACGACCTGTTGGAAAACAAATTACTTGTCCACATGTGCCACTACCTCAAGTATGGGATCAATATTATAACATAAGCTGACAACAAAGCAGACCTTGCAGAATGCCTTTCTTCTAATCTCATGAGGCGAGGAAATTCTTTACCATTTTATTATTCAGTTGTTACAGGTGGTGGGGTTTCTGGTGTTATTATTGCTCTAGCAGATAACTTTAATGCAGAAAGTTTGTTCACAAAGCACGAAGCTGACACTCACATTATAATTTACATAAAGGATGCGATGGAAAACGAATATATACGATTACTTGTCAGTAGTACAGATACTGATGAATTACTTCTGCTTTCGTGGCGTTGTTATCGTGTTCATTCTATTACTGAAAAGTTAGGGAGTGATATCAGAAAAGTCACAATGGACTGGGTGCGATACCAAGTTGGAAACAAATTGTTGAAAATCCTGGCTTGTTTTTTATCAATTAGTCACAATAAGGAGACTAAGAATATTGAAAGATTCTTGTGTGCACTCTATGATTGCAATTTTGAAAACCTACTAAGTCCAGACGTAGATTAATGTTATGACGGACTTTTTATGAAACAAACAGTCCTTTGATTTGCTTCCGTCTACCAAGGACGCTTCACAGCTTCATATTTTAAGCGCCAGTTATCTAACAGAGATCTTGATACAGGCTGCAATTATTCACTTTGAACCTAAAGATCACGTAGAGTCAATACGAGATTAGGTCACATGAAAATGATACTTTATCTCCTGTTTGGATTCGAAAGCCGCCGAATACTTCGGCATGCTTGCAAATAGTGACCTGTGGTGTTAGAAACAAAAGCAATTATGCTAGATGCAAATGTTATAAAGCTGGCCAAGTATGCATATTTGGGTGTAATTGTGAAGTACAACATTGTGCAAATCCTGTTTCGTCTTTTGAGAAACTATATGTTTAGGATTTGTACCATTTAGATTATGATACATTTTACAATCATTTCATAGAAATTGAAATATGTTCTTAACTCAATGTTTGTCATGTTAGGGTTGATTTATTGTGTAATTCTCCGTTTAGTTGGGTCCAACGCCGTAGCAGCACATCGTAAAGGTCATATCACGGCCGTCCTAGAAAAGCTAAATATCTGGATAAAGCTCTCTACCAGTTACTAAGCAAATGTACTTTCGTCAGTGACTGACATAATTATGAATAAGTGGTAGGAGGGAGAATTTCCATTGAAATCATTTCATGAACAAACTCCACGAAAGTATGCTTTGCTCGGGAATAGAAATAAAAAAAACTCGCGATCAGCAGACTAGCGTGCTACCCACTGAGCTAAATGGAAACCGTATTTTTACCTATTTACGCGACAAATTTTACATAAAGGGAAGTAATCATGTACCCAAATACACCAAAAAAACTTTTGAACAGTTTGAAAGTATTTAAAAGTTTTCTATTATAAATTTACATGACTTTTTGCAAGAAATATACTGTACAATGATTACATAGCTTTAATGATAAGAAAATGCACTGTGTTGACCTTTGACCTAAATAACACATTTTTATCACAAAATATGTTTTTAAACATTCTCTATGTGGCTCAGTAAGTCATCTAGCAACGTGAATTATATAATGAACTGCCTTTTCAAACGTTTTCCACATTTGTCAAAAAATCTCTCAAAAAAAAACAGTTTTACCACTCGCCCTTAATTTTACACCACTGTGACATTATTTTAACCTTATCGAGTATTAAATATCTACTAAAAAGTTCATGAAGCATCAATAAACACAATAAAAGTAGATTTAAACCATAAACACTAACTGTTATTCTACTAGTTGAACTATTGTAGACGATTTTTTTATTGTCACCTATTTTCGCGACAAAGGGCTTACAAGGGAAGTAATCATGTAATCAAACACTAAATTTTTTTCATAGAAATAAAGTTTATTCATATTACATTAGTTTTCAACAAAGAAAATCTCCACTTTACAGATTTAATTTCTTGAAATTTCAGTATAAAGAGCATAGGGTCTAATAAAAAATAAATGGACCTGGTTGAACTTTGACCTAGATTACGGACTTAAACGCGACTTAGATTTTATACATCCCCCCGAACGATATCAGGGAGGCATCCAGCCACATGAATCAACCATTAGATATGCATTAACAAAAATGTCCTACGGTGGTCAAAATGTCACTATAAGATAGGTAGACTACAGACAGAAATTTCATGTTTGCTAGTTTAACATTTATTAGCTCGCTTAGTAAGAAGTGCCAAGGTTAGCTATCGTGGTCGCCTAATATCCGTCCGTGCGTCCGTCAACAATGTCTTCAACTCTAGTCTAAACTGAAACCACTGGGATTTTCCTAGAATTGAGCTCTACCATTTTTTCTCAAAGATTTGAATTAGTTTAAACATATTTATTCTCAGAATATCACATTTCAAGATTACAAAAATATACAAGTTTCACAAATGTACAAATAAGATAATCTTTAAAAGGATTAGAACGGATTTGAAAGATTTGAATTCTCTGTAGACCTCTGGTTGCTTTGGAAAGAACATACCTAGAGCTTACATGTTTGGAGTCAATCTGATTAAAACCCGATCTAAAATTTTCCGCTTGCCTACTCGCTAATCTAGATCTGGCCTTTTTCAAACGAGGGTCACGTTCAGGTGACCTTTTCTCATCATATTCTCAATATTAATGACGAAATTGTTATTATACGTAACTTGTTTACATTGTCTACGTCACGCAATTTGAAATGAACCGTCCGATCGCAGACTGTGAATAATACCGCTGTTAAATTAGCTTGCAAACCTTGGTTTAAAATAGAAATTACGAAATCAAAATGTTATTGATAGTGTTTCGTCTGGATGAAAGCTAGTCGACATAAAGGTCATCTCGACGTGAACCTCCATTGAGATAGTAGAGATCCTGTACGACAATGCTCTTCAGGATATCTGTTTACGGAGATTGGTTTGGTGTGTGAAATACTCAATATGTTGTTATTGTCGTTGACAGGCGTCGATCCATAAATACAAACTATTCCTTTAATACATTGGGTTTTTATTCAGAAGACCTGTTCCAGGATTTGTCATCTGTCAGAAGAAGAAATTATTATCTGAAATGTCATCGTCGTTTTTAACAGCTCAAATACTGATTTATCGACACTGTCTAAATGCTCAAGCAGTTCAATCGTGTTGTTCGCATTGATTTTTGTGTAGCAAAACATGGAGTTATTAACAAACAACTACTTTTTCACAATTGTCGAATGGGATAACATTTCTGTTACTTCATTTTAAAGTATTTCAATGGTATAAATCTAAGTTGGCCTTGATTTGCCGACCCGACCATACGCCATTTGTAAATTTGGGAACCAGTCCTGTATTTGTATCACAGTTGTCGATCTCGCTCGCATGGGATTTGAAATGACGATGCGTATCGAAATTTTTTACCAATAATGTCCCGTGAACTTTAAGGTAGATACCTAGAAACAAAGAAGACAATAATTATTCACGTCTGAGGATTTGCAAAATATCCATTGTTAATCTCCTAAATTGTCCATAGTATTAGAAATGGCCGTGCAGTGTCATATGAAAAGTGTAGCATTTACCATGTCGTGTCCATTGCATACAAATCCGTCCATTAATGTCATGTCAATATTTATCTGATAGGCAATTAGAAATGTTATCGTGTTAAACCTTAACTTTGAACTTTATTAGCTATATTGTATGTCTCTTAGTACCATTATATACATTTGTATATTAGTAGTGGTCTTCAATTTATGTCAACTGAGTTAAGAAAGTCATCGTGAATTAATATATATGAATTTGAATCATGGAAAGGCGGATATTAATCATATATACTATACAACTTTTTCAAAGGTACTACAGTTCACAGATTTTGGTTATTTTTTCTATAATTTCAAAATACCATTCAGTGTCTGTAATTGCGTATTATTTTAAGACAAAATGACCTAAATGTTGCAAGAATTATACAATAAAAAGCACAAAAATGGACTAAAAGTATCTATACCGTGACATACGGGGTAGATATTTATTACATGAAACACCATCATTTGTAGTTGTGTGTCAATTTGAACTAAACTTGTCATTATTAGAACATTACTTTCCTGCTTACGAAAATAATTCCATACAATTTTGATAGTTTTCGAAAAAGTTGATATATGAGTTGAAATCAGTGAATGAGTACCTTTAACTCCACATTTTTCAATACCTACCATTACTTTACGTTTAGTCGTAAAACATTAAACTTAGAACAATTTCAAATTACAATAACCTACACAGAAGTGGTGTGTAAATTTTTTTGTGAAACACGTAGTTTGCTAGTTCCACGAAGCACGTGTATGTCATGTTTTTGGCCTGGCAATTGCTACAAACGAGTAGAATACATACAAAACTACACATATCTAGTCTGTAAGAATAGATACGTTCGAAAATAACAACACATTTCACTTTAAACCCCAAGCTATAGTTATGACGAGGGTGTCAGTAGAAGATAGAACGTGTGCTGTTGGCACAAAATGGACACACACGCTCTTAAACTTCGAAGTTGCAGACATCATGCCATGACATGAAATCTATTACAAATGCATGGAATACAGATCTATCTTCTTAACAAGATTTGAAATTGATACAGACCTCTGGTTGGTAGGAAGGAATACACTTAGAGCTCAGACGTTTGATGAGTGATATATTCAATATTGTTATTGTCGGTGACAAGCGTCGATCTCCAAATACAAACTGTTCCTTTGTTATACATGTATCTTTTTTCCAAATCATAAGACTTGTTCGTGGATTCGTCTTATGTCGAAAGCAAAATTTATAATCTAAAATATCACCCTTTTAATATGCTTAAATACTGATTTAATGACACTGTCTAAAAGTTCAACCTGACAACTCGCGTGTTCGCATTGATTCCGTGTGGCAAAAACTGGAGTTATTGACAAACAACTGCCTTTTCACAATTGTCAAATGGAATGATATTTCTGTATGTTCGTTTTTATTCAAGTAGTGAATGTATGAATCTAGCTTAGTCTTGATTTGCCCATCATATGCCAGTTATAAAACTGGGAACAAGTCCTGTATTTGTAGCACAGTTGTCGATCTCGCTCCCATGGGATTAGAAACGACGATGCGCATCAAAACATTTGACTAATTATGCCCTGTGAACTTTTAAGGTAGAAACTTAGCAACAAAATAGGAGACAATAATTATTCACGTCTGAGGAATTGCAAATATCCATTATTTATCTCCTAAGTCGTCCATAATATTAGAAATGACCGTGTAGTGACATATAAGTAAATTAGCATTTATCAAATCGTGTCCACTGCAGACAAATCCGTCCATTAATATCATGTAAATGTTTATCCGATAGGCATATAAAAATGTTATCGTATTAAATTAATTATAGCTTTGAACTATCTAAGCTTTATTGTACGTCTCTTATACCTTGATGTACAATTGTATGTCAGTAGTGGTCTTCAATGTATAAGTGAAATGAGTTCAGATAGTTATTTAGGATTTAATATTTTATATTTTGTCAAGAAAATGCGGACATTAAAGTCATTAATCATTAAAATGTATTTTAGTTAGTTATAGTGATCGCCTGATATCCGTCCGTTCGGATCATGAAATTTGATATCAATTATAATTCTACTGGCTTGGTTTAGTATTGGTCTTGATTGTGAATGACATTGTTGATATTATTAAAGAGAAATGAAATACTGGCGAGTATTCAAGGCTTTCATGACTACTTGTTACTCTCGGCAGACTTAAAGTTTCTCTATCTTGCGGCTGTAAAAAATTGTAACAAGTCTTTGACAAAAAGTGACGCGGGGTTGCAGACATTGCTAAATTAATGTGATCAACTCTCCTAAGATTGAACAAATGGGTTTCATGAACTCCTGTGATAAATGACAATTTTGCATTGATTGATAATGTAAATTAGTTTTTTTTCTCGCCACGGTGAATACAATGCTTTTTAACTTTCTTTGACCTCGTTAAAATTACACTTGATGTTTTTTTTTTAATTTAGAATGAAAAAAAAATACATTTATTTCAGCATAAAGGACGAGTCAACTCAATCAATGGATTGTATTAAATGTTACGATTTGATTGACCTAATACTTAACGGATGCAGAGTCTATGTTTTGATGTTTTTCACGTTGAATCGTTATCCAAAGAAGCAATATTACACTTTTTAAAGCATCAGGAATAGTTGCCTATCAGTTGTATTGTTTGTATTTTTATGCTGTCACAAAGTGAGAACTAGAACTAGCAAGATTCAGCGCACTGCTTTTCTTCTTTTGAATAATAATTACATGTTCTAAAGGGACTGCGATTTATAAGTTACTTTCAACAACGTCGGGCTGCACTTAGTCTGTTTTATAAAATCCTGATTGTATAAAGTTTGCAAAATGTTTAACTTAGTTGCAAAATGTTTAACTTAGTTTCTTAATCCATTTGGAAAATATTTTGCTATACCTAAATTTTATCACGTTTTGTACTGAAATATGTGTCAAACATACTTTCACTATATATCATAGAAATGCAAACATAGCATGTATCCAATATATTCGAAACTGTTGTTAAATAATAATTGTGTAACACCTTGTGTGTCACATATTGATTTGTATTCTCCAAGTTAAATTGCATACTATTTTAGAAAGCGTTATTTAAATGGTCCACTTTGTTTGAAGCATTCAATGTAAGAACCCATATTACAGACTTTGTTTGAAGCAATTTCAATGCATATCAAATAAGTAAACGTAAATGAAGTGCCTACTAAATCCTTAGAGATTGATTATTTGTTACATAAGGCACGTTTACTTTTAAAACAAGATTTGGCTTGTAGAAATTGACGTCTGTAATGCATTTCTATGGGCAGTTTAGTTTTACGAGGATATCAATTGCTATTAGAATTTTCCGGCTCAGAGAACGTACATTTACCACTTAAAGTTACACGATAAAGCAACAGACAATATTAAGTTACACTGTTTATAACATAAGGGAACGAGTGAGTTCTTTGATGCCCGACAGTTTCTGAGATAGAGAATCTCTATATGAAGATATATTGGTGAGTTTCAAATAAGACGGTATTATTTTTGACAAATCAAAGACTTTGTTTGATTTACTTACGCCGGTATCGTTTGATGTGATCAGAGGACGGCGACGTATATGATGCATGAATCAAATAGTTAAATCACTCACTTAGCTTGGCATTTGTGCCAAATTTCATTGCCATGTCAGGCGGTATTAACTGATATCGCGAATAGTTTAGATAAGCATGAAATCGATTGCTATGTACACGTTGCATTATTGACCAATTATAAGTTTTATTTTACATTTAATGAATATCTTTTCCTCTTCAATTCTACAAACATGTCTTTGTAAGTGTGCTTACCAACGAATATACAATGTACATACATGTAGTGTCACATACATTTAGTTGTTTACTTTTCTTGTTATTCAAGTCAATGAAATAAATCACATTCCAATAAAAGATATATTTCAACAACAGAAACAAATTATCTTCAAAGTGAAATGTTTTTCCTACATATCTATATCAGATGAAAGGTTGAGATGAAAAAACTTTAGATGTGCCAGTTTCATCACCAGTTTCGATAGTGTATCTTACATTAGAGATGTCATGTAAGACTATTTTTTTAACAAAGGAAATATTATACAGCATACATTAACAAGACGTCGTCTTTTATTGAATGGGGATAATTGCACGGGCGTTAGAGAAGTGATGCGCTGCAAAAAAGTAAGTATTAGGGAAATATGACAAGAATTAAAATACTTACAACGCTGAGTCGAGTTTTCTTCTTCAAACTGTAGCATTTATGATGTCATAGATACGTGGTATTGCCATTGTGAGTTAAAATGTTATAAAATTGATATTGTAACACCAGATGGCTGTTAATTATTTATGAGACATTCTTTTATAATTTCTACATCATTCTATTTCCAGTCAGACATTTTATAAGTGACATAACATTTTTCCATTCAGTTAAAACAGTTTGTAAGCTCTGTTAATGTGTACAGAAAGTAGACATACTTAGAAATTAGCTATAAACATAAACATGGTGATATTTGTTAACAATTGGTAAGTTAAAAGTGATATCGAAATTGGTTTGTTTGAAGTCTTTATTGCATTTCACTCTGCCCTTTGATTCTGATTTTTAATGAAATGACAATTCCGAGTGCGACCTTTTTATTTGAATAACGATACATTTACCCACAAATATGTGTTTAACCATGTACTCTTTTGTTAACACCTTGTTTGTGACAACTAATAGGTGAGTTATTGAAAGGTCCATTTACATCGTGTTTAATTACTGTATATAGTTTCCAAACTTATAGTTGCTCTTTATATGTTCCCGCGAGTCAAAACGTTTTCACTTTGTATTTTAAGAAGATATATTGACGGTAATGCGTGATACTATGAAAAGGCGCTTGTTGAACCATGCTTGTTGCACATCTTCTGTCTTGTTTTACTATTACCCATCAACTTCATGTTGGCACGTATTGAAGCGACTGAAACTATAAAATTAGAGAATAATATGTTGTTGGAGTCGTTTATCACTGATTGCAAGTATTCAAAGCTGTGTTAATGAATTCCTAATATAGCAAAACCTATGCTTCTAGTGGCATGATTTATTTGAAGAATGTAGTTGACAATTTTAAGTACTAGTGCGTAATGTATCTTAACCATGCTAACTTGTTGTAATTACCCTTTGCAAAATTGTGTATTCATTCTCGAATAAGGTCAATAACTGCTTCACTTTAAGTAGTAACTTCCTAATGTAACTAAATAAACATCGACGCGTCATTACCTGTTCGTGTGGAATATCTATAAGACAGAAGATACGCGTAAATGCAATTAGATGTGGTATATCAATTCCTCACTTTTATTTACAAATTGATCTTAGCTCAAATATAGTTTACATTTTTACTAGCGTTTATCTGTTTAAATTGCTTCAGCCACAAATATTTACATCGATAATCTCAATGCTGATGTAAAGATAGAAAACAAATGATGATGATATTAATAATGATAATAATGATGAAAAAATGATTATAATGGTTAATATTAATGATGATAATGCGTTTGATTATGAAATGATAATGTGAATTATGATGATATCAACGAAGATGATGGTGAAGATTAAAAAAGTTAATGTTAATGTATTGTATACATGTAAGGTAATGTTGATTAATTACTAATTAAAAGTAGGAGCATTATCCTAGTGGTAGGGAGCGAGAAGTCCTGGGTTCAAATCCTACTAGGGGAACTGCTCATTTCCTTGAGCAAGAAATTTACATGCGATTGGTTTACTCCACCCAAGTGTAAATGGGTACCAGTATGGGTCATGCACTGTCATGCTGTGGCTGCAATCTGCACCGTATGTTAACAATTGGTGTGTGCATCGATGACCAGTGAAGTGACTGTTAAGAGTCGACTGAATAGTGATATTAAAAGTAGATTTCAAAAACCTTGCTTAAACTTAAATTTAAAACATGTTGGTTAAATACAAAATGTGGCCTAATTTAACATTGCCTTCAACATGGATAAAATCTCACAATATTATTGTAATACATTTTTATAAGATTACTCAGAAGAAATAATTTTAACCGAGCGCACCATCAACCGCCTTGATTTGTTTATAATATTTTATTGACACATTTAGATATACAATTAACGATGTACAGTATTTATTAAAGTATATTTTAAATGTTGAAGAGATGTATTCTAATCAGTAAAATGAAATACGTGTATTACCTTGTTTTCCAAGTCCATAAAAACGCATGACCTTTTATTACACATAAGTCTGCACCACTTAGTTCAAAAACAAAAGTCCTCACCTCAAGCAAAAAACAATCTTGCAGATCATGACAATTTATCATTTTAACATGATAATCAATGTTCTGCAATCATGACATTAAACTGTTAGACAGTTCCATCAAACTGTCTAGTCTTTTCTCCCTGGTGGCAACAAATAAAATTGAATCTATCAAACGTCGAAGTATGAAAGTATGTAAGTATGTAAGTGTATGTCTAAAGATCTGTTTGATACTTTCTAACTAATTAAGGATGTCGCAGCTACTCAAGGAAAATATCAGTAAACCTAAGCTTCATAGAAATAAAAAAAGATTTAACTTAGATACAAATGTAGGCATATAAAGCATTATTTAGTTATTTTTAAATTTTAAAACAAATGGAAGCCTTTTGACTGCATAAATGCAACTTTTAAATCTAAACAAAACAAATTTTAGGACAATTTATGCTTCGTCTTGTCTAATTGAAATCTTACCGACGCAACATTTGTTTTCGCTAATTTAACACTTCCCTGCATTTCTGCATTTCTGTCTTGCAAACGGCAGACGACATGAAAACAAAATAGTTATTTACAAAATTTAAACACGATGTTTGATTGTATGCCATTGCATGATCCTGGAGAAAATATCACTGAATTCCCTGATGTTAAGTCTATAGTCTAGACCATCATTAATATATCTAATAGAGCTAGAAATATTGTTGCTTTAAGAACCTTGAAATGACAAAAGCGTTTTCGACAAAAAATATTGCAACCCAAAAGAGATATCAAGGTTTGATAGTTTAAGTGTTACTTAATAATTCCACGTAGCCATATTATACAAAGAAATCAATACAGCTAATTTCCAATATAAGAACTATCAAAATCGATGTTTTTTATGCTAATAGTCTCAATGTAGAGAACTTTGCTATCTGAATTTAGTTTTGATTGTTAAATTGTCAAAACTCGCATGTTATGTTAATACAGTGGTTTTTATAGTGGAATATTACCGTAATTGTATAACAATTAAATACGTTGCCATAAAATATATTTGATTTGCAAATCCTAAGCGATTGAAAATTTGATGGAATGTCATTTAGAAATCTATGAATTACACTTTGGACGATGATTGTATCGTAGGATGGTTTGAGAAGAAAATATCTTTTTATAGTTTAAAAGAAGGGCTTTTTTATTGAGCATTATTTGTGATAATGCCAAGTTGAGAATGATATTGCTCTCTCATAAGAAATCAAATCAAGTTGTTTACATTCCTATTGCCGGTCGTGAATTAATTAATATGGCTAAAGTATCTATGTCTGGGTTTCCATTAATTATTACATTAAAAGATTATTGCTATCACTCTGACTGGTAATTGAAGCTTAAATCTCACAGGAAAGTCTTAACATACTGTAAGTGTATTTGTCGTTAAGATTACTTCCTTTGATGGTTTCATAATTTTCACTGATGATGCCAAAACTGACTCGTAAGATGTGATAAATATACTCGTCGTTTATGATTGATTGTTTATTTGAATTAAGTTTACGAGATTCATAAAGGCACAAAACGTAACAAGGAACTTTCTTTGTTAGGTTATTTGATGATTAATTGTCATAGAGAAACCGATTGTTTACATTACGATAAAATAGGTCAACTGCATTGTTTATGTAGGAATCGAACCTGGAAAGCTAGATGGTTTAGCAGCGTACTTATCAACTGTACCACTGCTGCAAAATAAAAATGAATTATTCGAAAATGCAATTGTTAGTTAGACTAGTTTAAATCACAGTTGGTCGTTAAGACTTACAAACCACGGTTGTCAAATATCTTCATAATAATATGTTTACTGTAAATTATTAACTGTTTCAGTTATATTTGCGTACAATCGGTACTTACTTTTAAAATGTTTTCGGAATACCATTAGTTTGTATGTAAGGTGACTAACTTTGTATTACACGTGTGTGCGTTTGTCTATTTCTAGTTTAAAAATAATTGTCTTTTATCTCGAGATACCAGTACTTTAGTGGGTTCATTGACGAATTCTTCCCAGTTTTAGTCAATATTTCAAAGCCGTTCATCAGTCAAATAATTAATATAAATGAGTCCTGTAATGTTTGAAGCACCTGCCTCAATAGCATATATTCATATGAAATACATCAGTACATCAGTTAATTTTCCAAACATGATCAAAGCAATTACACGTCACTCAAATCTACTTTATTTTGTAAACAAACAACTGTAAAATACATCACGATATGTAAGTGCATGTCTAGACATTTAACAAAACTTTTATAAATGCTCTGAAGATGTTGCTGATACGCAACAAACATCAAAATAAAAGTATAATCAGTTTTGCACACATTATAAAGACGGTTAAATATTCAGTTACAGATTAAATGTGTCACAATCTGATTCTTTCTTACATTCTGAATGACAACTGTATTCAGATGAAATGCAAATTATAAGTTCACCTAAGAATTGTGTATTTCTTTGTTATTACTTATAACATAGAGTTTAACACATACTGCATCTATTTTAATACAATTTCATAATGTTGGCACATCGACCCATATTGGTCATGTAGAGCTCAATTTAACACTGAAAGACAGTAATAAAGCAATCATTTTAATAAAGATGGCACTATCATTTTCATTAAGATTTATATTGTATATTTACTATGCGTTGTTTATATGTGTTGTTGCTCGTCATTTTTGCTATACTTAGAACGGTCTTTCCAGTAAGTACTAAAATAAGGCGAGTTCTTTTATGACAAGTATGTATTAAGTTAGAGAAGGCGTTTCCATGGCATATAATTTTGTCATCAAAAGATGGACTGACTTGAAGCTAGGTATACACGAGTATGGTCGTAACAGAAAGTACAAAACTCATAAACCGTAATCTGATGCACTTTTGTTACGTGTATTTTCTTTAGGTTGATTTAAATAGAGCTAATATTGTTAGAGATCATGACTTTAGCATGTAAATACAGAATGCATGCCTCGATACATCATTAAATGGTTAAGTTGCCTTTGTTTCTTAATGTGGCCAATTTCATGGTCATTTAATCTGCATAATCGACGGATGTACTTTTCCTAGTCTAGCTTAGCTTATTATTTGTACCATTGATGCTGATGCTAATCCTCATATACATGTAACAATAGTAGTCTTAAATCAGTATGTATATCTCTGAAATATTTGGCGGTACTTGATATGTTTTATGAGATTACGTAAAAGTGTGATTGAAAATCTGTAGTGGAATGATACTGTTCATATTATTGTTAGATTACCGTCACTCATTTTTGTCAACATTCTTAACGAACACATTATATTTCTTCAACTAGAACATCAAGTCTAGAACTAGTAAATTTCTACTCATTTAGTCCTATTCACGTAATAACTTTTAGTCTAGTATGTCAATTATAACATGGTGAAATGGTATAATATAAGAGTTCACTTGACACCTTCTGTATATCAATTGCTTTTATTTATGTTTTATCTTATTGGGGTGCGGGTTCGAATCCCACCCGGGGAGGTTATACCCTTCCATGAAAATTTGACAATACTCGTAATGTCGATTTTCCTCCATTGGTTAGATAATATGGAGATGTTTCCGGCCTTGTGGAAGAGTAGGTGAGTACTGGTTATAGACAATGGTCCAGGAAAGCTAGGTTAGGTGCGCTGGACGCCGTGAAATGACTTAAATTGTGTTGATACGGCGTTAACTCCAATAAATAAATAAATAAATAAATTTGTCTTATTGAACTAAGAAACACTAGAGATAAACTCTTTTCCGAAAGTCTATGTCATTTAGAATTTTACTAAATATACTTAAGACTTTGTTTGGTGTGTTTATGTACGATTTATGTCCTTGCATTATATATGTTATTTGGTATTTTCTGTAAATCATAATACATGTTTTTTGTATTTTGTTCTTTTTTATGTATGTTTGTTATTCATTACGTTCTACTGTTTTTATTGTTTTAACAAATCTACTGTAGTCGTGTTGCAAAGCATATCTTAGCATTGTCAGAACATGAAAACATCTTATATGGTCATTTATTTCACTTGGTTGACGTTACAAGTCTTGCTAATTTGGTGGACTTTGATAACATTAAAAAAATTCAATAGACAATCTAAACAACATCTGATGGATGAATTTCCAACATACATCCTCTGCTTTGATAACAGACTGAACACTGTGTTGATAAAGACAAATATATATTCTTGTCGTACATATCAACGAGCAGGATATTTAATTAGTCTGTGACAGTGCAATTTATATTCCAGACTTATTTTAAATCTTGATAATTTCTTTATCTAGCAATACAAAATAAGTAGAGTGAAACATTTTGTAACAAATAGTCAGTTTCTTCATTCCTCAAGGATAATTTATTTGTTTTTGACATTCCGTGCAGTCTGTCTGTCTTTGAACAGTGACATGTTATGTTTTTTAAGAAATAAGTAGTTTGATGTATGGTGACAAGTTTGACTACATAACAAATAATGTTTTGATCATGTACTTAGTGACACTATGAAGACATAATTATGAAACTGATATAATCAAAAGTAAAACCACTTTCATTGTATTCTGTATACCAGTAGCAGTATGTAATATCAGAACTATAGTTTAGTTTCGTTTTTTGCATACTATTCAATTTCGGTTGCTTGACAGCTTTCAAAAATGATAACTAACCAATGATTACCAGTCCAACGTCGTTATCGCTCGGCAACGTCCGCTCCTCAATTTTATGCAGTACCTAATATCAGAATGGTTTCGTTGTTTGCATACTTTCACATACCTTTTAATTCTGCTAGAATTTTGCAAAATATGATAATATTCGTCTATTTCATGTGAAATAGTTGCACGTGAATTGTATATTTTAGGCACATTAAATATGCATAATATATGACATGAAATAGTAAAAGCAGACAAACAATCGTTAGTTTTATAAGCATGGGCTTGTATTATAATGCTTTCATTTGCAATGTCTTGGATGATAATTTAGTGGAGAATATTTATTTCAGGCAATTTTATAGGATGTATTGCTGAATAAGAATGCTTGAAAATGAAATATTAACGTGCATTATTCCACTATTTTATGTAGTAATATGAAAAGTATGATTAGACTATGAGCACTGAACTGGCGGCTCAAACTGTAATACATGAATGTTCATTACTGTATACTAATGATGTACTGCTTATGTGAATATGATTTTCGTCTATTTTCTTCTTTTATATTCTAGTGTTATGCTAATAATATTACATAGCATGACAATAAACAGTGTAGAACATTACTGATGTCATTTTTATCTACAAATATTCTTACATTTAATTGTCATCCTTCAACAGAAATGTTTGTTCCACGATTATGATAAGCACCAAACTATTAATGTTACTTTAATTACATGAGTCCATTTTGGAAATAGAAATGTATTTTTAATCAGAAGTTTGATAACTCATCTCTGCACATTTTCTCGATAAAGCTTGTGTTTATATAGACTTCCATTTCTTCTAGTCTAATGACCTTTCCCTAAAAATTTAACGATTTTGTATAAGATACAAAATAGGAAACGAAACGATATTTTGGGCCACTTTTTTCTGTGTCTTTCTTTACATGAGATGGGAGTAACGCACCTACCAGTAAATATATAGGTACCTTACATTCCTAAAATATAGGTACATTCTTCTAATTGAAAATCTTATACGGAAAGCTGAGCGGAAACTATCCTAAACCTTTCAAAATTTGTGGCAAATAGTCTAGACATGACGACATTGATTACATCAATGCTTCATCTACTATCATGTTAATTTTAGCAATTTAAAACAGCATGATTTGAATATCTGTATACCAGTATCTAGTTTAAAAATAATTGGCATTTCTTTTACCTTTACGTAGAAAACATAAAGTACAGCAACAAAAAAAAAACAATCAATGTAATTTAAATATGAAAATTTTGTGTTTGTAAGACTTCAGTTAGAACAGATTTGGCACAAAGGTTATTTCATTTTGTTTTGTTGATTTTCAAATCACGCATAGACGCATAATGATTTTCTTTTATAACTATTCTTGAGTTGACTGAGATTATGTTACAGTAGCGTCTGAAATATTTTTAATCCAAATATTCAAAAGTATTAACGGACCCAATGCAATTGTTATTGCGCGAAAAAGACCCATTTGTCAAACACAATAGCGTGTATCAATCTCCCTGCGACTTCATTAGTGTGTGCAACATTTGTTGAAAAGGATCGACGTCTTAAAATCGGACATATGAACACAACTAATATTAAAAACGATTTGCTAATGATCATGAGTAACTACAATAATATCATGCGATCATAGAAAGCGAATCTTTATTCAAGGTTTTGAATTAGGAATTCAATTCGCCAAAAGTGTAATTTAATTACATTTTCAGAGTGTTTTACAAGTAGTTTGTTTTTCTAGAGTATGTATTGACTCCACACTTTTACTGAGTACGCAATCGTTATTAGACTTATTTTTTCTTTTTACTAACACTGTTACAACCATATTAATATTATATTGTTATGCATTCATGAAACATTCCTGTTAGTTTATTAAGTATTAAAATAGAAAATGGAATATGGTGATCTTTAACAGGAAGGTCTGATCAATCTGACAGAAACGTCAAACGTTTAAAACGCTTTGATTGTAAAATACAATGCAGCATTATACGTTGTAGACTTTATAATCAAATGATATAATGGCATGTCGAAATGTACTGTAGTTGTGTTTGTATAAGTTGTTGACTTTCAGCATTGATATGTGCACTTCAGGCTGATTAATTTACTTTCGTCTATGTTATGCAGAAATTATTGTGACCATATCATCCACAAGTAGATTGTTATTAATGGAATGTAAAAGGAAAATGAGCCTTATTCATATTATAACAGTTTGTTGAAAGCTTTGTGAATGACTTCTTGGAATACGAACCTATCAGCCCTTTTACAGCAATTAAATGTATGGTTATATGTTTGTCCATCAAACTCACGAAAAAAATTTAATACACAAGTTATTCATCCTTTTTATTTTTTCCATTTAAGATTTTATTGTAAAATAAGTATGCATTGAGACATTTTTATCTTAAAAAGTGCACTTTATTCAGTTACTGGCTTACTGTTAATATATGAACATATCCTGACTAACATTAACATATGGTATGTCATTTGTAATGAAAATTACGTAAGGTAACAGTTTCTGATAGATACTTGCTTTCCATGCAATACAAAAAATGAGATAAAAACATATAAATCATTAAATCTTTGACAGAAAATCCCTTACATCTTATGGCGACACCAAAAGCAAAGTTATTGTTATTTTCAAAAACAATTGCTTTCACGTTACAACTGGCGTGTCATTTCTGTCAATATCCTGACTTGAAAAAATAATCTGAAAATATTGACTAGAAAAATATGTCAAATTATTTATGTTAAGTGAGATTTAATAAATATGTCTGTAGAAGAAATTATTAGTGTAGATATACGAGTATTTTCCAGAGACCATTTTAAAAAGAATTCGCCTTCCTATGAATGCAATTGAGACTTAAAATAGAATCTATTGCACTATCATCACTATATGTATAGTTAGAATGTTAAAGTCTATGTTTGTTTATAACCGATCGTAAAATTTGAGTCAATACGCAAAACAAGACAATTGCTTATGGATGAATAATGTCTATCAATGATGTAGCCTACTTCAGAACGATGTGTAGCCTGTCTTGTAAATTTCTGGATATGTTCAAGGTAAAGAAAACAAAAGTATTAAAATTAAAGGTTTTATAACATGACTGCGTCGCTTTCATACATGTTCGAGTTTTTACAATAAGGTTTGACAAATGGTATCATGGTAGCTATGACTTATCACTAAACTCAATGAACTGTACACTTAAATGAAAAGAGTGGCGAAATAACTAATCATTATAACCTGACGTTTTCATGAAAAAGGTTCACCTTTTCAGTCACAGTCGATATGGTATAATGGCTACATACTTTTACTACTCTGACAACTATATGAAATGCTGCTCTTTCCCCATTTATTCAAAGTTTTTTTCATCCCACTTCATGAGATGAAATATAATAGCGTTAAAACATTTGCGTAAAATCAGATTTTACCATTTAACTGTTTTACATGATAAAAAACTGCTCGTTTGTATTGTTCAAATTTGTTTTGTAACATAAATCAAATGTTAAAAGTCATAATTACAGAGAAATGTGTTTGTGAACTAGAATGTGTTTTGATAATTGGCAGTTAATTAAATTTTGGTTTATATCACTATGCAAAAGCCAGTTTATTGCATAGCTGTAACCGAGATATAATTTAGTATTATATTATTGCCGGTTGACATGCTATCTTAGTTATAATAAATAATGTACAAAAAGAATTTCATATTTCAAAGATAATAGCATATGACAGAATTACGGCGGATGAGTAATTATGTCATTACTGAGTAGAATTGCTAAATACTGATTTATTACAATAAAAAGCAACATGCTAATTTTAAAGGTCTATAATTCGATATGGAAATTCATCATTTTCAGCTAGCCACAGCCATTTTGAACACATAACAAATAATCAAAACTCGTTTTTCAATCAAAGTTGTTGAGCATGCATTTTAATATATTTTAAATACAAAATGTAATCGTAAACCATATTTTACTCTCTTTTGTGTTGCTGGAATGAAAAAAAAAACAACAGTAAATAATTTATTTTACCAGTAAATTGCCAACAAATTCGTCCAAGAAATAGTAATGTTAGATATCATTCTAGATATCTAATTCAAGTCCAACAAAGTAAAAAAAAATTCAAATTGTAAAACCAAAGAGTATTAAATTTAGTAAACCTTCTGACATTAAGAGTATTAGCAGAAATTTGAAGGTTTCCCTGAAGAAATTAGAACTTACTCATTCATCTGCTATAAGAGAGACGCCTGCCTGGGTTTTATTCATATTTGTCTCGGATATAAACAGTGTAAACCTCATAAATAAATACAGTGTTACCCAGTTTAATAAAGTTTTAAATTTATTTTTTCAGAAAACTGTTACATTTTACTGGTAATTTGTAAGTATTATATCAGACACTTCGAGCCATGTTTTGTCTCAATATAAAGTTACGTAAAATAATTGTGAGATAAAATTCGAAGGTAGATATAATTTACCAATTGTAAATCATAAAACATATGTATAAAAACAAAAACTACATAATAAATGTCTACAAATTATGATATTTTTCTTTTATTATACTATAATAATATTTTTGCATGGAAAAACATTTATCAACTAGTCAAACAATGTAGTTTTAATTTTTTTCAGCAATATCAAGTGACTATGTTATGAAAATAGCACGTTACTTAATTTGCTCCTAGTTCGATATTTCTTCATAATGAAAGACTATATGCCTAAATGATATTTATTTGAATCGACCAAAAAAAGATATTTATTGTGGTTACAAAAAGTAGAATAATCATTGCTGTGAAATAATCATTTTCACACACAGCCAGTATTTGATCTCTGGGGATTTAAGTAGACAGTCTTTGCAAGTTTTCTTACTTAATATGCATAACAGATGTGAAATCTTGCAATATCTTAATCATATGGTGTCTACTTTGAATAATTGAAACACATTTAAAAGCATTCAAAATGCTAATTTTCACAAACACTGTCAAATATTTGATTTATTGTTTTGGATTAAATCTAGACGTTAATGTTCAAACGTATTAATTACACTTTGGCCATGAAAGCTAGGTAGGTGAGTAGTTCAACGTAATTACGCAAGTAAGAATATTGATAACATTATAAAATCAAAAAGAAAGAAATAAACCAGAATTGACTTTAATTTATTTAAATATTCTTGATAAGGTCAAACGTATTTACAGGTAGTTTGATTTAACAACTTTACATCTTTTCCCCATTTCATTCTATGACCTTATCAGATAAAGTCCTCCCAATATCTGAAGATTTATCTGTAACTGATAAGCATTTTCTTATTATTACACTAGTTGTCTTTTTCATATCATACCATTAAAATTTTTAAAGATAAGTGTATAAAAATATACCTTTTTGGAAAGAAAATTAAATTATAAATTCATTGATAACAATTTTATTATTGTGCTATTTTAATTTAAAAAAATACAAGTTAAAGACCTGCATGTTACATTTTTTTAAGAAATAAAAATAGAGCACTGTAAATAATTGAATTTTACTGAAAAAAGTTAATAGTAACCCCAAAAACTAAAATGTACATTTTTTGCAGAATTTAATCAACTAGTGTAAAATAAGAAAATGCTTTTTTTCAAAAAACAATTACGTAACATGCATTTTTTTAACTTGTATTATTTAATTGAAATAGCACAACAATGAAAGTTTGTTCATTTAATTCACAATTCAATTAGCTTTCCAAAAAGGTATATTTTATACAATTATCTTTAATGATTTTGATGGTATGACATGAGAAAGACAACTAGTGTAAAAAAACCTGAAACTACGCATGGATGAGTATCCCGTTTTTAAAGGGTAATACGCATAGATGAGTAATCCGAATGTAATGGGTTATAGGTTTGAAAATTACATGTTAAACTAATTTTTATATCTTTCCCTTATAGAGACGAAAATCACTTTGTATAGACATTGATTTGTTGTACGAGTATTTTCAAAAATTTCCTTGAATACAGACAAACATGCAATTAGAAATGTTCCAAATAATTTTTAGGGCACCAGTTTATATTACCTTTGTCCTGAATTAAACCATAAATAGGTGCAATAATTTCAGATTTTTATCCTCCGTCTTCAATAATATTGATCAGGTAAAAATGTGTTGTCATTGACTTTCTCATCTGAGATGAGAAATGCAATACCTGCCATGTATTGATAATCACAAAAACTCTCAACTAAAACTACTGGGATTTCCCTTACATTGAGATCTACTATTTTTTCAAAGACTTAAATTCGGTACAGATTTTTAGTGCATTAGCAATACTAACTTATCAGTTGTATTGATTGTATCTATATGCTCTCTCACAAAGTGTTTCCTCTAGAACCCAGAAACCGGCAAGATGCAGCGCACTGCTCTTCTCCTTTATGATTACACTTACATGTACTAAAAGGACTGTAAGTAAATGACTGTACATATAAGTTACTTTCATCAACGTTGTATGGTACTTAACTAAAAGCCTGATTGTTTAAAGGTTTCAAAATGTTTGTGCAAAATGCAAAATCCGTTTGGAATTTTTTTGCTTCCCCTTAATTTTATGACGTTTTGGAATGAAATATGTGTCAAACATGGTTTCACTATATATCATAGAAATGCAAACATAACATGTATCCAATATATTCGAAACTTTTGTGAAATAATTATTGTGTAACACCGTGTGTGTCACATATTGATTTGTATTCTCCAAGTTAAATTGCTTACTATTTTAGAAAGCGTTATTTAAGTGGTCCACTTTGTTTGAAGCATTCAATGTAAGAACCCATATTACAGACTTTGTTTGAAGCAATTTCAATACATATCAAATAAGTAAACGTAAATGAAGTGCCCACTAAATCCTTAGAGATTGATTATTTGTTATATAAGACACGTTTACTTTCAAAACAAGATTTAGCTTGTAGAAATTGACGTCTGTAATGCATTTCTATGGGCAGTTTAGTTTTACGAGGATATCAACTGCTATTAGAATTTTCCGGCTCAGAGAACGTACATTTACCACTTAAAGTTACACGATAAAGCAACAGACAATATTAAGTTACACTGTTTATAACATAAGGGAACAAGTAAGTTCTTTTGTGTCCGACAGTTTCTGAGATAGTAAATCTCTATATGAAGATATATTGGGGAGTTTCAAATTACAAGATATTATTTTTGACAAATCAAAGACTTTGCTTGATTTACATACGCCGGTAACGTTTAATTTGACCAGAAGACGGCGAATAATACATAAATCAAGAAGTTCAACTAAACTAACATCCACTTAGTCTCGGCATTTGTGCCAAATTGCAACACTGCGTGGTGGTATCAACTCGACTAATAGTCCAGATTAACATAAATTCGATTGCAATGTCAATTTTGCATTATTGACCAATTAAAAGTTTTATTTATGCGCTTCTTTTACATTAATTAAATACCCTTTACTCTTCAATTCTACAAACATGATTTTGTGCTTACTACCGAATATACAATGTACATAGTGTCACATACATTTAGTTAAGTTACTTGTCTTGTTATTCAAGTCAAGGAAATAAATCACATTCCAAAATAGATCAGATATATTTTTCAACAACAGAAACAAATTATCTTCAAAAAGAAATGATTTTTCTTAGATATCTACATCAGATAAAAGGTTGAGATGGAAAAACTATAGATATGAGAGTTACATCACCAGTTTTTCTAGTGTATTTTACAACAGAGATGTCATGTCAAACGATTTTTCTTAACATGGGTAATATTATACAACATACATTGACAAGTCATCGTCCTTTTTTTAATAGAAATAATTTCTAGAGTGTCATATGTTATTGTAGTAGTTTATCACTGATTGCAAGTATTCAAAAATGTGTTAACGAATTCCTTATATAGCAACACCCATGCTTTTAGTGGCATGATTTATTTGAAGAATGTAGTGATCAGTTTTAAGTACTAGTGCGTAATGTATCTTAACCATGCTAACTTGTTTGTAATTACTCGTGCAAAATTGTTTATTCATTCTCGAATAAGGTCAATATCTGCTTTACTTTAACTAGTAACTTCCTATAATATCTAATTAAACATCGACGCGTCATTAGCTGTTCGTGTGGAATATCTATAAGATAGAAGATACGTGTAAAGGCAATTCGATGTGGTAAATCAATTCCTAACTTTTATTTACAAATTGATCTTAGCTCAAATATAGTTTACACTTTACTAGCGTTTATCTGTTTAAATTGCTTCAGCCACAAATATTGACATCGATAATCTCAATGCTGATGCAATGATAGAAAAAAATGATGATGATATTAATAATGATAATAATGATGAAAAAATGATTATAATAGTTAATATTAATGATGATAATGCGCATGATTATGAAATGATAATGTGAATTATGATGATATCAACGTAGATGATGGTGAAGATTAAAAAACTTAATGTTAATGTATTGTATATATGTAATAACCCCGTTACACCAAACTCGTTCTCACTACGTTCTGAAAAAATTGGATCGAACGAGCTCCAACTGTGTGCAAACGGACTGGACGTAGTTGCAACTTTCTACGGTCTGTGTTCGAACGTTATGGACGAGCTCGGACGGGGTTGAACGGGAATGGGGTTTCAGAACTTTGAGTCGAGTCAAAATATTTTTGCGGCCACCCCGTTCTGCAATTAGACTGAGTGACAACGTACTGACAACGGAAAGGACGTACTGCGAACGGAATTGCCGTACTAGCATCGTACTCGCGACGTGCCTTGTCGTAGTTCGATCGGGTCACAGTTTGCAGTACGTTTACACACCGACCTGTTCCGTTTGTAAAATGTTCATTCCGTTTGCACACAGACTTAACTCGACTAAATTACGTCCATAGTGCGTTGTTATCCCGTCTAAATGCACAAAAACAAAATACGAAGTTCTAAAACCAGTTTGCAACACGTTTACATACAGTTCTTAAAGTTCGCAGTTGGTTCTCGGTAAGTTCTACCCGTTTTTAGTAAGTATATTGCGTTCGTATGCAGTTCGTACAACGTCCAAAACATCTACAGTACGATCTGACAAGGTTTGGTATAAATACAGACCATTTCTCACCAAGTTATCATCTCGGCCCAAGCTGTTAGTCTAGAACCATGGAAGTCGTTAATGCTTTGAATGTTGGCTTTGTACTCTTTTTTATAGAAGCGGAACAAGAATACAATTACATGGTAGAGGAGAAACACCCTCATTTTTATTGACTGGCTCAGGAGGTTTAGCATTTTGTGGCTTATCTTGAGGCTGGTCATCAAGAGCTTCGAATGTGCAGGTGATTTTTGATCGTTTGGAAGCGATTGTCTTAACAGGCACCGTCTGTCTGGTTCTGCTCATTTTTGGAGGCATGATGGTCACAGTGATGCTTGACGTATTATGTCCTCAAAGCTTGAAGCGCGGAACGAGAATGAGAACGGGAAGAAACGTCCTGGATATTTATAGCAATCGGGTCAGAACGTGACGTTATTTCGTTCAAAACGCTTTAAGATTGAGATAAGAACGTACTTAGAACGAGTTGAACTGTCTTAAACGGAATGGTCAAGTGTAAAGGAGCTTAGAAGAACTAGTTTTGAACGGGTTAAAACTGACTACGAACGGGCTTGGACTAGTTTGAGACGGTATCTCGTGACGAGAACGAGTAATTTTACCCGATTTGAACTCAATACAAACGGACAATAGACGAGATAAAAACGAAATGCACGCAACGGGAACTGGTTCTGAACGAACTATGATCGTATAGCTGATATTTTTCGACTTAAACGGCACGTTCTAACTCGTTCACAACTAGTTTCGCGATATTTTTAGGACGGGGTCGAACGGCCTGAGAACTAGTTTGGTGTAACGGGGCCTCAAAAGGTAATGTTAATTAGTTACTTATTAAAAGTAGGAGCATTAGTCTAGTGGCTGTCTAGTCGCTTAGGGAGCGAGACGTCCTGGGTTCAAATCACACTAGGGGAACTGCTCATTTCCTTGAGCAAGGAATTGACATGCGATTGCCTTACTCCACCCAAGTGCAAATGGGTAACAGTTAGGGTCATGCACTGTCACGCTAAGGCTGCAATCTGCGCCGTATGTTAACAGTTGGTGTGTGACTCGATGACCGAGGAAGTAACTGTTAAGAGTCGACTGAATAGTGATATTAAAAGTCGATTTCAAAAACCTTGCTTTAACTTTAAAAAATGTTGGTAAAATACAAAATATGGCCTAATTTAAAATAACCTTCAACATGGATAAAATCTCACAATATTATTGTAATACATTTTTATAAGATTACACAGAAGATATAATTTAAACGGAGCGAGCGCACCATCCACCACCTTGATTTGCAAAGATATTTGTCACAGATGCAATCTGTCTCACAAAGTCATATTACCTTTTCTGAATTTGTGTTAGTTACTGGACTCGTATATAAGCAATCAGGTTATAAAATATTTTATTGGCATATCAAGATATACAATTAAAGATGAAAAGTATTTATAACAGTAAATGTTGAATGTTGAAGTGATGTATTTTAATCAGTAAAATGAAATACGTGTATTACCTTGTTTTCCTATTGAGTTGACAAGTCCATAAAAAACGCATGACCTTTTATTACACGTAAGTCTGCACCACTTAGTTCAAAAACGAAAGTCCTCACCTCAAGCAAAAAACAATCTCGCAGTTCATGACAACTTATCATTTAAACATGATAATCAATATTCTGCAATCATGACATTAAACTGTTAGACAGTTACATCAAACTGTCTAGTCTTTTCTCCCCGGTGGCAACAAATAAAATTGAATCTATCAAACGTCGAAGTATGTAAGTATATACATGTAGGTGTAAGTCAAAAGATTTTTTTAATACTTTCTAACTAATTAAGGATGTCGCAGCTACTCAAGGAAAATATCAGTAAACCTAAGCTTCATAGAAATAAAAAAAGATTTAACTTAGATACACATGTAGACATATAAAGCATTATTTAGTTATTTTTAAATTTTGAAACAAATGGAAGGCTTTTGACTGCATAAATGCAACTTTTAAATCTAAACAAAACAAATTTTAGGACAATTTATGCTTCGTCTTGTCTAATTGAAATCTTACCGACGCAACATTTGTTTTCGTTAATATAACACTTCCCTGCATTTCCGCATTTCTGTCTTGCAAAAGGCAGATGACATGAAAACAAAATAGTTAATTACAAATTTTAAACACGATGTTTGATTGTATGCCATTGCATGATCCTAGAGAAAATATCACTGAATTCCCTGATGTTATGTCTATAGTCTAGACCATCATTAATATATCTAATAGAGCTAGAAATATTGTTGCTTTAAGAACCTTGAAATGACAAAAGCGTTATCGACAAAAAATATCGCAACCCAATTGAGATATCAAGGTTTGATAGTTTAAGTTTTACTTAATAATTCCACGTAGCCATATTATACAAAGAATATTAATACAGCTAATTTCCAATGTAAGAACTATCAAAATCGATGTTTTTATGCTAATAGTCTCAATGTAGAGATCTTTGTTATCTGAATTTAGTTTTGACTATAAAATTGTCGAAACTCGCTTGTTATGTTAATAAGGTGGTTTTATAGTGGAATATTACCGTAATTGTATAACAATTGAATACGTTGCCATAAAATATATTTGATATGCAAATCGTAAGCGTTTAACAATTTGACGGAATGTCATTTAAAAATCTATGAAATACACTGGACGTTGATTTTAACGTAGGATGGTTTGAGAAGAAAATCTCTCTATGTAACTTTTTTAGTTTAAAAGAAGTGCTTTTTTATTGAGCATTATTTGTGATAATGCAAGTTGAGAATGATATTGCTCTCTCATAAGAAACCAAATCAAGTTGTTTACATTTCTATTGATGGTAGTAAATTAATTATTATCATGGCTAAAGTATCTATGTCTGGGTTTCCATTATTATTACATTAAAAGATTATTGCTATCACTCTGGCTGGTAATTGAAGCTTAAATCTTACAGGAATTCTTAACATACTGTAAGTGTATTTGTCGTTAAGATTACTTCCTTTGATGGTTGCATAATTTACTCTGATGATGCCCAACCTGATTCGTAAGATGTGATAAATATGTTTGTTCGATTATGATTGATTGTTTATTTGAATTAAGTTTACGAGATTCATAAAAGCACATAGCGTAACAAGGAACTTTCTTTGTTAGGTTATTTGATGACTAATTGTCATAGAGAAATCGATTGTTTACATTACGATAAAATAGGTCAACTGCATTGTTTATGTAGGAATCGAATCTGGAAAGCTGGATGGGTTTGCAGCGTACTTATCAACTGAACCACTGCTGCAAAATAAAAATGAATTATTCGAAAATGTAATTGTAAGTTAGACTAGTTTAAATCACAGCTGGTCGTTAAGACTTACAAACCACGGTTCTTCATGATAATATGTTCACTGGAAATTATTTAATATTCCAGTTATTTGCGTACAATCGGTACTCCTTTTTAAAATGTTTTCGGAATACCATTAGTTTGTATGTAAGGTGACTAACTTTGTATTACACCTCTGTGCGTTTGTCTATTTTTAGTTTTAAAAAAAATGTTGTCTTTTATCTCGAGATACCAGTACTTTAAGTGGGTGCATTGACGAATTCCTCTCAGATTTAGTCAATATTTCAAAGCCGTTCATCAGTCAAATAAATAATCTAAATGTGTCCTGTAACGTTTTGAAGCACCTACCTCAATAGCATATATTCATATGAAATACATCAGTACATCAGTTAATTTCCCAAACATGACCTAGAAATTACACGTCACTTAAATTCTTCTTTATTTTGTAAACAAACTACTATAAGATACATCACGATATCTAAGTGCATGTCTAGACATTTAACAAAACTTTTATAAATGCTCTGAATGTTGCTGATACGCAACAAACATCAAAACAAAAGTATAATTAGTTTTGCACACAATGTAAAGACGGTTAAATATTCAGTTACAGATTAAATGTGTCACAATCTGATTGTTTCTTATTTTCTGAATGACAACTGTATTCAGATGAAATGCAAATTATAGGTTCACCTAAGAATTGTGTATTTCTTTGTTATTACGTATATCATAGAGTTCAATACATACTGCATCTATTGTAATACAATTTCATAATGTTTAATATGACACATCGACCCATATTGGTCTTGTAGGGCTCAATAAAAAACTGAAATGCAGTAATAACGCACCCATTTTAAATAAAGATGGCATTATCATTTTCAACAAGAGATTTATATTGTTAATTTACTGGAATTATGTGTTGTTGTTCTTCATTGTTGCAATATTAAGTACGGCTATTCCAATAAGTACTAAAATAAAGCGGATTCTTTTATTACAAGTGTGTATCAAGTTAGAGCAGGCGTGCGACTCTTTATATGGCAAATAATTTTGTCATCAAAAGATGGACTGACTTAAAGCTAGGTATAAATGAGTATTGCCGTAACAGAAAGTACAAAACGCATAAACCGTAATCTGGTGCAATTTTGTTACGTGTAATTTCCTTTGATTGATTGATTTGATTGAGCATTTATTGTTGGGACTTTGTCATGACTGTAGCATGTTAAGGCAGAATGCCTCGATACATCATTACATGGTAAAGATGTCTTACTTTCTTAATGTAACCAGTTTCATGGTCATTCAATCTGCATAATCGACGGGTGTACTTTGCCTCGTCTAGCTGAGCTTATTATTTGTATCATTGATGCTGGTGCTAATCCTCATATACATTAAACAGTAGTTATCTTTAATCAGTATGTATCAGTCTTAAATATTTGGCGGTACTGGTTATGTTTTTTGAGAGTACGTAAATGTGTATTTGGAAATCTGTAGTGAAATGATAAAGTTTATATTATAGTTTGCTTAACCTTTAGAAGCTCAATATTTTTTGTCAATATTCTTAACGAACACATTATATTTCTTCAACTAGAACATCAAGTCTAGAACTAGTAAATTTCTACTCATTTAATCCTATTCACGTAATAACCTTTAGTCACGTAGGTCAATTATAACATAATGAGATGATATAATATACGAGTTCACTTGACACTTTCTGTTTATCTATTGGTTTTATTATGTTTGTGTCTTATTAAGCTAAGTTATCCAACTGATAAGCTCTATTCAGAAAATCTGTTTTATTTTGAAATTTTTCTAAATATACTGTATTCAGACTTTTTTGATGTGTTTAAGTACGTTTTATGTTCTTACATTATGTAGGTTTTTTAGTATGTTCTGACGATCACAAAACACGTTTTTGTATTTTGTTCTTTTTAGCATTCCCTGAACATGACAACATCTAATATAATCATTTCTTGCAATCGGTTGACGTTACAAGTCTTGCTAATTAGACGGACTTTAAAAACATTAAGTAAATCAATTGACAATCTAAACAACATCTAATGGATGTATTTCCAACATACATCCTCTGCTTTGATAACAGACTGAACACTGTGTTGATTAAGACAAATATATTTTCTTGTCATACATATCAACGAGAAGGATATTTGATCAGTCTGTGAAAGTGCAATTTAAACTCCAGACTTATTTTACATCTTGTTAATTTCTTTATCTATGAAAACAAAATAAGTAGAGTGAAACATTTTGATACAAATTCTCAGTTTCTTCATTCCTCAAGAATAATTTATTTGTTTTGACATTCCATGCAGTCGGTCTGTCTTTGAAAAGTGAAATGATACGTTTATTAAGAAATAAGTAGTTTGATGTATGGTGACAAGTTTGACTACATAACAAATAATGTTTTGATAATGTACTTAGTGACACTATGAAAACATATGAAACTGGTATAATCAAAAGTAAAATCTCTACCAATGTTATGTTGTATACTAGTAGCAGTGTCATATATCAGACCTGTATTTTTTCGTTGTTTGCATACAATTTAATTTTGCTAGCTAGGCAGCAATGCTAATGCTAAAATGATTACTGTAAATAATCAGGCTAATTTATGTCTATAGTTAATTGCATATTTTAGGCACACTTCATATGCATAAATGCTTCCATTGCACATGCATAATTTATGACGTAAAATAGTAAATGCAGACAAATAATCGTTTGTTTTGTAAGTGTGGCTGAGTATCATAAGGCTTCAATTTGCAATAGTTGGGATGATAATTTGTGGAGAGGTTTTACTTATGCTGACTTCCCTATATTCTAATCTCATGACCTTTGACCAAAAATGTGACGACTTTGTAGATAATACAAAATAACAAACGAAACGATATTTCTATCTCATTCTGTGTCTTCTTTTCCGTGAAATGAAGGAAACTCGCCTACAAATAAATATATAGCTACCTTACATGCCTAAAATATAGGTACATTCTTCTAATTGAGAATCTTATACGGAAAGCTGAGCGGAAACTATCCTGAACCTTTCAAAATTTGTGGCAAATAGTCTAGACTTAACGACGTTGATTAAGTCAATGCTTCATCAACTATCATGTGGAATTTTAGCAATTTAAAACAGCATGATTTAAATATCTGTATAACAGTATCTAGTTTTCAAATAAGGGTATTTCTTCTCCGGTCACGTAAAAAACCATAACGAACAACAACAAAAACAATCAATGTAATTTAGATAAGAATATTGTACCGTGCTTGTAAGCCTTCAGTTTGGCACAAAGGTTATTTCGTTTTGTTTTGTTGATTTTCAAATCACGCATAGACGCATTATGATTTTCTTTTATAACATTTCTTGAGTTGACTGAGATTATGTTACAGTAGCGTCTGAAATATTTTTTAATCCAAACATTCAAAAGTATTAACAGACCCAATGCAATTGTTATTGCACGAAAAAGACCCATTTGTCAAACATAATAGCGTGTATCAGTCTCCCTGCGACTTCATTAGTGTGTGTGCAACATTTGTTGAAAAGGATCGACGTCTTAAAATCGGACATATGAACACAACTAATATTAAAAACGATTTGTTGATGATCATGAGTAACTACAATAATATCATGTGATCATAGAAAGCGAAAATTTATTCAAGGTTTTGAATTAGGAATTCATTTCGTCAAAAGTGTATTTTAATTACATTTTCAGAGTGTTTTACAAGTAGTTTGTTTTTCTAGAGTAGGTATTGACTCCACACTTTTACTGAGTACGCAATCGTTATTAGACTTATTTTTTCTTTTTACTAACACTTTTACAACCATATTAATATTATGTTGTTATGCATTCATGAAACATTCCTGTTAGTTTATTAGGTATTAAAATAGAAAATGGTGTGTGGTGATCTTTAACAGGAAGGTCTGATCAATCTGACAGAAACGTCAAACGTTTAAAACGCTTTGATTGTAAAATACAATGCAGCATTATACGTAGTAGACTTCCTAATCAAATGATATAATGGCATGTCGAAATGTACTGTAGATATGTTTGTATAAGTTGTTGACTTTCATCATTGATTTATGCACTACAGGCTGATTAATTTACCTTCATCTAGGCTATGAAGCAAAAATTCTGACTATTTCATCCACAAGTAGATTGTTTTTAATAGAATGAAAAAGGAAAAAATAGCCTTAATCATATTATAACATTTTGTTGAATGCATTTGTGAATGAATTCTTGGAATACGAATCTGTCAGCACTGTAACAGTATTTTGTTTATGTGTGGTTATATGTTTGTCTATCAAACTGACGAGAAAATTTAATACACCAGTTATTCATCCTTTTTATTTTTTCCATTTAAAATTTTATTGTAAAATAAGTATGCATTGAGACAGTTTTATCTTAAAAAGTGCACTTTATTCAGTAACTGGCTTACTGGTAATATATGAACACATCCTGATTTACATATAGTATGACATTTTTAATGAAATATACATAAGCTAACAGTTTCCAATGCAATACAAAAGTGAGATAATAATGAGATTCATATAAAATCATTAAGTCTTTGACAGAAAATTTCTTACATCTTATGGCGACTCCAAAAGTAAAGTTAGTGTTTCTTTCACATACAATTGTTCCACGTAACAACTGGCGTGTCATTTCTGTTAATATACTGACTTGAAAAAAATCTGAAAATATTGACTAGAGAAATATGTCAATTATTAATAATAAATTTAATATTATTTATGTTAAGTGAGATTTAATACATATGATTTGTCTGTAGAAGAAATTATTAGTGTAGATATACGAGTATTTTCAAGAGACCATTTCAAAGAGAATTCGCTTTTCTATGAATGCAATTAAGACTTAAATTAGAATCTATTGCAATACCATTACTACATGTATGGTTAAAATGTTGAAGTCTATTTTGGCTTCTAACCGATCGTGAAATTTGAGTCAATACGCAAAACAAGACAGTTGCTTATGTATGAATAATGTCTATCAATGATGTAGCCTACTTCAGAACGATGTGTAGCCTGGCTTGTAAATTTCTGAAAGTATTAACATCACACTTCATGAGATGAAATATAATAGCGTTAAAACATTTGCGTTAAATCAGATTTTAACATTTAAACGTTTTTACATGACAAAAACTGGCTCGTTTGTATTGTTTAAATTTGTTTTGTAACATAAATCAAATGCTAAAAGCCATAATTACAGAGAAATGTGTTTGTGAACTAGAATTTGTTTTGATAATTGGCAATAAATTAAATTTTGGTTTTATATCATTATGCAAAAGCCAGTTTATTGCATAGCTGTAACCGAGATATAATTTAGAATTATATTATTGCCGGTTGACATGCTATCTGAGTTATAATAAATAATGTACAAAAAGAATTTGATATTTCAAAGATAATAGCATATGACAGAATTACGCTGAATGAGTAATTATGCCATTACTGTAATCTTTTGAGTAGTATTGCTAAATACTGATTTATTACAATAAAAAGCAACATGCCTTTTTTAAAGGTCGATAATTCGATATGGAAATTCATCATTTCAGCAAGCCACAACCATTTTGAACACATAACAAATAATAAAAGCTCGTTTTTTTATCAAAATTGTTGAGCATGCATTTTAATATATTTTGAATACAAAATGTAATCGTAAACCATATTTACTTTCTTTTGTGTTGCTGGAATTAAAAGAAAAACAACAGTAAATAATTTATTTCACCAGTAAATTGCCAACAAATTCGTCCATGAAATAGTTATGTTAGATATCATTCTAGATATTTAATTCAAGTCCAACAAAGTAAAAATAATTCAAATTGTAAAACCTAAGAGTATTAAATTTAGTAATCCTTCTGACATCAGCAGAAATTTGAAGGTTTCCCTGAAGAAATCAGAACATACGCATTCATCTACTATAAGAGAGAAGCCTGCCTAGGTTTTATTCATATTTGTCTCGGATATAAACAGTGTAAACATCATAAATAAATACAGTGTTACCCAGTTTAATAAAGTTTTAAATTTAATTTTTCAGAAAACTGTTACATTTTACTAGTAATTTGTAATAATTATAACAAACACTTCGAGCCATGTTTTGTCTCAATATAAAGTTACGTAAAATAATTGTAGGATAAAATTCGAAGGTAGATATAATTAACCAATTGTAAATCATAAAACATATGTTTAAAAACAAAAACTACATAATTAATGTCTACAAATTATGATATTTTTCTTTCATTATACATTGTACTATAATAATACTTTTGCATGGAAAAACATTTATCAACTAGTCAAACAATGTAGTTTTATTTTTTTCAGTAATATAAAGTGACTATGTTATGAAAATAGCACGTTATTCAATTTGTTCCTAGTTCGATATTTCTTCAAATTGAAAGACTATATGCCTACCTGATATTTATTTGAATCGACCAAACAAAGATATTTATTGTGGTTACAAAAAGTAGAACAATCATTGCTGTGAAATAATCATTTTCATACACTGCCAATATTTGATTTCTGGGGATTTAAGTAGACAGTCTTTGCACGTTTTCTTACTTAATATGCATAACAGATGTGAAATCTTGCAATATCTTAATCATATGGTGTCCACTTTGAATAAATGAAACACATCAAAAGTGTTTTGACAATATTGTAAATGCTAATTTTCACAAAAGCTGTCAAATATTTGATGTCTTGTTTTGGAATAAATCGAAACGTTTATGTTCAAACGTATCACAGATTGTTTATGAAAGCTTTGTAGTTGAGGTATGCAATGTAATTATCCAAGTAAGAAAATTAATATATAGTATAAAATCCAAAAGAAATAAATATACAAGAATTGACTTAAACCTGTTTAGTTAAATTTTTATATGCGTTCTAATGTATTTACAAATGGTTTGATTTTATCAACTTTTCCTCTCAAAAGGAATTGAAAATTTACACATTGTATTAAACTATCAATAGAGGCAACAATGGCAAATTTTTATCCACTGCCTTTATTGATTGTACTTACTGGGATCAGATAAGAAAATCACAAAAATATTCTTCTAAAATTAACATAGAAGTGATGAGTTGTGTGCAGCTACTACAAACGTTAAAATCATGGATACTAAGCTCAGATACTGCATTGATATTATATATGTTACATCATGTTTCCGTATATCATTTTATCTTATTTAAATCATACCACTTTCAACTTTCTTAGGAAACAAAGATGCATCAATGCAATATAGTCACATTTAATAGTAAATCATACCCTCGCTGCGAAGTATTCACTACTTACACATCTATTGCAGACAAATGGTCTTAAATCTTAATACTTAAATCATTATCATTTGATATACTTAATTAAATGCCATTTTTTCTTTTACAGTATGAATAAAGATACATGTCAATGAAATGTTACGAGGCAACAGACCTAAGAGTACATTATGACATTAGTTTGGATAATAGCAGGAGTGGTTTTGTCTTGTTTAGATCATATTTCTAATAAAAGATCATGAAATATATACAATGGTAAGTTAGTTCTGATAAATGATACTCGTTCTAACGCACTTTTACCTTGTACTTTTGAGTCAGAAGTTTAACATAACAATAACTTTAAAACAACGCGTATCGTTATTCTGATTAAACTAGGCAGTTACATAAAGCATAAAAACTGGAATTAGAAAGTGATCAATCACTCCAAAAATCATCCAAAAACGTGTTTATTCATTTATCTTTAATTTGGGTTAACGACGTGTCAACACAATAGACTATATCCGGAATTCAAATATTTGGGTTTTCCCCACCGGTACAAACAAACGTTCACCGTTACAATGAAAATACTTGTACAAAGAACAATAGGATTTAATCCATAGTTTGTGCTATTTAGTAATAATGTGTTACAATCTTTGTTTGTACCGCCTGTGCACGGACGGAAAACCCATGAATTTGAATTCCGGATAAGGTCTATTTAGGTCAGTATACGGCGTCGAGCGCACTTAACCTAACTATCCTGGACCCTTTTCTATAACCAGTACTCACCTACCTGCCACAAGGCCGGAATTTTCTCCATATGTCTTATTAATGGAAAATTGACATTATTGTCAAATTTTCATAAAAAGATATTACCTCCCCGGGTGGGATTCGAACCCCTACCTCCTTCGGGACACGAGATTCCAAATCCCGGCGCGCTACCAATTGTGCCACCGACCCAGGTTTTGTGTTTATAATACCATGATACATCCAAGCACATATATCTAATTAAAAGAAATTACTTTAATTCATGTGAGAGACAATAACAATTACCACTTAAAACAACATAAGATGTTGTAAAAAAGACGTATGAGCAGCGATATATTGATAAAATACATTGTGATATGCATTGGTATTAGCCTTAAAACATTAAGGGCAAAGTATGGTAAGTTTGATCAGAAGTGGATGATACGAAAGCTTTGGATAAGCTAGCACTTCATCTGCTGGATTGACATTTACATTTGGTATTAAAGACATATCATAATGCCTAGATATATGGCTGATACAATAAGGCTTTGACAACTTGTATCGTATTTATAAATAATAAGTATAAACCTCTAATAAAAAGCACGATGGCATTTCCGAATCCCTATCAGATAAACATTTACAGGATATTAATGGAAGGATCTGTCTGCACTGGAGACGATATGATAAATGCTAGACTATTTATATGTCACTACACGGTCATTTCTAATATCATGGATGGCTTGAGAGTTTAATGATGGACATTTTACAATTTCTCAGAGCAGAATGGTCTTTATGTTACGCACGTATTTGAACAAATGAAATTAAAACTAGTTGCAAAGAAACAAAAAACAAAAACATTACACTGTACGCCAATCTATTTCCTAACTGAAATCCATTAACTTACTAAAACGATTTGACAAATGTTTTTTTTTTATTAAACACTTTAACATGTTCAAATATTAGTCTATGAATGCTCATTTTCAGCCATAATCAATGTAGTTATGACATTCGTTATATTATATATAACTACAGTTGTATAACACGATAGAAAAAACTATGCATAATTATTTTTAACTAGTATCATTGTATAAATAACAATCGAGTGCATATTAAAATGTATAGGAGCTGCTTAAGCAAAAAAAAATCTTAAATAAAACATTTTATTGTCAAACGGAGAATTTAAATTTTAATTGCTACAAAACACTAATCGATGATGTGCACAAACATCTACCAAATATAGCTTATTATAAATTATTTCAGTGCCAATTAAGCTTATTGACGACGGTTTCGTCCAAAAACGTGTTTATTCATTTATCTTTAATTTGGGTTAACGACGTGTCAACACAATAAACTATATCCGGAATTCAAATATTTGGGTTTTCCCCACCGGTACAAACAAACGTTCACCGTTACAATAAAAACACTTGTACAAAGAACAATAGGATTTAATCCACAGTTTGTGCTATTTAGTAATAATGTGTTACAATCTTTGTTTGATCCGCCTGTGCACGGACGAAAAACCCATTAATTTGAATTCCGGATTAGGTCTATTTAGGTCAGTATACGGCGTCGAGCGCACCTAACCTAACTATCCTGGACCCTTTTCTATAACCAGTACTCACCTACCCTTCCACAAGGCCGGAATTTTCTCCATATGTCTTATTAATGGAAAATTGACATTATTGTCAAATTTTCATAGAAAGATATAACCTCCCCGGGTGGGATTCGAACCCGTACCCCCTTCGGGACACGAGATTCCAAATCCCGGCGCGCTACCAACTGTGCCACCGACCCAGGTTTCGTGTTTATAATACCATGATAAATCCAAGCACATATATCTAATTAAAAGAAATTACTTTAATTCATGTGAGAGACAATAACAATTACCACATAAGATGTTGTAATAAAGACGTATGAGCAGCGATATATTGATAAAATACATTGTGATATGCATTGGTATTAGCCTTAAAACATTACGGGCAAAGTATGGTAATTCTGATCAGTAGTGGATGATACGAAAGCTTTGGATAAGCTAGCACTTCATCTGCTGGATTGACATTTACATTAGGTATTAAAGACATATCATAATGCCTAGATATATGGCTGATACAATAAGGCTTTGACAACTTGTATCGTATTTATAAATAATAAGTATAAACCTCTAATAAAAAGCACGATGGCATTTCCGAATCCCCATCAGATAAACATTTACAGGATATTAATGGAAGGATTTGTCTGCAGTGGAGACGATATGATAAATGCTAGACTGTTTATATAGCACTGCACGGTTATTTTTAATATCATGGATGGCTTAAGAAATTAATGATGCATATGATTCCTCAGAGCAGATGATCTTAATGTTATGTACGTATTTGAACAAATGAACTTAAAACTAGTTGCAAAGAGACAAAAAACAAGTACATTACACTGTACGCCAATCTATTTCCTATCTGAATTTCCTATATTCCATTAACTTACTAAAACGATTAGACAAATGTTGTTTAAACACTTTAAAAACTTCAAATATAAGTCAATGAATGCTCATTTTCAGCCATAATTAATGTAGTTATGACAATTCTTAATTATATATAACTACAGTTGTATAACACGATAGATAAAAAACTATCCACACTTATTTGTAACTAGTATCGTTGTATAAATATAATACTAGAATACAAATATGATATTACCAATTGCATATCTTTATATTTACGTATTAACTAGTTAGTCTTTGCATCTATGAATATAAATTGGATAGTCAATATTCATACAATGGAAAGATACTCAATGAATATTTATGGAGACCATGCGATATGACATTTGGATAAAAGTTTATATCATCATTTGATAGCGAAATCCTTACAACTTTGAATTACTTCTATAATAACAATGCGACATCTTACAATCAAACGTTTGATTTGTTGATGGAACACTCGGTTTTTATTAAACGTTTTGGAATGTTGCTAGTTTTAGAACCATTGTCAGTATATCAACATTGTATTACACATTTGATAAAACTGGCGGTATTCCTTAGTCTTTCCTCAGACTAAGTGCCTGTACAACTTTTGTTAGCTTACTGTTACGTTGTTCCTTGTCAATCTTGTTTTCAGGAGAAACCTATAGAGAATATATATGGAAAATTATACACAGATTTGACATTACATTGTACTGGTTGACTTGCTCATTGGTAGATATAATAATTAAATAAGTATATCACATAACACGCAAAGCTAGCTTAGCTTCCGAACAAACATTGGAATAAACTAACTAATGTTATTTGTTTTCCGATGTACCAAACTTATTATTCATTCAGGATTTCTAATTTAAGAAATCTAAAATGGTTGCCAACAGTGTACTTATATAATACCTTCAAGGATTCGTTGATGTAAGTAAACTACGAAGAATCTCAATTACTATTTCAATATGTTATTACATGAATGGGTTATTAAGGAAGACATTAGACCAGATTCTTGTATGTACATTATTCACATATTTGTCTAACCTATGTAAAGTGACAGGTAATCAGAGTTCCTGTAAAGGAAACTAGACACAATTATTCGCAACTCTATATACGTAAATTAGAGAGAAAATAGTATGATTAAAGTTTTGGTTGTTCGTAATATGATAGAAAAATATTGTGTAAACCAATAGGTTGTTTTTGCACCACATACTACAAACTAAGTACGTGTAAAAAACAACACATGTACTGATGAAATGATTTTTTAATATAAAAATCAGATAAATCTTTTAGCAAAGACGACGACGCTGTCAGAAAACCTCATCGTCAATCATTGTTCTATTCCGTCTCGTCAGTTTACGTCTTTAAATTAAAAAGCTTTGAGAAGTTAGTAAATAAATGCCTTTCATAACTGGAAAAGAACGTGGTTTACATTACACGACTTGAAATACAAATGGATAATGTTTTACCAATTGATATGTCAAGTAAGATAGATTTTAGGTACAAATGTACTGAAATAGTCGGTTAGCGTATCTCAGTGCATACCAGAGTCTTGGTAAATTAAATGTGTTAGGAGGAAAAGTTATTGTTGTATAAACATAGAAAATGACTTAGAACTATGTGCAGAACTAATTACTATGATTATGTCAAGCCTGTCAGACGTTCATTTCCATAAAGTCGAATATTTATACCTTTTTACATCATAAATTTAAATGCTTATGACAGTTCAATGTAACTGCAAAATGATTATTTGATTTTTGTGTTATTTAACGTCTCGAAATCACGTTAAGTGTTTAAGAAAACAATGAAAAGTAGTTGCAAGGAGATTTGTTGATCTTGATAGGAAATAAAGAGCTTTTAGTGTTCGCATCATACAATGTTATATTACTGTTTATGCAAACGCAATGTACAAAACATTAGGAACTAATCAAAAACAAATATTTGCACAATATGACATGAATTTGTATAATTCTACATTTGACAATAGATGCATAAATTTTAAAGAATTTTAATAAAGATTTTTTATATAAAAGGTGATGATATCCATGGAACACGTCGTTACAAATTATGGCTTCTCTGTCGCACCATTGTTATTAAGACGGGCGTCCTACGTGCCTGTTGGCACTTTTACTAGTTAAAGGATATTGATAATCTGTATTTATACATAGTTTCTTTTCTTAAAACATAAATTACTTTATTTTGCATTGGTTTTATTTCTGAAAGGACAGTATATTTGTCTTTTTGGAATTAGATCATTTTTATTTTAAAATTCAAGAATATGATAACCTCGTTCATGGCCCTGTGATATTTGAAATTTATTACTTATCTCATTCGCTGAATAAAAAGTTCTTACTCCAAAATCGATAAATGTCCCCCTTTCTGGAGAATTCTGAGCCGGTATGTGATATTATAATTTTTTAAATATTTAAACTGAGATGCTACTCTGGCTATATTGCGAACTCATATTAAAGTACCATAACTTTCTGGAGAATTCTAAACCCGTATGTGATTGTATAAATTTTTAAATATTTAAACACTACTCTGGCAATATTGCGAACTCATATTAAAGTACCATTACTTTTTACTAAGCAATACATTCTATCCAAACTGGATAATATAAACTATTATGATAACTATTATGATAACATTAATATATGTAAATCATATAGAACTGGATAGTATCTGTAGGAAAGTTAAGATGTAGTAAATGTCAAAATGTTTGTCTGGTGTTTAAGTCAACTGTCCCATATCAGTAGTAAAATGGTTTTCAGCATCATTTTTGCAGTAAAGTTAAATACTCTGCTGCATGTGTTTTGTCAGTATTCATATAATAAATTTGTTGGTATAATATTTCGAGATATGAAGAAAAACAGATACATAGATATTATGTTATTTGTTTTTAAATGGTTGTCACGGACCATAAAAATCTAGCATCAGTTTTGAATCCAACATATAATTTGCATTTATCGGTCTAGAATTGATTATAAGTAAAATTCCTTGTATGAATTGGGTGTAATCAAGTATTATCAGATCTATGTAAATTACTAAATTAAGCAAAGAAAAAAAATTCATTTAGAAAATTTATCAGATATTTTAAACATTCCTTGTCACTGGCCAGTTTAATGTTAAGATTAATAATTTTGTATTTTACTGATGTAAAATAAGTTTAAATTCCTTTTCGGTGTATCAAAACGTCGCTGACGACATTGATCATAAAGAATATGCATTGAGTAACTAAGTATGTAAATAGTAATGTTTATATGAAAAGAACATGTGTAACATTTACAATAGATATCATTAAAGATACACAATATGAAATACACCTTACCATATATGAAAACAAGCGCTGCTTACTGACATGTACTACGTACTCATCCATGCCATTGACAGGAAATCCAAACTTCTGAAGACGTCCATGTCTGTCAATAGCTATTCATAACTAATTTAACAAAGACTGTTAATACAATTTTGTATCTTGTATTTTTTAATTCGCCAGTTTGGAATTTTGTCGCCCAACCACTTTATATCACAACAATAAATTTATGTAATATACATCCCTATTTGTCTTAACAAGTCATACATTTAGATTCTCCAAAAACATGTCAAAACATTTGAAAATTATATCATCTCTAAGATTTATATTTGAAAGAGATACAAATGTATAATATAGTTACAGTAGAAAATAAATAATGTTTAGGTTTTCATTTTACAATGACAGTTAATCTTTATTTATTGTTTTATCAAAATCCCAGAAGAATTAATTTAAGACATTATTTTGTCTGAAAGAAGACATAGTGTGATCAGTATAATTATTTTGTTGTAGAACTCATGCAGCGTATTAAATTAAGTCATGATATATATAAAAATATATAGAATGTTCTAATGTACGGTAATTAATGTTTTCTGTGATATAACTGGGTTAATGTAAAAGTGCACTTTAAAGTCTGCTTCCATATACATGTTCAGCAGACTTTTTAATCTTGTACGATAAATCCTTGTCATTGAAATCACCTTCAAGCAGGCGATCCCTCACAGTACCAATTTACACCTGGGTGATGTGCATCATATATATGGTTATTTCTTGCTCAAAGAATTAAGCCGTGCCTCTAACGATTGTCCCTTTAAATAGAGTTACGATGGTTCTTGTCGTAAGCGTTTTTGTGGAAAAAAGAATACCCGTAACAATTTGATGGAATGTCATTTAAAAATCTATAAAATACACTTTGGACGATGATTTTATCGTAGGATGGTTTGAGAAGGAAACCTCTCTTTGTCTTTTTTTTTTAATTTAAAAGAAGTTCTTTTTAGCATTATTTGTGACAATGATATTGCTCTTTCATAGGACACCAAATCAAGTTATTTACATTCCTATTGCCGATGGTAAATTAATTATTATTATTATGGCTAAAGTATCTATGTCTGGGTTTCCATTAATATAACATTAAAAGATTATTGCTATCACTCTGTCTGGTAATTGAAGCTTAAATCTTACAAGAAAGTCTTAACTTACTGTAAGTGTATTTGTCGTTGAGATTACTTCCTTTGATGGTTTCATAATTTACACTGATGATGCTAAAACTGAATTGTAAGGTGTGGAAATATAGTTGTTGATTTATCCTTGATTGGTTTTTTATGTGAGTTTTTCCAATTTATAAATGCGCCAAGCTAAACTATCAACTCTATTTGTTCGGTTATTTGATTAACAGTCAAAGAGATGCCGATTGTTTAACATTACGATAAAATAAATCAACTGCACTATAGGAATACTTACTTATCAACTGAACCACTGCTGCCAAAAATATTAATTATTCGAAAATGAAATTGTTTGTAAGAACAGTTTAAATCACAATTGGTCGTTAAGACTTACAAACCATGGTTGTCAAATATCTTCATGATAATATGTTAACTGGAAATTATTAACTGTTCCAGTTATTTGCGTACAATCGGTACTTACTTTTAAAATGTTTTCGAAATACCATTAGTTTGTATGTAAGGTGACTAACTTTGTATTACACGTGTGTGTGTTTGTCTATTTCTAGTTTAAAGAAATGTTGTCTTTTATTTCTAGATACCAGTACTTTTAGTGGGTTCATTGACGAATTCCTCTCAGATTTAGTCAATATTTCAAAACCGTTCATCAGTCAAATAATTAATGTAAATGAGTCCTGTAATGTTTTGAAGCACCTGCCTTAATAGAATATATTCATAGGAAATACTTCAGTTAATTTCCCAAACATGATCAAAGCAATTACACGTCACTCAAATCTACTTTATTTTGTAAACAAACAACTATAAGATACATCACGATATGTAAGTGCATGTCTAGACATTTAACAAAACTTTTATAAATGTTCTGAAGATGTTGCTGATACGCAACAAACATCAAAATAAAAGTATAATCAGTTTTGCACACATTGTAAAGACGGTTAAATATTCAGTTACAGATTAAATGTGTCACAATCTGATTGTTTCTTACATTCTGGATGACAACTGTATTCAGATGAAATGCAAATTATAAGTTCACCTAAGAATTGTGTATTTCTTTGTTATTACTTATAACATAGAGTTCAACACATACTGCATCTATTTCAATACGATTTCATAATGTTTAATGACACATCGATTCATATTGGTCATGTAGGGCTCAATTAATACCGAAATGCAGTTATAACGCATCAATTTTAATATTGATGGCATAATCATTTTCAACCATGGATTTATATTGTTTATTTACTATAACTGTGCTCTTAATTGTCCAATACCTCGTACGGCCTTTCCAATAAGTAATCAAAAAAGGGATATTTTTATGACAGTGTGTGTTAGAGCGAGCATGTGCGGCTCCTTTTCACTGTGAATGGTTTTGTCATCAACATATTGAATGACTCGAAGTTATGTATACATGTGTATTGCCGTAAAAAGAATTCAAAAAGCACGAACCGTAAACTAGTATTTTTTTAAGTTACGTGTATTCTCCTTAGACTGATTTGAATAGAGCTTTTATTGTTAGGACTTTGTCATGACTTTACATGCATGTTATGCAGAATGTCTCTATACATCATTACATGGTAAAGGTGTCTTTCTTTATGTGACCAGTTTCATGGTTATTTAATTTGCATAATCGACGGACGTACTTTTCCTCGTCTAGCTGAGCCTATAATTTGTATCACTGATGCTGGTGCTTATCCTCATATACATTTAACAGTAGGCTTTAATCAGTATGTTATCTCTTAAGTATTTGGCGGTACTGGTAACATTTTATGAGGTTTGTGTAAAAGTGTATTTGGAAATCTGTAGTGGAATGATAAAGTTTATATTATAGTTTGATAAACCCTTAGAAGCTCAAGTTTATTTGTCAATATCATTAACGAACACATTATATTTCTTCAACTAGAACATCAAGTCTAGAACTAGTAAATTTCTACTCATTTAGTCCTATTCACGTAATAACCTTTAGTCAAGTAGGTCAATTATAACATGGTGAAATGGTATAATATTAGAGTTCACTTGACACCTCCTGTATATCAATTGCTTTAATTATGTTTTTATCGTATTGAACTAAGAAACCTAAGAGATAAACTCTTTTCCGAAAGTCTGTTATTTCAAAATTTACTAATTATATTGTATATTTACTTGATTTGTTGTGTTTTAGTACGTTTGATGTTCTTACATTATGTATGTCTTTTGTTATGTTCTCACGATCATGATACATTTGTTTGTTATTCATTACGTTCTACTGTTTTTGTCGTTTTTACCAACCGAATGTAGCTGTATTGCAAAGGATATGTTAGCATTGCCTGAACATGAAAAAATCTAATATGGTCATTTATAGCACTTGGTTGATGTTACAAATCTTGCTAATTTTGCGGACTTTGATAACATTAAATAAACTAATTGACAATCTACAAACTAACAACATCTGATGGCCTTATATCCGACTTACATCCTCTGCTTTGATAACAGACTGAACACTGTGTTGATAAAGACAAATATATATTCTTGTCGTACATATCAACGAGCAGGATATTTGATCAGTCTGTGACAGTGCAATTTATATTCCAGACTTATTTTACATCTTGTTAATTTCTTTATCTACAAATACAAATTAAATAGAGTGAAACATTTTGATACAAATTACTTCATTCCTCAAGGATAATTTGTTTGTTTTGACATTCCGCGCAGTTTGTCTGTCTTAGAACAGTGAAATGATACGTTTATTAAGAAATAACTATTTTGATGTATGTTGACAAGCTTGACTACATAACAAATAATGTTTTGAGCATGTACTTAGTGACACTAAAAAACATATGACACTGGTATAATCAAAAGTAAAATCACTCTCAATTATATGTTGTATACTAGTAGCAGTGTCTAATATCAGAACTGTATTTTTTTTGTTGTTTGCATACAATTTAATTTTGCTAGCTTGGCAACATGCTCAAATGTTTACTGTAATTAATTAGGCTACTTTATGTCTATAGTTAATATAATATTTTAGGTACATTTCATATGCATAAATGCTTTCATTGCACATGCATATTTTATGACGTAAAATAATAAATGCAGACAAACAACCGTTTGTTTTGTAAGTGTGGCTAAGTATCATGGGGCTTTCATTTGCAATGTTTGGGTTAATAATTTGTAGAGAGTTTTTATTAATATTGACTTCCCTAAATTCTTTAACCAAAAATGTGACGACTTTGTAGTAGATGCAAAATAAGAAACGATATTTTGACCTTCTTTGTTTGCTTTTTTCCGAGAGATGAAGGAAACTCACTTACAAGTAAATATATAGCTACCCAACATGCCTAAAATATAGGTACCTTCTTCTAATTACGAATATTGTATGGAAAGTGAGAGGAAACTATCCTGAAGCTTTCAAAATCTATGACAATTAGTCTAGACATAACGACATTAATTTCGTCAATGCTTCCTCTACTATCATGTGAAATTTAGAAATTTAAAACAGCATGATTTAAATATCTGTATACCAGTATCTAGTTTTCAAAAATAATTGGCATTTCTTTTACCTTCACGTAAAAAACGCAAAGAACAACAAAGAAACGATCAATGAAATTTAAATAAGGAAACTTTGTGTTTGTAAGACTTCAAGTAGAATAGACAAGGCACAAAGTTTTTTTTTATTTTGTTGATATTAAAGTCACGCATAGTTTAATAATGGTTTCTATTTGTGGCATTTCTTCAGTTGACCAAGATTATGTTATGGTAACAATATTGCGTCTGAAATATATGTTTCCATCCAAATATTAAAAAGTATAAACCGAGACAATACAATAGTTATTGCACGAAACAGACCTATTTGTCAAACATACTAGCGTGTATCAATCTCCCTTCGATTTCATTAGTGTGTACAACATTTGTTGAAAGCATTGACGTCTTACAATCGGACATATGAACACAACTAATATTAAAAACGATTTGTTGATTTTCATTAGTAACTACAATAATATCATGTGATCATAGGAAGCGGATCTTTATCCAAGGTCTTGAATTAGGAATCTTTTACTGAGTACTCAATCGCTATTAGACTTATTTTCTGTTGTTTTTTTACTTACACTTTTACAGCCATGTTAATATCATGTTGTTGCGCATTTATGAAACATTTCTGTTAGTTTATTAAGTAATAAAAGCTAATAATGGAATGCGGTGATCCAAAACAGGAAGGTCTGATCAATTTGACAGAAACGCCAAACTTGTAAAACGCTATGATACGTAGTAGACTTTCTAATCAAATGATATAATGGCATGTCGAAATGTTCTGTAGATATGTTTGTATAAGTTGTTGACTTTCAGCATTGATAGGTGCAATACAGGCTGATTAATTCACTTTCGTCTAGGTTATGCAGCAATAATTCTGACCATTGCATCCACAAGTAGATTGTTAGTAATAGAATGAAAAAGGAAAATCGGCCTTAATCATATTATAACATTTTGTTGAATGCATTTGTGAATGACTTCTTGGAATACGAATCTGTCAGCCCTATAACAGCAATTTTATATGTATGGTTATATGTTTGTCAATTAAACTCACGAGAACATTTAATACACCAGTTATTCATTCTTTTTATTTTTTCCATTCAAGATTTTATTGTAAAATAAGTATGCATTGGGATATTTTTATCTTAAAAAATGCTTTTTATTTACTGGTAATATATGAAAATATCCTAACTAACATTAACATATGGTATGACATTTTTAATGCATAATACTAAAGCTAACAGTTTCAAATAGATACTTGCTTTCCATGCAATACAAAAATGAGATTAAAGTAAAAAAAATTCTTACATTTTATGGCGACACCAAAAGCAAAGTTATTGTTACTTTCACAAACAATTGCAACTGGCGTGTCATTTCTGTTAATATACTGACTTGAAAAAAATCTGAAAATATTGACCAGAGAAATATGTTAACTTATTTATGTTAAGTGAGATTTAATACATATGATTTGTCTGTAGAAGAAATTATTAGTGTAGATATACGAGTATTTTCAAGAGACCATTTCAAAGAGAATTCGCGTTCTTATGAATTCAACTGAGACATTAAAAGGAATCTATTGCACTATCATTACTACATGTATGGTTGGAATGTTGAAGTCTATTTTGGCTTATTACCGATCGTGATATTTGAGTCAATACACAAACAAAGACAATTGCTTATATATGAATAATGTCTATCAATGATGTAGCCTACTTCAGAACGATTCGGTGCGATATAACCTTTTTGTGTTGGTGCGCCGTAAAACCCAAACAAACTTCAGAACGATGTATTGCCTAGCTTGTAAATTTCTGGATATGTTAAAGGTAAACAGAACAAAAGTATTAAAATTGAAGGTTTTATAGCATGACTGTGTCGCTTTTATACATGTTTAAGTTTTTACGATAAGGTTTGACAAAGGGTATCATGGTAGCTTTGACTTATCACTGAACTCAATGAACTGTACAAGCATATAAAAAAGTGCCGAAATATCTAATTATTATAATCTGTCGTTTTCATGAAAAAAGGTTCACTTTCTCAGTCACAGACAATATGATGTAATGTATATATACTTTAACTACTCTGACAACAATATGAAATGCTGCTTTACCCCCCTATTTTATCAAAACATTTTCATTCCACATAATGAGATGAAATATAATAGCGTAATAGCATTAGCGTAAATTTGGATTTTAACATTTAAATGTTTTTACATGACAAAAACTGGCTCGTTTGTATTGTTTAAATTTGTTTTGTAACATAAATCAAATGCTAAAAGTCATAATTACAGAAAAATGTGTTTGTGAACTAGAATTTGTTTTGATAATTGGCAATAAATTAAATTTTGGTTTTATATCACTATGCAAAAGCCAGTTTATTGCATAGCTGTAACGGAGATATAATTTAGTATTATATTATTGCCGGTTGACATGCTATCTGAGTTATAATAAATAATGTACAAAAAGAATGTGATATTTCAAAGATAATAGCATATGACAGAATTACGCTGAATGAGTAATTATGCCATTACTGTAATCTTTTGAGTAGAATTGCTAAATACTGATATATTACAATAAAAAGCAACATGCCTATTTTAAAGGTCGATAATTCGATATGGATATTCATCATTTCAGCAAGCCACAACCATTTTAAACACATAACAAATAATAAAAGCTCGTTTTTTATCAAAATTGTTGAGCATGCATTTTAATATATTTTGAATACAAAATGTAATTGTAAACCATATTTTACTTTCTTTTGTGTTGCTGGAATTAAAAAAAAAACAACAGTAAATAATTTATTTTACCAGTAATTTGCCAACAAATTCGTCCATGAGATAGTAATGTTAGATATCATTCTAGATATTTAATTTAAGTCCAACAAAATAAGAATAATTCAAATTGTAAAATCTAAGAGTATTAAACCTTCTGACATTAAGAATATTTGCAGAAATTTGAAGGTTTCCCTGAAGAAATCAGAACATACTCATTCATCTGCTATAAGAGAGACGCCTGCCTGGGTTTTATTCATATTTGTCTCGGATATAAACAGTGTAAACCTCATAAATAAATACAGTGTTACCCAGTTAAATAAAGTTTTAAATTTAATTTTTCAGAAAACTGTTACATTTTACTGATAATTTGTAATTATTATATCAAACACTTCGAGCTATGTTTTGTCTCAATATAAAGTTACGTAAAATAATATGGGATAAATTTCGAAGGTAGATGGAATTTACCGATTTTAAATCATAAATCATATTTTTAAAAACAAAATCTACATGAATAATGTCTGCAAGTTATGATATTTTTATTTCATTCTTCTGTAATAATACTTTTGCATCGAAAAAGATTAATCAATTAGTCATTGTAAATAAAATGCAGTTAAAATAGTTTTTCAGTAATGTGACTTTGTTATGAAAATAGCATTAACTCAATTTGCTCCTAGGTCGATATTTCTTCAGAATGAAAGACTACATGCCTACATGATATTCATTTGAATCGACCAAACAAAGATATTTATTGTGGTTACAAAAAGTAAATTTATCATTGCTGTGAAATAATCATTTTCATACACTGCCAGTATTTGATCTCTAGGGGTTTAAGTAGACAATCTTTGCAAGATTTCTTACTTAACATGCATAACAGATTTGAAATCTTGCAATATCTTAATCATATGGTGTCTACTTTGAATAATTGAAATGCATCTAAAGTGTTTTGACTATATTGTAAATGCTAATTTTCACAAACGCTGTCAAATATTTGATGTCTTGTTTTGGAATAAATCGAAACGTTTATGTTCAAACGTATCACAGATTCTTCATGAAAGCTTTGTAGTTGAGGTATGCAATGTATTTATCCAAGTAAGAATATTATGATATAGTATAAAATCCAAAATAAATAAATATACCAGAATTGAATTAAACCTGTTTAGTTAAATTTTTAGATGCGGTCTAATGTATTTACAAATGGTTTGATTTTATCAACTTTTCCTCTCAAAAGGAAGTGAAAATTTACACGCTGTATTAAACTATCAAAAGAGGCAACACTTGCAAATTTTTATCCATTGCCTTTATGTATATTGATGTACTTACTGGGATCAGATAAGAAAATCACAAAAATATTCTTCTAAAATTAACATAGAAGTGATGAGTTGTGTGCAGCTACTATCAAACTTGAAACCATGAATACTAAGCTTAGATACTAAATTGATAATATTAGACAAATGGTCTTAAATCTTAATACTTAAATCATTATCATTTGATACATGTACTTAATTGAATGCCATTTTTTCTTTTACAGTATGAATAAAGATACATGTCAATGAAATGTTACGAGGCAACAGACCTAAGAGTACATTATGACATTAGTTTGGATAATAGTAGGAGTGGTTTTGTCTTGTTTAGATCATATTTCTAATAAAAGATCATGAAATATATACAATGGTAAGTTAGTTCCGATAAATGATACTCGTTCTAACGCACTTTTACCTTGTACTTTTGAGTCAGAAGTTTAACATAACAATAACTTTAAAACAACGCGTATCGTTATTCTGATTAAACTAGGCAGTTACATAAAGCATAAAAACTGGAATTAGAAAGTGATCAATCACTAAAGATATTATTTAATAACTGACTAAAAATCAGAGCTGATGATACCGTAGACTATGAGTTTTATTGTATGAAATCACATTCCTCGTATAATAACCAGTGTTGCCTCCATCTGTTGCAAAACTTGAATTTACAATTAATTGCATATTAAAATGTATAGGAACTGCTTAAGCAAAGAAACATCTTAAATATTAAATAACACATTTAATTGTCAAACGGAGAATTTAAATTTAATTGCTACAAAACATTAATCGATGATGTGCAAAAACATCTACCAAATATAGCTTATTATAAATTATTTCAGTGCCAATTAAGCTTATTGACGACAGTTTCATCCAAAAACGTGTTTATTCATTTATTTTTAATTGGGGTTAACGCCGTAAACACAATAGACTATATCCGGAATTAAAATATTTGGGGTTTCCCCACTGCAAACTTTCACTGTTACAATGAAAACACTTGTACAAAGAACAATAGGATTTAATCCATAGTTTGTGCCATTTAGTAATAATGTGTAACAATCTTTGTTTATACCGCCTGTGCACGGACGGAAAAACTCATAAATTTGAATTCCGGATTAGGTCTATTTAGGTCAGTATACGGCGTCGAGCGCTCTTAACCTAACTATCCTGGACCCTTTTCTATAACCAGTACTCACCTACCCTTCCATAAGGCCGGAATTTTCTCCATATGTCTTATTAATGGAAAATTGACATTATTGTCAAATTTTCATAGAAAGATATAACCTCCCCGGGTGGGATTCGAACCCGTACCCCCTTCGGGATACGAGATTCCAAATCCCGGCGCGCTACCAACTGTGCCAGCGACCCAGGTTTCGTGTTTATAATACCATGATAAATCCAAGCACATATATCTAATTAAAAGAAATTACTTTAATTCATGTGAGAGACAATAACAATTACCACTCAAAACAACATAAGATGTTGTAATAAAGACGTATGAGCAGCGATATATTGATAAAATACATTGTGATATGCATTGGTATTAGCCTTAAAACATTAAGGGCAAAGTATGGTAAGTTTGATCAGAAGTGGATGATACGAAAGCTTTGGATAAGCTAGCACTGCATCTGCTGGATTGACATTTACATTAAGTATTAAAGACATATCATAATGCCTAGATATATGTCTGATACAATAAGGCTTTGACAACTTGTATCGTATTTATAAATAATAAGTATAAACCTCTAATAAAAAGCACGATGGCATTTCCGAATCCCTATCAGATAAACATTTACAGGATATTAATGGAAGGATTTGTCTGCACTGGAGACGATATGATAAATGCTAGACTATTTATACGAGAGGTGTTCAACTTATATTTGAACAGTGTTGAACTCTGATTCTGGAGCTAATGACCGGATTGTTTCCTCTAAAAATTGCTTTTTATATGTATTGTTATGTAAATAATCATGTTCTATGAAACAAAATTATTTAAACTTATTTTATCAAACATACTTATAGCATGTTAGTTGACCACCCCAAAACATCATTTTTTAGAGTTTTGCCACATTTTTTTGCTCTTAGATATGGCCTGTTGGATGTGTGATAAATGTTATAACTACCTTTTTGTATCCCAATAGCATGGGTAATTTGATTAAACAAAATTATTTCTTTTAACAAAAAAATATGCATTTTGTCATTTTAGACTTTTGCCCGAAATCAGTGTTTGAGAGCATATATCATACATTCGTTAATTTCACATAATAGATTTTGAAATTATCTAATTAAACATATCCTTATTAAAACTTTAATGTCCAAAGTGTGTAAATTGAAAGGAATGCAATAGTCAATGGTGTTTTAAGGGGTCAAAAATTGATCTTTATAGGATAATTCAAAGACAAGTAAGAGAAAGTCGTCACGTTTTGGTCAAATTTAGTAACTTATAAAACACTATATTTTCACTTTTTATAATTGAAGTTGCTAAATAATATAGTCATACACCAATTTCATAGACATGATTTGCTTAATAGTTGTAGTTACTTTGATGTGACCATGTTTGGAAGTATTCACTTTAGCTTTAATTGCTTGATATGACGTCACATAACATAAATGTAAAAGCCTAATTCAAAGCCTGTGTAGAGGTTTCGAAGTAGAACTTTGGGAATGTGTGTCTTTATCACATAAACTTAACATATACATATATCAAATGAATAAGTAGCTGCAGAAAAATTCATAAATAATGTTATTTATCATGTACTTGATCCAGCTAAACGTTCATTTAGATAATGTAGTTGTCAGACAAATAAAATGCAATTTCACGCACATTTCGAACTGCAAAGAACACGAAGAAGTAGAAATATACATGAACAAATTGTGAAAGAAAAGATTTTGCAAAAAATCTTATGAAATAAAGCTGAATAACAACTTCCAAAGTGACCGTTTACTTTAGATTTCGCTATGTTCAAAACGCCTAAACTACGGTCCCTTCATTAATGTTTAATAACAGCCTTATTTTGTTTCAAATTTTAATTGTAATATGCCAGTCGATTATAGACAATCCACTTGTAACATATTCAAGTAAAATGTGGATATTAATTGTCAGAAATTGATTTTTATCCCATCCAAAAAGTGTTCAAATATAAGTTGAACACCTCTCGTATAGCACTACACAGTTATTTTTAATATCATGGATGGCTTAAGAAATTAATGATGCATATGATTCCTCAGAGCAAATGATCTTAATGTTATGTACGTATTTGAACAAATGAACTTATAACTAGTTGCAAAGAGACAAAAAACAAGTACATTACACTGTACGCCAATTTATTTCCTATCTGAATTTCCTATATTCCATTAACTTACTAAAACGATTAGACAAATGTTGTTTAAACACTTTAAAAACTTCAAATATAAGTCTATGAATGCTCATTTTCAGCCATAATTAATGTAGTTATGACAATTCTTAATTATATATAACTACAGTTGTATAACACGATAGATAAAAAACTATGCACACTTATTTGTAATTATTATCGTTGTATAAATATAATACTAGAATACAAATATGATATTACCAATTGCATAGCTTTATATTTACGTATTAACTAGTTAGTGTATGCATCTATGAATATAAATTGGATAGTCAATATTCATACACTAGAAAGATACTCAATGAATATTTATGGAGACCATGCGATATGACATTTGGATAAAAGTTCATATCATCATTTGATAGCAAAATCCTTATAACTTTGAATTACTTCTATAATAACAATGAGACATCTTACAATTAAACGTTTGATTTGTTGATGGAACACTCGGTTTTTATGAAACGTTTTGGATTGTTGCTAGTTTTAGACCCATTGTCAGTATATCAACATTGTATTACACATTTAATAAAACTGCCGGTATCCCTTAGTCTTTCCTCAGACTAAGTGCCTACAACTTTTGTTAGCTTACTGTTATGTTGTTCCTTGTCAATCTTGTTTTCAGTAGAAACATATAGAGAATATATATGGAGAATTATACATAAATTTGACATTACATTGTACTGGTTGACTTGCTCATTGGCAGATATAATAATTAAATAAGTATATCACATAACACACAAAGCTAGCTTAGCTTCTTAACATACATTGGAATAAACTAACTAATGTTATTAATTTTCCGATGTACCAAACTTATTATTCATTTAGGATTTCTAATTTAAGAAATCTAAAATGGTTGCCAATAGTGTACTTATATAATACCTTCAAGGACTCGTTGATGTAAGTAAACTATGAAGAATCTCAATTACTATTTCAATATGTTATTACATGAATGGGTTATTAAGGAAGACATTGGACAAGATTCTTGTATATACATTATTCACATATTTGTCAAACCTATGTAAAGTGACAGGTAATCAGAGTTCCTGTACAGGAAGCTAGACACAATTATTCACAACACTATATACGTAAATTAGTGAGAAAATAGTATGATTAAAGTTTTGGTTGTTCGTAATATGATAGAAAAATATTGTGTAAACCAATAGGTTGTTTTTGCACCATATACTACAAACTAAGTACGTGTAAAAAACAACACACGTACTGATGAGATGATTTTTCTTAAATTTAAAATTCAGATAAATCTTTTAGCAAAGACGATGACGCTGACAGAAAACCGCATCGTCAATCATTGTTCTATTCCGTCTCGTCAGTTTGCGTCTTTAAATTAAAAAGCTTTAAGAAGTTAGTAAATAAATCCACTGTCTTTCATAACTGGAAAAGAACGTGGTTTACATTACACAACTTGAAATACAAATGGATAATGTTTTACCAATTGATATGTCAAGTAAGATAGATTTTAGGTACAAATATACTGAAATAGTCGGTTAGCGTATCTCAGTGCATACCAGAGTCTTGGTAAAGTAAATGTGTTAGGAGGAAAAGTTATTGTTGTTTAAACATAGGAAATGACTTAGAACTATGTGCAGTAATTACTATGATCATGTCAAGCCTGTCAGACGTTCATTTCCATAAAGTCGAATATTTATACCTTTTTACATCATAAATTTAAATGTTTATGACAGTTCAATGTAACTGCAAAATGATTATTTGATTTTTGTGTTATTTAACGTCTCGAAATCACGTTAAGTGTTTAAGAAAACAATGAAAAGTAGTTGCAAGGGATTTGTTGATCTTGATAGGAAATAAAGAGCTTTTAGTGTTCGCATCATACAATGTTATATTACAGTCGATGTAAACGCAATGTAATAAAACATTAGGAACTAATCAAAAACAAATATTTGCACAATATGACATGGATTTGTATAATTCTACCTTTCACAATAGATACATAAAACTTAAACAATTTTAACAAAGATTTTTTATATAAAAAGTGGTGATATCCATGGAATACGTCGTTACAAATTATGTTCGCTTCATAGGTAATTATTGGCGCACCACTATTATTAAGACGGGCGTTCTACGTGCCTGTTGGCACTTTTACTAGTTGAAGGATATTGATATTCTGTATTTATATATACACTTAACAAAAGTTCTAACCGATCACTTATAACGGGCCAATGGATCCTTATTAGATTTTGCAGAGGTATTTTTTGTCATTTTCTACCGATTTGAGGAATGAAAAATAATTTGATACAGTCCGATGCACTCAAGCGAGACACAGGGTGAGATTTGCACATTTTGGCACAAAATGTTCTTGCAGAGCGTGGTGAGTATTAAATTTCACTTTGCATAAATCCATTGGCTCGTTATAAAATAATCAAAATTTGAAAAGTGATCGGTTAGAACTTTTGTTAAGTGTAGTTTCTTTTCTTAAAACATAAATTGCTTAATTTTGCATCGGTTTTTATTTATGAAGGAACGGAATTTTTGTCTTTTTGGAATTAGATCATCTATTATTTTAAAAATTCAAGAATATGATTACTTCGTTCATGGCCACGTGATATATAAAATTTATTACTTATCTCATTTGCTGAATAAAAAATTGTTACTCCAAAATTGATAAATATCGCCCTTTCTGGAGAATTCTGAACCGATATGTGATTGTATAAATTTTTAAATATTTAAACACTACTCTGGCAATATTGCGAACTCATATTAAAGTACCATAACTTTTTACTAAGCAATACATTTAATCCAATCTGGATAATATAAACTATTATGATAACTATTATGATAACATTAATATATGTAAATCATATAGAACTGGATAGTATCTGTAGGAAAGTTAAGATGTAGTAAATGTCAAAATGTTTGTCTGGTAATTAAGTCAACTGTCCCATATCAGTAGTAAAATGGTTTTCAGCATCATTTTTTGCAGTAAAGTTAAATATTCTGCTGCATGTGTTTTGTCAGTATTCATTCAAGAAATTTGTAGGTATAATATTTCGAGATATGAAGAAAAACAGATACATAGATATTATGTTATTTGTTTTTAAATGGTTATATAAATGGTTATATATAAAAATCTAGCATCGGTTTTGAATCCAACATATAATTTGCATTTATCGGTCTAGAATTGATTATAAGTAAAATTCCTTGTATGAATTGAGTGTAATCAAGTACTATCAGCTCTATGTAAATTAAGCAAAGAAAAAAAATACATTTAGAACATTTATCAGAAATTTTAAACATTCCTTTTCACTGGCCAGTTTAATGTTAAGATTAATAACTTTGTATTTTACTGATGTAAACTAAGTTTAAATTCCTTTTCGGTGTACCAAACGTCGCTGACGACATTTATCATAAAGAATATACATTGAGTAACTAAGTATGTAAATAGTAATGTTTATATGAAAAAACATGTGTAACATTAACAATATAAATTATTAAAGATACACAATATGAAATACACCTTACCATATATGAAAAAAAGCGCTGCTTAATGACTTGTACTATTTACACATCCATGCCATTGACAGGAAATCCAAACTTCTGAAGACGTCCATGTCTGTCAATAGCTATTCATAACTAATGTACCAAATACTGTTAATACAATTTTGTATCTTGTATATTTTAATTCGTCAGTTTGGAATTTTGTCGCCCAACCACTTTATATCACAACAATAAATTTATGTAATATACACCCCTATTTGTCTTAACAAGTCATACATTTAGATTCTCCAAAAACATGTCAAAACATTTGAAAATTATTTCATCACTAAGATTTATATTTGAAAGAGATACAAATGTATAATATAGTTACAGTAGAAAATAAATAATGTTTAGGTTTTCATTTTACAATGACAGTTAATCTTTATTTATTGTTTTATCAAAATCCCAGAAGAATTAATTTAAGAATTTATTTTGTCTGAAAGAAGACATAGTGTGATCAGTATAATTATTTTGTTGTAGAACTCATGCAGCGTATTAAATTAAGTCATGGTATATATAAAAATATATAGAATGTTCTAATGTACGGTAATTAATGTTTTCTGTGATATAACTGGGTTAAGGTAAAAGTGCACTTTAAAGTCTGCTTCCATATACATGTTCAGCAGACTTTTCAATCTTGTACGATAAAACCTTGTCATTGAAATCACCTTCAAGCAGACGATCCCTCACAGTACCCATTTACACCTGGATGATGTGCATCAACTATATGGTTATTTTTTGCTCAAAGAAATTAGCCGTGCCTCTAGTGGGAATCGAACCTGGGACCTCTCGATCCCTAAGCATGCATCCTACATCTTGACTAATGCTCTTATTAACATGTTATAGACTTCATTCTGTCAGAAAGTTTTTATTTTCATTTAAATTAAATGAATTTCAGAAAAAAATGGGAGTCAGCATTTCAACATCCAATACATAAACTGTGTTGATATAAATTCATTAATGTCCATGGAATGAGGAAATTGTAATTTAAGGGCGAACTATTTTGAGTGGAAACCACTCGTGTAGACTTATTTTCAAGTATCATTATGAATAAGGAAATGTCAACTTCAAACTTTCTAAGATAACGTCTGATGTAAGGTAACACGTCATTTAAAGGGGTTTCAGATACACACTTATCTGATTTTCGAGAAGTGCCGCTACACTTAGAAGTAGATATAATTAATGATTGCGTATAATTTGTCAGCTATAGCTCGAATGGTATATGAAGTGCTATACTTATGGTTCCATTCTCACAATTCCTTCAAAATGTAGAACAAGATATTTGTAGCTCCAGTTAAATGAGATGTGGTGTTAGTTGTTTTATCTAGTTTGTTTTCGTCATTATCACCACGAATGAACGCTATATCGAAATGATAGTATAGGTTTTGTCATATTTATTTGAAAAACTATTTTGTTTTTGTTTCTGCGAGAACTCTCTGATGGATTTTGATTTAATAAATGCTATAAGTTTTTCATATTAATGATACGACAATTCTTCCTCACGAAAATTGAAATTTACTAGCATCATAAAATTCTTGAAATGCAACTTTATTTAGTTAACAATTAAATTATATAAAGTCTCACAGAAGGTAAAAAGTTTGTCTTGATCAGTTAAAATGATATTGCAGGAGACTTGTTTAAATTTCAACATTTATGTGTCAAAAAGTGTTTGTTTATACTTCTTCAACATATTAAATTATATGAAAAGGATTAATTCCCATAGATGATTTCTGCAAAGAGTTTTGATAATAAATAAACCTACAAAACATTTTAAAATTTAAAAATCAGAACAATTCAGGGGCGGATCCAGGATTTTTTTCTAGGGGGGTCCAAACTTTTCTAGGGGGGGGGGGGGATCCGAACTTTCGAACCACAACCACATTATACACATTTTGAAGAAAAATTCTACATATTAATAATAAAAACTACATAACCATTAAATCTATGTTAATCACCGAGAAAAATTGCTTCATGCTACTAAAAAATGACTTACAGTGAAGAAATACACTAATGGACAGGTACATTTCCAAATTCTTGGGTGTGGGTCCGGACCCCCTGACCCTCCCCCCGATGGATCCGCCTATGCTTTTGATGCAATTTTGGAACAAAGGCAAATGACCTTGTTAATATAAGACTGATTTATTTCCAGCGTGTGAGAAAAGTTTACTCTTTATCTATTGTTTAATATATTACATTTATTAATTTATAATTTACTTTGAAACATCAACAGAAAATGTACAATGATTGAAAATTTGACATTTTGATAAATGCGATGTGATCAGTTAAACTTTCTATCAATCGAAAAACATCTAATTGTATTTTTGTAAATTCGATTACATGTTCCTTACACAGATTGTAATGAAATAAAAGTGATAAAATAGTACAGTAAATTGATAACCCAATTAGCAAGGAGAATTGTTAAAACTATTATTCACATGCAATAACTTACCAGCATTTTGTCACGAACCTTCAATTTTAAATACGCCGACGGTATAAAATCTGAGGGACAAAGCTGTTGATGAAAGAAATAATTTATTTTCTGCATACAGCCAGTATAGTGGCAAAGTCTGGCTGTCAGATATATATATTTGTGTGAACAGAAACTCTATTCTGACATTGTCAATTCTTTATAACTGAACCATCTGATTTTGACATTGACGTTTGACAACTTTATTCAGTTTAAAGCCGACATTTTCAAATTCGACCACCACCTAATGATTTACTTTAAATTTCTTGTGGTACTGCAAGGTTTTCAATAGCATGTTGAATACCTAATAACATGATTATGTCATGAATTGTGATAGAAAATGCAATTTTTAGGCTAAAGTCTTCTTTTTAAGAAATTGTTGGCCTCTTTAGTTACTTATATTACGGAATGTATTCACTTCATATTCGTTACTTGTATGTATGCTTGCTAGTCAAAATCGTGGTCGTTTAGGAGCGAGTTAGCAGTCCGCACTGTCATTGTTCTGCTCTTATCCATGTTACTGTAGGTTTGCTAAAACGATTACACCAAAGAAGGCATTTAACATTTCCGTTTTAAATCAATGTCTTATAGGACACCCACATTTCATCGTGGACTTTGACCATGTATCTTATTTAGATTAAACTACATAATAGTCTTTAAATCAAGCAGAAGGACGTACATGTATTGAACAAGAATATTGCCCAAAGCCATTTATCCTGTATCACTTAAAAAGGAATTGTCAAATGCTATATTGGAGCGAATATTACTCTTGTTAAATGAAATAGAATCAAACAAATAAATAGCGTCACTCTGAAACCTTAAAACTCGTTTTATACCAAAACAAGATTTCACTATTTTCATAATAGCAACCACAAAAACAAAATGGCGGCATTTGAATATAAAAAATCAAGTGAATTGATAGTGAAAATATATTCAAAATGATTAATAGATATTTAGAGAGCTATTTTGTGTTTTTATATTAAAGCAGATCATAGAAGCAAAAAACGAATAGAGACATAAATATTGAGTTCATAAACAATGAAAATGAATTTATGGATTTACGCTGTAGTACTTTCTGTTTTTATATTTGAAAACATATAATATATGAGTGTAGAATGAGTGTTCTTGCTTGATTCAATTTCGAAAATTCATTTTAACAATTTCATGCTTGGTGTTTCTTGTCATTAGACATCGCCATATTAAAGCTGTTAATACGAATGCTTTCTTCATTCTGGAGTTATATCACTAACCTAAATTGCTTTGATAATTTTTACGTACAGAATTCATTTGTCTTTCTATATATTTTTATTTAATGTTTATTTTTCATTTTAGATCAACAAAATGGATTCATCAATGATATTAATTCTGCAAACATATAAATTTCATTCACTTTAAAGAAGACTGGATATAAAATAACCATGATATTTAAATAAACGCCACGACTGAAATGAAATAAATGCATTCGGATCATGAAAAAAGTGGGCGACTGACTATTACTTCCTAAGAGGTTTCTCTGCTCAGAATCGTTTATGAAGTTATGTTTTTCAACACAGGGAATACCTGTTTTCCTTGAAAATTTCCTACTCAGGAAAATCAGCAAAACTTCAGGTGACTGACATTGATCTTAAAAGCGGAGTATTGGAATAATTATGCGATCTTCATTCAGGTGTAATTGGGTTCTATGAGGCTCACTTGCTTGAAAGTAATTTTGATGATCGGTGTTATCAGAATTGTAAGATTGGTAAGTCATTTGAACATGTATATTACTCAGGTTTAGAGTGTAATTAAATAAGTTAGCATTATATCCATGGGTCAGTATAATATAAGTTTGTATAATCAGGTCATTAATGTTTCCTGTCTTAATCTCGAGGTTTCCGCGAAATACGTGTTATGACTTTTGTGAAATTATTGTTTATCAAGTGAACCCGTGATTAATTCTGGCGCGAACATGTATTTATAATAAAAATCATAATTTGGTCTACCATTGTCACTTTTCATAGTTATGCAATTAATTTAACTTATACGTCTGATAGAATTGTTGTCGTCGTTCCAACGATAACTTACGATAAAATATTTTGCCTGGTAAATGAAACCTCATTTCGAATTCTTATTTTACGGAAATGCGACGCCGTTGGTTTTACTTCACATTATTTCACACTATATATGTGAATATAACGGTTATTATTTCAAGTATTGTTGGATATCATAAATTGTATGAAGTTTATCTTCACCTTGTTACATGCATTGGACGCTATGTCATATTGTAACTTTATTGTACTATGTTTTCTGATTTCTATTGTAAGTTTGTAATTGGTTTTCAGACACTTGTTTTTATAAATATATATTGCTGAAAAGAAATATGACAGTATATGAATAAATATCTTATTGTTGCGTATTATTACAACATCGTCCACATGTACACAGAAGCACACTTGAAAGAAATGTAACTTTGCTAGATAGGACTCAAATGGAATAGGAATAAAACATCTAGTGCTATAAGTTTTGTTTCTCACAAAAATACTTTTGAACCAAATTTAAAGTTTTGGTATGTTTGGAAATTGAACTTACACTGAAGAAGAAAAAAGTTTCATCCAGAATATGTAAATTTAGATATTGTTTATTTTATACATCTGCAACTTCGTGAAATCATTTGATTCAAGAAACTTTATCAAACAAGGATGAATACAAACTTCAACAATTCTTTACACCCATCGATGCTTGAATTTAATGCTTTGTTGTTAATGACTGGATATAAATCGGTTAAGATTTTGACTTCAGTAAATGGTATGAATGACGCATTATTTACATAAAAGACCAGACAATCAGGACTTCACGGCAGCTATTTAGATACGCACACTTCTCAATTGCCTCTCTGGATGATCTAATGGGATGATAAGAGAACTGGTTACGTCATTACAGACACTGAAGCCGTTGATAAATACTTGATACAAGGTCGAAAACCATATCATATTATAAGAGGCCGACTCTTTGTAACTTCTTGCCCTTTAAATCAGTTGATTGTTTTATGCCATTGTCATCAATATTTTCATCATACAATATCCCGTTTTGTTAGCTCAGACACAAGGGCATCTGGCTACCAATTTAGGTGTCGTGAGCTCAAATCTCAGGAGGTCGTACAAACTGGACGTATTTAGGCCATTGTTCCGCATATTTCTGCATAAAGCAGGGTCGTTGTCTGCCATTGGCGAGTGTATGAGTGTTAAAGGATAGACATATTGACTGGGTGTTATACATGTACTAAATAAAATACGTATTTATGACTATCGGTGCGGTACAATATATCACTGGCACTAGAGTCCATATCTTATGATTTTAATGCGTACGTCACTATAGTATATATAGTTCTCTGTACATACATATATAATAAACATGGTATTGAACGTTTTCTACGGTGCATACGGCCCAAACCGTTTTTCTTCAATTCGACTTGTATCTGAAAGAAAATGTCGGTCTCAATTTAAAGATTAAACATTACTCTAACATCATGCAAAGTTACAAGTTTGTATCTGATACCGTTTTCATGAAATTTATATTAATTTCAGAAACACTAGTTTGCAGCGATTCAACGTCACTACTGACTTCCGGTTTAATTTAACCTGGTTCCCTGGATATCAATGATTACGTACACAGACGCAGCTTATATCATTGATTACGTACATATTCTATTTATAGAACTTGGGACACGTAAATGTTTACCTAGGCGCACTGCTCCGATTGGGCTTAAATTTGGCGCGCTTCATTGACAAGGTACGGGAAAAGTCTCTTGGAGTTTATCAACCAATCAGTTTACGCCGTTAAACGCGTCATGATTAAACTGGAAGTGAACAGTGACTCTCAATCGCTGCAAAATGATAGTATTGAAATTACGATTAATTTCATGATAACCGTTTAAGATATTGAGTTTTTGAATAGTCAGTTTTGTAAAGAAATGTTTAATTTACAAAACGAGACCGATATTTGCATCCAAATATATTGGTAAAGGTAAAATAAATCTGTCAGACCGTACCTACTGTCAAAATGGTTCAATACCATGTGAATATTATGATTGTATAAATATAGTCATAACTCGTACACGGTGATGAATACGGGAGCGATTTTTAATTGTGTTTGTTGACAAAATATTATATGTGAGGACTCTAGTGCCAGTGCAATATATAAACACATTAAGCTCGCCATTGTTGTCGCTTCAGCACCATGTATATCATTTACTTATTTCAAACGGCGCAGCAATGAACAACATACACACTATACAAATTCTTCATTTATATATTTACTTTATACAAAATTCATCAATCTTGAATGATGACAAAAACGCTTCATGTTTTTTATATTGTGAAAATACAATTATGTAATAATATTTATACTTAAATAGTTATATATACAATGAAAGCAAAAAATCAACAACATTATTTCTAACCAAATTTACATAAATAAATTATAAATACACACACACATAGATAAATAAATAAATCCACTCTCGTATTCTTTTTCTCTAGCTTAAAGCAAACTGGGATTTCATAATTTAGATAGTAAAACGGACCAATATATATAATGTTCAATAGACTAAACATCGGACAAGAGCTTACAAAGTAAAGAAACAATTATATTGTATGAACTGTAATTGCAATGTCCATATTAGGCAAAGTTTCATGCTTCGGTGCGTCAACTAACTTAATAGTCACAACATCTGGCCATCAGGCTACTGAGATATATACATCAACCTCTTTGGCGTCTTTTACTTCGGTTACACTCAAACAATAGAATTAAATAGTGCCCTTCAAAAGTTCTTGAATTTATAATTGTTAGCAATACATATTTAGCTTATTATAAGTAACTTTACGATAATTAAAGCTTATTTATGTAACATACTCTGAATCATATGTTTATTAACCAATTAATGCTGATATTGAAATTTGATTAGATGGCTTTTTGTGTCTTTATTTCATGGGTTCATGTGAAGCAGTGTTTCCTTACACAGAAATTTTATAAGGACTTTTAAAGCGTGAATTGCCATCGCTCTTCAGAATGATCATTTTACATTGTAATTTTTCGAGCACTGTATAAACAACTACCTTTTTCTAGTCAAGCAATGCATCGAGTGTGCCCTTTTTCAGCATTTATACGTTTGCATCCTGCTTTGTGAGTTTTCACGTGCTTCAAACAAAAGGACATGTGCGATTTTGTTGATTTGAGCGTGTTGTAATAAAATATAACTTTGAGTTTATCAGACAGAACTTAACAATATTACCTTGGGGTTTCTTAAACTCGAATCCTGAATGCAAATATAGCATATAAGAATGTCAAGAAAAATGCAATACCTATTACAATATAATAGTCAATAAGCCGAACTGGACGGAACTGCATGACGGAGACAATATATATATAACAAAACGCGTTTTTTTTCTGCAAAGGTATATCATAAACTTCACAATACTAATTAGATTCTGAAGTAAACATATATATAATAATAAAAATAATTTCATGTGTTATAAATATACACTATTTACAATATGCTTTAGAATTTGAAATGATAATTAGATAATAAATAATAATGAATGAAGCGTCCTATGCTTGTACACTTGCACATATGCACGTCGTATCATTAAAATGTTGTTTTCTAGTTCTATAATCACCACAAAGTAGGTCAGTCGCCATTTGTCATTTAAAAACATTTAGAAAAAAGAAGCCATCTTTTGTTTTAGAATGGTAAAATGGGTAAAGGTTTGTTTGTTTTGTTGGGTTTAACGCCGTAGCAACTCATTTTATAGGTCATATAACGGCGGTCAGTCAACCTACTCACTCCTCCTGGAAAGGCTAAATCTCTGGATTTAGCTGTTAACAAAATGGGCAAAGGTTACAGAAAACAAAATAGACACTGTTAAATGTGATGTTCACCGGGAGCGGTTTAAGAATGCGACAGTAACTGGAACTAACTTCTCTATATATCATTCCTAAGAGATGATATATACTCACACATATTGTTAGTGAACAGTAGCCAATAGGCAATAACTTACATTCCAAATTCACCGAGTCAACGAATTCAAATAAACAGCTTATCATTTTTATCTTTCAAATGTATTTTAAGCAAGTCAGAAATAATCTGAAAATGTATGTTTAAAACTGTGAACACCAGAGCAATCCGCTTAACAAAGTAGTTTGTACGTATTGTCCATAAAATATGAGCACATCTCTCTGATATGATATCATCTTAGAATTCCTACAAGAATATTTTCAAGTCGAATTCTGCTGCCTCGTAATTCAGGAACATAATATTCCAAAACCTTATTGCTGTAATAAAACTTATTGAACGTTTTGCATGCAATATGCACGAACAAAGTAGTCTCACTTTTTCACTCGTAGCTTGTCACGTATCGCGCGTATCTTCACATTTTTCTTCACAACACAGTTTCTCTTTCAATACCTAAGTCCAAATTAAACCTCACTTCACCATTATTGTTGTTTTTCTTCCATTTTGCACTATTATTATCCGTTGCGCCATTTGTTAATATGTATTTATCTTCAGAGTCCGAGGTGACGTCAAAAGGATCCTTTTCATTTTGTAATTCCAGATTTGCTTGCATTAATCGATGTTGCTCAGCGGTCGTTGACTGTGGTTGCTTTATAAAATAACAAAAATGAAGATGGAAAATAAAAGATAATGAATGAAGAAACTAAGGCATGCTGCATGATGATACAAACACAAACAAAAATTAATAAAATCAGCAATTTGATTTATTTTAAACCATTCTATGAATACCACGCGTCTGACTAATTTCAAAAGAACTAATATCATCAAGAATATAAGTGTTGCGACAGATTGACGATGTATGAAGTATGGAGCTACATTTCTTCAAGAAAGTCGCGATACATTTTTACATTCGTTGCTTGCAACTTAGATCTGAGAAACCACATCGTTTTAAACGTATCACAAAAAGTGTCAATGATAAATACATTCGGTCTTGAGCGGTCAAATTAAGCGTACCGATATACACTTATGTCAACACCTACGATTGAAAAAATAGTCTCATTATTGACAATATCGAACAATGTAAATGTTAACTTCGTTTGACCCATTTTCGAGCAGCGCTTTAAGCACTTTGAATTAAAGTAAACTGACGATGTTTGTCAATTTATGCCATATGCATTCATTTTCAAAATTTTCCATATCTGCAATCACGTGAATTTGGGAAACCCTTTTTACATTTTAACTAGACATCAAAGCTTTATTATAGCAAAATATATGGTATAGCAACTTCTGTGCCGCACGTGTATTGTATCCCAACTTTCTCGAAGACACGCAGCCCAAAAATACTTTCTGTGAAGTTTTTCAACTGGTATTTCTTGCAATTAGTTGTTTGTAACAGTAGAATGTTTTAATAGGAAAGGCAACCGATTTGATTGATCAAGCTATACCTATCGTATAACATAGATACACAAGAATAAAAGCCTAGCAGGCATCGCATCACATCGTTCCACGATCATCATTTGATTAAGAGAACCAATTTAATAGTCCAAAATAAATTAGTGTTGTAGTAAAAACAATGAGTGTATTAATAAATAAAATAAAATAAGAATACAACAAAAACACACATTATCACAGCAATCAAAGAATGGTGATCTTTTCATTAAAATGGCAGTACAAAGTAGAATCAGGTCCAACGGTTTCTATGGATACGGATTTATATTGAAACCAACGAACGTTCATTGATTGCATCCGTAGTAGGTCCGTGGCTTATTGTCTTTAAATTTGTAACTATTGCATTTACACAGCGTCTTTTGTCTTTACCACGATATATGTTTACTTCTAAAATCTACTTCATAAATTCATCAATTTAAGATGCTGTAAAAGCATTTGTATGCTGATCATATGGCAATACAGAAACATGATTTTAACATTAAATTTCTTCAACTTCATCAATCATTTGCTTAAGTCAGATTACGTTTTAACATATGTGTACTTAACTTCATCTCTCTTTATTGAAGCATTTGCATGTTCAGTGACAAGCACTACTTTAATTTGAATTTTCAATGTCTCATTTGTGCAATGAGTGGTGTTAGAATTGTCAATTACCGGAGAAAGTAAAATACGTTCATTGAACTTAAGCAACCTGCTTACAGATTTAATCATGTTCTACTATTTTAGAATTACCTGCAAGTGTTAAGGCAGACTGATATGAAGTTTGTTTCGAAAAAAGCGACCTAAATCTGTTTCTTTACTATCGGACAAGGCTTCATCATACGTATTTTAATTTACAGTTGAATTTGAACTAAAATTGTCATTATCACAGCACTGCTTATAAAATGTTTCTATATAACTTTGAGAGTATAAAAAGCTGATATTAAAACTAATTTAAACTGAAAACTGTTGAACAGACAGCTTTAATGCGACAAGAATAATATGTAGGATGACAAATACGCGGTGAGGTGATATGCATTTCACATTTGTAGAACAAAACATGAAATAAACATTACCAACCTTCAAGAATATCTAGAAATTAATTTGATCCTAAAATATTAGAACATTTGCTTCATAAAATCGTGTTTAAAGTACTTAAGTTTAACAGTTAATTACTCTTTTAACAATTAATGAGTTTTCTTTGAAAATGTCGTTCATGTCTTCATAGTTCTCAATTAACCATAATTTCCTGAGGGACTTTATAAAATGACAAACTAATTAATAGCTTCTTACTCAATTCTGCAGTTCTAATAAGAATGAATAATCTGATGCTTTTCTGAATGGCTATATAATTTTCATTAATTGTTACAGTAAACGTATATTTATAGTGAGTGAATAAACTATACTCGGTATGAAATGTAGTATGATCTTCATTCTAGACTAAAGACATAGCAAACCAGCTTTTTGCGTGTAACGTTTGTCAAACAAAAACACATTTGATTCATATTAGCTATGTGCGTGAGTATGGTTTGAACAAATTGTATGAAGTGAAGCTAGTCTGTGTTCGTGTTTTATGACTGTTATACGTTGGTATTTTCAATGAATTAGGGAATCTAGATATTGTCATTTTTTTATGGAAGAACATAAGGGCAAGAACAGGAATCAAACCTGGTTCCCCAGACTCGCAGTCGAGTGTACACATATTGGTACAAGGCTGGTACCATTGAAGTCGGACAAAATTTTAGTTAAAACTCGGCATGTTAAGAAACCGACCACTATTTAAGTTTGATTAATTATAGATCATCAAAAATTAAAACTTCACTTCTGTGGTTAGTTAAGTATTGTTAGTGCTGTATAATGTTCCAACGTTCACTAATCTCATACAGGTAGTTTGAGACATGTGGGTACTTGTAGTAGTACAGGTTCGCGGTTACGTGGCTTAATTGCTTTTTGATATATCTTACCCATTGATTAAAAATTGATATTTAATATTTATTTCACTGTCCGTGCATGAAATGTTGATGTTGAAAAATACTATGAACATTATTGTATCTATATAGGTCGTTTAGGATAACTTGAGACAAATCTAAACAATATCTTATTTTAGCAATTTCATCATGAACCATCAATGATAGCAAATAAACGCCTTTCAATACCCGCATGAAAATGTTGATGGTTGTTACATTATACAAGTAAGCCCCCCCCCTCAAAGTGAGTGTTAGACTGTGTTAGTTTAAATGTCAAAGCTTACCGTGGTTTCCTGTAAATCATCATCCTGTACAAAGTGGAAATTAGAATTACTAAAGGAATAAACAACCTAACAAACCCATCAAACTTTAGCTATATATGATTTTAGTATATTACCCACGATGCTTTTATTACCCTTTTAATTCAATATGAAATACTATGCCAAAGTCAATTACAAAGTGCTGTAATGTAATTAGTAATATAGTGTAATTGACTAGACGCCGTATTTCATTACTTCTTTTTCATATCGCGTCGGTATGAGGTCGGCAGAAAAATGGTTGTAGAAAATATTTTATGACTTAACTTAGCAAAGATGCCATACATGACATTAATATCGTATTTAACAACAAAGAGAAAATGTTGAAAATACATTTCAGGCGAGCCAGAAATATAAAAGTAATGTTAAGGTTGGAATTATTCATACACATATTCTTGAAATTGCAATGCATAATTACCATACTGAGTCATCTTGTATTTAAATCAAGCACTATTTCACAATGTTTACGACTCTAAAGCATTTTAGAAACAATAAATATGTGTATTTATAGTCAATCTACGTTCTTCGTGTTGATATATCGCTTCATTTAAGTTGATATGTACGTGCCGTAAGCAATTAAATATTTTATTGCATTTGTCATACTTAAATGATGTGAAATATGCATTTCTAATACTGTATTCCAGTAAAAGCCATAACAATATGTAAAGGAGTAAAAACCTACAAGTAACATAACTTCAAGGATACTTGAAGCATCTCAATGTTAGAACCTTAATGACATTTTCCATTCCATTATGTCTAATGTAATGCTGATATGTTGTTAGTTTATTCAGATACAGTAATATCATGCAGTCATGCGAATTTTGCTTCAAATTAATGACAGCATTTTTTCAGATAAGACTAAAATCAGGCGTCTACATAAAATACGAACCTCGTCCTCTACGACAGCCTTACTTAGTGTAATTTTTTAACACTATCAGCAAGCTTAACTCTAATCAAGTGTAGTATGTTACATGTTATAAATTGCCAAAAAACGTAAATCTCCATAATGAGTAACGCAAGTAGTAAAATACAGACGACAAAATGAAAAAAAGACGCAACAAAAATCCTGCCCGTAAAGTGTAATTGTGTTTTTGATATTATCATTAAAAGGAGACTGTAAATGAAAATGCAACATACTCAAGCGAACAAATTTTGACATTTAATTTTAACAATATAAAGTTAGTGCAAATGCATATCAATATGTAATTAATCACAAACAATGATGCGTACGCAGCACCCATTGACCTACGTGTATATTGCACAAGTGGAGTAACACATAGTGTTACGCCTTCCTGACACCACTTGACAAAGTTATACTAATGTTATACGGATATGTGTGAGCTTTGATGTAAAGCCCGAAAACGAACAATCGAGCAGGTGGGATACATCCATGCTTAAATTAGTGACACAGAATCGAGTTTAGAACGTTGTCTTTTTGTCAGACTGCTGATTGTGTAAACGTGTTTGTCTGTTTACTAATAATACATACTCTACAGTTTTGTCTTCAATATTTATAAAGGTTAGCTTCGTAAAATTAAAAAAAGGACGAAACTCTGTAAGGTTTAAATGCAAAAAAAGATAATAGCATTAAGTCAAATCATTTCAATGTTAATAGAAGTAAAGATTTTAATTAAGTATTAATACTAAAACCAAAAAAAAATATCGAAACAACGTTCTAAGCTCGGTTCTGTACACTTGCTTTATTACCATGTCATACTTTGCCAGAAAACTGTAAACCAATGAAAAAGGAGTTTAAATGTTATAAAATGATAAAATAAAGCAAAATATGAAAACGATAGTTAATGCCAATGATTGTACCAATGAAGTGTGCATTTAATAATAAAAATGATATTGGAAAAGCAGAGAACGCTTTAGTATAAAACATACTCTGTCGATTCACTGATAGATTGGACCCATAGTCCTGTGTTCAAAGAATTTTTCTGTAGTTTAACTTTAAGGGTTACTTAGAATGTTATGTAGGTGACATTGTACTCTCATATTTTAACAACCTGATGAACTAAGTAACTTGCTTTCCAATCTTCATAATAAGCATCGCGGTTTATTGAATTTGACACGCTGTTGGATATACTTGAAAAATCTTTCGAAACATTTTCCAATGTACAAACTTGTGTTAGATAGCATATAGCGACTTAAAACAAATAGTTGTATGTATGTTTTACCACTTTTACTTTAATATAAACTTCAATTGCAATATTATAATAGTTACAAACAAATGTCGTTTTGATTACAGGATTTGTACCACATTTAGACTTTATCACCACCCGAACAGGAGCAGCACTCGCATATCGCATTGTCACCTTGGTTCCATGTGCAAACACAATGACATAAATGACACGCTTGTTCATGCTCGTGTTCATCGAAATCATAACTATCCACGTGATTTGCCACGTGATTAGGTGTTAGTCCTTCAATGTTCTCAAAAATAGTATCACGTCTTTGGTTAGGACATATTCTATTTTTTAACGCACGAAGTGGATGTACCTCTGTTCCTGATGGCAAGAAAAACGAGGATGTCCGAGAACTTCTTCTCCTACTAGAAGTTGTTCTACCATGACGAATTCTAAATCTATACCATTTCTGTTTGATTACCCGCCGGACCTAAGAAAATAAAGAATAAAATGGTTATGAACTACTAAATGTTGTTTTAGAATATGCATTATGTTAAAAAGGAGTCAACACAGATCTTCCACGAAGGCAACAAAACAAAGGCGATAATGTATATAAATATCTTATTAACTTAAGTGGCATGTTCATTTGTAAATCGAGTGTATATTTTCTTGTTTGTTTTAAAGAAAATGTCACTAAAAAGTTGATACTTTGATCAAGTAAAACTAATGTCTTCTTCTTTAAGAATGTAAATACCGATCGAAATGATTTGTATGAAAGAGATGTAAGGACATTTTTATGGAAAATACCATTTTGAGCTCGGATACATCCACTGTCTCTGGTCATAATATCAGAAAAAAGTTCAAATAAATACCGTAAAAAAACTACAATTACAACTTACCTCACCATTTAGAAAGCAGTAAAGAATTGCCACAAATATCCCCTGAAACAAAAGTAAAGAAAATGAGTATTGGGTTTGTTATTTAGTTGTATTTAGTAGTTGTTTGTGGTTGACAATTGTTTCAGAATGCATTGATAATTCATTTTTAAAGCTTTAAAAAAACATAAAATTTACAGATTTATAATTTTAAAGTAACAAAAGACAAAAATGCAAATTTGTTAAAGTTGACTTAGTTAAATGAAACGTTGTATTCTGCCATTAAAACCCTAATTTAATGTATGGTTTTACGGTTTATACGGTTATGGCTGCGCAGTTTTCGTTGTAAAATACAATAGATAGATTTGCATCTAAAAAGTATAACAAGAAAAATTATGTATCTTAACTTACCTGTGATGAATGTAATACAGCATTCGTCACGTGATAGGCTACCTTTAATCCTCTATTATCAGCTGGACTCATTATAAACAATAAATTAGTGATACCTAACAATGGCATAAGTACAACAGTTGCTTTTATTGCTTTTCTGAAATATACAACAACATGAAATTAAAAATGTATTGCCAATTCAAATTACAACAATTTATGCCTACTCTGAATACAAGATCAAGTGTGTTTGCTTTATGAATGGAAACAGGATAACTTTGGTTTCAATATCATAATAACTTTTTTTTGTATAAAGTAGTCATCATTGATATAAATGAAGAAAAATGATGATAACTATAAATAGAGATCTTATATACTTGAAAATCAAATTATTTTGAATATTTATTTTAAATCTTTGTAGCGTTTTGATCCATTCTAATGATAATTTGTAGTGTTAGCACAATATTGGTTTCCTAATACCTCTAATTAGATATATTTACCAAAATATCCCCGATTTTATGTTTTCATTATGATAAATCTTTGCTAAAAATACACTTCTATGTCTTACAATGTCTTAAGATATTAAAAAGTTTTTATAAGGTGTAAACACTCGTGCTAACACATTATAAGCATTCAACGATAAGTATAACTAAAAATATTATATATATTTTAACCATTATAAAGTACTTAATGCTTTGTAAACAGTGTATTGCACCTGCTAGTAATTTTACTTCAAATTTAATTTTGCGGTTAGTGTAGTTTTATTGTAAGTTATTATCAATCTTAAATAGACGTAAACATGAACTGAACTGAACACATGTAAGTGAATCGACACTCCCAGTATATTTACAGAGATCAGTAGCATGTGAATGGCCGAGGAGTTCCCAATGTTCGTTACGGAACGTTCTGTAACGTTTTGTGTAATTAAACAGGCTACAGATGACATGTTAGAAATAGCAGTAAATAGTATAACATAGATAACATTGAACGAGAAGTTTTATTTATAAATATAATAAACAAGATGGCTGATCCTTAATCTGAAAACGCTTTGTTAACCTGTTGTCTGACTAACATTGCTAATGAGTACTTTTATCAAATAATTACGACATTTACCTGATGTTTGCGGATTCTATTCTGTTATTTGCTCGTAGTTTGGATACAAGAACTCTGATGATATTTACAAGAAAGACAAGGTTTACCTATAAAAACATGAAATAGGAAAAGGTTTATCCTTTAATCATAACATAATGCTGCAAATACGCATAGTAACTTTCAATTTGCCTTTACTCATTGCCTTTTACTCACTAAAGTACAAGTTGTATTCCATTAATTAATTTTTCGCATTTGAAACCCTTGTTACATATTTCAAAGGTAATGTCAATATCTTAAATCTGGTATTTAGAAATGTATAGAAATACATAGACAGAGAAAAAGTATGATATTTTCTAATCAACAGCCACATTCATAATGCTAGTCAATCTGTCTATCTTAAAAGGTTTGCGTAAATACTTTAATCAGCTCACAACCGGTTGTATAAACATGCTTGAACAGACACACCCTCGAAAGACATTAAGTAAAACCAATTACCATTAAGATTACTACTATCCAAATCTTTGGGGACATAATAATGAACATGGTTTCCATTGTAGGTAAAATTAAAATGGAATTCGTACTCTTTACCATTCGCTTAACTTACGTACATTACGGATATACTACTGGAAGCTATTGTAAACTATCATAAGATACTCTATTTTCTTTACAAACTTTTTCTATATGGTCTAGACGGATAATTATATATTATTGTTTATAGTGTGGTCTTTTGTTGTACAAATATCAAGAAAGGGGAAGGACATAATTGGTTTCTAATGACAGTGTCATTGGTAAGACAATTTTAGTCAATGTCGATATTAAGAGACAGAGGTCGTAAAAAACTAAGGGGAACTATATATAACTAAACTTTAGGACTTGTTTCGTAAATCTACGTTCAAGTAGAAGTGGTGTACTATTAGTAACCTTTAATATTACTTAACGTAATCACTTATTAAAACCCGGGTCGATAGCGCAGTTGGTAGCCCGCCGGGATTCGGAATATCGTGCCCGATGGGGTGTGGCTTCGAATCCCATCCGGGGAGGTTATACCCTTCCATGAAAATTTGACAATAATGTCAATTTTCTCCATTGATTAGATCTATAATATGGAGAAGTTTCCGGCCTTGTGGAAGGGAATGTGAGTACTGATAATAGACAAGGGTCCAGGAAAACTAGGTTAGGTGCGCTGAACGCCGTAAAATGACCTAAATTGTGTTGATACGGCGTCAAATCTAGTCAAAAACAAAAATCACTCATTAAACTGCAACATAATTTAGCATTGTTTTATAAGATGATGTTAAATTATTAAACATAAATCTATAAGGGGTTGAGTCCTTCGGTCAAAATTATTGCTTATGATCAATTTACTTTTTCTTTAATTTGTTCTGAAACATTGACCTAGCTGAAGAAAACAGTCATTTTCCAGTGCTGAATTCTATGGAAAAATAAACAAATGCATAAACAGAGCTATCCCAATTCGACTCAGTATTTCGTTCGATCAACGACAATATTAATTACAGACACTTAATGAGAAGAAGAAACATTTAAGATAATTCAGTCGAGATCAATGAAAAAAAGATATCAGTCGAACGTTTTTTTGTGTAAAATATTCGCCATTTTTATTAATTTTCAAGGAAGAATGTTACTTACAACCAATGCAAGAATGAAAGGTGCTATTATGATCCAATGTGAGACAAGCTGTGAATAATTACTCCAGCAATATGAATCATGTTGAAAATGTAATACAATACACCAAGCAATCACAAACAATGCTGGTAAACCTGAAATGAAAGCAATAACAGTATTATACATTGTTGATGAAAATATCTGCATTAATAAAATAATTTGTATACATTTCATCTTTTTATACCCTCATCATGCGGGGGTGTAGATATACAGTATATGCATGTTGTCATTTCCTGTATTATAAATAAAATATGTTGTTAACCAATATGATTATATGACAAATAACAGTAATGTAAGGTCTAGAATAGTTATTGCCAAACTCAGGTAGGGCTTTCCCTAGGGTGTGTCTGGCCACAAATTATATACAGGGTGTCCAAAAAGAAAGTTTACAGTTTTGATGCTAATCTATTACATGTTAATTCTCTGCTAGATTATCATAAACTTGTACATATATAGACAAACGGTTTAAATTTTATCCCTGTCATTTGTAGTATATTTGGTCCAATACTTTACATGAAAACGCCAATTTACTAAAATAACAAATTTTTGTGGTTGACGTCAAATTAGTGATTAATAACGTTTTCCACATGTTGTTCTTTTTGACGCTTCACTTCACTCAAGGCTCCATGAAATTGTCAATAACTTTAACACAAGTGTCTACAAAATTATGGGGCTGAGCAGCTGACCAAATTTCGTAATTTACTTGCAAACATGTGCGGACAAAATTTAACTCATCCATAAACCAAACATCTTGAAATGTGTCGGCGTAATTTTCAACAACGTCAGTGGCTGAGTTACAAAATGCAAATCTATCCACTTGATCAGTTATTGATAAACTTTGCGTAATTTATATTTGATATGGAAACAGTTCTTAGTTTTGTTTTTAATATTATGTACAGATGTTTTGGAGACATTCATCTCTGATGATACGCGTTGAACAGATTTTTCTGGACTTTGCTGAAGCATGTCTTGGAGCGCACTGACATTTTCCTCACTCCTGCTGATCAAGGGACGGCCCCACTTTGGCGCATCTTTTACAGTTCCAAGTTGTTCAAACTTCCAGACAATTTTGAATATGATCATTCTACTCATGCTTATGCCTTTATACATAGTTTTGAACTTTCAGTGCACATCTTTTACACTTTTACTTTTGTAAAAATGTTTTATGATAAAAACAGTTAACACGCTGATCAGACGTCAGACGCGCCATCTTGAAAATAACAAGTTTTTACCCGATGTCATTATATAGCGATGTCAAACATTTTAGCGAGTCATGTTAAGATGCATTAAAAACTTGAGCATATGCACTTTAAAATGGTATATTTTTCATTAATATAACATAACAATTGATAAAATGACGAAGGTGTGAAACTGTAAACTTTCTTTTTGGACACCCTGTATATACTATATAGTACTTTTTCTAGTATTTTGAAAGTCTCATTGGGTTACTCTGTGACCTCTTTTGCAAAATGGCTGTATTTATTAATTTTCATAATTGTAAAAGTTATATAGCATTATATTTAGTTAATTAGGCTTTATGTACTTGTCAAGAAGTTAAGGCCCAGCAGATAATTGTATATGTGTGTTGCTTACAACAAATGCTACAGCTAAAAGTATATCAGTAAGAATAAAATGTTTTATAAAACTGTCAATAAATCTGTCAACAAATTATTTTTGTTAGAACGAGATATGCTTAAACAAATTACTGGAGTACTTTACTAAGCACGAACTGTCTTATATGTTATGTAATAAACTGATACTAGGAGTGCGAATAAAAAGCTGCGGCCGATAAACAATTAAAATGGGTCACTAAGAAATATCCGCAAATTAATTTTATCTGGTGGAAAAAAAACGTGCGTCAGAAACGGTCGTCAGTTGTAACTGCCAAGTTTGCTTTATTAACTTGAATAGTGTAATAAAAAAGAACATAATAGACGTTTTGATTAAATTGCTACGCTTATCTTTGGACTGAGTATCGTTTTCTGTATGTATGAACAGTTGACAATTGAATTTGCGAAGTTATTGTATGAGATATGACACCAAACCAGTCTAGAGCTTGTAGAGCTGGGCAGATTAATGATTGATTAATATGATATATGACAATAAAACTGACCAATCAGACATTTTATTCCTGCCAGTAAAGTCTAGCCTTGATTAATAGTAAACGATTAGCAATATAAATACAACATTATCATATGTGGAGATAGGATTTTATCCCTGATCGTATATTTGGGATTGGGTATATAGCCATTATAGACACAGTGAAGGTCATTTTATCAGATTGTGTTCACTGTCACGAGGAAGGGAAGCCGACTCTTCTAATTAATGTTTGTAAAGACACCGTGGCGTTCGTTATTCAGAAGTCTTCTAGAAACTCTAGCAAGCCATTTACAACTATGGAAGCTTTAGACACTTAAGTCAGTTACACCTATTTAAAGTTAAGCAATTGAACACACATGTCTTGCTCCAAAGAAATAAGCATTGTCCTTATATAGGATTTATACCTCGGACCGCCTAATCCTTATGCAGTTATCCTACGGTATCATAGCCCTAATATATAAAGTAATGTATCAGCATAAGTTTAGTTGAGCAATGTCAAGTTAAACATTATGGTATTCCTCTAGCACAAGCAATACATCATTAGTTTCATTCTCTCAAAAATGTTCGTCAGGAAGAAGCGATGTGGAACATAACGGCGAATATTGCACAATTTATTAATCGCTTTCCATGTAAACGCTATGTAAAACATGACTCTAACATACTTACCCCAGCCAATAAAATAAAATAGTTTAAATGGTGCCTGTGCACTGAATACACCAAGTACCAAACTATGATGTAGAAAGAAACCTTCTACAAACATCCAGAATACATTTGCTAAAGTTGTGTATTGTGTCAGAGCTGTTATCAATTTACATAACCAGTCCTGAAAACAATTAAAATGTCATTACACAGTTTTACAGTCATATACAGTTCTGCCATTCGGAACACCTCGACCATTCATTGAATGAATAATATCGAAAAGGTTCATGAAGGGTCAACCAATAACATTCGGTTTTTACTTCATACGCAAGGCGATGCACAGGCGAAAGCGTAACAGTTATGCAAAATAATAATGAGAATTTATTTTGAATAATCAGAAATGGTCGTGCTATTGACAGTAATACAACGATTCTTTCTATATAGTGTTCTGCAAATTGGGACTTATATATCAAATTATTTTTTTTGTTGCAATCAAAAACTACATTTTTCTATTTCTTCGGATCTATTACAAACAAGAGTAATTATCTATTCCTTAAATAAAAGTATAAAAAAACAAAAACATATCATTTCCATCAATTAAAATCTTAAACGATACTGTAACATGAGCCCCAGCATGGGTTTTTTAATACCTATGATAGAAACATGAGCAAATGATAAAAAACATAATTGACCGTTATTATTGCTATCAATTCAAATCCCGAATGAAATTGTAAACATAAGTCTTGGTTTGTTTTGTCAATAGAACATGCAAGTATGCAAGTTGCTTTAATCGAGTAGGTTTCTTAAGATCAAATCAAACTACTAAGTACTGACTTACAAGGGATTGTCTATTCAGAAAATGATATGTTTGATTTGTCCTGATAAAACTGTGGCATCAAATCTTGGCCATTTTCTCATATTGTGTTGATCGCAAATAATCGAAGCTCATATGATTACTGTTATTAGACATGCAGAAAAAGAAAGTCCATTTGGAAATTGGATTGACGCCCCTTTACAAATTTACCTTTACACAGACATTGTTACAAGGTAGAATGTTAATTGAACTTTTGTTCCTGTTTGGATACACCAGTGCATAACACATACAACCCAGAAACCAATGCCCAGTTGATTAGTAACCTAGTACTAGTAAATTAAAGATGTATGATTATGCAGCACAGGCACAGCTGGCAAGCTACCTAATAAAAGTAAAAGGCGTCAATAATATAATTGAAAAAAACATGACTCGACTTACCCAGTCTCTATACGTAGTTTCACGATTAGATATCAATGGTTCAGTTATTATAATAATGACAACAAAACGGAAGATGAATGAAACAACAAGATGTTTGTGAATTGATATTCTGCTACAATGTAACGATCTGAAAATATAAATAATAATATATATGTTACTATGGTCACAAACTATGTCATTGATGGGATAATTATGTAACGATCTGAAAATATAAATAATAATATAAATGTTACTATGGTCACAAACTATGTCATTGATGGGATAATTATGTAACGGTCTGAAAATATAAATAATAATATAAATGTTACTATGGTCATCAAATATGTCATTGATGGGATGATTGTTGTGCTTGTATACCTTAGCTACAGTCATGTAACATGTAGATAAAGTGGAAATTGGAGCCAGATTGGAAAACTTACTTGCAGTACTTGTGATCAATAAATTTCACCTTTTTGTTCATATAGTTCATATATAAATCATTTAATGCTATTATGAGTTGTATGTGCGTTTTTGAGATTGTATGTATTTTTTCGTCATATAATAATTAAATGATGTTTTCACTCATAATACTTTTATTGTGTTAATTGTACCAATTGATTATCATTGATTTACTGAAATACACATCTCAATTGAAATACTGTTTTATTTTATCATTTAATGACAGAAAAGCAAATATAATGTTATAATAAGAGTACAAAAGGCGTGATTACATTTTGTTTTCGTGTATTTTTTATTTGTAAATAAATCAATTAAATTCAATCATAGCCAAATGAACTTAATATTCTATACAAATTCAGCTATCAACCACAATGAACTAATTCCCAGACTAGGTTCAATTTCAAAGTTCATAAAAAAACAAGAAAACTATTCAAATGATAAAAAACTACAAAATAAAAATAACAAAATCCGTCTCGTATTAATTATTTTCATTTTGCAAAACTCTTCGGCGTTGAGTGCTAGCTAGTCGTGAGCAGACGACAGTTTCTTAAATTGACCTGTCACTTCTCTCGATTGCTAAATTTGTGTTTCGAGAATAATAACAATCCCCAGAAAATATTAACAAGATAAATCTGTCCAACAACTAACATTGAAGAAGACGTAAATTTATATGATTTGTCTGAAGAAGATATCATTAGTTTTAAAGTATTCTTATATGTCAAAGTAAGAGTGTGTCTGCCAAATTCATACCATTTTTATGTCCTTTTGAAAACGTCTTATAAAATCTAGATCTAACATATTGTTATGTAAATAATATAATTACATTTTTTCATTATAGCAAATTTCTCACTTCTTTGCTTGTACTTATACCGAGAGCTTTGTAATTGGTGTACGGTATGTTTTCTTCCGGCCTGTAATAACTCTATCAGTGTCAATTCATCCCAGACAACATCTTAATCCAGACCTATATTTCTATGTCTACCATTTAACTTACATAGATGTATTGTATCCATGGCGTCTCCTTATTGCAAAGATATATCATCTCACATTATATTTTGTTGTAACATGACACCAGTTTGGTTTAAAGTGCAAACGTTCCTTAATGAATAATAGTAACACATTCAATAGAATTGAATATATCTTGAGTATGTTAAAGAATTTATGTCCAATTTATTTTGTGCTGAAGAAATAGCATTCACCTCATCGAGATTAGTGGTGATTGGAGCACTATTTGTAATGGTTTGTTAAATTGCATCAGAATGACAAACCGTGGTATAATCTCTCTCTTCTTAATCACAGTGAGTTGAATACGATTTTATTACTATACTGAATTTGCAAGTATAAAGCGGATTTTACTCTGAATTACTTTCCGTACGTTGTTAAATTACACAAAACGTAGCGCAATTACGTTCTACTGATTCATTTGAGTTTAAGATAATTGCAGTTCGGTTTGTTTCACTACTCAGGTAGAATTGTTCATAGGGTTTGAATAATATGAAAACAAAATGATAAAAGTAAGGTTTCATATGGCAAAGATTTAAGTCCTTTTTAGGGTATTATTTTAAATTTGAGACATGTAATTTAGCAAAAGAGATGAACTTCTGTCCATTTAAATTTAAAGAAATACTTCATATGATATTTCAAATGAGCAATATAAAACAAGGAGGTAAGATAAAATGTTAAAATCTTAAAAAAATATACATGTCACAAAATGTTAACAATGAACATATGCATAATTTGCTATTATTGAAGGGTTACAGCTGAGAATAGTACCGAAATTGACTTTAATTCTCAAAAAACATAAAATACTATGGTAATACATTAGTAATTATGAAATAGGAAATTGGGGTTATTATTCAAGGGTGGCCGTAGTCATTTTAGTAAAATATTCATAGGAAGGTAGACTATTACTTGGAATGTAAGGAGGGATTGGTTATTGTGACTAAAATACTGACTATAAAACGTCTCATATGAAATTTCAAACGGAATATAATGGTGAAATCAAATCAGGCAAAATTATACGAGACAATAAACAAATATTAAACATGATAATAACAATAAAAGATGACTCTGTAAACTACACATTCGTTGCATGACAGACTCTACTAATCTTAATTTAAATGTGCATAACCAGCATATAAACAAAACACAATTTCAATTTTTACAAAATAAAATCATATTTTTCCTCTGAAGCATTGCGTTTTGCATGTTGGCTTTCACATCTCAATGTGATTTATTATTAGAGAATAAAATAGCAATAATTGTTCCTCGAGTGCAATCAATTAGTTTAGAAAAATGACTAAAATGTGGCTGTAAACACATAAAACACATTGTGGAAGAGGAACATCAGATATTGATCGACGAAAGCACTTTCAAACTGCAAAACAAAAACCAGGTTCGGTAGCGCAGTCGGTAGCGCGCCAGGATTTCGAATATAGTTCCCGAAGGTGGAAGGTTATACCCTTCCATGAAAATTTGACTAATGTCCATTTTCCTCCATAAATAAGGTATATGGAGAAGTTTCCGGCTTTGTAGAAGGGTAGGTGAGTACTGATTATAGATTAGGGTCCAGGAAAGCTAGCTTAGGTGTGCTGGACGCCGTTAAATAACCTAAATAATGTGTTGACACGGCGTTAAACGCTGTATAAATAAATAAAACTGCAAAGTGTCAAACCAGTTTCAACTTTTTCGCCAGGACATAATTTCCAACCAATAAGAAGAAAAATAATTATCAATCAGAAGACATTAAGAAGCAGTAGTTGGTATGTGATAGGATATACGCTGTGTAATCGAGTGAGTCCAGTGGTAGGATGTACGAAATTAAGAGGTCCTGGGTTCGACAAGTGAATACATTAATGTAATATCTGATTATTATACACGTGTATTGCAATAACTATTGATTGATAAACTATATACAGGATATGCAGTTTAAGTTATATTTTTGAGAAGTTAATACATAAAAACGGGTAATAAAACAGGTTTGTAATCGTGAAAATAATGAAAAATATAGTGAATAATTAAGTGAATCAGGGGTACATGTATTAACTTGTAAAATCTATATTTTGGGATATATTACTTAGGGTCCGGTCACACGCTACTTAAACCCCACGATTGAGTACGACATGCCACGACTACCACAAAACGACAGAATCATAGTCTTTTCTTGGGTAAAACTTGTAATCCATGACGATTCGCTTCAACTGTCTACGATTCTAACCATATTTAGCAATGGTTGCAAGTCGTATTCGCTCGTTGGACTTCAGTCGTAAAGATGTGATTCGACTCCTTATATATTCATACTTACTTCATTATAGAAATGTATGTGACAGATCTACAATAATCAAAGTGAAATATGGAAATGTTATATACTATTACAAAAAAGAAACTGGACATGTATTGTTTGGTTGAATTTATATTAATTTTGTGAATTAGTTAAACATATTCATAGGCGATACCAATCTTTAGTCGGTGATTTTTTCATTTCATTGGTATGAACGTTTCATGAATTTAGATACGTCGTTTAACGTAAACGCCACTGAAACTTAAACTTCTGAAAACTAAAAGTACATTAAATTCTGTCAAATATCCATTACTGCATGAAAATGATACTCATTTGTTATGCTTCGTCACTTTTTAATCTTATTGTTTTTAGAATCGCATGTTTCCACCTCTGGTACCTCTAAGGGAAGTTATACAACTACACATTGATCAATCACCTGTGGGATGAATTAGGGTGTCGCATTTAGGCAAGGCATCAACTGCATAACCTTAATCAACTTGCTGCAGCATTAGTACAAGAATGAAATGCGTTGCCCAATCACTTAAGCCTTACGATATGTTCGATCAATGGACAGTCGTATGGCTCAGAGGAAGATCTTCTATCAGATTGCAGTCCGTTTGTCTCGTCAAAGTTATTAAGGATCAACATCACACGTTTGTTTTACAAGTAAAACTTGCTTCAATTATAATTGATGCGTTACGCTACGTTTAGGAAGAAAGTCAACATAAAGATCATTCCTGAAAAGTCTGATAGCAATTGTTCAAATGTAAAATTTTCTTGTGATTTTTAGTTGATTAATTGACTCATATTCTGAACGACGAAATAATTTTGTTAAGTTTAAAATATAACCAATTTGAAAAACGTCGTTTTTGTGTGAAAATTTCATTTCTGATTTCAAGATTTGATTCACAAGTTTTTTTCTTTTATTGTAAAGAAATCATTTTCATTTGTAATTGTCATTTTAGCAACCTTGTGTTTGAATGATGAAAATTCTTTTGAACCGGAAAGTCGACAAAAGTCAATCAAATTTTCTCAAACAAATGATGTGAAAGTCTGAAAGTCGGTTTCCGCAATGTCATCGCTTTTATCAGAAATCCAACGCACGCCGACAAATAGAAAAAACGATTTCTAAAATCAAATTAACCACAAATGCATACAAAACAGTGTTAAACTTTATTCATATTTTCATATAGAACTCGAATGTGGGGAAAGTCTTGTTGTGATTTATTTGCCTATCATGAAATTGTAATCTAAACCGGCATATCCTCATCCTTTGTTTGGAATCACGCAATATTTGAATATCGTTTGTGTGGTTCAGGGATTAAATTTTAAATTATGCCGAAATTATCACAAAAGTACATTTAGCGGATAAACAAGCGAACGTAAACATATTACATTATTTAAAAAATAATGTTCACATTTATTAAAAATTTGAAATATGTTTATTCTGCTCGTTCATATATTAAGTTAAAATGATATCCAAACATGAAGCCATTTAATTTGGAATATAACAAGATTAGGACTAACCGTTTTTTATTGCTAACAATATTTGCAGAAAAAAAACTAAAATGCCATTTCTTGGGGAGGTACATGTATTATTACATTTATGGATTATGTTTTATATAAAAGATTTTTACATTTTCCCAATCATATTGCGAGGGTCAGGGCCCACACTTTAACATAATACTAAGCACATACCCTCGCATGTGACTGACAATTGCCGTACAGAGATAGGCGGGAGGAAAGCCGTTGAAAACGCCTCATGACCAAACTTCACGAAAGTATGTATGAACTCCTGGAAATCTTAACTCTAGTTTCTTCCCCTCGGATTCGTCGTCAGCCGCACTACTGACAGAGTAAAGCTACAGTCCCACACAAAATACTCCGAAGTCCCACAATAAGGTCAGAGTAAAGCTACAGTCCCATAAACATACAAATAGCTGTGAGGGCACCGTACGGGCGCCGTACGATCAAGCTCCGCAAGGACCCATACGAATTCTTGTGTACCCGTACGGATTGTTACGTTTTTACCAGGGTCCGTGAGATGAGCCGTGGTTACATGTATCAGTTTCAAAGTCAAGTCGTGAACAAAATCGTGGACGAGTATGGATTAAACTTGCATATCTTCCAGCTACAGCTTCGTACGGGTGTGTTGTTTAGTGCCATGTGCGTACCGTCACCTTAATACGCAAGGCTTTCCACGACCTACGGCAGTCTGCACGTACGGGTCCGCAACAAGCCACGATCTTATGGGACTTAGGCATAAACCAAAACGAGTCAAGTATAAAATGTTATTATATCAGTAAAACTTACCTAAAATATTGGAATATGAATATGGTGATGAGAAGTAGAACCAATGATATTGTACTTAATATAAAATAAATATCTCTTAACGTCAATGCAAGCTGCACGTCTGATGGATCTTGTGTCGTCTGGAAATAAATGATATACTACATGTATCATGTTCTGAAATCAATGGTCTAAATTGCGTAGTTTAGTATTCGTGACATAAAATATATTAGTAATTTTTTTGTATCAAGACTTTCAGAGATCAATAGTCTTAATTGAGCAATTAAGCATTCGGGACGTAGTATAAGTATTTTACAGTGAATTCAACTTCATGTATTTAGACTTTCAAAATCAATGTTCTTAATGGCGGAATTAAACATTCTAGACAAAAACTGTCAAAATACATGATTTTGTTATTATCGAGGTGGCGGGCCTTTACATCAAAATTTTACTGTAGAACACTTACTACACCTACTTATAAGAGACAAGTTTTTATCTAATGTATTCTTTTTTTATTTATACATATGAAATATTGAAATACATTAAAACATCAAACTAATTAATGATAGCCATTCCATCATGTTTCACGCCAACGATCTCAGTCAAAAGTAGACGACATATGAGATTACCATCATTTTTTGAAAAAGTAAGTACTGTATGCTTTTTTAAGCAATAAAAACTGTTAGAATCAAATCTCAAATCTCAAACTTACCACTTCCGGTTCTATGTATAAACATGCTGCGTAGTCTGACTTCGCTGATTCCCAGGATGCATTGGATGGACAATAACGAAATGCTTTAGCTGAAAATATATATAAATCAATATTTGTTACCATAACAAGGAGAATATGTGAACAAAATGTCTCTTGGACTGACCGACAATGTCGTTTGGTCACCTTAACGTTCGAGCATAGGTTCCTTTCTATGCGAGCATAGGTTTTTCTTTGCGGGCGCAATAGTTCCTTTCTTTGCGAACATTGGTTCCCCTTTCCAGAAGCAAAGGCCCCATTCTTTGCGAGCACAAGGTCCTCGCACATTTGCGAGAGCAAAGATTCTTTTCTATGCGAGCATAAGCCTCTCTTTTCCGGGATCAAAGGCTACTCTCTTTGCGAACATGGGCTCCTCGCACACTTGCCTCCTCTCCTTGCAAGCCAGGTGCCAGCAAATGTTCATCTCTGCTTTAAACAATTTATATGCACGAATTACTAAACCTATAATAAACGTATTAAGGAAGTAAGAATATTTTTAGTAATTACTTAATAACATTTATGAAGCATCTTTGCATTGACCGCTTTCTCAAGACAATAACGAATATAATATTCGTTGGTGTTACACTTTCGTGTTATTTTCTCAAACCAACTAGTTAATCTTATTGTGGGTATTTTACAGCATTTAAATATATTATTGTGTCATGAATAATTGTATAATATCTTTTATGGCAAGCCTTGTAAACTGTGTCCTCCAAAAGTTCTTCCACCAAACCCATTTTAGTGATAATCAAGTTTACGTTTACCGATGAAAAAATATACAAACTATCATCTACCGGTACGTAGCGTTCAAATTTGAATAATTAGTACATAAACATATGACTCAAACTGTGTTACATAAATAAGCTATAAATATAGCAAAATTACAAGCCGCCCGGCTAGATTAGTTGGTAGCACGCAAGTCTACTGATCGAGGGGTCGTGGGTGTGATTCCCAGGCGGGGCATACTTTCGTGGAGCTTGGTCATGAAATTATTTCTACGGCCGATCTCCCTCCTACTAATGATTTTAATTATGTAGGGTTGTTGTCAGTCACTGACGAAAGTATGCGCTTAGTAGTTGGTTAACAGCTAAATCCAGAGATTTAGCCTTTCCAGGAGGAGTGAGTAGGTTGAATGACCCCCGTTATATGACCAATAAAATGTGTTGCTACGGCGTTAAACCAAACAAAAACAAAAAAGCAAAATTACAAGCGGTATGCCTGAGATTTCTACAATACTAATTTATACATGAGCTTTTGGAAGGCACTGTATGTTCCTTGTATCAATTCATTGATAGTCATATAAATATGTAAATATGAAAGGAAATGTAATATATACTGAGACATTGCTACACTCCTATATATTTATTAGACGATGATAAGAATTGATTGTTCCCAATATGACAAAGACTTTTCAGAATTTGTGATTTGTAAGTTCGTTGGTAAGTGAGCGTTTTGTTATTCGCATTTACATCTCTTAGGATCTTATTATATGTATCATACATCAATCTTAGATAATGGTTTAACATTGTCATTGGCTGACGTAAACGAGGTCTTTCACATGGCAGTAGCCTTTTTGATTGGTCTGCCAAAAAAGGGAACATGGTTGTTTCTAACTCAAGTCTGAAAAGTCTTGTTACAAAAAATAGAATCCTTTAGATTAGTTAAACCTAAACCTTTTAATCGTCTAAGCGTGCAATTTGTTTCCTTTTTGTACTTTGGTTTTCTAAATCCAGAGCAATAGAATCCTGACGTAAGGTGAGCTGTTGGACTCAAACAGACTAAGAAAGATAAAGCATTCTCACGGTGCTATTACCACGTGGCTTTTTGTGATCAGTGTCGATCGATATCCAAACAAATGCACCGTTAATGAAGGTCTCTGTACCTTGACCTGTTTTTAATATTTTACAATTTCTGTGGAATAATATCGAGTGTCCGTTCATTTTACTAAGTTACTAATATGTAGATGACATACTGGGACAAATTAGCACTTGTTTCGCATAGTGAAACGTCGAGATGAAAACGGTAAAATATATTCGCTAAAACGATCATGAATTATATAACGTCTGCCAGGAAAATACAATCTGAAAATGACTGTAATACCAAATCACAAGGATGTTCAGGAAAACTAACATTAATAAACAAGCTGAGCTTTGTGCTATAGACATATATGCTAACTAGTTAATCAACTTTAAGGGCAATGGTCGGAAAAGTCAATTTTGGTCAAATTAACTTATTCTGTCGTAATATAGTTTTACGGTATGCTTCATGATGACTTTCTTCCTTCAATCAACAAACTAATCATAAAATAGAGTGTCTCAATCATACATCTAATAAACACTAACATATATATCAAGTTTATGATGTGTTTTTATATGTTGTTTATCATTGTAAGAAATGACAACTAGTTCTTGTGATTTTTGGTTTGCTTTTCATTCCCTCTGAGATGAATTGTTCATTAGAACCACTTCAATATTTTTGTATTTGGTTTAACGCTTTGCCAATACATATAATCGTCATTTGACATCGACCAGCTCGGCTAACCTAGTTTTCTTAGACCTTTATCCATAACCAGTGCTCACCAATCTCTCCACCAGACCGAAACCTTCCTCATAATTATACCGTATTAATGTATGAAAATCAACATTATTGACGAGTTTTCATGTAAGGATACAACCAGCCCGTGTGAGGCTTGAGCATGTAACCCCTTCCGGACGCTTAATAGTAAGTCATTTTGGAGAGCGTCCAATCATGTTGTTGTGGCGAACTCAATCGAATTGCTTGTGACTAATTGCTTTCCCGTTTGTGTTTAAATAATGCATAGTACAGCTGAACTCATTTTACGTTTGAGCAAAAACATATTTATCATTTGAAGTTATCTGAATTGCATATTGCATGACTTCGTTATTTAATAAATAATTTTTCACTCACAGTACTTTTGGTTATTCCTTGTTTATTTCAATATTTCAATATTATGTGAAAAAACAAATGAGAACACATATCGAGGTTATTTTGATGCTTTTTTATTGTACATGTAAAGTGCGATAATTGAGAAGAAAAGAGTCAAATGGTCAAATGCATTTGGTTTGGAGCCGGCTGACTGCTTTTGCTCGTAGGTACTATTTTAGGACCTGTTTTATATACATGTGCTACTGTATATAGAGTACAGTATTCTTATGTCAAAGACCTTATGTCTTGAAACACAACAATAACAAATAGCTGCATTATGGACAGTTTAATTATTGAAACAAATGGCCTAATTCCAGTCATTACCGCTAATCATCATTTCGTCGCCCTTAGGTACACATCGATTATTTGCGTTAATAGGTATTGCTGATCGCTGTGTATACCACGGTTAATTGCAGTTTAACACGTCCGAAACTTGATACAAATTCTCGTTAAATCCTAAATAATAAATCGATTTATTTTAATTGACAAACTGATACTAACCGGTCACAAGATTCTGTAATCAATCTAAATACCTTAGTGAGGATCCGTGTCTGTATCAATATTTCTTATCTTATAGTTAAATATCTTAATAATCTTAAGCCTAACAAGACCATTTACTTCATCTATTAATGACAAAACATGATCTAAATCCCTTGAGTTAAGAGCAATGTCCATTAACAGCTTGTTAAGTTGTTTTGTACGTAGAGACACATATAGAGACATATATAGATCTTAATACTGAACAAAACCACTTGAAGTAATGACCATAATGCGCTAACCTTAGACCATCTGTACCAATAACGTCAGTGTCAGTGTCCGCCGTAGGATGTAAACATATAAAAGAAAGTAGGAACTTAAAGATAGTCGGTATGCTTTATCCTGCAGTATATTTATTACTACAATAAAAAGGAAATACTTCACGCTTGTTAATGTCATGTTTTACAGGTGTTTTCTGTTTCCTTTTCCTGGTTCTATTTTAGGTATATTCTGTTTTATCTTTAAATTAAAGACACTATATAAAGACGTAATTATTCATTATCAGCAGAATTAAAAACTGTTTTACAACCATGCAATTATCAAAAAATAACATGCATTACAGACACAATAAACAGTTCAAACCAATATGTTTTCTAAATTCAGTTTTACCATGTGTCCATTTTATTAAAAGTGGGATCTTTTTATTAGAGCACACTATGTTTATTTATACGCTAATGTTGAGTATACCTGATCCAAAATAATTTTAGAGCTTAATTATGTAATTCGGAGTAAGTTATTTTCTATAATAAGACTACATCTTAAACATACTGTAATCAAAATTATTGTTTCAAGCATTGACAATCCAATTCTTCTTCGATTTTGATCTGCTTTTTGAAATGCAATAAATAACAAAAACATATTTATGCAATATTTACATTATTATAAAAGATCTTGATCATTCAGAGCTGTATGAAATAGATAAATGTCTATTTTATTTGCAGTCAAAAAACAGTGTTCCCTTTGTAAATGGGGCTTTCAAAAAAGCATATTATTCTAAAACGTTTTGTAATGTAATTGATATATAGGCAAATTCTTTAATGTACTAAAATAGGTGTGCAAATTACGAATGATTGAATAAGAGCGTCAATACGAGTGTTTACATGTTTTCAACGATAAAACATTTCTAATTTTATATGCAAAAAATGTATAACATTTGCACGTATTTTTTTCACATTTTTATGCTATAAACAGTTTCATATCAATATGTGTTAAATTTCATTACCAGAACATTGCTTATTTTATTCAAACGTTCCTAAACTTTTAGAGTTGTGGAAAAGTTGGCGTGTCAGTTGAAATAGGCGAACGAACAGCTCTATTCCAAACAAACAAAAACAAAACGTGTAGACATTTATCTTCAGAATGGCTGTTTTTAATTTCCGTAGGATTGTTTCAGACCAGAGCAAATAAGATATTGCTATGAGAAAAAGATGTTATCATTAAGTAATTAAACGCTTGTCTGATCAAATAGCCTTCAGTAAAAGCAACACGAAAGCAAAGCAAAAAGAAATAAATGCAACGATATACAACAAGATAATCGATTTAACATAACCAAACTCTGCACAACGCTTAAATACGGTCACAAAGATACAACAAAGTTTTTTTTCTTCATTGGTCTTTACGGCGTTTATCAACGTTGTTTAATGCTACATAGAGCAACAAACTCTTATAAGACGTCAACATAAAGCCGACAACTTCACTCCATGTGGAGGAAAACTGATGAATGATTTCGAGCTTCCTAGTACAAGAATCAAATCGTTATTGGTACACCCAGATTTGATATTCTGAGGTCTACAATTTTGCAACGCAATATACGTGTGGGTTCGATTCCCGGGCGGGGCATACTTTCGTTGAGCTTGGTCATAAAATTATTTCTACGGCCATTCTCCCTCCTACCAATGATTTTTAATTATGTAGGGCAGCTGTCATTCACTGACGAGCTCTCGAGAGTTCGTGAACCATGATTGAAATTCGGACACGAATATTCGCCATACCAAAGTTCGGGTGGTTCGCGAATATCGTATGCATTTTGACAACAATTAAATTAACAAGTTAACTCCCGAAAACAACTTGAACTTGCCTACGTAATCAAATCAGTTGATTAAATTTTCGTTTCCGAATTATTTCTATATCCGAACGCATGTTAGTGCATACTTACACCGGTTGTCGCGAATATTATTTCCATAAAGGATATCTTCAAAATAAAGTAAATTATTAATGCAGGTTTGTTAAAATCAACTCGCATGCTCCCAATGGCGAGTGTTCCTACCGGTTGGGCGAGTAAAGATTGCTTAAAACTTGTCCGATTGGTCGAGCAGGATTTTCAAATCCAATAGGATTATCATCTGTTTTAATTAGAATAAAAAATATCAAAATACGATGTCCTATCAATGGCCGCTTTTAGAAAGGTATATATCATATTAATTTTTAGTAGTACTTAGTCGTGGACCGTATTGAAAATTTGTTTTAGCCAAATATGTTATCCACATTGAATAAAGTCGTTATAATTATTATCTTGACTTATTTAATCACAAATTGTAAGAAAACGATATCGGTGATGGCAAAAATAAGATTTCCTTTGTTTAAATTTGCCGATAATTGTCAATGACACCCATCTCTTTAACATTATATGTTTAAAAGTTTAAGTTATCGCCAATATCGTTTTAAGCGCTCATTGTTTGTTGAACTTGTAGACACCAATTAAAGAACTAGGTCATGCTTGTTTTAAGAGTACATTCAAACTTACAATTAAATTTAACTATTGACTCCATGATTATGCATTTCGACTTTGCATTATGACATTGTACGCTATCAAACATCAACTAAGTGTGAAAAAACACCTACACATTTTTAATTGTTTGCATCAATTTATGTCATCAAACATAGGAATCTGATTGCGAACAATATAGACTCTCGGGAGTACATGACAATTTGTGACGTAATAAGTCAAGATTACTTAAATGATATACACCTTACTAAAAGCGGTCAATGAAAAGACATCGTATTTTGATGTTGTTTCTTTTCTTGTTAAAACAGATAATTATCCTATTGGATTTGAAAGTCCTACTCGCCTGATCGGACAAGTTTAAGCTATCTTAAATACCCTCCATACACAGGCAATTAAGTATCATCTATGTCTCTGGCCAAACAGGTAGGAACACTCGCCATGGGGAGCGGGCGAGTTGTATTTTAATCCCCTGGATCATAATAAAGCCATTTTGAACCCAAAACAATTAATTTTTAGTTTCTATTGAAATAAAAAATGTTCTGTAGGATAGTTTTGATATATTTTAATATTCATTTTAAGATCTGGGAAACAATAGGGATATTAAGGTGAAATATACATTAGCAAGTTAAAAATGCATTAAGTAGCAACGGTTCGCGAATCGATCTGTGTATTGCTTTGCCGTATCGCAAACCGGTTCGTCTCGCGACAGGGTCCATAAACCCAAGCCCTAATATGACCTATACAATGTGTTGCTACGGCGTTAAAACCCAACAAACAAACAGTATAAGTATCAGCCATGAAGCTTGGCGAGTTGGTCATTGTGCCGTTTATTATACGTATAAAACATCCTAAGTCGGACAAGTGCTTAAAATTAATAAGTGGATAACTGATTGGTAATGAATGACAACACTTACCTGTGGTTTCATGATTAAGCGGAGGACATGGAAGTTCAGCTGTAGTATTGGCTGGAATAGCTGGCCAACATAATATTTGATCAAAGAATGGACTGCAATATCCTGAAAATATAAACAAAATATCATACAATAATATTAATGATTCAAATTATGATATAAATGATGATGACGGTGGTACAAACGCTGATAATAGTGATTATGGAAATGATAATAATAATGAGGATAATGATGGGGATACTTATGGTTATATTAACCTTGATTACATTAAATGTATATATTGAAAGTTTTTTAATGAGAGACTTTATATATACCGCATTTGTATAGCGCTCTTTCCATACTGAATATATGTTCAAAAGCGCTTCACAATCATAAGCATAATTAGGAAAAAACAAGTTTAAATGAAAATGAAAGTGAATAATAGATGATAAATATAATAAAATAAAAAAAAAAACATAAACTGAAGAGTAATATAAAACTAAGAATTAGTGATCAATAAAGTGTTTAAAAACAACAACAAAACCAATGAATTTTCAACTGTAAAAAAATAGTGAATGAGAGATAATGGATTGTTGGTAGAACGGCAGCAAAATGGTCGATGGGGAATCAGGCCAATGCCCCGAAAATCCATGATTGCAAGGTGCAAAGTTGGATTCTAATCCAAGGCTCCCGCCCGAACATCCACCAGCAACATCGCCCGCGCGTCCCCCAACAATGCATTAAATAGTGATAAAGTAAAAGTGATAATAGTTATGATTAGAGTATGAGAAAATGCGGCCACCGACCAATAGGGAATCCAGCCCGATGCCTTGAAAAATCCATGATTGCAAGGAGCAAAGTTGGATTCTAATACAAGGATCCCTCTGGAACATCCATCAGCGGCTGTGCCTGATTGGTTAGATAAGGTATTAATCTTAAAGGTAATGATTATATTATTGGTGGAAAGGCAACACCCAGCCAATGGGGAATCAGGCTAGATGCCCTAGAAAATCCATAATTGCAAGGTGCAAAGTCCGATTCCGATCCAAGGATCCTGTCAGAACATCCATAAGTGTCTGTGCCTTTAGTCAGTTACTTCCCATTGTATACTCTTCAAATAGGTCGGTCCAATTAGTAGGATTACTCTGATTTTACCCTTACTTTTTAATGTCAATTAGCCAAAATTAATCTTAAATACCTTTTTTTGAATCTTTTGATTTGTTTGAAAATCAAACTAAGTATTGTTAGTGCAAAGAACAACCTAACTTTCATCATTTTTGTTAACATCTTAATTAGCTAGGGAGATATTAGATGAAATATTTTGTTATCCTTACATAGGACTTCAATGATAAAATCCAATGATTTCAACTGTAAGGACCTACTTACCAATTGGATTGCTTCAGATTTTATCAGGGAAAGATAACCGACTAAAGCCCCTAATTTGGTCTAGGTTTTTTGTTGACATTAATTCATAAAAATCTAAAAGAGTTGTTTCTGAATTGTAACAAGAAAAGAAAAATTTATTTCCTATGTCAGAATATTTTAAACATTGGAAAAGGGCATGAAATTCACAGTCTAAAAGGAATGTAGAATAGAAGAACAGTATTCACAATAACGATTATTTGCTCACTAAATAAATACACATGAATCTTGTAGACTCTAACTGTTTAAAACTACTGCATTGAAATTAAGTCATATGCTGTACTTTAATTTGTATGTCTAAATGTTACCTTCAAAAATGAATAAAAAGAAATAAAGTTGTTATTTGTTCTAAAAACGTGACATCATTATCCATAAATAGAAACAATACTCATTTTTTAAAAACATTTGGTAGGAAATCTAGTTTTTGATGAATTTTAAACAGTACAAAATCACGCTTTCAGTCTGTCATTGTCGGTTTTTTTTCATTAAGACAAAAATACACGCATGTGCGCTTTCCACGGCATTCCGTGTAAACCATCGCACCTTTTTCTGTAGTCATTAGGGCGCATTATGTAAAAGTTCTTGCTTTTTAGGCCACAGAGCAAAGGCAAAGCTGCCTGGCCTACAGCCCACTTTAGTTTTCACATCCTGAAGTGTGAGTTTTCTCTCATCTGTTTTATGTCTCTAGTTGTACCAGAAAAAAGTATTTGAAACACTCCATCAGGTAAAATACGAATCAATAAAGTTTTATAGATTTTGCAATATAATTATCAAGTGCCGCGTTCATACTGCAGTTTGCAATAAATTGATTTGTTAAGTTATGAACAAACAGAAGTACAAGTCTGCAATACATTAATACATCACGATAACTAAGTCTGTCTTCCATAAACACTATATTTGTAAATTTTACTCAGTAAATAACATCACAAATGACAGCTTTAAATGTGAGATAATAACGTAGTGTAGCGTTATTTTGTCTTATTCTATGTGCCATGACTGTATGGTACCCTAGATCCAAACAGAAAACAGAAACAAAACAGTAGGCATGTTTATAGTAATATCAATAAATATGAAAATATACAAATAAACGCTCAGGCAAAAACAAAAAAATAAAAACATATCTTGATAGTAGTAAAATTACGTATCAAGTTAAAAGTGAAAATTGGATAATACCATGCGTATATTTGACAGGAACGCAATATATCTTATATTCGAAATTTACTTTCAAATTCCTCGTTTGAAATTAGGTTAAGTTTGTGTTTTTGTATGTTCATGTGCACATTTTTATATTGTAGTAGTGGTGTAATTGGTAATAGGCTAATTTCGTGTCATTTGATAAAACGATATTCATCTATACAATTTTTTTTCACGTAAAACCTCTACAGCGGATGTAAGCAATCTGTTAATTTATTTGTTAAATGACATCTAAATTACAATTGTGATAATCAATAAAAGTAAATTAATTTAAGAAAAGTTAAACAAATCTTATCCTTAATCGAAAAATATCACATTTTTTATTTGTATAACATGAAGCCTTTGTGCATTGGTTTAAAATTGTTCATATGTATTATTATTATATACCGCATTAGTAAAGCGCTCTTTTTATATTAAATATATGTTCAAAATCACAATCATTCGCATAATTAGGAAATACGAGTTTAAATAAAAATGGTTAAGAGATGATAAAATATCAAACAATAAACTTCCACAGCGGATGAAAACAATTCGTTAATTTATCTATTAAATGACATCTACAGCAAAACTGTTAAAACTCAATGTTAGTACATAATTAACGACATAATTATCTTGTTAGTTGTCAAACATTTTATTTGATATACCGGAAGTTATCTTGCTGCCATTTTTGCTTTTACTTTGATTACTCAGCAAAATGTACTTCAAAAATATTGTTTTATGACATCATAAATATTCATTCAAACATATTCATTTTAGAATATTTCTTTTAGAGCTATAATTCTTCATATGAAGTGTAACACATTTCAAAGTGTTTAACGTTTCTTTTTACGAAAGCAAATTTCTGTGGTAGATTTGAATTAAATTGATGGCAGTTCTTGTTTATTATCTTCAGAAGTTTGGGTAGCGATTCAGTTGTTGGAACACAAGATTTCGAATTCGAAAGCTCGGTTTTATATCCTGTTTGCTTCTAGTACGTAAAAGTTAGCCAATAATGCCGATTTTCCTTTGAAGAATACTTGTCGACTCTGCATTGCAGACAAGCACTGGTAAAAAAAGAACCAATGAAACCCTGTCAACCACAATATTTTACTGAAAGCAATGTATATGAATTGAACAAAACAAACTCTTTAGAAGACAAAAACAGTAACACTGCCATCGTATAATAAATAGTTTATTCATAAATATCAGGTGACTTGTTGAAAGCTAAAATAAGAAGAAAACAGCTAATATAACTTATATATTTACAAAAAAATGTCTTCCTCAAACAAAGTAGGGCAAGTACTAAATCCCCGAATGTGGTAAGTAATCATTTTAAAGCATACAATTATTCTAATATGGTAAACAGATTAAGAATATCTGTGAACCAAATGACACATTTTCTGCTTAAATATTGACAATTTGTTGAAGAAGTTAAGGGTCAATAAGATTTATGAAGAGCTGGCCGTCATATTGTATGACCTAAATATATGTTGAATACGACCTTAAACCCAATTAAAAAAAATCTCTCCTACATATATTTTGACTTTTGACATAAATCTATTGTAAGTGGGATTTTCATTAAACATTGAAATCTCAAATGACATATTTTGTACTAAAGGGTCGATTTAAATCATATTTAACCCAGACATTTTATCCAGTAAGATACCTACAGACACAAATTCTCATTAGAGTAATAAATTTCAAGATATTTTAGCTTTAAAATTATACATATAAGGAAATGGATTGTATATTGTCTTAGCAGTACATTAGACTTACATACATACTCATCCCTTTTATATCATCAGGTGTGATTTATTTGAAATAATACCCAACTGTGTCATAAACTGTCTTTATGGCATTTTTCCATTTTGTGGTAAAAATCCGTGTTAGTAACACTTCTTGAATTACGTTAATATTACGTTTTAGCGTTTTTTATATACGGTTATTTAGTACAATATTATCATAGATATTTGAACCATATATCATATCATTATATGAGACTATATAAAATATGTTAGCTCTAACGCAGTTTTTTCTATTGTAAAAAGATACTTTTCGGAGGTCACTATAACACTTTTTTTACATTATTAAGTTTGAGACAATATCATACTTTAAAAACATTTAAGTGTTTACTTAGAATGACCATTAAAATAATGATGATTGTGTTTATTATAAAAAGGACGATAATAACGATTATGATGACGACGACAATGATTATAACAACAAAGATGATCATAATGGTAATAAATATGGTTGTCTTTGTGTTGATGATGATGATTACTAGAAAGCTAGAAGTTTTTATGGAGATCTTTGGCACACGAATGCCCTTCTTAAGTAAAGGGGAAAAGACCACCAAATGTATATAATGATTTTCCAAGCTTCTACATGGTATAAAGGCATTGCTCTTAAGTAAAAACTGCAACTCTTTCAATAGCCAATCAGACTCGCTACCGACTTAGCTAACCGGATATGTCATAGAAGACATGCAGATTGTCAATGCTGCACGTCTGTACTACTAAGTGATTTGTGTTAGTATTGTTAAATCAAGAAGGTATAATTACATACAATGACAGATAATAAGATATTTATATTGTCTAGTCTTTTCTTCCATTGTCCATAATTGAATAAAACATATCTGTAATGAGATTATTGGTGATTTATCGTTTATTCGTATTAATAATTCATTAGATATTACAATGTAAGTACACTCTCAAGGAAGGTCAGTTACAACTATGTCTTACTTTATGATATTAACATATTCAGATTATGACATCTACAAGATCACAGTGCCCTATATCACGTGAAATTTTGTAATCAGATTTGGTAAACAAACAATTATCGAGGTACAGAATGTATTTCTTTTCCATAACATTTTAACAAAATTGTTGCTGAATGTACTTTAAGAGTCCCGTTCATTATCGGCACAAGAGAATCAAGCTAAATAGGCCAGCACTTCATCCATAACGACCGACTGCAAATGTCCTACTTGTGAGGATAACCTCCGAACTGGCTTAATCAGAATCATTTCAACACAATTCAAAACCACGGTCATTGTTCGATAACAACAAACGGACATCAAAATACTTCCCGTCTTAACTATTTCGCAGTCACTCGCTTGTAAAAAGCTATCCTTTACAGAATCATTAATGCTTTTTATTTAAGCAGTTAACTCCATACTTGTTTGATATAGTTAAATACTTTTCGAGAGGTTTTTTACTTCCAGATACCATTAAAGATTTAGTCAATAATATATTTTTCCAATTCCCATTTAGATCTGGGGGTTGAAATTTTTCACTTATCTATTTTTTTACATTATTTTATAGCTTTTAAAAATATCTTTAATGTCCTTTTTAAATAAACAAGGCTTAAATGTAAAAATAAATACATATTTAACGGTGTCATGGCACAGGCTTCCATAATATAAACATACTATCAAACACCACGGTATTTCCACGCTTTAAAAGTTCATCAAATTCCTTTTATTCAAATTTATTTTCTGTAGGAATACCCCATGGAGACACAAGAGGTATTTTTATTCATGTCGATATGGCCAAGTTTTTTATTTACTCAGACGTATTTTTATCATCGTCCGTAGTAACTCAAAGTGACAAGTAACAACACTTGAAACAAATTCATTGTGACAATAGCAGACACAACATCGTAAACAATGAGCAACTTGCAATATGGTAGACGCTCTTGCGTTTGATATAATTCACTTTAAATCAATAACTTAAATGGCAAAATGTATTATAAATTTTCAATACAACTATCATAAAAGAATGACAATGAAAATATAATAAACCATTATTTTCGTAAAACAAATATTGTTTTGTGATAATTATGAATGTATAACTTTACATCTGTATTCCTGAAGGAAATTCAATGTCAACAAAAGCTCAGTTCAATATTCAGGAGACAAGACATGCTTATATTTAATATATATGTATCGAAATTAGTATTCAAAACAATATATTTCAAAACCAACTGCTTGTCTAGTTAGAGACAGAAAGTGGTGTCGAAGTGCATAATATATTGCTGATGGGTTAATATATAACTAGGAAATGCTTAATTTGTGCACATATTATAAAGAATCATTTATATAATATTTTGTAGCAAACAATGAAAACTCTTGCCTCGCGAAAATTAAATGTCTGGAAAAAGACATATTTCTATGTAAGAATCCATTAATGTTAGTCTCATTGACTTCTGAAACATATCATCCCTAAATCATTTGCCATTTATACGGCGAACACATTGTAGTTGGATGTGTATAGCTTGACAGTGTCTAGAATTCCACGTTATGAATGCTTTGATAATTATACCGTTTGGATGAATGTCAAGTTTCTGTTGAAGAACAAGGAGAACACTGTGGTAATCTTCAACGACAGATCGAACCATAGGTTAATGATTATCAACTATTGAGTGATATAACATTTGATAATGTTCTAATGAGTAATGTTCCTTATCATCAACTGCTCAAATAGCTTAATGTTGCTATTACAAATTTAAATGCAAAAACGTATGTGTTTGCGATATCAAGTTCAAAGAAATGTTTCGCTTCTTTTTGCCGCATTGCAACATATTTAGTCAAATTACGACGTCCAATCGTCTTACTGGATGTTTTTGTATATGCTTTAATCTCGTGATCCAACATTTTAATCTAATACTAAACACGTACCCTCACAAGTGACTGACAATTGCCACTCTTGATGCTGAGGTATGCAATAAATGTGGCATAGGAAATATTTATGAAAATATGTAGGTCATACCGACGACCATTGGATACACATAGCTGAGCTAACATGACTGGTTTCATAAGAGTTAAATAAAATATACCTGTAAAATATACAAATAGTGATTTCACATAATATGACTAGACAGTAATATACACGGTAAATTAATATTCTACATGATTATATTTCTAATAAATGGATACGTATCATTCATTGCCTGATATAGTTTCTCGTAAACTTTATATTGTTTTTAAAGACACTACGTACTTACAATTTGATAAATTTAATTGAAATTCAAGTCACGTTTGGGTTGATACCAAAAAGAGCAACAAATGTTTAAGATACAGGTAGTGTGTTAAAGTATTACTCTTTTTTATTTCTTATCAAGATTTTTAAAAAATAATTGAATTGAAGAAAAACTATCTCTTAGTAAAATTAAAGTGGGCACAGACAATGGAATCTTAATTTTACAAGAAACTGTGCTTGATTTAAGAAAAAAGAATAAACATCATTAGTTTTAAGGAAAGTTCAAAACATATTATTCCGATTATTTATTATATGTACTTTGATGGTTGTGACATTTTCTAGGAATTCATGTTTACTATTATAAAAAAAACCTTATATAACTGATGATGACATTTATTATGAGATATTTACTGATGTCAGTAATGTCGTCTAAGTACTTACTAAATATAGATTTTAATATACAGATATTGAAACTTGTGTTCACTAGTAATGTAAGTCGTCTTATGTACTTCTAGCAAAAAATAGGAAGAATCTACTAGACATTGCGTAAGGAATATCACTTGAAAACGTAATAACCAAGGCTGCATCTAAGGTTCTGGATTCAAATTTGTCAACTGATACTGACACTCGCATTTCACAAATAAAACATTGAATTGTGGGCAATTGTATGGACTGGTCAGTCGGATCGAGGATAGTTATTCAAAAACAAACAACCGCACATGCCAATATATAAAACCCAAATGTAAAGTTTTCATGCACTAAGAAAGGTTTCAAATATCTCTCGACAATGACTGCATGCTGATTTGTAAATATGTAATATCAATTTTGATTCAGGCGACCTTCAGTGATGTTTTTTTTTCTTACCACTATTGTCAATTTTATAATTTCTATTGTTCGACTGTAATAAACAAAGAAAGAAACAATAAATCCACGTGCTTGCTCATTAAAAAAATCCAACTTGTGTTGTATAAGTATCAAATTATTCCAATTAAAATACGTGCAAAGCTTCATAGAGTTTTATTTGGACAATAAATTTCCAAAGCAAATTACAAATGAAACCCTGTAGAACACAAATGACGATATACGAGACAATATATTTGATGCATGGAGCTTTTACACGTGACAACCAATGTTCATTCCAAATAGAATAAGAATATACTTTGTGTACTCGTAATGGTACGTCTGCACTGTTAGGAATTTTACTCTTTAAGCATTTCATAATAAGTAAGTCTGGTAAAATATTAGTCATGGAAATAATGTATCAAATAATAATTGACGATGACATTTATTATGATATGATTACTAGTGTCGACAATGGCTTCTCCTTGAACAACTAGTATAATAACTTAATTAATCACTTATGTCTGGTGCATTGGAACTATTATACTAGCAAATATATGTGATACATTTGAGATATATTGAAGTGAAGTAGCAGTGAAACACATGGTTGTAATAAGTGTTGAGCATAATTTGTGATTTTTAAATTTCAAAAATGAAGAACACCTGTTTTCGTGGAAACAACACATACGGCCATAAAATTACACTAGAGTTGTTTCAGACACGCATAATGTGTATCTAAGCCTTAGTATGTGATAACAAAATGCCCAACTTTTAAAACAACATGAACATTAATACTGTTAGTTTTGTTTTGAAAGCTGTAAACATGCATTATCTATATTGTATTTGAATTTATACGATATTCTGACAATAACGATACATTGAAACAATTTGTTTATTTATTTGTTGGGTTTAACGTCGTACCAACACTTTATATAGGTCATATAACGGCGGTCAGTCAACCTACTCACTTATCCTGGAAAGGCTAAATCTCTGGATTTAGCAGTTAACCAACTACTATGCGCATACTTTCGTCAATGACTGACAACTGTCCTACGAAATAAACAAATATTGTAGGAGAGAGAACGGCCGTAAAAAATTTTTATGAACAAGCTCCACGAAAGTATGCACCGCCCGGGAACGATTCATTGAAATAATGCCTGTATGAAGATGAGAAAGAACTTACATAAAGTTATTACCGAATTGCGCACATCTTGGTTATGCTGCAAAGTATAGATCAATTTTATGGTTGCACTGCGTACGAGATATATATTTCTAATCCTTGATTTATTGCTGTAATACTATTGCAAATAACTAACTGCATCTTCAACTTTATTGTCAACATAAACAATGTAGAGAAACAGCACGTATATTTGCAACATTTCAGACAAAATTTGTTTCGTGTATTTTGCCCAAACAATAGTCATGGCTTATATCTAATGTACCAATTATGTTGTCTTCTACATAGTGTTCACATTGTCTTTTTTTCATAGTTAACAATATTCAAAAAGTACATAAAATCAGCCAATTCATAAACTTTTTTGTGTTGTTTTGTTGGGTTTAACGCCGTAGCAACACATTGTATAGGTCATAATTATAACGGCGGTCAGTCAACCTACTCACTTCTCCTGGAAAGGTTAAATCTCTGGATTTAGCTGTTAACCAACTACTAAGCGCATACTTTCGTCAGTGACGAATCATTGGTAGGAGGGAGAATGGCCGTAGAAATAATTTCATGGCCAAGCTCCACGAAAGTATGCCCCTCGGGAATCTAACCCACGACCTCTCGATCAGTAGACTTGCGTTCTACCAATTGAGCTAGCCAGGCGGCTCAATTTATAAACGATTTTACTACAAGGTAGCTGTATTGTTGTGTTTCATGCAATATCTGTTCACGATTATGCGTAAGACTTCACAGTGAACTTTTAAATTGATAACAGAGTGAGTGGTTACGACGTTGGACATGTAGATTGGAATGTCAGCACCGGGTTTGTTCCAATCATATCCAAAACCTACCAATCGATAGAGCTATTTTAGAATAGACATTAATAATATCATAAATAGATACATGTAAAACTTTATCTACTATGTATTGTTGATTCGTTATATTTAGAATCATTCTTATACGAAATATATTTCTAACGACTCTACCGGTAGTATTTTAATAACCAACAAAACGACATGCACATTCCAGTAATCTTGAAATATTGTCGTACTTACACAAAAGCTTCTTGTACATGGTTGGGAAATCTCATGAGAATGGCATAAGACAAATCTATTAGTTTTATTAAGATTAGTTAAGATTGGGACAACCTACAACGGTGAGCATTTTCAATAAACGATTACGTATCATTAACTGATAATAGAATAAACAACAGGACACGAAAATTGTCAATATACAACGGATATAACGAAGTAAATTTATAGAGAAAGATTGATATTGTTTAATTTAGAAATTTCATGTTCAAGAATAATGATACAAAACAGACACAGAAGGCTAATTACGTTTCAGGATTTATAGTCATGCGATCAACACTAACAAATCTTGAGGTAAACAAAGATTTCTCTCGATTTTTTTTCACATAAATCATTTGTTTGTTTGGTTGTTTGTTGGGTTTAACGCCGTAGCAACACATTGTATAGGTCATATAACGGCGGTCAGTCAACCTTCTCACTCCTCCTGGAAAGGCTAAATCTCTGGATTTAGCTGTTAACCAACTACTAAGCACATACTTTCGTCAGTGACTGACAACTGCCCCACATAATTAAAATCATTGGTAGGAGGGAGAATGGCCGTAGAAATAATTTCATGACCAAGCTCCACGAAAGTATGCTCCGCCCGGGAATCGATCAGTAGACTTGGGTGCTACCAATTGAGCTAGCCGGGCGGCTACATAAATCATTAAAGGACATCAACCATTGGATAATATACCTCTACCTTTGTTGTTGTTAATTTATCCTGTGAGTTATGATCGTAAGGTATAAATCCTCTGCACAAAAAATAATCATCCGGTAAACAACATTCTTTGCAAACATAATTTTGTGCAGAAGATTCAAAGAAATGTTATAGCTATCATTTATGGCCTATTTGTATTTGTCCTATTAGATCTAATTGACTGCTGCAAAACATCAACGAAAAAATAGTATTTGTTTACGCTTTGTCCATATACCCAGGCTTTGCTGACAGTATCTTATATAATAATAATAATAAAGACTTTATTTTAAGAGGCTACACATTTGGATAAATCCAATCTTCCATGTGGGCCTCTATCAAACATATTACACAGTATATACAATATTTACATAATGATGAATGCATATTAGACTTGAGAAAAACATGTTATATACATAAAAAAATCAAAATTAAGAGCAAAGTAACCTGAAAAGAAAGGAACAATAGGCATGAGATGAATTTTAGGTTGACAAAGAACATTTCAATCTTTTTGCATTTTCCATTTAATGTACTGCTTTTTGAAAGAGCTAAGGCTGTTAGCAAGACGGATGTTTAGGGGTATTTCATTCCAAGGCCACTACAAATTGATCTTTTGTTCGTCGGATTTCCCGCACCTAAAAATCCGAAAATGGAAAAAAAATATTTTTTTTTTTTTTGCTCCCGCACTTCAAAATTTTTACCGCATCAAGATTTTTTTTGAAGTCAATTTTTTTGGCACTCAACCAAGAAGTTTTACGGAGAAAATCAATAATTTTTGGTGTAAATATCAAAGCTTATCACTATGACATTGCTATATTTGTAACAAAACAGTAAAGTATTCACGTTTACATACGTCACTATGATGATCGTGTCGATCCTTTGTTCCTTTGTTTTTCAAAATCCTAAATTATATTTAGTACATATTTTAACACATGTATACTAAATTTATACGTAATAAATGCAATGCTTAACTTCCCTAAACTTTAACTCTTGATACACACAGAAGTTCAACAGTGACGTAGACAGAGCGGCTCCATCAACCCTACAAAGATGATCTGGATGTGTGACGTCATATGTTCGCCTTCTGTGTAAAAATAATTTACAATAGAGGTCGACTCATGTCTTATGAATTGAGGTAGGACAGGATAGAAGATTTCCTTTTCTAATTATGTTCATGCTGGAGAGATATTCGAACAGACTGATTTAAAATGAAGTTGTATTTTGTATTATTTACCAAAAGGCTATACTTTCGACACCAAAACGTATAGTCCATTTAATTTTATTGGGGTGCTGATTGTATTTTTCCTTCAGGATTACTTAGGTATACTTAGCAGTTGTATGTTGTTTAGTCTGTAGCATAATTTGGTCAATTAATAATCTTCTTATTCTTCCTAATTAATAAGACTGTATTTATGCACTTAAAAGTTAACAGGTTTTGTTCATTATCATTTTATAGGGGTGCTGATTCTAAAAATCTCATTCAGGAACTTAAGTATACTGAGTATATGAATATAATTATATATAATTTTTATGTTTTTGAGCCCATCCTTTATTTACTGGAATAATATTAAGACTTTATTTATACACCAAAAGTCAACAGGTTTGGTCCATCATTTTATAGGGGTGCAGAGCCTAAAATTTTCATTCAGGAGGATTTAAATTTGCTGAGTAGCTGTTTGTTGTTGATTCTATCTCTTATTTATTTGGTTAATATGGGGATTAATTTTACATAAAAAGTCACCAGGTTTGGTCCTTCATAATTTTAGCAGTGCTGATTCTAAATTTTACAATGATCTTGGAAGTTTTGAAGTTAAATATTGAATGAAATCAGTATATTTTACAGTATGATAATATAGTACAGTTCATCTAAATGCAAATGGAACAAAATACAGGCATTTATTTTGTATGTATCATATCAAAAGCATTAATTTTATGAATATTAACAACAAGTAATCTTTCTTACAACAAACTACAAGATATTCAGAGCTAAACTGACATTTCCTTGTAATCCAAGGTCAAGATAATAAAACCCAAGGAAAAAAGACTAAATATGAAACTATAATTAAGGGAAAAATATCAAATACATGCAGTGCTTTTAAAATTGTATCATGTAAGAAAAATAGAATAAATCCATAGTAGTACAGCATCAATATATGTTTTATATTTAAATAAGCATGTCTATTTCCACAACTATAATTTAAGAGATTATTGTGGCTTATATGCACTTTGAAATAATACAGAATGCTATTCATGAAAGTTTTTTTCTGCAAAAAGTCCACATTTTAAGTGCATTTTGACTTTAAGTAAATGAATATTCATAAAAATAGAACTTTTTTTATTTTTCGCTTTTCGCTCGCTCCTCAAAATGCAAAACGTGGGAAAAAAATATTTATTTTTTTTTTCGCTCGCTCGCTCAAATTTTTTTCGGACAAAATCCATAGAACATATGATCAATTTGTTGTGGCCCAAATGACTGGTCCTGAGTATGTTATAGATTTTCTAAAGAATTCAAGTCTAGGTTTTGGGACATTCAGTTTTTGTGTAGAACTTGATCTTAATTGGTGATTATTACTTAAGACAAATCTGTTATTTAAATATTCAGGACTTGTGTTATTAAGAGATTTGTAGACAATAATAGCCTTTTTATAGTTAACACGGTCTGGAAATTTCATCCAATTTAGTTGTTTGAATAACTCCTCCGACGGGGCATCAAAAGGTTTGTTAAGAATTATTCTGGCGGCCCTTTTTTGAAATTTTACAAAGACTTAATTAACTTATTCATTCGATTATGATTAGATGGTTATGTTAAAGCTTACAAAGATATACAAATACAGTGTCAATGACCGTCTACTGATTAATAAACTTACGAGTGAATACAATGAACTTTGTAAGAAATTGATTGTATAAATACAATTCAATTAGGCCAATTGTTTATAAACATATTACGCTAATACAATTATCACGTTGTATTCGATCTTTTACATTTATAACAATTCATCGTCAAGTCCGTTACCATTTATTTTATAAGAATTGGACATTCTGCAATAAGGTTATTCATTCGCTCTAACCTTTTAATTATAATAAAGTTGCCATTTTAAGTCTGCATGCAAAGTGTTTTGATACCATACTTAATAAATTAATATATGTCAAATGTCATTTATTCGCTTTTATCCATTTAATAAGAAGCTGCCATGTAGCGATGACTGTCCTATTTGCTTTATGTTAACCTGTTACCCATTACAATATGTTTCGTCTTTTTCATCCTTTCAAACCGCTTTTGTTGTTTGACCGAAAAATAAGTTAATTTGCATAGGACAAAGTATGCATATGACTTATTCATTACCGTCAATATAAAAATGTCTTATGACCGTCTGGTCATAACAATACAAATTTATTGTATTCAGAATTTCCATAATATAATTATTGGCAAAAGTGTTCATATTACTTATGAATTATTTATAAGATAAGTGGGTGCCGGTAAAAAAGACGTAAACTAATTCAGAAACGTCACTCATAATAATAGTGAACAACAAGAATTCTTGAAGTCCTTTACATGTTGTAAGAGTTCATTTGTTTCTAAGGAATATATTACTTTTGCAGTTTTCACTTTTTTCAATCATTATGAATGGCTGCCTTAGAAGAGATCCATGTAGAAGTTTCTAATACTCTAACTGATATACTTTGTCACAGACAAATGATTATTTTTCAGTTTGCCTTCTTAAAATTTAGTGTGAATAATTGTGCATATTGTGTATAATCGAAAGCTATCTAAACTGTAAAACAAAATCTTAAATAACATTTCCAAACAGTAAAAAAGTACAACGAGGTGGAAGGAATGTGTTTCGTTGTTTTCATTGTTTTGTTGTTTCATTCAGAAAGTTACAGCTTTCATTTAATGATAAATCAAATCTCCTCTGTATACATGGCAAATACTCAATTTTAGCACATATTCGTTTTTTCCCTTATTCACAAATAATTATCATATGGCGTTATTTTGTTTATACCTAGACACCATTTTATTGGAATGATATAAAACGTTTATATACTCTGCTTAATGTTAGCAAAAAAGATATCTTTCAAGTCATTGATATAAATATCCATGCAATACGTAATTTTCTATAGTTGCAATAGCTTATAACCAATACTCGGAGTTTTCTTTGCCTTATTCAATACCACTATACTACGATTACATTGTAATGGTTGCCAATGGCCCCAATTATAAATTTAACAATATAACTGATAATAAAAACACTAGCATGCCCATTTTATAGCAATATCTAGCTTTTTTACGAGCACAATTACATTGCAAATCTAACTGTTAAGTGAGCAAGACTATGTTTTTATTATCTATATATAGTGATAGGGAAATTACAGTCAGTGGTTAATGATACGTAACAATTGATTAGAAATGTTTACCTAGATACAGAACTTATATGTGATATTTCTAAAGTCATTATGCATTATTTATTTTCAGTGATAGTTCTAAAAGTGCCATTACGGGAGCGATAACAGTCATGGTTATAATACGAATGCTTAAGGAAAGTTTCATATCATATCGAAATCATACATTTTGACTTCTCACACATAATTTATAACAAAACAACACTAAGTTTTCTCACTAAATCTCACAATGAAGCGTATTATTCCCAATTTCAATATTAAAAAATACGTATGGCAAAACATACTTATTGTTATGCAAATGATTGATGTTTAATAATCTCGTATTTTCAATCTGAATATTAAAACTTATGAAGTTTGTATCGCGTTTTATGCACGCTATTGCGCATTCGTAGGAGATTAATTGTTTTTTGGTATTAAGAAGCGCTATCGTAGATACGCATGATAATAAATATCCTCTAAAGAAAGTGATATGAAAGTACTATTCAGATGAGATTATACGTTTCTGTAGTTTATTAAATATTATATGGCATACAAAAGAGAAATTAAGTACGTTTGTTGTGCAAATAAGAGTTTACCATATGACAGCTTGCAAAAAATTCATATTATTTTCCATGCAACCAATTTTCGTCAGGGAAAAACGTCGTCTGTGTTAGGCAAAACCTAAGTAATCAAACTAAATTTGCGAAAGTTAATATCTTCTATCATCAAAATTCAATAATGAATGCTGATTGAATAAATTGCTTTGTCTGTCTTATCCGTTTTCTTTCATCATTAACCATCTACCCAATACAGTATGTTTTGACATAATGCCTGCTTTAAACGACTGTTCCATTTGTTCTACAAGCATGAGTTTTAAAAAATTATTTGTTTTGATGAAATGGATTATCTCAAATTGATTATTCAATTATTCAACATCATTATGGTTTAAGAATGATCATACTAACTGGATCCTAATTCTAATGATACATAAGTAATCATTACCACAGGCGGCCGGCACGGTCTCGAATAAAAAGCACGATGTATATATGGTGTTTTTTATTCTGGACCGTGCCAGCCGCCTGTGAACATTACATTCGATACATTATCACCACCGCCTACAACTTTTCTTATTTCTTAGCTTTAGATAAGCTATAGATATACCAACAATTATATACTACTAGTAGACGACATTACTGGCATTAACAAATATATCCTGATAAATGTCACAATCAATTATAGAAGTTATTTGATAAATTGTTTCAATAAGCAATAATTTATCAGCGTATACGTGAGTCTCTACAAATAAAACAGAAACAACAACGGAACTGACTGCATATGGTAATAACGCATTGATATTCAATGTTTGGAAACTATCTTTAGTTAAATTCTAGTTATCTGAATGACAATTTTCATAATTTCTAATTTGAGCATAAGTTAATTGATTGATGATTACAAGATGGCCATGTTAGTAATGCACTTATTATAGGTATGCATATTTACTATACGTTGTAGAATACTATTTCTTTAATATTAAAGCCACTATATGAAGATATTTTCATTAACAGTAGACTTGAAAACTGTTTTACAACCATGAAGTTATTAAATTATAACATGCATTTAAGACACAATTAACAGTTCAAACGGTTCTGCTTTCTAAATCTGAGTTTGACAAAATGTCAAATTCTTAAAAAAGTGGGGTACTTTTATAAGAGCACACTATATTCATCTATACGCTGATGTTTTATATACCTGATCCAAAATAGTTTGAAAGCTTAATTATGTAATTCAGAGTAACTTTTTTTCTCTAATAAGACTTCATCTTTAAAATACTCTTATCAAAACAAATGTTTCAAGTATTGACAACCAAATTCTACTTTCGGTTTCGATCTACTTTCACTTTGAAATAAACAAATGACATGAACATATCTAAGCAATATTTGCATATATTAAAAAAAATATTGTTCATAAGAGGTGATTGAAATAGTTAATGTCTATTTTCTTTGCAGTCAAAAAACAGGGTTACTTTTGATATAGGGGCTTTAATCGTGCAATCGTTTTAGTAATGCATTTACTATAGGAATGCATCTTTGCTTTAGAACCCCTTTTCTTTAAATATTGTGTATAATAGAAAGAAAACGTACATTCTAGGAGACACAAGAAGCAGATAATTATATAAATGATATACGCTGTTGTAATTAACTAATCACGGTGTCATACTAATATACCTAAAAGTTATTATTACAATAAATGTACGAGTATCATGATTTTATAATTTTAATGTTGGATTAAAATTCATAATTTTACAGCCTCATTGATTTTGGGAATTCCAGCCATTTTTTGCACAGCTGTCTAAGCCACCTTTTGACCTATATCTTTAACCAATACAATTTGTTCTACCATAGCTGTTTGTCCAATGGAAATCTCTTTCGGTATAAGGAAGTCGATAAAAGATATGATACTGGTGTTTATTTGTGATAAACAAGTGTGTAACACAGACAGTAGATGCTGACTATTTTTTCTGTGTATTATGGGTGACTCACTAAGCTAATTGGTTAAACGTTCATCGTAGTACGCTCCTTGCGGAATGACTGAGCAGCTTATATGACTATTTATACCTAAAACAAAATGAACCCTGCTTAGAGCCAAATATATTTTTGTTTCTTACGCAAAGATTATATTTTGACATCATATACACACTGTATGCTTGGTTTACCGTGGTAAAATGGGCTTCTAATACGACAGCAATCGACTTTACTCCTGCAGAAAGGAGACTTAACTGCGTCGTTGTCATTGTATATGAACATTGTTTATATTCTATCTCTTTACTATTAAACTAAAGGGATATACAGGCAAATGACTTTGCCAAAAGTATAGAACCAAATTTAGTCTTTAAAACAGTAAGAAATCATGTACTAACAACATTTATCACTTATAACATTCAACTGAACAAATTAAAACATGTGGCATTCACACTGTTAAAAACGAAAGTAGGATACTGAGGGAATCACTAAGCTATTTATAGATTTATTATATGTCGTACTTGCTGAAATTAAACATTTTCATAGGTCGCTTCTTGTCTTTTCAACATTCTTAGGCAGTTAGGATATCTTTTTAATAGAATTATACTAATGTAGCACTATAACAAGCTCTAGTATCTTCTCATCAGTAAATGCATATTTTAACATTAATCTATTTTTGCTAACCTAACCCACGTGGGACTAGTTAGGAAACGCCCTAAATATAAAGAGAAAATATAGAAATATTTTGCCAAGTAATATATCAGTTTGTCTGTTTCAATCACTATTTAAAAATATAATGCAGAACAGGGAAAAGTGGAACTGAACATTTTGCCCACTAATCCCTTTAAGCATTTCGTACTACAAAGTGACATTATTTACACATAACAGCATTCTCTTGACGCTTAAATATAATTATCACATGAAACATTGATTTTAGATGAACGCTTCACTTTCTCCCTACTCAGCAATTCATACACACTAAATTTGTTACGTTTAGGAGTAAATCTAGCACGTTAGCCAGATTTTAGATTTCAATTTAGCATTAGAAAGCGGCGACGAAAGTATACATTAATCATAAAACATTTCACTCGATATGGCGAGGCTTATGAAAGGAGTCACTTGGTCTGTATAACTAGACACAGGGATATGTAAAATGTCAATTAAGGGATGAGTTGATAGTGTCTAAATGTATACCACAAAGTCGTTAAATTATAATTCCTAAGAACTGTTGTCGTTGATATCAACTGAACTGATTGGAAAGATCGATGATTTTATTTCAATTTTAGATGAAGAAATTTGATTACATTTGTTTTATGCAAATATCTAATATTAGCAACAGCAGACATATATTTCCATCACTTGAATAATCTCCAACTTCTAATTTATTTTACTCAATGTTTCCCGGCTGATTCGGAAACAGCTCAGAGGCATTAATGAACTAAATTGTATTTGTGATACTCTCGTTAATAATTGTCATCAGCTACATTAATGAATTCATGTCATGTCTAAAATTGAATTTTCAGTTTTGAATCTTAAAGTTAAAGTCTTAAAGTACAAATTAAAAGCAATTAATAAAAGTAGATCGTATAAACTAGATTTCTAACTGATAAGAAATATACATAGAAAGTAGATGGATACTTGTCATGGAAAATCCAAATAGAAACATTTCAAAACGCACTTACTTGCGTTTGTGTTCGCCTAGCAAAGAAAGTGTTTCCATGTGTTTCCGAAGATTGCATATCGGCTTTACTAGGAACAAACGTATTATCCACTGGTTATTGAATTCATGTCTAGACTTTAAATTGTGGCGAAAAAGCTTTTCACAGGACAAAAATACTGATGTTTTCGTTGAAAATTTGGCAATTAAGGTTACTAGGATATACTTAAATCATTCGGTGTATCAAATTGTTTAAATTTCATCTTGACCGCTCAGAATTTGTTGATGCTATCTATAATTGATACCGGCAGACATGCTCTTCTTTTTACGTGTGAACATGGTTAATGAACTGCAGTGTAACACTACGAAACACAATCCATTTTCTCCCTTTCTCAATTTGACACCTACAACTTTAAACAGAACAAAACGCATTATACAGTCTTATGCTTAATTTTGAACGCTAATAATGAAAAGAATTTCTTGTCGTTAAAGAGAAAAGATGAGTGTGTAAGGATATACTGTTAAAATAAGACTGAAATATTTGATATAGCCAATATTCTTGAATTGTAAACGATAGTCTAAATTGTTGAAACGATCATGTTTCTTATATATATTATTAAATACATGAATATAGCGTACTTTATAGGTCTAACCTTTCACATTTATGCTTCTTGCATGTAATTTACTCTTACAACATTTCAAAATCTCTGTGGAGTTCAGAAATGTCATTTAAAATAGTATTATGACATTTAAGCGTTTTGTGGAAACATATTGGTTTTCCACTGAGGCTTTGTGTCTAATAGAAGTGACGGAAAATTGCAAATACTGAAATCGCTTATATTCAATTTGATATGAGTTTTACTTCTGCAAATAATATTCTACAAAAAGTTAGAGTAATCATAATTTATTTCATTTGTACTTGGTATTAAGTATCCGTAAGAAATATAACAGCAATTTCTAAAACCATTCACAATTTGGTACTTTGAATGAAGCCACAGTCGATTGCACTGATTTGGTATGATTATACAAATGTGAAAACCCGGGTTGTTAGCATGCCGGGATATGGAATCTCGTGCCCAAGGGAGTGCGGGTCCGAATCCCATCCGGGGAGGTTATACCCTTCCATAAAAATTGGTCAATAATGCTCCATTGATTAGATAATATGGTGAAGTTTCCGGCCTTGTGGAAGGGTAGGTGAGTACTGGTTACAGACAATTGTCCAGGAAAGCTAGGTTAGGTGCGCTTGACGCCCTAAAATGACCTAAATTGTGTTAAACCTAATAAAAAAAAGAAAAAAAGACAAATGTTATGTGAATAGTTGCTTACTTAAAAGCATAATTATTTTGCTCTGATTCATGTATATAATTATCATTGCGTTAGAAAAAATAAATAATCGAGAACGAACTTATCGACGTCCACAAAGAATATGAATGTATTTATGCCAGGGTAGGACTCATTCTACATAGAATATAATATAATATTTCCTCCAAAACTTACGCAATACTAAATGTTTGTTATTGTTCCCATAGGAGAGCACGATAATAATATAAATGATATTATACATATATATTATATAAGATATTTCAATGGTATTGCAACGATTAAGAAAATAACGTCATATTGCGCCATCAAGACATCAAGTTAACCATTCCGACCGTGGTATGTACCAAATCAATCGTTAGAACAACCATTGAGAACTCTATTCATGTATCTAAACGATTTCCGACAAGTATGTTAGTGCTTTATTAAAAATCATCATCGATTCATCTTCAAAATAAAATGTCTAATGTGTCACGAAGAAAATGATTCGTTTAATAATAATGATTAGTAAACAACAAAACATGTTATCTTTATTGCGTGATGAGGAAATCCATGTGTCAAGTTTGCATAGCAAAAATACTGCGCAGAAATAAAGTATTTTGCACCATAACTTGTCAGTAACATGAATACGTGTAATGAATTTAATTTAATACTAAGAAAATATTATGCTGTTGGGCTATAATATTCTTTTACACCATTAATAAACTATAAAACAACCGCCTATGGAAACTTTCTCGATATCGTGTACTTATGATATAATCGACGCACGTTTAGATGATCTATTGGACGTTTATGCTTTTGTTTTTCAATATTGGATAGTAAAACATCTGCAGGGGGGTAGTACTGTTTGTACGATTTATCTGTTACTGCCTAACGAAATATGTGTGGGCCTGTTAATGTGTTAATAATATTGATAAAAAACGAGTATTGTTGTTTTTTTGTTGTTGGTTTTTTTTGTTGTTTTTTTAAAGTCGCATTCAACACATATATAGGTCATATACACGACGGCCTGCTCTTCCTACTATAGGTTTCCTGGACACTTTTTCTATCACCAGTACTAATTTACCCTACCACGAGGCCGACAACTCATGTATAGGGTATGACCTGCCTCGACCGGGTTTCGAACCCGCGATCTCCGGATTCAAAGTCAGACATGCTAACCACTACGCCACGGCCGCGGCTATAAACACGTATTTGTTGGGACTGAATGAATAAAAAGTAGCTGATTTTCAAAACAAAAACGCTTGAAATGTCATAATTTTCTAGCATTTTTTGGGACACGAGGTTATGCAATCAGTGCATGTTTATACTTTGTACTAGAGTTTAAGGTATCTGCTAACGCATAAGCGACTGTTTGATTCGATAAAATCAATGTGTCCTGACACATATACATACAATTGTTTGATTTGAAAAAGTTCTCATGGCTTTACGTTTTTCGTAACAAGTAAAATGATAACAGATACATCACAGCAAATAAATCAAATGATGATATTTAACTAAGGAAGTAGCCGACAGTTCATCACGTGTTTAAGACAGTTTTCAAGTCAATTCTTAACCGCAAACATGAAGATCTCGTTTTTTTTGTATAAAAGAGGAAAAGGGTTGCCAGGTGATAACATTATCTTGGTATTCTATTATTTTCTGAACACAGTTCTACTGAATTTTCTACTAAGTACGTAAGTCAACAGCAAGAAACATTAATAATACGCTCATTTTTGACTTATCAATTCTAAATATTATAGAATTATGTAGAATTGTGTATACCTTTTGAATATCACATCATAGTTATGCTTATTATCCGTCTGACTTTGAAGTGCTAATTATCTGAAACTGACTTACGAAGCTTTTTTTCGTAAGAAGTTTTGTGAAAAGCACCACAGGCATCTACCTGTCCTTTATTTTAAACAAACCATTAAAATACTGTAGGGAAGTTTGGATAATTGATTCATTTTTTAAGATTTTGAAAGCAAGTAAGAGTCATTATGACCAAATGTGCATAGACAGTTTACTTTTATTGCAATAATGAAATGTTTATAAGGCCTATGGATCTGAAACTACGACTCGATTGCATACATTGAACTGGAAAATGATTTTCTAGGGTAAAAAGGGTTCTTTTAAGACCGTTCAGTTTACTTACATGTCACAAGGAAGCATTCAAAGACTAAAATGTATTAACAAAAATTTATCAACTGATTCTATGAGACCTGAACAATTAAACTGAGTGATTAGGACCATACTTCAAAGAATATGTTAATATTTATTGATACCGACAGAAATATTCTGTTCCATGTGCGCTTAGTGCTTTTATACTTTTATAAATGTAACGTTCTGTTTCCCTCTTTAAATATAATTTTCAATTTCCCGTGCAAAATGTATTTAATGTTATTTCTAACAAGTTTGCGTGTAACAAAAAGAAATAAGCATTTGAACGAGGAATATGTGGCAATTCTTGTGAATTAAGTCACTGTGTTAAAATATGATTGAAAATTCTAGTACACTGGAATTATAAATCGTTCCCAGAAATTCCTGCTAAGAGCTTTGAATGTTTATTTGAAATAGTGTTGTTATTAGTTCAACATAATACTGTAGTATTCTATGTTTTAAGGTTTTGTTGATTATCATATGGTATTCATGCTTAGATGAAGTGTTTCAACATCGTCTACTGTTATTTCTGCTTTTAAGAAAACATACATATCAACTGGGCGCTAGTGTGTGTTGACAGTCTGTTATTTATAAAAAAAAACATTACTTCAAATATGGTATAATTTTAATTTCATAACTTCCACATTGATGGCGAAACAAGCTCTATAAATTACAAGTGTCTTATATCGAAAAATACTCGTTAACAGCTATAGGCGTATTTATAGTGGAGCAGTAGTCCAGTGGTAGGACGCGCGCTTAGGGATCGAGAGGTCCTGGGTTCGAATCCCACTAGAGGCACTGCTAATTTCCTTGAGCAAGAAATTTACCTGTGATTGCTTCACTCCACCCAGGTGTAAATGGGTACCTGTAAGGGTCATGCACTGTATGATGTGGCTGCAATCTGTGCCGTGTGTTAACAGTTGGTGTATGACTCGATGATCAGGGAAGTTAATGTCAAGAGTCGACTGAATAGTGATACTAAAAGTAGACTCCCTTGCTTGAACTTTATTGTCTTTTACTGTGCTGCACGTTACATAATATTCTATGGAATCTTTCAATTTGTGATTCTATTCAGTGTGAACCTGCAAAGAGGATACGACATACACCTAGTGATGGTTGAATAACTAGCTTCTTGTTGGTTCAAATCAACTTCAAAATTTATTTCAATATGACTTTCTAATTAATTAATAAAAAATAAGTTTTCAACTCAATAGTGGCTATTTGTTATATGAAAAATAAAATGCACTATGATATCTAAATGTGGTATGCTTTTTATTAAAACTATAAACGTATGTCTCTCAACATTCTTTATTAATTGCTGATATTAAAATGTTTCATTTTGTCTTTATGTGGCAGTTGTATTTCTTTAATTTGTTTCGCGTTTCCTTGAGAGATAATATTTCGTACTAGACGCACTTAAATAAGACAAAATATCTCCTCGAAAATGGAAAACAAAGGAATGATAAATGGACATTAATATCAAGAATAAAATTGAAATTAGTACAATAAAAACTTATGTTTGAGTGACAATGGTTTCGAAAAAGTTATCTGAATGAACGAAGAAGTACAGTGCTTTAAATCAGCATAGCGGGTGTTCTTGAATAATGTATGTTACATATTTTACAATTAAAATTGGGTTGACAAAGAAAAAAAACTCCAATTTTAACTGCACAACGCGTTTCGACAATTAAAATTGGGACAGACGAAATTTACAATATAACTATATTATAAATTTCGTCTATCCCAATTTTAATTGTCGAAACGCGTTGTGCAGTTAAAAAATTTCGTCTATCCCAATTTTAATTGTCGAAACGCGTTGTGCAGTTAAAAAATTTCGTCTATCCCAATTTTAATTGTCGAAACGCGTTGTGTAGTTAAAATTGGAGTTTGTTTTCTTTGTCAACCCTTGTTAACAAGTGTGATATATGGGAGATGATAAATATTTAAACACTTAGATAAGGTATATGATACTAGATAAAGCGATTAGTTGTGTTAGTTAGGTATGGTTGAATCAGTAAAAGGGAATTGTATGGACTGATAAAATAGATCAATTGTCATAATGAAAAAGAAGTATATAACTTCAATAAATCGAATTCGATACTTCATTTTATTTTTACACCGTTTTACCATCCTCTGACAAACGTGGGTGGCCAAGAAAGTCCTGATCAGAGTAGGTAAAAGCTGACATGAAAACATACAAGATGTACAACAGTGATCCTCTAGACAGGGTTACATGGAAGACAGGCGTCAGAAGATCTAGCCGCCTGCTGCGTATCTCTGGGACAACCCTTTTAAAGAGTCACTATACTAAAATCATTCAAACATTTGAAATGAAAATAATAATCGACATTTCAATTCTCAACGCTTTGAACGCAGCAATACATTCTAAATCAGTCATAACAGCATGCATAAAGGAATCGAGTGACTTATATATTTAGCTTTCAAATAAGTGAAGCCTTTGAACAAATTAGGTCATCTGTGTAAATTATTACAAATGCAATTAAAGTCACGGAAGTAAGTACTTTGGAAACTGTGGAATATTAAAAACTGTTCAAAGCATATTTGATTGTGGCAATTCCATTTTTAGAAAACGTATTTTACAAAATGATAGTTACAAAATAAAACTCCATTTCATGTTTCATAAAAGCAAAAAGCTTTTACTATCCAATTTGAGTGTTTTCTACATATTTTGATTTATACCTGTTTATTTACTTTGCTGCAATTTATGCGTTATTACAAGTCACGTAATCATAATAAAAAACTAATAACTAACACGTTATCAATTCAATTTAAGATCATGACATTTTATATGGAGAAATTCGGTCATACTAAAGCAGTCAGTTATCTTACTTATGCTACCTGGCTAGGCTCGATCTGTGGCTTAAACTTTTAATCTAATGCTTTACACATACCCTTATCAGTGGCTGAAAACTGTTTAACCTAATACAAAAGGTAAGTGGGAGAATGGTCGTTGAAAATTGTTCAAGGACTAACTCGACGAAGGTATGAAGACAGCCGTCTGGGTATCGCACCAAAGAAACTGGATTGGTAGCCAAAGGCCTACCGACTGAATTTACCATTTAAAGTTCTATCATCTGCAAATATTAAGATGTTCTTTACTGTCAAAGCATCGGACATGATTTTTGACATTAATTGGTTCTCATTTTCAGCTGTCGGCAAAAGATTAATTATTAAACAGCTTACAATATATCAAGACGCCTTCGACCTTTGTTTTAGGTTATTCACACAAACAATTTTTTTTTCAAATTTCTAGCAAGCAATAATGAAGTTTTTTGACCTTTCATTGGCAAATGTCTGGCTTACATCAGTAACATTGGTTAGATCAGTGTTCTTTATAAGCCTTCGGGTATCACAATTTTTATTAGGCGAGATTCGCCTTGTTTTGTTTGTATTTTGTCTTTGTTTTTTTTCTCCTGAAGGGTAGACTATTCCAGTTTTTGACTTCATTTTTATATCTAGCTCATAAGACATTTTTCTGCGATAAAAATGGCTAGGTTGTCTTACAGAAGGTCACTATACGGTATTTGCTTTCGGCATGGCATTAATTCCTTGATAATATTGTAGTATAAATAAAACCATGGCGGTATACATTCCTTATTCTAAGACAAAAATAGCAGTTAAAATGTATTACACACACCGCTTGAAGCCATACATTTCTTTTTGACACTTTTTTATTCCCGTAACAAAAACTAAAACATTTCTTTACAATGTTAAGTAACTAAAAAGACCATAAGCTTATCTTATCTTATTAGAACATCTGAAAGAAATGATAGTGTGGTATATTGTATATATATAATTATATGGAATGATGAGTGCTAAAATGTCAATGTGGGATGTGAATAGGACAAAAGGACAGTAGGAAAAAACACTTTAACAGTAGATAATGATTTTGATTTGATAATATAGTAATATTTTGTTAGACAAATTTTACCTGATACTCTTTCCTGATTTATAATCATTTTCGGCCATCATTATCCTCGTAAAATCAAAATATCTATCAAGTTTTGAATAGACCATTTTGGCAGTGCTTTTTGCATGCGAACGTCAAAATTTGTATAAAACAAGTGAAACGTTCAAAAAAGCTGCATTAAACTCCAATATTAGCCAAATTTCAACATACCTCTTTATCAGCCCTGTGTTCAGTAGCTCTAGTTAGCTAACGTTACAGATACGGAAGAACTCAACCCGAAGACAACTCAACCCGTGCAATACTCAACTCAAAGTTGCAACAACCTAATCCGCTAGTAAGAGATTGAGTTGTCTCGGGTTAAGTTGTCTATGGGTTGAGTTGTTCCGACACTTCCGTTACGGAACGTTTAGGAACGTTCAAGGTAACTGAACACGCTGCAGGCATCGCGTGTAAATCAACACGATAATTAGTATGTGCTAACACCATTCGGAACTCATCGGTCATTCACAAGGTATAACCTCGGACATTTTTAGACGACATTTTGGAGCTTCTTTCGCGTCACATACCGAAACAAAATTCTTTAACCGGTGTTGAAGTAAACAAATCCACGATCGTTTTGGATGTGAATAATGTCTAGATTTTAGTCCATTAATTTGTACGAAATGCTCGATTATATGATATCCGCTGAACAAAATTATAGTCACATACATCTATATAATAAAAGAAATGGATTTACAACGCCTTTTGTGAAAAACAGTTTTGCATGACCGTTACGTACTTCGCCTGTGCTTCGCCTCGCGTAATTAGTAAAAACCCTGGGTTATTAGACGACCCCTCCATGAATCCTTCCGAGATAATTCATTCAATGAATGGTCGAGGTTTTCTGAATGTGCTAACATCCTTGTTCGTTAACTGTTGTAATTCTTGATATATTTGTTATATTACTTGTTCGTTCTTTTTTCTTCTGTAGATACTAATTTAAACCAATAATTGAACAAGTAATAAAACAGTTATTTCACGGCGTCTCAACGCCGTGATATTGTGGTGGGTAGATTTTGATTGCAATGGGCAAAAGTCACGTGACATAAATCCTTTCGATTTCCACTGCCGACAAATTTATTGCTTTTAATGCAGTCATAGTACAGCCCATTTCCGTTAAAAAATACATAGAAAAAGCATTTTTGGGGGAAACCATACAAACAATATTTCTATCAACAATGCAACACACGAAAAATCAGCGTTTTACATCAACACTTTTCTGAAAATCCTTTCGACTCACATGAAAAGGGGTAGGTATAATTTGCCGACCAACCGGACCAACGGACCAGTTGAGTATACGGATATGTTTAACAAATATGCGTATCATAATGTTTGTACAGTAGATATATACAATGTAATTGAGATTTGTCAATATTTTATTTGAAAAGATAAGACTGATAGATTTTTCGGAAATTACTCAAATGTAAATATATAAATACCAGTATCAAAATTATTTTTTTAAGAAATAAGTTATCAGATTTTAACTATAAAAAGAATCGTCGATTGCTTCATTACATATTGTTATAAATGTTATATACTTCAACTGTTAGAGCTTTCATCATTTGAAAACAAATTTGATAGGATTCAAATGTAATATTTTAATAATATACTTTTTTCCTTTTTAGCGAACTGTATAAATAAAGAAGCCTAATTGTGTAACATTGACTTTTAATTTTTACTTTTACTGAGTTCTATTGACTATCCATTCAAACTATGATTAAGTGTAACGGACTAGTTAATTTTAACAGCGTAAGAGTTACGGACCAGCTGAGTTTAGTTACCGCGAACGTTACAGAATGTTCCGTAACGATAAATTCGGAACTGCTCGTCCATTTGCTGCGAATAATCGCGGACATATAAGACGCTATTTTGAAATTTCCGGTGTTAAAGTAAACAAATGTATGGCCAAGAAGTTCCGAATGTATCGTTATGTAAGTTACGTACTGTAACGTTTTGTGTAATTGAACTTGCTACTGGTTATAGATTGAGCAGATGTAAATTTATTTTTTGCGGACTCTTTTGATTATGAAGAGTTTCGGACTATATTGACGGACTTTTGACCTGAGGTATCACTGCAGCGGACCAGATAATTTTAAGAGAGTTAAAATGACGGACATTTACACCTAGGTGAAAAGCTCGCCAGTTTTAATTTGTACGAGTAAATTTTTTTCACGTGTGAAAATGTCTTTGAACCTTATATTTCTAATTTCTATATTGGCTGGCAGGTTATTTAAAAAAATTATTTCTATTCGAAATAGCTTGCCGTTTGTATTTAGGCGCATCTTTTAGGAATTAAATACATGTTAAATCCGGCAACAAAATTCTTCCGTAACAAGTAATGGTATGACTACTCTCCAATGCACCGGTTCGAAAGATTCACTCGTTGACTTTCTACCTCTGCTACTACGTGCAGACTGATATTTCCATTTAGGCAGAGACACACGCATTTAAAATGCATGACTGTCTCGTGAGTTTTTAAAAAAATAATTGTAACAAACGTTCACGCCTGTTATGTCAAAATGTCGAAATTCAAAGATGTTGGACAGTAATGCATTTGTGAGATGACGGAAAATTAACAAAAGAGAAAGTAACCATTGTTTTTTTAGAACGTGCATCTCTGATCTTTCACCTACAAACATAGAGCAACTAATTGAACTTGAATACAAAGTGTAGCCACGATATATGACGTAATACGAGGTTGCATTCGTCACTAGTATGATAATATCATATAAGGCGTTGTTTACACCTTCAACAAATGCGTATAAAATTTTGCGGCTATATTGGAATTTGGTATACGTTCATTGGCAGTTTAAAGGTTCATAGTAAAGGTCAATATCATCGCTGGACCGGCGATGAGCAATTTGTATTTAACACTGGTTGCCTAAAGCCAATCAAAACAATACATTTGAGTCCACATTTTGAAAAAATTGACGTCGAAAAGTCAAATTAGGAATGCGTGAATGGGCTCGTCGAAGCCATGTTTTGTAGGGTTACCTGCTTGAATTAATTACCGAAAAGACCTATATTAATGTATATCGAACGTGTGCCAGTTAATTGACAGTTGCAATATAAGACCAAGAAAAAATGCTTAACTATATGTAACATGTTTTATTCTTTCTAAAACTCGCATTTGTTGAAAAATTGCAAACCTAACTTCCCTACTTCGGGCCAATCTAAATCAATGGTTTTACATAGGGCGCGCTAATTCCTGGTATACTATAAATAGACTCACTGGTTTCACATATTTTTACCAGCCCCATGTTCAGTAACTACTGTTAGCTAAAGTTAAGGATACGGGAGAACTCAACCCGAAGCCAATACAACTTGTGGAATACTCAACACAAAGTTGGGACAACTCAATCCGTTAGTATGATATTGAGTTGTCTCGGGTTGAGCTGTCAATTTGTTAAGTTGTTCTGATTCTACCGTTCAAGATAACTGAACACGCTGCTGGGCAAGCTAATTATTGTATTCTGAAATAAATATACCTTAGACGGTACAAGACGCTAGCCCATATCGCTTGAATGATTTTACTCTATGGAGTATACACGGCTAAACGGCGGGTCAAGCATTTTTGGAAATGCTTATACTATCTTGTAATTCAACACGTTTTAAAGCAGAGAATGAATGTAATGTTTTCACTGAGCTGCGAAGGGAGCGTAAGGAATAATCTTGTACAAGGGTTTTAACCCTATGTACGATATATATCGAATACTGGTATTGTAGGTTTTATAGATATATCGGATCGTTCGTTTCAAACAAAATATCGATAAATGACAGTTATGCTTTTGTATAATTTAAAATCCTGGCCTGCAAATCGGTTGATATCTGTTACTCACCGTTCCTGCCAAAACTATTTGTCAGGATCTTTTAACTTTTTCTTTATCTATGCACTTCCGATGTGCACTTAATCCTGCCTGTAACAACCGAGAGAGAGATTGGCAGTATAAAGAGATGTATTTTGTATAGCAAATCAACATCCTATTGCTTCTAGACAGTTCGGTATGGGCTAAGCTGTGAACGAACTTTCTAATGATTATTATGACACATCTTTACGTCTTTAATCGGTTCCGTCATGTTTTGTTTTTGGGAAGTAGCTGTTGCGGTTAGAAGGCCTCTTTTTATGTACTCTTTTCATTTTGCCCGGAGCCTAACGATCGCCCCTTATTATGCAGATCACTTTTGGAAACCAATAGTCACACGCGGTAAGAACAGATCCGCAATGTAAGGAGCACTTGACTGAACAGAAGCGATACGTCATGTAAATAGCTTCTGTTCTGAAAGACTATGTTTTCCTTTTTTCAGATCTTTTTAAGCGTCATGCAAATATGAATAACTGGAAATAAATCCAACTGAAACCAAACATCCTGTCGGAATAAAGATGGTGTCTAGAATCAGACCATTCTCGTACTAGGCTCTGGGAACGAGAATGTTACATTTTAACAGGGAAACGTTTTATAACAAGTTACCTTTTTATTACTGAAAAACCTTAACATGACAATCCAATATAATGCTTTCTTGAGTTACCTTTAGACTTAACTTAATAATTCTTTTTTGTTTGCCGTGACAATCACTTTGCTGCATTTTGCAGCAATTTTTTACTTGTTATATTATATGTAGTTGGGAACAGTTAAGCAGTTCAAAGGCATAGGACAACAATGCAATACACCATTCCTGGCACCTCAGGCCAACAGTTTGACTGTTGCCAAATCTCGTATGGAGTAACTGTATAATACAATTCACTGCTTCTGTGTGCAATATCGTAACCCATTAAAAAGATTTCGAAGGGTTTGTGAAAATGAATACAGAACTAGAGCGTCGAACCAGATTTATGATATTTAAAGACTGTATTTCATGTTAAATTGTCATTGCTTACGTGAGAACCTAAACATGATTCTAATATTAGACGAAACTTTCACGTGCTTCATTCCAAATGTTACAATTCTTTTGAGTTTTGAATTACACATATTTTGCATTTTAGTATTCCTAAATTGTCATTTGAGTATTATATTGCATGACTGTGGTTAATAACGCCAAAAAGCAACATTTCATTACACAAAAATACACTTTTTACCGATGTTTTATAATTAAAACTCATGGAAGTTCAGATAAATGCTTCACATTCAGCAAATCATTCGAACAAACTGTAAGATATTGTCAAGGCTGCACATTATAATGATACCGGTGAAGTTCAAACGAAATGGTACGGAAAGTGCCGCATTATAAATGTCTTGACACCATAAAATAATCATACAGTCACTGTCATGTAACACTGTGCGGGTAATGCTACAGTCCCATAAACATAAAAATAGCCCAGAGGGCACCGTACGGGCGCCGTGCGATCAAGTTCCGCAAGGACTCGTACGAATCATTTCGTACCGGTACAGACTGTTATGTTTTTATCAAAATCAGTGAGTTGAACCATGGATACACGTATCAGTTTCAAAGTCAAATCGTGAGCACAATCATGGCCGAGTATAAATAAAAAATTGCATATCTTCCAGCTACGGCTCCGTACGGTAGTGTTGTTTTGTGCCATGTGCGTACCGTAACCTTAATACGCAAGGCTTCCCACGGCCTACGGCTGTCTGCAAGTACGGGTCCGCAACAAGCCACAATGTTATGAGACTGAGACATTAGTCAACCAAGATGGCAGACAGATAGCAAATGAAATGGTAAACAGGTTTTATTTTCTCTATTTCTCTAACTTAATCCATATTAATTGGAAAAGAAGTGGTACATTATTCACACTATGTATGGTTAAATACAACTGAGTATACAGCAATCAATGCGGATTAAATTAGAGAAATCGAGAAAATAAAATCTGTTTATCTTTTCATCTCCGTTCTGTCCGCCATTTTGGTTGACTTGCCCATACAGCGCTACACGACAGTGATATTTGCGCCTGAGAAAATCATTCTTAGACAGGTTGTTAGTGATAATCATTGTTTGGGAAATTTACCTTCCCAATTTTATTGTTTGAATTTCCTTAATGAAACAGCGATCAGTCGAATGTAGACAAGAAATAGTCATAAGTTTTCGTGACCAACAATATTACTTATTGTCAAAATTTAAAAAGAAAAGATAATAAAAACGTATTGAAAACTTAAAAGTTGAATCTAATAAAGTCATTGTTGTCTTGAACTCTTTCAATGCTGAATTTCCACAATGAGCTAGTCCATCTTCGATTTTTAAACATATCCATTGTCATTTTAGGGATTTCAGGATAAAATTGGACAATTAGCAGACAACAGCAAAGAGCCTGGCCAGCCAGAATGTGTTAGGTCGGCTGACCTGGCTCTTTGCTGATGGCAAAGGCTTTTCATATTTGGCTCCAGCATTGTAAGAGTTAACTATAAAAACACTTTGATATATTAATTGGTTAATATAATTTGTATATTGGCTAAATGAACTTGGTCATGGGTATAGAAAAATAAAATCTTCTATACATTTCAACTTTTTGGAAAAGTAGTATGTTTGTATTTCGAGTTTTGTTTAAATATTAAAACTCGTATTACTACGCGTCAACTCTAGCAATCTTGGCATGACAAAGGTCTGGGGTTTGTGTTGCATTCGTGTGGAATTTGACAAATAAGGATCACTTCCGAGTTTTCAGCCACTGAAAAAACATGGTTCATTATAATGCATTCACAATCCTTTTGTTCTAAGAAATGTTATTGACTAAGCGTAAATTAGACGACAAAACAATTGTCTTCAGCGACCTTAGCGGGTGGCAGACGATTCCCTCCCAGTCATATTTGCTCGTGGATGATTCGCATACATGACATCAATTTTGATTGCCCTAATAGTGAAACTTTACTGCTTATATTTGATTTGACTATCTACAATTCGCTCAAAATGATATTGCATGTTTGTGTAAACATTAAAATATACCCATCCATTCCAGAGGTAGGCAGTATTGAAAATAAAACTATTTTTTTATAAAATAAGCGTGGCAGATAAACCACCGTCCTCTCAGTCAATCATTCTTGTAATGGTAGAATACTTTGCCATTACACCAACAGGACACATATATTAAAATTAACTTTAATTGTCATCCTGAGTATCCCCTGTCGCGGATTAATTAATTGTATTGTATACATTAACAGGGTTTTGTTTTTGTTTTTGTACGCACTACAATATCTCATATTTGTTTTTACTTTTGTTTGTACAAATAGTATGTGTATATGATTCCATCAATGACTTAATTAGAGACTTTAGAAGTTATCTTTCCCTTATAAAATCTGAAGCAATCCAATTGGTAAGTAGGTCCTTACAGTTGGAATCCTCGGATTTTATCATTGAAGTCCTATGTAAGGATAACAAAATATTTCATCTAATATCTTTCTTGTTAAAAAAGATATTTACAAAGTGATAAAATTTATATATATCTTTATACTAAAAATACTTAGTTTGAATTTCAAACAAATTAAATGATTTACAAAAAAGTTATTTAAGATTAACTTTGGCAAATTGACATAAAAAAATTAAGGGTAAAATCCGAGTAATCCAACTAATAGGACCTACCTATTTGAAGAGTATACAAAGGGAAGTAACTGACTAAAGTCTCTTATTACTGGTACATTGTTTGTTTCTATTGACTACTTATTATTAAATTATTTACATTATTTGTTTATGATACGGTAATATAATTGTATAAATATAATGGTTTAATGACTTAGTTTTAAAGCATCCTACTAAAACAAAAGACAGTAATGTCATACATGTCAGAAACTATCAAAACAAGACAATTTAACTGACTAAGATATGTCATAAGCACGTCTTTGACTAAGGAGTGAAGCCCCTTGCAGTCATCTCAAGTCCCAGAAGGCGCAAATGTTTGAGTAAGTAACAGCCAATTAAAGTCGTACAATGTTTTACAGCATGTCTATATAGTGAATTGACATTCAACATCTACATAAAATATTTATAGAAAGTATAATATCGTTATTTCTTTTGTCAACAATTATTGGAAAACTGCTTCAAACTATTTAAAAATTCTCTGAACTGTTTGCCTTGCACTGTTATACACCAATTACTTGTCATCGAATGTCTCAGAATATACATCAGAATAAAATTTACAAATACATTTAAAATAGTGAAAAGATAATATTTATTTAAGTTTTTTATGGATCTCATCATATTGTCCTTACGAAGCATTGCAAGATTGTGTTGTAGTATTTGCCAATTAGCAAGATTAGTTATCTGTTGAGCTGTCTGAAAAGCATATTTTTTCGTGTTTTTATGTTAATGCATAAAAGTTAAAGATTGAATAAACAGTAGGCCTATACATACAATAAATAATGATTGTTTTGCATTCAGTACAGCTGAGTTAGAGATAGAAATAACTCTTAACACATACGACGTTCATTTATGTTTAAAAGCCAGGGACGTCTCTGTGCCTAAGCACGCATTCTGACTACAAAATGAAGTCCCGTGCAGTCATCTCAAGTCCCAGAAGGCACAAAGGTTTGAATAAGTAACAGCCAATTAAAGTCGTGCAGTGTTTTTACAGCAGTATCTTTATTTTCGGAAAACTCACTAGGACAGGACATGGGAGATTTTCTCGCGAGCATTTGGTTTGGTTGGTCATACAATTGGTGAACGCCTAATCGATGTAGGTCTCTAGTCGCACAAAAATACCAGTTTTTAATATAACACGCATTTTTTTTATTTACTACGGATAATGTGCATTTAAAATTCAAAATCAATTAAGCGACTTCCTCGTCTTTGGTTGTATTCTCCATAACAATTACCTTTACTCCCTAACGTTATTGCTTCATTTTTTATACATGTATGTATAATTTTTCGAGTTTTTATTTATGCAATTGCTTCACTCAACCCAGGTGTAATTGGGTATCTGATAGGGTCATGCACTGTATGCTGTGGCTGCAATCTGCGCCGTGTGTTAACAGTTGGTGTGTGGCTCGATGATTGGGGAAGTTGATGTCAAGAGTCGACTGAATAGTGATACTAAAAGTAAACTTCAAAAATCTGGCTTTAACTTTGACTTTTATTTAACAATAAATACACCCAAGAGTAAAATAGAACGCTAAGGTAGGCCATTGATTGTATTAACCTTTAGGGAGTTCAGTTACCGCGAACGTTACAAAACGTTCCGTAACGGTACATTCGGAACTCCTCGGTCATTTGCTGCGAATAATATCGGACATATTTAGACGCTACTTTGGAACTACCGATGTTGAAGTAAACAAATATATGGTCGTTTAGGCATTGAGCGATGTTTCGTTTTTAGTCCGTAAATTTTGAAACATCACTCATAGCCTTAACGATCGCATATTTGTGTATTAGATGAGATTATTTGCAGTGAATGGTCGAGGAGTTCCGAATGTATCGTTATGTAACGTTTTGTGTAATTGAACACGCTACTTATGTGTGGGAAAACTGCAATGACGTATAGAAGTTTTTTTCTCATGAATGGGGGAGTGGTTACGTCATAGTACATTATACAGAAAAAAGACAAAAATTATATGTAAATAAACGTTACGTGAATACATTATATTTCTTTTTTTTTCATGAGTTTTCACTAATCATTGTTGCTCATTTATCAGTGCACAAAAGCCACGTTAAGACAATCCTAGTCAATAACGTACATTTTATGCAAAACATTTCGTGCAACAACCCATTGGAATTGTCATTTCTACGAGAGCGGTATTGTATATAAAATGCAACCATGTCATTGTAATTGTCATTTTGTTAATTAAATCAAACAAGGCTTGAAAAGTGTATCTTTTCAATTAAACAAATAGATCTAAACAGAGTTTAAGAACTGCAGCGTGTTTAATTACCCTGAACGTTCCGAAACGTTCCATAACGTTAGGGTCGGGACAACTCAAACCAACGACAGCTCAATCCGATAAAACTAAATATCTCACTTACAGTTTGAGTTGTCCCAACTTTGGGTTGAGTTATCCATGGGTTGAGTTGTCTACGGATTGAGTTATCCCGTACCCGTAACGTTCGCTAACAGTCGTTACTGAACACGCTGCTATTTTCTATCGTGTCGTATTTATTCAAGGCGGTGAACGTTCTCCAGTGTATCAAAACAAGAAAAATGGCCGCCATACCAAAAAAGGTAGGTTTTTCTTCAATATCTTCTTTAAATGACTTCCTCTGATAAAAAAGTAGCTACCAGAACACGCTACTCACTTTCTGGAACAAATCGATATGTGATTTATTGTATAAAGTCAAATAGTTTTGAAGTTATGCGGGACCTAGAATTCGAATCGACGATATTCTCCCAACTTTTCAGAAGATAGACTGGAGATTTTTCTATTAGTTTTCAATTTTCTCCTAAAATACAAGTCTTTATATGATTATTATTTAGCAGTAGTTGTATTTTTGTATACAAAATATGTCTTATTGCTGCCAGCATCTATCAGAATGATTTGAATACAAAACTTAATTTTATTTCAAAATGATAGACTGGAGTTACAAAAAAAGATGGATACACTGGAGACCCAATTTTGTACAACATCTGATAATTATGTTTTCTTGTTTCAGTATCCGTAGGAAGATGTTTTGATAGACTTATTTGGTCATTTGTAATTAAAATAAAAAAGGAAATTGTGAAAAGTAAGATTGTTTTACATGAGTTATAGTTTTACACAAACTATTTTATACAATGCATATATAAACTATTGTGCTGGTCAATCCATCGTCTATTAAAGCATGAGTAAGAGTGTGTGTGCGTCTAATGTCAATTTATTATACGGCGTACAAAAAACGTGTTTTGGTAAACATTATAAATGAGACCATTCATTTCAGAGGTAGGCAGTATTGAAAATAAAATTTGTGTAATTCATTCACCGTGAAATTGTTCATGCTTTGACAGTTGAGAAAAAAAGAATTTTATATAACTGTTCACTGTTTTTTTTCACTGGGTTAAACGACGTGTCAACACAATTTTATGTCATTTTACGGCGTTCAGCGCACCCCCGTTACACATATGGTCGGACTTAAATCGGTCCTCAATCGGTTTATAACTTCTCTAATCTGATCGGATGTTATCGGTAATCGGTGATAGATCGGTTGTTCGTTTTTTTTCATGTTTAGAACGGAACCAACGAACACCGATTTAGCACCGACATATCCGATTAGCTGCCGATTTATCACTTATCACAAGCTATAGGGGAAAGATGAGTCTCATTGGTGAAAACTTACTGTCTTTTCCTATCGGTGATTCATATTTGTACAACGGTAGCTTATCAGAGGCATATCGGTGATATCGATCATAGACAGCTTGTCAATCGTTTGAAATTTTCTACGATCGAGAATTTTAATCAATTTAAACATCCCAATCGTTTTTTCACCAATGAAACTCGTGTTTTCCCTATAAAATGTTTTAGAAATATATCGACCGCTAATCGGAGACGTCGGTACTAAATCGGTGTTCTTCGGTTCCCCTATTAACGGGGAAAAACAAAAATCGATCTTCCACCGATCACTATGTGTAACTGTACTCTTAGGGTCCGATTACACATGGGGATCGGGGAAAGATCGGTTTTTCGTTTTTCCAGTAAAGAACGGAACCAAACACGGATCTATCAACGACGTCTCTTACTTGCCGCCGATTTATCACTTATCACATGCTATTGGGAAAAGACGAGTTTCATCGGTGAAAACTAACCCTCATTTCCTATCGGTGATTCATATTTGTAGTTCGGTAGCTTATCAGAGGCATATTGGTGAAATCGATCATAGACAGCTTTTCAATCGGTAATTCGTTTGAAATTTTCAACGATCCTGAATTTTAAACATTTTTAACATCCCGTTTTTTTTCGCCGACCAAACTCATCTTTTCTCATAAGCAAGTGATGAGTGATATGTCGGCCACTAATTGGAGATGTCAATGCTTAATCGTTGTTCGTCGGTTCCGCTATTAACGGGTAAAAACAACAAACGATCTTTACGGCCCGATTACACATTTGGATTGGGGATAGATCGGTTGTTCGTTTTTCCAGAGAGAATGGAACCGACGAACGCCGATCTTTCAAAGTTCTACGTCTCTGATTAGCCAAAGAATAATCACTCACCATAAGCTTTTGGTCAATCTCCGTAAACAGAGATCCTGTTCTACTCGCGTTGTCGTACTGGATCTCTACTTAGTCAATGCAAGGTCACGTCGAGATGAACTTTGTGTCGACCAATCAATGCGTAGCTTTCATCTAGACGAAAACACTATTAATCACATTTTGATTTCGTAATTTCTATTTTTAGACCAAGGTTTGCATGCAAATTTAACATCGGTATTATTCACAGTCTGCGACTGGGTGGCTCATTTCAAATTGCGTGACGTAGACGATGTAAACAAGTTACGTATCATAACAATGTCGTCATGAATATTATGATGAGAAAAGGTCACCTGAACGTGACCTTCGTTTGGAAAAGACCAGATTTAAATTAGCGAGTATATGCGAGCGGTAAAATTTTAGATCGGGTTTTAATCAGATTGGCTTTTGGTATAAGCGAGTTTCATGGTTAAAAACCTACTGATGGGATTTCAAAATGTTTAAAAAAATATCGGTGAAAATTCAAACGAATTAACGATTGGCAAGTTGTTCATGACCGATATCATCGATATATGCCTCTGATTAGATGGAAAAAATAATAAACAACCATTCTATCGGCGATACCTGGTTACACAAAACTTCTGAAATGCAGTTACCGATGCCAACCGATTAGTTAAAAGACATATTTTACCGATCGAGGACCAATTTAAGTCCGACCTTTGTGTAACCGGGGTGTTAACTAATGAAGGAAAATAACTGAACCTCGGCATTAATGGTAAATGCGTTGGAATAAAGTATCATTTATCTTTTAATAACATTTTCATTCATTTCGACTTTTATGGATTACCATCAACACTGTGTTTTTTTTTTTTTTTTGCATACCCAAGTTTTCCTATCCTTCTCTTATTTCTATTCTGTGATAAGTATATAAAAAGTTATTTTCTACGTTCAATTATTTCAGGATATGAGCAAGACAAGAACATCAAATAGCCGCTTCAGCTGAAAATATACTTTGAGAAAGAAAAATCGACTTAGTGCTGTTTTTGGAAGCTCGATAAGCACTCAAGTGATAATTACAAACGTAAATTTGAAAGAACTCATGTAAAGTCTATTTACTATTACCTGCATGTAAACGACAGAAAACCCTATTTGAATCATTGCCATCGTTCAGATTTGATAAAGCAGAAAAATCTGACAATTCGGTAACTGATCAATGTGAAGCAGGGGATGATTTGAACAATATCAATTCTAGTACCGATTCTGTTGAAGACAATATGACAGATGTAGAATTACTATATGTAATACTGACACGGATTTTGATACTTTTAATATGGCATTCGAAAACAATATCTATTTTCCTCCATGTCGCCCTTAACAAGAGTACATGCTTGAATTGATTCACTTTGAATTTCTTCCGTGGGAATATAAGTTAGTTCTCTATTCAATACATCCGGGTAAAATCTGACTTTAATTTGGTTTTCACTTTTGTTACTTGTTCATAATTATAAAAAAGACAGGTTTTGTTTTAACATTTTATTCATCTAACAAAATATTTTTAAAATAATTATTTTAAGCATTTTTTATATTACATATGTGGATTATATTTTTTTAATTTGAGCCAAAATAGTTTACACCTTGATCTAAAAAATATTTATAACGTGGGACCCCAATAAATAAACACTACTTTAGCGTAAATAGATTTTCTTCATATATTTGAATTAGATACCAAGTGGTTTAATCAATGTCTAGATCTTGACCTTATTATTTTGATAATGACTGTAAATGGTTTATAGTGAAATGATTTGTGCTCAGTGAGCTGAACAGTAAATACACGTAAAATAATAAGTACACTATAAGACTAGTTGGCCCACAATATTTGGAAGTACATTAGCTTCTCGGTGGCAATTCCACGTGATTATAATGTCAAAAATGCCACGGTGTCAAGAAGAAAAAAGTAAAGAGTCTGCAGCGGTTTGGTTTGAGTCATATTTCCATTATTCTTATTCGAGGCTAAGCAGAAAACTGTGTACTACTTGATGCACATCTCCGACGCCAGATTTATACTATCTGCAAACTTGCTGGATAACCTCTGTGCTTGTCTGAAACAAGAAACCATAATTATTAGTTGTTGTACAAAATTGTGTCTCCAGTCTATCCATCATTTTTTGCATCTCCAGTCTATCATTTTTAAATAAAAGTAAGTTTTGTGTTTAAAACTTCCTGTTAGATGCTGGCAGCTATAAGACAGATTGTGTATACAAAAATACAACTATTGCTTAAACAATAATCATCCAAAACCATGAATTTAGAGAGAAAATTGAAAATTAAATTAAAAAACTCCAGTCTATCATAATGAATAGTTGGGAGAATTTCATCAACTCGAATCCTAGGTCCCGCATATTTTCAAAACTATTGGACTATATACAATAAACCACGTACCGTCGTGTTCCGGAAAGTGAGTAGCGTGTTCTGGTACATAAGTTTTTATCAGAGGAAGCCATTTAAAGAAGATATTAAAGAAAAACTTACCTTTTTTGGTTTGGCGCCATTTTTTTTTGTTTTGATACACTGGAGAACGTTCACCGCCTTGTTTATTGTCAATATATACATTAGAAATTTCGTGTTCCCGTAACATGTTTTGCGATTTAAAAACCTCATTTGTGAGTTAACATGTGTTAGCAGTTGTTTCAGTTGAACTATAGTTGAGTCTCGTACGTGTTTAAGCAATATGTTTAATAACAAATAAGAAAAGTTTAAAAATTACTAGTCTGAAACAGAACAAAAAAAGATAAATGTAATTAGTTTTAACTTTTACACCATTTTCTTTATCTTCTAACTTTCAAATTGTTTTTAATAATATATCCGTAGTAACTGAAGAAACAGAAATAATAAGGTGTTTTGAACTTTCAAATTTCTGAAAGACTTATGAGTTTCATTACTAAGAAAACAATTTACTTTTGTCTACGTCTTGTCATTGAATATAATATACAATATACGGACAAGATCGGAAGCATGCAATTAAATTACGAGTGGATAGCCCCATTTTATTAATCAAAGCGCTGATAGCGCTGTCCGGACATGGGCTCAACGCGCCAATACAATACGGTCCGATATTGTTGACAATGAGACTACTTTTTTACGCGTAGGTGTTTTTTTCAACTTAATTTGACTGTGCATGGCCGAATGTAATTGTCCGCAACATGTTTGTGATACGTCTAAAAAAATATGGTTTCTTAGACCTGAGTTGCAAGCAACCTATGTTGAAAAAAGCATCTAATGCGCTTATGTTTTATACCATGATCTTAACAATTAAACAACAAAATATAATTCACATTTGCTTATTACGTGAGGTAGAAAATCACTGCGGGAACAGCTATATTTTATCGTTCGACAAATTACTTCTTTCTGTTTCTATATTTAGTCTAAACGCATGTGACAACGGTAGGAACTACATTTTGTCTTTTCTATAGAATAAAGACGCAAATTAAACAAAAAAAACACTTAACTATATTAATTCTCGGGCAGTGTTTCAAATTTTGCTTATTATTCTGAAGAGTCTGTGACAAGAAATGATCATAAATATGTTTATAATGGTTGTTATAATAAACGAGACTTCGAATTTATGATGATTAATATCATACTCAACGATTCTACAATAAAAACGTTCTAAGAAAGTAGATTGGGATAATTAAAGGAAAGTGTCAATATATGGACCACTTTATTCACGTTTTATCATTCATTTCCTGTCCATAATACTCTTGAGAGAACGGAAAGAACTGTCCAATCATATTTGCTATTGAGAATTTTCAGTAAGTGTATCAAATAATAAAAGACGAGTGAGCTGATTTATTTCATCATTAAAACATTTTATTAAAAACGATGTAACCAGAAAATAGCAAGAATATATGACTACTTAAGCTGTGCACTCCGTTAATACATTTTCAGTCGTCATAAGGCACAAATAATGAACAATAAGGAGATATTTTTGTTGAATTTATCCATTTGCAACGATAGTTTTGCTTTTTTTACAAAAGCTAAAAGACATTGGTTTAACCCTATTCATTATATGGTACATTTTTGGTACAGGATTTAAAGCGTTAAGTAAAAAAATTCGTCGTCAAATTTAACTATACTTCCAACTTTAAATATGCTAAATAAGCTAGAAATTCTATTGTAATAAAAGTGTGAATAAGAACAAGAATACATTGTTCTTAATTATTCTGTCTATATTTCAACTTAGCGAAATATCTCGGAAACATATAAAAAGTGAAGGGACAGAAAACCACAACCTAAATTATAAAGATGTGACAACTATAAGATGGGAATGTATATCAAAGTATATTGCAAGTAATATTGTAACATATTAAGTATAATTATTAGTAGTATTAAAACTTAGCAATCAAATTATATGCAATGCAAGTCACATTTTAAAAGTTTTAGTACTTTCATTATTAGAACTGAAATTTAGCTTTCTTATAAATACATTAAAGCTTAATGCAAAATAACAAAAACTAATAATTGCTTACCTTCCGGTTGTTTATCCTTAGGATCAAACTCTGGACACGACACAGATATATTCGCATGATAATAATAGTCATCATATCCATAAGTAACTCCAGTAGTTGAATTACTCATTGTTTTATGTTATATGTATAGTATAAAATACGTCCATCCAAAACTGATGACCATCCGAATTGATTTCAATCTAAATAAAACAATTCCTTTTTATTTACATTCTGGAGATTTAATTAACCTTTTACCCAAACATTCATTTTTCAAACACCTTTTTACTTTATATTTCCTCAATTTCTTTCAAACAAAGCATGGATATGTAATTAACTAATTACTTCTGCTTTATCAATATCGTTTGTTGCAGTTATTTTTCTATAGTTTCATTGTCTCACCACCTAAAAGCTTTTTCCTTATTTACGAGGCGTTTGTTAATATTGTCTGAGTAGTACACTATTATAAATGTCACATCGTTTATTTGTAATCAGTATCAACTAAAGAGACCTATGCTTTGTCCGGATACTCTGTTTCTACACTGTTTGTTCCGAAGACGGTAGTTGTATTGGTAAAGATGTTAAGTATCGCCTTCCAATACTCACCATTTATAGAGAATCATTTCACAACAATAGTTTGTCATAAGAAAATTACTCTCTGCATCAAAACTACTACAAAGATTATGATATCAAGCCTTCTTGAGTATTGGAAATTCAGCTGATGCAACACGGATGGACAAAATACCTGGACAACAGTCCATACAAGAGTTCCCAATAATTTATGCTCCTGTTTTTGCGTCTTTGTCCAATTCTGTCTCTGCAGCGCAGATTAATTATACAGAAAATGTCCTACCATAAGTTAAGGTTGTTGATTTTTTACATAAATTTGTTAAACATAATTATCAAGTTTGCATCAGCATCGACAAAACATATCCTTATCAACCCACTACTCAACTATACAAGGGCTTCAAAATGTTTATCCGTTATTTATTAAATCGTTCTCTAGTAAAACGATACCTTTAAAACAAAACCTGTGTTATTGCTGACTTATAAGCCGTTATCTTTTATCCAACCATTTAGCTGTAAAAGTTGTTTGAGGAATCGAAGAGATAAAACTAAATCTACATCTTATCTATTTTCCTCATCTATGATTGTTTATATTGATTTCTATAATGTTGACGATATAATTGTCTTGTAGCTTTTTATCTTAATCAACAGTTACTTTATTAATCTCTTTATTTCCAATCAATTTCTGTACTGGTGCGTTTCTACCACTCTGTCAACTTCCGGTAACTCCTGATGATTTTCTTTCTGAAATTACAAAAAAAAACTCTGATAAGAAAGACAATAAATGGCAATTTGTACTCGAAACTCGTTTCGAATTTACTAACACGATGGTGACAGCATCACTAAGACTTTTAGTAGTCTACAACCTAATTATAGTGTTTGCATATTTTATGAAGGTAACAACTTATTAAATTGACCGAAGAAGTATTTGGGTCATTCTATCACTTGACTTGTACTCTAATATACTACGACGTAATTATTACAAGCCAACAGAACATTACTCCCCTTATTTGTGCTGCTTATCGTACCTAAATAGAACACCAACACACACCAAAGTGTAAACATATTAAATTCATATATATATTATATTAATTGTTTAACATATTGACATTTGTGCTTAATCAGAATTGGGACACCTATTAATAAAGCCTTATAATAAATTTAAACTAACAAAAGTCATTCAAAGTGCTCATACAAGATTCATCAGTGACGCTAATACTGAATATAGCACCTTAGCAATTACCTCATTATTTCAAACATTGACCCACTTTCATTCCTAATAATAAGTGTAATAGATTTTCATGTATAATATTGTTGTCCATTAACGATGGTAATTACATTAAATATCATACATATATAATATAATTATATAACATCGACACTTACACGTGTTAATTTACCACACTAATTATATATAGTACTATTTATTATTCACAAATAACGTTATTCCGGCATTGCAAAAACTAACAAGATAAAGGTCAGTATCTTTTTGTTGAAGTCGTCATCAGTTTTGTCCAATATCACTAACAAGGTCAATATACGTGATTATTATAATTGCTTAAATATGACGTCGAAATAGCGTGACCTCTACATGGACTTGAGTAAGACGATGACTGTAGCGATATGAGTTCACAAATGTTGAAAAGAGTCGGTAAGCACCATACCTTACGATAAGTTTCAATTAGATATGTTGTATTAGAGTCTCACGAGGCATAGTTTTACATTATAAATATGATTCAATACTACATGCTAATGTATCTAAAGTATTTTTAAAAAATCTCGCACTTTTTTATAAATCCTCTTAAATTTGTTAACTAATGGTGTTTTGTAAACGTTGACATCTGTGCACTGATTCACAAAAACAATCTTACGAAAGATGTTATCGTAAGTGAATTTCATAAATTTTGCAGTTCAAAGTCAGAAGGATAATAAACATAACTATAGGTGATATTCAAACGGAGTGTAATATTCTACAATATTTAATCATATTTGGAATTGATTTGGCAAAACATGATTGTATTATGAATGTTTCTTGCTATTGACTAACGACAATTTTTATCGTAAGATTTTTTGTGAAAAGCACAACTGTTATGTATGTATTTTTACTGATTGGTATGTAAGAAAAAGCTTTGATTTCTTATTCTTGTTTTAAAATTTACCAGAATAAGTTACCTCAGACGAATCTAGGTAATATCTTTCATAAATTATAATAGTAAAAATGTTACGTTGCTTGAAATACAAACAAATAAGAAATATCGCATGACAGCAGATATGCTGAATGTTAGCAAAAAACATTTCCATCTCAGAACAGGAGAAAAAGAGACATTTGCACATCTATAAAATCATACAGGTACCAATCATTCTGTCTTCAAATAATCAAATCTGTCTGGACTACGAAATCAAATTCAAATATAAACATTATCATTTCTCATAAAAACTGGTGATAATGAAAATTTTTTATGAATCTACAATTATTGTGGCCTATCAAGCATATTATACCTACTAATCATTGCCACAACTTTATAGTCTGGTTTGATACGTTTATCACGTGATCCTTCAATGACAGTAAACTGTTGTCTATATAGATATTTTAAGAGTACGCTTTTATCTCCATTACCATAAGTTGTGTTTGGTTTAAATAAATCTAACAATATATAGAAAACTAGTTTGAATGTTTTACAATACGGATATAACAATGAACCATCAGATTGTATACATTTCACTTCGGTTCTTCAGTAAGTTAATTATTAAATGGTCAGCCCAGACAATGTCACATTATACCAAACTATGCTGTAATTAAATCGCAATATGTAATATAAACAACTATGTCGGATAATGGAGGTGTCTGTGGGGAAATCAACAACATACTTTTGTAAAACATTCAAACCATCAGCCTATTTGGTAAATTATTTTATGGGATAATGCTTTCACAAAATAAAAATATATTGACGGTGTCAATACTTTGATGACAAATTACTGCAAGGAACATAATAAATGTTTTTTTCATAATTGATATATATAACCTGGTGCAAATTATTGGTGACAGAAATTGGAGTTCTTATTTGTAAACGACTTATTTCGGTTAAATAAGTTGGTATTTATTGAAGTATGTTGGACAACATCTATTTCACTCGTTATCATCAATTCACAAGGCATTATAACGCTTGACAATTTCTTCCCACTCAATAAAGCTACCACCTGCGATATCTCTCTGCCCTTTCACTTTTCTTTGAAGTACGTGTTTATTTACGCAATAAAACATGTAGCTAATTAAAGCTAACTTTGATCTGGAGGTGATATTTAAAATATTCTTGTAAACTTATTGAAGCATGCATTTTTTAATTCAAAACAAAGAACTAACTGCAAATGCTCAATTTTTAACCTTAAAAGATTCGGACTTGTTCAAAATGTATTTTCAGATGATTTTTGATAAAGCAAGAGTAACACAATCTTGCAAGTATCATTCTCCATACAAACAAATAAATTGCTGAACTTATTATTGACAATGTAATAGTGTTTCCAGAGTCAAAGAAACAACTAAAATAGTTAAATATTCTCTTCGTCTAAAATGATGAATGATTGCATAAAGAACAAACCAGACATAAATAATTAGACTTTTATTTTCACGATCAATATCTTCATCAAATTTACTACATGACTAACTTTACAATTTTTACATTGCTGCAAAACAGACATACTTTACATTCAGTGTGGATGAATGCTACTTTTACATGAAAATTTAAATCATAAACCTACGCATTACGTTGTATAACATTGTAGATTTTGCATCAGAACCAACTAATAAATTATTTTACGAGAAATATGCTGATGGGCCAAAATAATGTGTTTTATGCAAATTTAGAAAATCCTAAATGATAAAACATTGGCGAAAACAGTTATTACATCGTTACTAAGTCTTTGTTTTAGCACGTAGTTATAAAGAATCAAAAGCAAGATAAACATCATTGAATGGACTAAGAATGCAATCAACTAAAATAATCTGAATCTTGTAATTTATAAGATGCAGGTCATAAATCAGACTGTAAGTCGTTTATACCATCCTGGAAAGGTGTAATGAATAGGAATATGAATGAGTGTGTTCATTACTATAGCAATCTGTATGATGAGAAACTATCGGTTCGGTTTTTGCCAATTAGTAAACTCAGACATTTAAATGGCATTAATAGCGTGTGAACAAATAATAAAAGATGTTTAAGTGAATCAGAAATATCAGACGTCCTTGATTTTCAACTAGTTTAAATCATATATTGCAGGGTTGCTTGACGATTACCTAGTGCGTTTTATTAATGCAAAATAATTTGTATAAGATGCATGCATTATATACATGTGTATTTAAACAAAGCCACTTCAAACTAAAATAGCAAACACCAAATCAGTGTGCTTTAAATTCACTAAGTACATTAACAGTCTTTAAAAGAAAAATTTAATTGCGATAAATTGTGTTCATACATTTGTGTAATGCAAGAAGATCATCAATCATATACTGCCCCTTTCTCGTTGTGAGCATTTATACCTACAGTATATTGTCTGAGATGTCGGACGAAACGTTTCTACAAATTTTTCGTTTCAAAATAGGTTAGAAAGTGGTGCACACACTTCATAGAGGCACATTTGTCATCATATAATCAAATCAGTCTGGTCCACGAAATCAAATAAATATTACTATAAACATTATCTATTGTCAAGAAACCTGGCGAAAATCAGTTTATCAATTCAGATTTGGGACTTATCAAGCTGAATAACGCACGTAAATTTGAATAATCAACGCCAATAGTTGACAGACTAATTTGATATATTTATTCAATGTTTAAATCACATTATCCCAAGATGACAGTTAAATGTCCAACTATATAGACATTTCAACAATAGGTATTATCGTATCATCTTCATGAGATAAAATAAAGACACTTGGAGAATATTCCAATGATCGAAAAAACAGTTCTAAGAACTTAACTTAGATTTTTTTAAGTTTTTAACAGTATTACTTTTGTACCCATGACTAAATTGATGTTTTCCGTAGAGCGAATTAAAATGTGAATATTATCTGCGCTTATTGGTATTATTAACACTTTGAATTTGTCAGTAAATAGATTTAGTTTGACTAAAGTTTTGATATAAAATAATTCAACAAAAATCTAAACAAACTAAATAATTATTCAGTGTAAACTACTAGGTATAACACTCTATATGTTTCTTGTACATGTTTAAGAGATGGTAAAAACATGAAAGAAATATATATATGATAGAAATATTAAATTGCGCAAAACCAAATAGGTCAACGTTTTAATTTATCATTGGAGGTTGTTGACAATATATTTCCAAAGATAGTTCAGCATTTGAACTATAAGACGTGACATTTTCCATTCGTTAGTCTAACTGTGTTTCAAAACAAACAGTATCACAAAAATATCTAACATGCTATTATCGAAGTGCTTTTTAGATACTAACATACATACATATATATATCGTAAAATAGTTGGGTAACTCAAAGTTTGAAAAAAAACGAAAATTCGACTACATTGAGAATATTGCCAATTTAATCTCTCGATTAGATACCCACAAATTGAAACCCACTATTCCAGCTTGGTTCAGTATAAATGTGCAGCTAGCGTAATATAATTATGTCCTATAACAAAGACTTGTTATTTTGTGTCTCCTGGAATAATTTGATTATCAGATATCCAGCTGATCGAAAATTCCATTCACAGTGGGAATTTCCGTATTTGCAAAGTTTAAGTGTTGGTTCTCAAATAATGTAAAATCTTGAGACATTGTTTATTCCAAGTACAAAATATTGCATTTGAAGCGTAAAAGTACAGATCTTCTATCTTATTAAATAAAAAACATTACAGTAATATCATGCACTCATAGACATTAATTAAATGACTAAATCAATTGCACAGATGCAGCAATATTAATATTTTGAGCCTCGTATGTAGAATCGTAAAGATATTACGCAAAGTTTGCTATCAATTGATTTGTTTAGTTGCTGGTAAAATAAATATAATTCCGTTTGAACCGAATCAAATGACAATTGTCAGCATGTAAAATTATTACAACATCAAACTGGAATCCATATTTGGTGTATAATATCACAAAGCTAAAACGGTCCTCGATGTATCGATAAATGGTGTTAGATGTGCAGATCTAAGAGATGGACTCAGTAAGATATACGAAACTAATGACTCTGAACATAATATTTATAGTAAATCCATACATATATGTATGTAAATAAATGTAGAGTCATACAACCTAGAAATAGAAAAAGGTGACACTATTTCGACGCCAGACGTGTTGGCCCAGATGTCACACAAAAAATTATTTAAATGTATTATTGTTGTCAAAATGGTACAGACAACTAATACAATATCAATAATATGTCAGATTACGATCTAAAAGCCGAAGTTGGTTTTATGTATGATTGATGGAATATAAAAGACTATATTACTTTTTCGATTTTTAACATAACCGTTATAACCATATGTAATTTTATTCCACATGTACTTTTACCAAGTTATAAATTACTTATGAAAAAAGAATTATTTGTCACAATTAATGACAAAATAAACTTAAATCTAAACATGTTTATTGCAACCTTTTAATCCAAATCAGGATTTTCATCATTCGAATTTAAAATATGACACGACTTTTGTTAAACCCAATCACCAGAGGGAAAATCGATCACTCACCAATCTCCGTAAACAGATATCCTGGGAAGCGTTGTCGTATAGGATCTCTAAGATCTCAATGGAGGGTCACGTCGAGATGACCTTTATGTCGACCAATCAATGCGTAGCTTTCATCTAGAGAAAACATTTATTAATAATGTTTTGATTTCGTATTTTCTATTTTTAGACCAAGGTTTGCGAGCTAATTTAATAGCGGTATTATTCGCATTCTGCGATTGGACGGCTCATTTTAAATTGCGTGACGTAGACGATGTAAACATGTTACTAATCATAACAATTTCGTCATGAATATTATGATGAGAAAATGTCAGTTGAACGTGACCCACGTTTGAAAACGGCCAGATCCAAATTAATGAGTAGGTGAGCGGAAAAGTTTTTGATCGGGTTTTAATCAGATTGATCACTCACTTTCTAAAATCTTAATATCTTACATCCAAAGCTTAAGTGCTATATATAGCTAAAATATGAGAGCATATTAATCTTCAATAGTTTCAACGCTCCTAACAATTTGTAATGTAAAGTAAAAGTAATGTCATTTTATAGTCTAAGTTTCATGCTTACGCACGTTCACCGACTTTACAACAATTACCCCTGGTCATTGGGCTACTGGTATCTATCTATCAATCTCCCTGGGAAGTCTTCTACTCCGCTTATTAGTGCAGCCGACAAATTGGCGCAACGGAATTATACCACCCTCGCAGGTACCCATTTACACCTGGGTGGAGAGAAGCAATCGCAAGAAAATTTCTTGCTCAAGGAAATTAGCAGTGCCCCTAGTGGGATTCGAACCCAGGACCTCTCGATCCCTAAGCGCGCGTCCTACCACTGGACTACTGCTCCTACATTTGTACATCATCAGACGACTTTTACTCCACTAAATTTTCGCTACACAGGTCTGATGAGTTTCCTTTACGTGTCATCATCAGTTGAGTATAATTGACTACACACATAAATATTCTTAAATTGATGTAGTCCAAAATGACTTCACACTTCTATCCCTTAATGTGGACTTAATTCCGACGTTACTCATTTTCTGGTAATTGGACAATAAAATATTTGCTGACTCCTTTAGTCAATGCATGATCACCTTACTGTGCAAATGGAACGTACATCCAAATTACACAAGATTGCATTTTTTACTCATGAATTTATAGGTCTATATTTAACGTGTTTTGTCAACACAACTACATTTCTGATTCTTCCCTTGACGTAGAAGAACAGCCAAATGCAGTAAAAGATTTACATTTTCTCATCGTTGAAGATGCATGATGATTATATATGGCACAAAAACAAACATGGTATTTCAAACATGCAAGTTATTCTTTGTATTTGTTACAAGAACATTGCTCATACTTAACTTTGGAACAAAACAAGCATAATTTACAGTCAGTGTGGGAATATGGTGGATTTATCTAGAAACTGATTTTCCCTCCTCGTGCCATACAAAATTTCAATTGTAAATATTGCGTGAGTACTTAAAGGACAATCACCGTTAAAACAGATCTTGAAGTAAGCCAAAATATTATGTTTTATAAACAAGTTGAACACAGTTTGTGTACTCTACAACAGTTTGTGGCTAACAGTCAGTGGAATAGACTCAAGTAGAAATCGAACCAAATATAACGAAATGAATGTTTTGCTTTTACATGTAGTAAGCGAAGTTTGAAGTTGTGGCACAAGTAATAAATTTTATTCATTTCTTGATAATGTCAAAAAGTAGTGAAACTTTCAATCAGAGTTTTAGTTCATTAGTAAACACAGACAATTTAATGATATCAATAGCGTGTGTACAAATAATAAAGGTGTTTATATGAATAAGATAGATAGGACGTCTCTGTTTTTTCAACTGTAAATCATGACAAATAGCTTTCTATAAAATGATTGACGTTTAGCTATAAAATAGCTTGAAGCACATGAGTGAATGCCAGACAAATGAATGTTATCGTTGTAATTTGTTCTAGTGTCAGAGCATACTTCTCAAGCAATGAACTTGTTTGCAGGGACAAATATATATTAAACTTGGATTAATTCATCTTTCATTGATGATATTGTACCAAGCTTTCTCGTACAAACCGAACAAAAACACAAGTTATAGATAGACACTTGTTTATACACAGTTAATTTATCATGAAATTGTCAGAAATTCCAAAATATACTTTACGAGTATTTTATCATGCAATTATTATGTTGTCAACATAGCTAAGATATGCATTTCGATGTATACCGCCGTTATATGACCATACAATGTGTTGCTAAACCCAACAAACAAACAAAGCATTTCGATATCTTGTACATAGTGTAAGAGAAGTTGTAAAGAATGATTCGTCTTTAAACAGAAAAGAAAGTGTATACTCATTAAGCTGAAAAGAAACAAGCCTTATTACTTTAAAGGATAAACATCAGCTTTGTCTAAAAATTCAAATTTAACTATCTATTGCACAAACCCTGAAGACAGAGATTACATAATTTAGCATGATAGCACATTATACCGAATAATCAACGCCACTTGTAGTGAAGCAGGTTTTAGAATTCTATTCAACGTTTAATCGCATTATCCCGCCATGACAATAAAATGTCTAACTGTATAGATATTTCAACAATAGGTATTATCATATCATCTCCATTTGAATGCAAAATGTAACCGTCAAAGTTTCGTATCGTAGAAAAGATTCGTTTCACTCTACACATAAAGTCATTATCATTTTGAATGTCGTTCTGCGTCTTATGTGCCTAATTCCTGACACCAAACATATTGTAACTTTTACCTAGAGAAGACAGTGATTGTTACTAGTCACTGTTGTTACTGTCATGTCAAATATACAAACTATGTGACAGTGATATAATACAAAATGAATTTTAATCTACCCATTAAGCTTCTGATTTTGTATTTGTTAATTGTATTCGGTAAGGAAAAAAGATAAGAACGACAGACTATTAACACGAATAATTTTTATTCTAGAAGAAACCAAAATTGTCACAATATAATGATTAAAATATTTTACACAATTAGAATAAGTTCAACTTTGTATTATGAAATTGAGATGTCAAGACATTTTATATTGGCCTCATACGTATTATGAACTAAAAGAAGTCAACAATCACATATTAGAAGAGGTATCGATAGATCAAAATATCAATATATCAAATAACTTTCATGAAGGTGTAGGTGTCTGAATTCGGCGTATTTAATGTCCTGTATTCAGCTGTACTTTAGGAACATACAAGAAAAAAATGAAACAAAACTGATACAAATGAAACGTCTTGATTTATTTGTTTTTTACGTACCATAGAAATATCTACATTTTGGATAACAAATCACCATGAGACCGAATTATAGTCTGGCCGTCCTAAAATAAGTGATTCAAATCATCGCATTCGAAATATTTGCACTTTGAGTCTAGCCATGATATTGGCGGGAAAAGTAGTGTGATTTATAAAGTGTCTGTACTGGCAACCACTATATATCTTACCACGCTGTGATTAAATTACAATCTAACATACAAACAGATCTTTTAGATTAATCAATTATCAGAACGATAGACAATGAATGTGTTGTTAGAGAACCAATAGAAACGTTGAATAAAACAGATAAAACAATCAGAACTTTTGGTAAGAGATTATTTTGTGTTTTTGTTGAGTAATTGTTTAAGGAAAACATGCAGCAATATTGACAGCCTAAAAGATTAATGACAAGGTGGTATTCGCTGATAAAAATATATTAATGACGTAGCGAGTAAATGAAAGTATTAGCTTTGACGCCGATGTGTTAAATGCAAGTGTGCATTGAATGGTGTTAATATTGGCGTAATAAAATAAGCATTGGGGGAACAATTCGGTATCAATTAATGGATATTTGAACTTGTCCTCCCACACTAGAGAGGTTTCATTTCTTTTAGAGTAAATGTTGACATACATTGCCTTACGCTAAATTAGGAATGAAGTAATTTAGAATCATTAACTTGATTTAATGTGTCCTTTTGAATTATCATCACTACTACGCAAGATGCATCGGTATTTGACATCTTGATACATCGATAGTTTTAGCAGAAGGAATTGCATTAAATTAAGAAAGAGGTATGGTTACCTCTATTTCCGATCAATTACTTTAAAAGGATTTGCTTGCATGAAACCTCCACTATCCATCTCAATGATCTGATCTTTTGTGACCTAAAGACAAGAATAATTATGAGTGTCTGAAATTCAACTTCTGTATTTACTGCAGAAATTATGTGTGTATTAGCAAAGTTTAAATGTTAAGTATTAAAAACAAATCTTGGGAAGTAATTACCCCAGTGAAGTAAATTGCTTTGAAGGGTTTGAACTTTTCGCGAATTTCTCATGCACCAAATAAAATTTATTGCAGTTTAAATTTTACTTTTACATTCTTAATTACTAAAAAATGTGCGCGTTATGAAATATTAATTATATGTAATTGTAATAATATTCAATTATTTTACATGTGCATTGACTTTTTACAACTTTCAGTGAAAATAATTTTAAAGCAACAACAGATAAATCGTAAAAAAATGAAGGAGTCAGTCGAAAATATTTTTTATGAATCAGAAACGCTTTAGAGCTGCGCCAGTTATGTTAAAAATTTTACCAAGTACATCAAACAGTGGTTAAGAAATACGAATCCAATTAATATGCAGACAATTAAAATATCACGCAACTGCAATCGCGATCAGGTGGTTAAAATGCTCAATATCTAATTTGATTACCTAACCTTTTACAGACCATGACTAATAATTTCTTCTTATAGGTTAAAGTAATAAGTAAACGATGACTGGTATTATTGATTAAGCATACATGAAGTTGTTATCAGGGTTGTTTAGTGGTATTAGAACTGATTAATGTTATAAATCAAAATAATACTAAGAATATATGAGATAAAAATGTAAGCAAGCGGAACATATTTGAACAATTCAATTCTATCTATTAACAATATAACTTGATTGTCTTATTTGCATCGGCAATTATCCTACGTACGTACTTAAATCAATACTTTCGATGCATTCGAATGTACAGTTGTTACCCCGCAAACATATCTAAATCATTGAGTACAATTTATTTGAAAACTCCCACCGGAAAGTTTAAAGATGTTTTATTCTGCTTCTGTTCCTATTAACCTTTGTTTTCGAGCACTTCCTCTTGAAATACTGAATCACCATTGCAATTAAAATCACGAATCGCTAATTACGACAAACGAAGTTCAATCAAGAGGTGATATTTGTAGCATTCTAATACAATTCGGGACTACATTAATTTCAATTTTAAATCGGGAAAAGATAATTGTGAAAACCAGCATCATTTGGGAATGTTGATCACACATTTTCTGTTTAAAAACTTTCAGCGAATATATAGTGTCACGTGTATCTTGTAAAACAGAGGCATTGTTTACTAGTTTTAGCAGTAACCCCATCGTTAAACCTCAGATACACATGTATTTAAATGTGTATCTGGAAAACAAGTAATAAACAAATGCGCAATGTGCGTTTGTATAAATACATGTACGTGTTAATGATTGATGCCGAAAACAGCCGTAGTTAAATATGAAGGAATTTGCTTTAATAGAAACATAATGATTAGTTATAAAGTAAAACATGCAACCAAGAATAAATTATACGACTTTGCGCTTGAACGTTACAAACGATTTAGGTAAAGCTAATTATGGCAATCTGATTTCACCCACAATGAACAAAATTTATCACCAGTGTTTTATATACATACATACGCCTTTGAACATATATTCAATATGAAAAGAGTGCTATCCGGAATATAATGATAATAATATCTAAATGCAAAAATAACATTTTTGATGCAAATTCAGCTGTAAAACATGTTCCATGAGCTCGCAGATTTAATGAAATCCGTCATAGCATGGCATAGCATAGCATAGTCATGGTATAGATCATCATATTGTAAAATTTCTTTTAAAAAAAGTTAGGAAAACATCATAAGAATGTTTTAATATGGAGCAAGCTGAAACATGAAATGCTGGCGATCAATTTGACTGTCTGTCGTTTTAAACAATTCCTTGAAACTTATGTGTGGATATAAGTACAATAAGTTCAATACGATACAAGTTCTGAATGAGGTAGGACTATTAATCAAAGTAGTAAACGTTGTTGACAGACAAATAAATGACACCAGTAGCGTTTGAGAGGTATTCTTTGTACATGTTTATTGTACCAGCCAAATAAATAGCATTTTTCGTATTTATTTGATTATAAGGCAAACTTTGCGCGTGAAATATTTGAAGTGTACTTTACTATCGGTACGTTAGTGAATATCAAAAACAAATGGTCAGGATTTCCTTGTAATTATTTGTAAGAAGCAGTGGTCTAGTGGTATGACGCGCGCTTAGGTATCAAGAGATCCCGGGTCGGATCCTCTACTAGGGACATAGCTAATTTCCTTAAGCAAGAAATTAAACTCCAGTTGTTCCACTCCACCCACACGTAAATGGGTACTCTGAGGGAACGCCTGTCTGAGAATTATTTCAGTGATCAGGAGTTATTGTACAAGATTGTAATGTAGGCTGAACATGTATATGGAAGCAGACATTAAACTGAACTTTAACTTTACTTTGGCAGAGAGATTATGGATAACGTAACCTTTTGAAACTTCATTTATTATCATTAATCACAGTCTCTAATGCATTCAATAGTCTGAACAATTAAAGGATAAAATAAAACTGTCGAGATACACAAAGGTTCAGACGACAGTCGCTGTTAAGATTTTTATCCCTTTGCGCAACAAACTATTGGGTAGACATTCGATCTTTACCAACCAAGCATTTATATTTGTCACAAAGGCAATAACTTTCCTTAAGGCAGACAACTTGTTTCAATGACAAGAGTAACACTTATAATGAATTAACAGAAGATCGGTTAAGTGAACTTTTTTAAAAACATAGGAACCAATAAATTAAGAAAACAATCTATATTCATGAACTAATAATCAGCCTACTTACCTTAGTGTTTAGTATTGTTAAGCCATTTACATGTATATGGTTACGAAATATGATAAAAGCCGACTCCTCCACATAAATAAGAACCTAGTATACAATAGTTTGATTACCCTTTAAAGTTTGGAAGACATCTATTTTAGTATAAACAAAATACAACGTCTATGCATAAATAGGTCATTGCAATCTGGTCTTGTAATTAAAACTGGATATAGCATGTATGCAAATTCATTCACAAAACGACAATAATGATATATTACCTATTATACAAGTAAACTTAAGACTTCAGCATATGATATACAAACGTTTTGTCTGTGATAGAGTTAAGCATTGTTCAAAGTAACATTAAACTGACAAAGTCAAGTTCATAGTTAAGTAACACTTGTCAATTAATCCACAGAGAGATCTTACTGTTTCCACACCATTACGGTGTCTCTGAAAGCCATTATTGGTTGAGACTTACGACCAATGTTCACACTTTACATTCTGATGATGTGAGAATGTAAAAGGAAGTTATGTATCTAAGAAAACACTTATTTCCATTTATCACAGAGACTAGATGACAGATTTATCTATTAGTCAGTGTGTCATTGAATGTCATTATATGCCAATGATGTTCAAATGTAATGTTTTAAACTACAATGTGTACTCCATTAACCCTAGTTAGTTGAAAAAGTTAAAGTGCTGTTTCAAGTCTGCTTCTATATACATATTCAGCTGACTTTACAATTGAGTTCGATAATTCCTGATCATTAAAATCACCTTCAGACAGGTGATCCCTCACAATAACTTTCTTGCTAAAGGAAAATAGCAGTGTCCCTAGTGGGGTTCAACCCCGAAACCACTTGATTAAAATGAGTAATCTGTTTAACCAATGCATCACATTTAATATATTTAATATCTTTTCTGACACTTTTATACCAACAAACGAGTAATGTGCAATGGTGTTACATTATATACGAAAATTGCATTGTCTCCTTTATAACACTGAATTGGGAATAACTTCCAATACCTTTCGTGATTACATTCAGTGGTGTTCGTAATAATGAAAACAGACTACATACTCATTTGCTACCAGATAAGAGAGCAATATTCTGTTCATGTTGTATTCCCGATGGTATTTCATTGTCTGTTGTATCAAAAATGCTATTACAGATACTAAATCAGAGTGAGAAAACATTCGTGTTTGTTTTATTGATTACGGGACAATAATGACCTCCTTGTATTTGTCAAAAAGCATGAGGACATACGAAAATGACATGGTCAGCGAATAAAGTAATGTCTTAAGCTAAACGGAAGAAAGTTAATGTCAAGAAGTTGAAATGTTTTACAAAGGATTATAGATTCAGTAAAATTGTCTCCGAAATGCTTTAATGCGTTGCGATCATAGTAATGCTGTTAATACATGTATAAAAGAATACGACTTGTGTATAGTACGTATAAACAAAAGTGACACTGTGATGACCTGCTACTTACAATTTGATAGCAATATTACCATACTGATCTAGAGGACAAGAGTACCGTCAAAGGCTTAAGATAAAACACAGGAAAACTGGGGGAAAAGACGACAATGGAAAGCAAATGAAATACTTAAAAGAGCATTCCAATCTCTCTGACAATTATATTTGGCTTAATCACCGGATCATAGAAAATTGATTCTAGAATTGCTGAGTTAGGGCTACACATATTGTAACAACATATCAATTTATTCCTGATGTAATCAGTTATCTATGCCTCCAGAACTGATGGTAATACTTGTATAATTGATACATTTCTGATAATTTCCTAATTCGCCCAGAGTAAGCAATACAATTAATCCCTGTGTAATAATAAACATCATCGCATTCATATGCTTTAATTTAGTATTCAAAACGAAAGAGTGAACACCCTTATACACGAAAAACAATTTGAACTATAAACTGTGAATGAAACCAATATGTCTTTGGAAACAGACTCCGTCAAATGGTCGAATGACATGCGCTCGAGTCTCTTTTAAGGTTATTATCACATTCAAACTCAAGATAAACATTTACGGACGATTTCTACATTTTATTTTTGACAACAGATTTTTTTGATTTTTTGATATTTTGTAGAATGGACCATGACTAATTCACTGGTGAAGAAAAAACATAGGTCACCGAACTCGTTTTTCACAAACTGACCACCAATTGACCATGTCCAGGCAAAGATTTGAAGCTCTATTTCTAAGCTAATCTGAGCCCCCAATGTAATTATAAACAGCAAGAAAAAACAAAACAAATGACATGCTATAATCTTTTTTATTTCACAACACATACTTAGTCTAAAAGTAGCTTTTACAAAGAAACATTTTATTTGTACAACCAATATCTTTTCTATAATTTGGTGTTTTTTAAAGATAATGCCTAAAAAGTTTAGAACAATTTTTACTAAAAATTCTATACATTTTTTGTCTAAAAATAGAATTTAAAGAAAACTGGACAACAGAATTTTTTTTAAAATCTTAATATGTTAAAGAAAAATGTTTCTTCAGCATAAATAAATGAAAAAAATGTTGGGTCACCGAACTCGTTTTGTGGTAAAATTGCCATGTGTAACCCCTTATATATTGAAAAATATGTGATATTTTCACAGAAAATATAACTTCATTAAAATGTTACAAAATGTGATTGCTTTGGTAAGTCTTATTTTGATATCTGGTTTGAAGTGTAAAATACTCATATCAATAGCAAAATGATACAGTTCTTACAGATAAAAATCATAAATCGTGAAGAAATTAAATGAACATTATGAACCTTACCCCACCCAACTTTTTTCAACATTAAAGTGCAAAAATGAAAATATGATGTCTTCTCATAATCCAAACATACAGAAAGTATCTTATTTATAAGATACAGAACAGACATGGTAATTTTGAACTTGTGTATCATTTCAACAGTTTTCTAGTTGCCATGGTAACTGAATGGTCATTTTTCAGATCATAGATTCACCCCCCGGAACGAATCTGGACAAGCCCCTGCAGTTCAGTCTAAACATTGTCTACATTATAAACTTGCATTAAATTCTTGGCCAAGAATATTCAGACATAAGGGGTTACACTATAACATTTTGCTTATTTCCCAATATGCTTCGAACATCGAAACATGCAGCATATAAATTGAAACATGAAAAGAAAAAAACGTTATTTACGTTCTGAAATGTCCATTGTCGTCGACCCTTACCAGTTCGTTTCTGACGTCAAATTTAGGTCTTAAAACAATAACAGACATAAAGTAAAACGATATACATAAACTTTAATACCTACCTAATTAAATACCACCAGCATTAATATTTTACAATGAGTGAGTTATCTAAATTTCGACTCGTAAACTCGCTGGGTAACGTCCGAAAACCGCGCATTTACGAGTCAGAAAGCAAATGGCGTACGCCAATATGAGGGAATTTATCTACTTTGGAAGAAATAAGAGTGAGTTCCCTTGTTTACATGAAATGTTAAGTTAACGGACGGAAGTTTTTTGCGGATTTTTAATTGAAAACTTCCCAGAACACTACTCTATATCGAAATAACTTTTTGTATCAGCGTTGACGTCGTTTTTGAAACATGCGCAGAACGATGCGCACAAAAAAACTACCGAAATCGTCCTTAACTCATTTTATTATAGAGAATATATAGTTTAAATCACAATTATGTTTATAAACAAATTTAAAAAAGCATAGGACTTTGCTCTAATGCCTTCTGTTTCTTTTTCCATAGGGAAACGTGTATAAGTTTATTATAAAAGCAATTTTGTTTAAGGACATTTTATATTGCAGGTTATAGCTACATCTTTCTACGTTCTGTTAAATCATTCAATTGTAGAAAACCTACGCATTAAATCATTATCGTAAAATTCAATTAAGTTATGTCTGCTTGTGTAATAGAAAGTACATCTAGACTGATAATAAGAAAAAGTGGTAGTACTTTATACAGTCAATATAACAATTACGATGTCTGAAGTAGTTATCAACATCTATATTTACGGCTTCTCACCATATTTAATGACTTTTTCGTCTTTGAAAAAAGACCTTGGTTAAAAACGGACGTTTGTCTATATTTGTACATCATGGCTAATTATGTCTTTATAAAGAAACAATAAATATATAACAATACCTTTGTGGGAATCTTTATACTTAGTATTTACAAATCTTATTTTATAGAATTAAAAAAAAATTTATCAATCAATTCCTTTATTCTCTGACTATGACTAAAATTAACATATTTATAGCATAACAGGCAATCAGTGATAAGATGGTCCTCTTAAACAAGTTAACAAAACAGAACACATAATTTTGTGATAGAGTCACATTTATGGAGTATAGTTTTTGTCCTTGGTCGATGCAAAATTAAAAACATCAGTATTTTAAAGACCGTGACACTTTTATAAAAGAAGAAAAGAAAAAAATATTTAAGTCACTTGTCACTCACAATGTCAAATGTCAAATGCAACTACATTTTGTTCGTTATTTAAATGAAGTAACCCTTGAGTATTCTTGTTTCAATGCTTTAATGTCACTGAAAGTTTTTTACTCTTGAGCAACGACAAAACAACCTTTTCGTTAATCTCTGCACGATGTTTTACTCACTAGCGTGCTAAACAACAGACATTAATCAACTACAACTATCGTCGATAAGCTACAAGCATCTGCCAGTTAGTACGATACAGAAAATATGCTACTGTTTTTGTACTTTATGGTTCGCTCTTTGGTTGCCTGTCACTATTCTGTATGTTAGCAGTGAGCAAGATATTATCTTATATTTGTTTAATAAAACATAACTTTGAAGCAGAACTACTATATTATTGGAATAACGTCACATAACAAAGCATAAGGATGACAAAGGTATAAGACAAATAATTAAAGAAATGTGCAGGTACCTATCTAAAATGTACCTGTGAACAATACAGACTTTCCAAAACGACTAATGTGATCAATGGCGTGTCGATTATAATAGTACAAATATAATAAGTGATAGCGGAAATAATTATGTACTTAGAAATCATAAAAATATCCGTTTTCATAAACGTTTAATCCACTAATGTAAGCTTTTAACATTTTCTCTACTTTACGTACTACTTCAATGAATATGCTAATTTTAATACCTTCCTCAGTAATAAAATTGTAACATTTGTATTTATATTTAAATTAGTATTGAACAAACATTATCAATGTACTAACGTAGTGGGAAACTACTCAGAATATCAAATAACTTAGCAACGCTTAAGATGTTCTGAATTCAAAATCAAATTTCGTTAAGTGGCCACATCGGAAAATGTTCAACAATTTACATTTTATCTCTTGTATATCATCGTGATACAATAACAGCTAAGTCATTAAAACACTTGTACCTACATTAATCTGTGCTAAGTTATCTTTATCCATTATACGGCATTAGACCTTGTAACCTTCTATTCTAGTCAATAAGAACATTTTGTGGCAGTACAAAGATGTTTTTTTTTCAATATATGGTTTCGTTTTGTAACAGCATAGAACGATATTAACATTATCAAACTGTGCTGAGTAATGACAGTTGTTAAACTTCGATCATTTGTTCCTAGTATGATTAAAAAGTGGTATTTATTCAACTTGAACTTGTTTATAAAAATTATTGAAGCAATATTACAACATCATAGATATGAAATTGCAATAGGCATTTTAAGATATATGTAAAACCTTCTTTTCAATCTGGCATAGTTCGGATCATAACATTTGAGGAAATATTAGATTTCAAGACACCTTCTTCCCTTGTACTAAACGGTTATCAAAATTCAATCTTTGGGTACAAGCAAATGTCTTAGTAAGCAAAGGTAATTGTTATATTAAAATGTATCATTCTTTAAAAGTTATCGTACAATATTGAACTTCAAATAACAAAAGAAACCAATCATGTCTATGCTGACCAAATTAGTGGCATCTTCCAACAATACAAACACTAATTAGGGATTGCAGAAATTGTTCTATCTCATTTGCAGAGGTTTCATAACTACATAATTATGGGGTTGTTAATAACTCTGTAAGTATGTAATGTCTTCATGCAAAATAACACTGTCTATGTCTATTGCAGAAAAGATAAACAATATACTACATCAGTAGCATTTTGTTCGAAATGGTGAAAGTTAATAAACGTATTATAGTATCTAAAGTAGGTATATCTTGTAATTGATGCATAATTTTGTTCCAACGAATAACCTAAAAGAGAAATGTCCAATATTATACCACAGATAATAGACTTTAAAAAAGTATTTTCGTTATACCAAATATCATAACATTACTTGTCAGCAAGATCAATATCACAAATGTTTTATGTAACTAATTACTGTAGTCAATTTCTTAAGTGCGCTTCCCGTTTTTTATAACATCGAGAGAGACAAAATTCTTATTATGTTAACAACTAAAAAGTTTCGTTCTGAAGAGACGCAAGCAGTAATATAAGCGTGCTAGTAAATCCAAACCGTAACCTCATGTCAAAGTACACAAAATAACATGGTGATAAAAACAATGCTACTTTTGTTTCAACTCATGCAGATCAAATTATTCATGGTATTACTGACAAGATGATATCAACAAAACAAAAAGAATCTCATCAGCTAATTTGGCACATTTCAACTTTTGATTGATGAGAAAAAACGAACGTTTTGTAATCTTTGTAATCATTTTTTTCAATGTAAAGAAACAACTGATTAATATGTTCATTGCTCCAGATTTGGAAAAAATAATAAATGCATTAATTATAGAATTGAAAAAGTGTCTTTTTCTTAGAAGTTATTAAAATATTTTTTTTAATTGGTAGTTCTTAAACATAGCCAAACACAATTAACTTAACATGGCATACAGTGCAGATCAGATGAACAACAAAGTGTTTATGAAAAGGTTTTATATACTACTACTTCAGGCACAACTACATTTAAACAAATTATACAAACAACTAAGTCGAAAAAGCCAAAAGAAAAAAGTAACTATTTCATCTACTAATTTCAATATGTTCATTTACCAAAGTATAAAGTAAATTGCTATATATAAGACAAATTTTCTAATTATCATGTTTATCGAACTTTTGACAAAAGTTATTTTTCATTCATCCACATGCATGGTTTTACGGGACCGAATAAATTAAATGAGAAAACGCCTCTTATGAATGTCTTCTCTTTTAACTAAATACCCTTGGAATCAAACTAATTCGTTGTTTCCTCGGGCGAGAAACATTATCTTTGTTTCATTATTAGTATTGCCTACTACTTAATGGTCATCTAACGAGAAATTAAAAAAAACTAAAATTCTCTTCCTTATCAAGATATAAACGTTAATCTAAAATGAACTGTGGTATAGCTTAACCATGCTATAAATAAATAATTTGCCTCACAGCATAACAATAAAAAAGTCCACAGGAGTGAAAAAGGATCTCCTATTCAACATGAAAAACTACAAGCCCTGAGAAAATTTCATCAACAATGCTAATATAACAACATTTTTTTAAACTTTTTACCACAAGAAAAATCACATCATTTCCATCTCATCTCAGAACGGTAATGACTTTTCATCAGCTTTCAAATGAAGGATCAGTATAGAAGATGGAACATCTTATCTAGGTTCCGGATTTCTGTTAACGAATCTAGAGTTTAATACTAAACTATCGTTATACAATACAAAACAAAAACATATTAGTGGAACTATTGTAAGATGTTCAATCATAGTCTAAGAGATTTTATCACAATTTTTTAGTCAGAAGAGCTATATTTTTTTAAGTTAACCTATGGCATTATAATGAATCGAAAACTTGTTTTTATCGTAAAAATAAGGAAATCACACTTCATCACTGGCATGTTTTTCTTGACTATTTTTATCATACAAGACAGTTCAGTGGAAACCAATATCATTTATATTATGATGTTATACTGCTTGAAAAAAATGCATTGATTTTATATCATTAATTATATTATCGTTTTGTAAGACAGACAATTTGTTAATCCATTTTGACAATTTAGAATTTATTGTATTGTGTTGTTTTTGTATAGATTAAATCTTTGAAAATAAAGTTGCAACAAGAAGTCATTAACTATTTTACATACAAAATCCCTGTCAGTAGGGCAAAAACAGAAATAAATTGCATGTAAAAACAGATCATCGAAAACGATAAAGCAGTTCTGGCAATCATTGAAGTTGGGATAAAGGTTTACAAAATGATAAGTATATTAAATGCTGATTTCGATATTTTCTTCCGAATTCCATGTTAAATAAGGTTTACATGTTTACTTCTACCAAAAGCGCATTTAAGGACCCAACTCGTTCTAAAGAGAAGTCATAGATTGAAATACATTTAAGACGAGGAATGAACCAAACATTTTTCAATTTATTTCTATCTCTATATTCTGTGAAAAACAAGAAAAGCTTGGTAATATAATAAATTCGTATCGGATTTCAACAGTTTCCTCATCTGAGTTTTATTCTAAACATGATTCACAAAAAGGAAATAGATGAATGTATTCTCATCTTTCACATAGCATATTCAGGAACCATACACAATGAATTAGATACATCACTAGAGAAATACATTCTTCTCAGTGCCAAAGTAGGCGCGGATTCCCAAATAAAGTCAAATAACATTTTAAACTGCAAAAGGCCATGTTAAGAAAACATGCAATAAAAGTGTTTGGCAACAAGGATACGATTTATATTAAAGTTAAGTAACAAAATGCATCGTGTACATCTTCTTTCGTGATGGTGCTACATATGTTTGCTTTAATTTTCTAAAGAGTATTAAAAAAAGTTAGGAAAACATCATAAGAATGTTTTAACATGGAACAAGCTAAAACATGAAATGCTGGCTATCAATTGACTGTCTGTCGTTTTAAACTATTCCTTGAAACGTATGTGTGGATATAAGTACAGTTAGTTCAATACGATACAAGTTCTGAATGAGGTAGGACTATTAATTAAAGTATTAAACCTTGTTGACAGACAAATAAATGACACCAGTAGCGTTTGTAGACATAATAGAAAGGTGTTCTTAGAAGACAGATAATACATTCTTGTTTTACAACAGTTTACTATTTCTTTAATGTGACTGATGTTTATCTTTAAGATGTATTCTTTGTACATGATTATTGTATCAGCCAAATAAATAGCATTTTTCATATTTATTTGATTATAAGGCAAATGCATGTGAAATATTTAAGTGTACTTTACTATCGATACGTTAGTGCATATCAAAAACAAATGGTCAGGACTTTTTGTAATTATCTAAAAGGATCAATGGTCCAGTGGTATGACGCGCGCTTAGGTATCAAGAGATCCCGGGTTGGATACCCCACTAGTGACATAGCTAATTTCCTTGAGCAAAAAATTAAACTGCAATCGTCCCACTCCACCCACACGTAAATGGGTGCCATTAGGGAACGCCTGTCTGAGAATTATTTCAGTGAAAAGGAGTTATTGTACAAGATTGTAATGTAGGTTGAACATGTATATGGAAGCAGACATTAAACTGAACTTTAACTTTAATTTGGCAGAGAGATTATGGATAACGTAACCTTTTGAAACTTCATTTGTTATCATTAATCACAGTCTCTAATGCATTCAATAGTCTGAACAATTAAAGGATAAAATAAAACTGTCGAGATACACAAAGATTCAGACGACAGTCGCTGTTAATATTTTTATCCCTTTGCGCAACAAACTATTGGATAGACATTCCATCTTTACCAACCAAGCATTTTTATCCGTCACAAAGGCAATAACTTTTCTTTAGGCAGACAACTTGTTTCAATGATAAGAGTAGCACTTAGAATGGATTAACAGAAGACTTAGGTTTAAGTGAACTTTTTAAAGACATAGGAACCAATGAATTAAGAAAACAATCTATATTTATTAACATTTATTAACTAATATTCATTCTACTTACCTTAGCGTTTAACATTGTTAAGCCATGTACATGTATATGGTTACGGAATATGATAAAAGCCACCTCCTCTAGATAAATAAGAACCTAGTAAACAAGAATTTGATGATCCACTAAAATCTGGAAGACATCTATTTTAGTATAAACAAAATACAACGTCTATGCATGAATAGGTCATTGCAATCTGGTCTTGTAATTAAAACTGGATATAGCATGTAGGCAAATTCATTCACAAAACGACTGTAATGATATATTACTTATTATACGAGTAAACTTAAGACTTCAGCATATGATATACAAACCTTTTGTCTGTAATAGAGTTAAGCACTGTTCAAAGTAACATGTCTGATTCTAGATCCAGGGGTATTAAACTGACAAAGTCAAGTTCAAAGTTAAGTAACACTTGTCAATTAATCCGCAGAGAGCTCTTACTGATTCCATACCATTATGGTGTCTCTGAAAGCCATTATTGGTCGAGACTTACGACCAAAGTTCACACTTTACATTCTGATGATGTAAGAATGTAAAAGGAAGTTATGTATCTAAGAAAACACTTATTTCCATTTATCACAGAGACTAGATGACGGATTTATCTATTAGTCAGTGTGTCATTAAATGTCAATATATGTCGATGAAGTTCAAATGCAATGTTTTAAACTACAATGTGTTCTCCATTAACCCTAGTTAGTTGAAAAAGTTAAAGTGCTGTTTCAAGTCTGCTTCTATATACATATTCAGCTGACTTTACAATTGAGTTCGATAATTCCTGATCATTGAAATCACCTTCAGGCAGGTGATCCCTCACAATAACTTTCTTGCTAAAGGAAATTAGCAGTGTCTCTAGTGTGGTACGAACCCGAGACTTCTTGATTAAAATGAGTGATCTGTTTAACCGATGCATCACATTTAATATATTTAATAACTTTTCTGACACTTTTATACCAACGAACGAGTAATGTGCAATGATGTTTCATTATATACGAAAATTGCATAGTCTCCTTTGTAACACTGAATTGGGAATAACTTTCAATACCTTTCGTGATTACATTCAGTGGTGTTCGTAATAATGAAAACAGACTACATACTCATTTGCTGCCAGATAAGAGAGCAATATTCTGTTCATGTTGTATTCCCGATGGTATTTCATTGTCTGTTGTATCAAAAATGCTATTATAGATACTAAATCAGAGTGAGAAAACATTCGTGTTTGTTTTATTGATTACGGAACAATAATGATATCTTTGTATTTGTCAAAAAGCATGAGGACATACGAAAATGACAGGGTCAGCGAATAAAGTAATGTCTTAAGCTAAACAGAAGAAAGTTAATGTCAAGAAGTTGAAATGTTTTACTAAGGATTATAGGTTCAGAAAAATTGTCTGCGAAATGCTTTAATGTGTTGCGATCATAGTAATGTTGTTTATGCATGTATAAAAGAATACGACTTGTGTATAGTACGTATAAAAAAGTGACAATGTGATGACTTGCTGCTTACAATTTGATAGCAATATTACCATACTGATCTAGAGGACACGAGGACAAGAGTACCGTCAAAGGCTAAAGATAAAACACAGGGAAACTGGGGGAAAAGACGACAATGGAAAGCAAATGAAATATCTAAAAGAGTATTTCAATCTCTCTGACAATTATATTTGGCTTAATCACCGGATCATATAAAATTGATTCTAGAATTGCTGAGTTTGGGCTACACATATTGTAACAACATATCAATTTATTCCTGATGTAATCAGTTATCTATACCTCCAGAACTGATGGTAATATTTGTATAATTGATACATTTCTGATAATTTCCTAATTCGCCCAGAGTAAGCAATACAATTAATCCCTGTGTAATAATAGAATATCGTCGCATTCATATACTTAAATTTAGTATTCAAAACGGAAGAGTGAACACCCTTATACACGAGAAACAATTTGAACTATAAATTGTGAATGAAACCAATATGTCTTTGGAAACAGACTCCGTCAAGTGGTCGAATGACATGCGCTCGACTCTCTTTTAAGGTTATTATCACATTCAAACTCAAGATAAACATTTAACTCATTTTATTATAGAGAATATATAGTTTAAATCACAATTATGTTTATAAACAAATTTTAAAAAAGCATAGGACTTTGCTCTAATGCCTTCTGTTTCTTTTTCCATAGGGAAACGTGTATAAGTTTATTATAAAAGCAATTTTGTTTAAGGACATTTTATATTGCAGGTTATAGCTACATCTTCCTACGTTTTGTTAAATCGTTCAATTGTAGAAAACATACGCATTAAATCATTATCGTAAAATTCAATTAACTTAAGTTATGTCTGCTTATGTAATAGAAAGTACATCTAGACTGATAATAAGGAAAGTGGTAGTACTTTATACAGTCAATATAACAATTACGATGTCTGAAGTAGTTATCAACATCTATATTTACGGCTTCTCACCATATTTAATGACTTTTTCGTCTTTGAAAAAAGACCTTGGTTAAAAACGGACGTTTGTCTATATTTGTACATTATGGCTAACTATGTCTTTATAAAGAAGCAATAAATATATAACAATACCTTTGTGGGAATCTTTATACTAAGTATTTACGGATCTTATTTTATAAAATTAAATAAAAATTTATCAATCAATTCCCTAATTCTCTGACTATGACTAAAATAAACATATTTAAAGCATAACAGAAAAGCAGTGCTGGTCCTCTTAAGCAAGTTAACAAAATATTTCATTTTATTTTATTTATTGTAGTTAACGCCGTGTCAACACATTTTAGGTCATTTCACGGCGTCCAGCGCACCTAACCTAGCTTTCCTGGACCATTGTCTATAACCAGTACTCACCTACACTTCCACAAGCCCGAAAACTTCTCCATATTATCTAATCAATGGTGGAAAATCGACATTATTGTCAAATTTTCATGGAAGGGTATAACCTCCCCGGGTGAGATTCAAACCCGCACCTTCTCGGGCACGAGTATCCAAATCCCGGCGCGCTACCAACTGCGCTATCGACCCGGGTTTAAGTTAACAAAACAGGCACATAATTTTGTGATAGAGTCGCATTTATGGAGTTTAGTTTTTGTCCTTGGCCGATGCAAAATTAAAAACACCAGTATTTTAAAGACCGTGACATTTTTATAAAAGAAGAAAAGGAAAAAAAATATTAAAGTCACTTGTCACTTACAATGTCAAATGCAACTACATTTTGTTCGTTACTTAAATGAAGTAACCCTTGAGTATTCTTGTTTCAATGCTTTAATGTCACTGAAAGTTTTTACTCTTGAGCAACGACAAAACAACTTTTTCGTTAATCGCTGCACGATGTTTTACTCACTAGCGTGCTAAACAACAGACATTGATCAACTACAACTACCGTCGATAAGCTACAAGCATCTGCCAGTTAGTACGATACAGAAAATATGCTACTGTTTTTGTATTTTATGGTTCGCTCTTTGGTTGCCTGTCACTATTCTGCATGTTAGCAGTGAGCATGATATTATCTTATATTTGTTTAATAAAACATAACATCGAAGCAGAACTACTATATTATTGGAATAACGTCACATAACAAAGCATATAGATGCTTAAGTATGACAAAGGTATAAGACAAATAATTAAAGAAATGTGCAGGTACCTATCTAAAATGTACCTGTGAACAATACAGACTTTCCAAAACGACTAATGTGATCAATGGTGTGTCGATTATAATAATACAAATATATAAAAGTGATAGCGATAGCGGAAATAATTATTTACTTAGAAATCATAAAAATATCCGTTTTCATAAACATTTAATCCACTAATGTAACCTTTTAACATTTTCTCTACTTTACGTACTACTTCAATGAATATGCTAATTTTAATAACTTCCTCAGTAATAAAATTGTAACATTTGTATTTATATTTAAATTAGTATTGAACAAACATTATCAATGTACTAACGTAGTGGGAAACTACTCAGAATATCAAATAACTTAGCAACGCTTAAGATGTTCTGAATTCAAAATCAAATTTCGTTAAGTGGCCACATCGGAAAATGTTCCACAATTTACATTCTATCTCTTGTATATCATCGTGATACAATAACAGCTAAGTCATTAAAACACTTGTACCTACATTAATCTGTGCTAAGTTATCTTTATCCATTATACGGCATTATACCTTGTAACCTTCTATTCTAGTCAATAAGAACATTTTGTGGCAGTACAAAGATGTTTATTTTTCAATATATGGTTTCGTGTTGTAACAGCATAGAACGATAGAAACATTATTAAACTGTGCTGAGTAAGAACAGTTGTTAAACTTGATCATTTGTTCCTAGTATGATTAAAAAGTGGTATTTATTCAACTTGAACTTGTTTATAAAAATTATTGAAGCAATATTACAACATCATAGATATGAAATTGCAATAGGCATTTTAAGATATATGTAAAACCTTCTTTTCAATCTGGCATAGTTCGGATCATAACATTTGAGGAAATATTAGATTTCAAGACACCTTCTTCCCTTGTACTGAACGGTTATCAAAACTCAATCTTTGGGTACAAGCAAATGTCCTAGTAAGCAAAGGTAATTGTTATATTAAAATGTATCATTCTTTAAAAGTTATCGTACAATATTGAACTTCAAATAACAAAAGAAACCAATCAGGTCTATGCTGACCAAATTAGTGGCATCTTCCAACAATACTTACAATAATTAGGGATTGCAGAAACCGTTCTACCTCATTTGCAGAGGATTCATAACTACATAATTATGGGGTTGTTAATAACTCTGTAATTATGTAATGTCTTCATGCAAAATAACACTGTCTATGTCTATTGCAGAAAAGATAAACAATATACTACATCAGTAGCATTTTGTTCGAAATGGTGAAAGTTAATAAACGTATTATACTATCTAAAATAGGTATATTTTGTAATTGATGCATAATTTTGTTCCAACGAATAACCTAAAAGAGAAATGTCCAATATTATACCACAGATAATAGACTTTAAAAAAGTATTTTCGTTATACCAAATATCATAACATTACTTGTCAGCAGGATCAATATCACAAATGTTTTATGTAACTAATTACTGTAGTCAATTTCTTAAGTGCGCTTTCCGTTTTTTATAACATCGAGAGAGACAAAATTCTTATTATGTTGACAACTAAAAAGTTTCGTTCTGAAGAGACGCAAGCAGTAATAAAAGCGTACTAATGAATCCAAACCGTAAGCTCTCGTCAAGGTACAGAAAAATAACATGGTGATAAAAACAATGCTACTTTTGCTTCAACTCATGCAGATCAAATAATTCATGATATTACTGACAAGATGATATCAACAAAACAAAAAGAATCTCATCAGCTAATTTGGCACATTTCAACTTTTGATTGATGAGAAAAAAACGAACGTTTTGTAATCTTTGTGATAAATTATTTCAATGTAAAGAAACAATTGATTAATATGTTCATTGCTCCAGATTTCGAAAAAAAATAAATGCATTAATTATTGAATTGAAAAAGTGTCTTTTTCTTAGAAGTTATTAAAATATTTTTTTAATTGGTAGTTCTTAAACATAGCCAAACACAATTAACTTAACATGGCATACAGTGCAGATCAGATGAACAACAAAGTGTTTATGAAAAGGTTTTATATACTACTACTTCAGGCACAACTACATTTAAACAAATTATACAAACAACTAAGTCGAAAAAGCCAAAAGGAAAAAGTAACTATTTCATCTACTAATATCAATATGTTCATTTACAAAAGTATAAAGTAAATTGATATATATTAGACAAATTTTCTAATTATCATGTTTATCGAACTTTTGACAAAAGTTATTTTTCATTCATCCACATGCATGGTTTTACTGGACCGAATAAATTAAATGAGAAAACGCCTCTTATGAATGTCTTCTCTTTTAACTAAATACCCTTGGAATCAAACTAATTCGTTGTTTCCTCGGGCGAGAAACATTATCTTTGTTTCATTATTGGTATTGCCCACTTCTTAATGGTCATCTAACGAGAAATGAAAAAAAACAACTAAAAATTCTCTTCGTTATCAAGATATAAACGTTAATCTAAAATGAACTTTTGTATAGCTTAACCATGCTATAAATAAATAATTTGCCTCACAACATAACAATGAAAATGTCCACAGGTTGGAAAAAGGATCTCCTGTTCAACATGAAAAACTACAAGCCCTGAGAAAATTTCATCAACAATGCTAATATAACACTATGTTTTAAACTTTATACCACAAGAAAAATCACATCATTTCCATCTCATCTCAGAACGGTAATGACTTTTCATCAGCTTTCGAATGAAGGATCAGTATAGAAGATGGAACATCTTATCTAGGTTCCGGATTTCTGTTAACGAATCTAGAGCTTAATACTAAAATATCGTTATACAATACAAAACAAAAAACATATTAGTGGAACTATTGTAAGATGTTCAATCATAGTCTAAGAGATTTTATCACAAATTTTTTTGACAGAAGAGCTATATTTTTTAAAGTTAACCTATGGCATAATAATGAATCGAAAACTTGTTTTTATCGTAAAAATAAGGAAATCACACTTCATCACTGGCATGTTTTTCTTAACTATTTTTATCATACAAGACAGTTCAGTGGAAACCAATATCATTTATATTATGATGTTATACTGGTTGAAAAAAATGCATTGATTTTATATCATTAATTATATTATCGTTTTGTAAGACAGACAATTTGTTAATCCATTTTGACAATTTAGAATTTATTGTATTGTGTTGTTTTTGTATAGATTAAATCTTTGAAAATAAAGTTGCAACAAGAAGTCATTAACTATTTTACATACAAAATTCCTGTCAGTAGGGCAAAAAACATAAATAAATTGCATGAAAAACAGATCATCGAAAACGATAAAGCAGTTCTGGCAATCATTGAAGTTGGGATAAATAATTACAAAATGATACGTATATTAAATGCTGATTTCGATATTTTCTTCCGAATTCCATGTTAAATAAGGTTTACATGTTTACTTCTACCAAAAACGCATTTAAGGACCCAACTCGTTCTAAAGAGAAGTCATAGATTGAAATACATTCAAGACGAGGAATGAACCAAACATTTTTCAATTTTATCTGTCTCTATATTCTGTGAAAAAAAAACAAGAAAAGCTTGGTAATATAATAAATTCGTATCTGATTTCAACAGTTTCCTCATCTGAGTTTTATTCTAAACATGATTCACAAAAAGAAAATAGATGAATGTATTCTCATCTTTCACACAGCATCTCCAGGAACCATACACAATGAATTAGATACGTCACTAGAGAAATACATTCTTCTCAGTGCCAAAGTAGGCGTGGATTCCCAAATAAAGTCAAATAACATTTTAAACTGCAAAAGGCCATGTTAAGAAAACATACAATAAAAGAGTTTGGCAATAAGGATACGATTTATATTAAAGTTAAGTAACAAACTGCATCGTGTATATCTTCTAATGTGATGGTGCTACATATGTTTGCTTTAATTTTCTTCAGAGTATTAACTTAGCCAAACTAATCATCTGATTAAAACGTGTGTTCAAGATGTGATCCGACATGAATGACAGTTCTTACATAATCACCATTGAAGTTACTCTAGAGCTACGTATAACAACGTAAAAGACATCATTATGACAACACGCAAGTGCTTAATTGCTAATTGTATAGGTTACCATTACATGGATAACGTAGAACTTTCCTGAGTGACAACTTATAGTGAAAAGTCAAAACGAAACGGACAAGTTATGTATATAGACGCCAAGAGAATTTGGGTCAGACGTCACTTTGATATTTCAGTCGATTACTTAAGATTTTACATGTATGACAGACTCCGATTCTGCAAAAACAGAAATTGAAATTATAAGTACTTATTTGATGACTTTAGTGCATACATGAGATATAACTAATTTTAGAAATGCTAAGAACAGCAACATCTTTCTCATGATGTACTTTTTATGGCTAAAGATAATTGTTAAGACAAAAACTATGTCCTCTACATTTGGATCTGTGGTAAACATTCAATAAATCAGAGAATACACTTTTCTTTGTCATTGTTTTTTAATTCTACATGGGATTTCTAACAATTTCAGTGTGAAGAAGGGAAACATTCGTATTTTGCATTTAAATTGGTATTCAAATCATATTAGCAACGCTTTCATTTAGTTGGAAAATATTCTGAATATCACATCACTACAGATACACTCAAGGTGCTCTCATTCCTAATCAAATTTCTCCATCAGAAAATGTTTAGAATTTGCATTTAGGAATGACTCAATCATTTTGATTCAATGCGAGTATCGTTATGTTCATCAGTACATCCAATTTGATACAGATCATTATCTTTTAAATGTTTCATGGAAGATCTGATGCCCAGTTCACTATTAAACTTCAATAGGCTAGTAAGCGTTAATATCATTCATGAATTTCTTCTTAAACTATATATTTTACTTTATGTGTAAATATTTGTTTTCTTAAGGCATAAACATATTATATGTGAAATTACCAAAGTTTCATTAAGAATTCTTCACAATTCTTTGGTCTCTATGTTCCTTCATTCATAGATAGAAATTTTACTATCGGTTCTGAAGCAATATATAGAAATATAATTTTAAATAGTTGTACGTATGGAAATAACATATCAGTTTATATAAAAGATAGCAAAACATGATTCCGATCAGGTGTGTACACAAACAATATGTTTGGTAGACTAATACTAAAACGTTAACACAAAAAATTATAGTTAGAAAAAAGAAATCTAATACTAAAATGATTTGTATTGACTGTAAATTAAGAAAAACAATAACTCTAATTCAGGTAAAGGTTCTGCATCTTTCTTAACTATATGTCATCTACCGCGTCTTGTTTTCTTAACACTCAATGAGATAATGGTTGCCAATTCTTCCCATTGTCTGAAGTATATATATTACCAAATAAGTACATCGAACAGTGTAATTATATAATGTCTTAAAGACCATAAATGAGCAATAACTTTGTCTATGTCTGTAACAGAAAAGCTATATTATATGTTATAACTATATAAGAAGTATTTTATTTCTAAATAAAGAACATCGATGTACGTATTACGCTGTCTGAAGCAGCAATGTCTTATATTCTCAACTTTTAACGATTTATCATCTTGAGAAAGTCTGACAGTGTTACATTTATTTGAATTATCATTTGAAGATAACATATGTCGACAAAATACACCCTTTACTGGTCGGTTGACTCACAAAATATTCAATTTATACAATTAAGTTTGGACAATGTGTTATGAAACAGTTTCTATCATTTTCAAGTTCTCGCCCTTGCTCAATCCCTGTAACTTAATAAGTGTTAGATTTTATTGGTTAAAAGACATAATTGAATGAATGACTGTTGTTGTTATTGATGAAACTTAAAAACCTAATGACTTAGCTAGCATAGGCATTGTGCTTTGTTTTGAAAGTTAAAAACATCGAACATGTGTATAATTGGCATTAGTATGACAATTTGTCTTGTTACCTTGCCTATTGTGACAAAATTAGTGAAGCAAGTACATATAGTTGCTGAAATCGTTTACACGTGACTTGTATATTTTAGGTAAATATGCCTCATCTTTCATGACACCATGACTGTGTGGGAGAATTAAAAGATGTAAAAAAATGTATACAATATTAAAATATTCTAAGCGTCGACAAACAATCCTATGTAAATATAGCAATAAGAACAAATTATATTAAAGCAATAAATAATGTAAACCATGAAAAGCAATTAAATATTTAGAAAGTAATGTTCGATTGAGAGAATTAATTTTTATACATATAATTTTACGCAAGAAAATAAAATTTTCATTTAATATCTAGGAATTCATGACACGGGAGTAGGCGATACTGTTTTTAACACAAAAGACAAGTGTCAAATGTGAGTGGAAATTTTATCATTCAAGCACAATAAAAATTGGAAATGGAAAATGTGTTCGTATGAAATGTGATGTTGATGAAACAAATTGTTAAAGAATGACAAAAATAATTTATATATTAATGGCACTACGTTTACATCATATAACTTGGTTATTTTATCAAAGCTTTTACGCATTTTGTACTGTTCGTCCTTGAAACTATCGGTATTATTTTATAATTTTATAACTTATTCTTCTGGTAATATTGTCTTATAGGACCTTTGATGACCCATCCCTTAAATGTGACTAATTCGTCTTGACATAAAAGGGTTTTTAATTTATTTTTTTAAATTGTTAATATAACATACCGTTTGTGTTTTAATTATCATACAGACCACTGTCATGTAGTTTCAAGTATGCCATCTTGGTTGACTGCACCGTTCAGTGCTACACGACAGTGCAGACACTACACCAAAAGTAACAGAAAGGACTTATTAAACCCATTACAAAAAATAGAGGTCTTATAGAGTCAATGCGAATACTGACTATTCACTAAGAAAGATTTTCATTTACTCAAGCTCTAAAATCATATGACTTGCAAGTGAATAAAACTACATGTACCTACCTAGTACCTACATATTGAACGCAGACCAATCAACTTGGACTATTAAACCAACATTCACAAAAGTCATGTTTGTAGAAATTAGCATACCGTCTACAGTAAAATCATTACCAAATATTTCCAGACCTATTTTACGCTAGATAATGAAATTATGTTCAACCGATATACACAGAATGGTTTTTGTGATATTAACCCACAGTCTATAGAAGTTTCTTTGTTACCAAAGAACTCTAGAACTTAACTACGTAGAATAATCATGTTTAACCAACATTCACAAAAAGTAATGTTTGGACATATTGACACATCTTCAGTAGCGGAATCATTACTAAATAGCTCTTCAACTAAAGTACGTTGTATATTCATATTACGTATTGTTAATAATGACAAATGGTGGTCATTACCTTAGTCTATGTCTATTGATGTAGAGTAAGTTATAACTAGATGATAATCCAATTCTGAATAAATGACATTATACGAATAATGCTGTCGTAAGTAGTTATTTCTGATAAGAAACTTATCCATGTAATGAATAAATCCCAATGAATTATAAGTCTTAGAAAATGTTCTTACTTATATCTCTGATAATATACTTTTGGACAAAAGTCATTCATTGCAACAAACAGCAACCCTTTACCTATCTGAAACGGTTGTTTTTATGTTCAAAGTAGAGTCAAAACATAAGCATGGTACTAAACTAGTACGATAATGTAATAGTATACTGAAAGATGAAAAGCTTATGTTGCACTCATGTTAGTCAATCGGAATTTTGTGTTTTACTATTCAGGCAGATCAAATCATCCACAATATTTTATTTAGTTAAGATAATACCTTAAATCTAAATTATATAAATATTGTGGATGATTTGATCTGCATGGATAGTAAAACACAACTTCTCGATTTTAAAACACTTTTCTTGCCTATTATGACACAGCTGTCGATCCCACTTGCGCTGGTTCAGTCATTTATCGCCGGTGTATCTTACCAGCGCAAGTGAGATAGACAGCTTCAGAGTGTTAAAAAGTGCCAGAACTTTTTTTAAATCGCCGTTTTGAAAGGCAAGTTCTATATAACTGAAATTAATAACAAGTTCATATTACAAAGACAAAAAGTATCTCTTCAACTAATTTTATGCAGTGTTCAACATTTGACTGATAAGAGAGAAAAACGTTCGCAATCTTTGTGATTAATTTATCAAATGTACTGGAAAGGTTGAATAATATGTTCATTGTTCCAGAATCCAAGAACAAAATAATTAATTTATATCTTGAATTGTCCTTTTTATAAAGTAGTACAATAATTTACGACACTCATTAAGAATGACGTTTTTATAGGGTCGACAAACATCAAGATTATGCAGATTAGTTTTGTTTTTGAAGTAAAACAGTTAGTGAATCAAACAGAGATATAAATATAGTATAAAGTCAAAATAGCCTTATATGTTATGTGGTTTTTTAGTGTTTTCTTGACAAAAGACATTTGAATCAATGGTACTCTGAACCTTGGCAAAACATGCTGTATGCCCTGTGGCTTTATGAATAATTATCACATTAATCTCAACAATTTTTGGTACGATGTTTAAACATCTAAACACTTGTTTGCAGTTTTGAACGGAAATTGATAAAACCCATCAGCATTTTTCAAACTTTATGGTATTTGATTGCAATGACATAATGTCTAGTCAAACGTGTGCATACTTAATTAAGACATCCAAATAAAAATGAGGCATGCTTATTCATTGATGCTACGTCTACTTAACTTTGAAGGGGCGTTTCTATGGATTTATATTATAGAAGTTATGCCTCTTTTATATTTATATGAACTGGTTATTCTTCTTTGACTGATTTATTTTGTTTGATAAAGTAAGATAGACCTTGCCATGAGCAAAACACTCGGAAAGTTTAGTGCTGTCCTTGGTCTGCTCTTGTTAAATTCTATTAATTGATACTTAATACATTATTTTATAGCTATTATTGCGGCACAAGTTTGATATTTGACATAATTATATTCTTTATTTAATAAATAAGTTCAGGACATCGTTCCTCCAGCACTCCAGTGCTTTGATTATATATAGCAGCTACTGGTTTTACCAGTCTCTATATTCAGCAGCAAAATAATCAACATCACGTGTGTTCTTACTGTTCAACATGTATCCAATTGTTGAGTTTTTTCATGATTCTTGCTGTAAGTCAATCATATATGTAAATCACGTGAGAATGTTGTATGAGTGTGTTTTTATGCGTGTGATCTAGCTTAATGGTGTTGACTGTCTAACTTCGAAATCGGAGATCGCAGGTTCGAGCCCGGTCGCGGTAGGTCATACCCTATACATGAGTTGTCGGCCTCGTGGTAGGGTAGGTTAGTACTGGTAATAGAAAAGTGTCCAGGAACCTATAGCAGAAAGAGCTGGCCGTCGTGTATATGACCTAAATATGTGTTGAATACGACGTTAAAAATAATAGTGTTGGTATATATAATAAGCAAAAACTTTAGGCGGCTGCTCCCCACCTTCGTTTTTAATGTTTCTTGATATATATGCATATCTTTCTAAGTATTTGGTTGTCATTTTTATACTGAAAAACAGTGTTTTATTATAAGCATTTACATGAATCTAAATATTAAAACTAAATATACACATAATTTTGTGTTTGTAAGTTATTTTGCAAATGTAACAAGATCTTTATCTTAGAGTATTATTGGTGTATATATGGATGTAACTGAAGATTGTGTGGTGGCGCAAATAAATGGAGCAAATAAAAAATTTCAAAAGGCAAAAATTGTGTTAACGCTGAAAGGAAACTCATTTTGTAGGAAGTAATGCAGGATCATAAATGAATGAATGAAATGTATACATGTTCTTGAAGCAGATGAGACAATTTGTTCTAAAGAATTAGAGATGAAAAAATTTGTTACAATATCTGGAAAAGTATATGGGATGGTAGAAATTACATTTCTTGAATGGTTTGCCATGAAACATCATCAAAAAAAACTTATTAAAACAAGGAACTTATAAAATGAAATATCATATAATAATGAAAAAAAGTCATAAAGAAGGTTATATCTTTGGAAGTGAAACAAAAAAACTTTGTAAGACAATACATTACTTGTCTCGTTTGTGTTACAATTGTTTTCATTCTAAATATCTGTTACAGTCTGTTTTGTAATAAATATCTGAATGTCAATGAAGTATATGTAAGAATATTTAAAATTAAAATGTGTTTTTTTCTTATAAATTCACTATTTTTGTAAAAAAATATTGACTAACTGATAATTTATTTCGAATCCATATGGAGCGGGTGAAGCCGATTGGTTACGACGCTGAACTGGTAATTATTGGATAGCAAGCTACGCGTTGTTTCAACTTCTATCCAAAACCTACCTTAAGCAAGAAACTTTATCCAACTAGCTCAGAACTGGAGGGGGACAAGAAGTGGATACGAAAGTGATTAATTAAGTCGGAAGAACTTGTTTCACAATCGAGCTAAAATAAAATCGTATACTAAGTATACTAAATGCAGAGGTCCCAAGTTTTAGGCCGCGGTCAGTTACATTTTTTATAAAATTCAGATGTTTATCTTAAAGGGAAAAAGTTGTCTGCTGTTCGCTGAAGGGTGAGAATAAGAATAAAAATAATGTCCAGGAAAGCCGGATAAATGATTCGACCGCCTACGATAACACTATAGAAAGTTTCATAGAAAAACAATGTAAAGTTAAAACAAAAAACAAGTGAGAATAGTATAGTCTGTTTGAACAAATGGTCAAACAAGTAATGTGTCTATCATTCTCAAACACCAAGGGTTAACAAGATAAACTATCGACTTGTGTACGAAATCAAATAAAAAAATCTCCTCAGACGATGTAAGAAATATTACCCAAGCCTAGTAGACATCTAAAAGTCTTGATCAATTACTGTACGACCATCAGCAGATTTGGAAATATTTCATTTCCGTATTTAATCAATTAACGGCTTCTTGTTATATGATTTATATCACGTAATCCGATATTTGTTCACAGTATTACTAGCATATAAGTAATAAGAACGCTACGTTCGGAAATACTCTAATATTATCGTAGACTTAATGTAAACAAGTATGATTGTATCTTAGAAATAATTCTGACACGAGGCTGATTACTGTTAAATGAAATTAACCCTAGAATGTCTACTATTTGGAATTCTTTAATACTCTCACTAAAATCAATGTAAAAGTTCCGGGCGGTATCCAAGAAGCAATCAAATAAAAGTGCCTGAAATCAAAGTTTTCAATTAAAATTTAGAAGAATCTGAACTACTGCTATAACTAATGGATTTAAATTACTTTCTGTGTTGAATTATTTATATATCGAGTTTTTTTTATTTCAATATCTACTTCACAAAACATAATGTAGTAGTTTCTTCTCTGCAAAGCGATACAGTCGTTAATTTCAAAATTTGAGATTTCGTATTTACAAGGGAGATAATTGAGTAGTGATTCAAGTATGTTTACGAAAGAGTTGTCGTTCTTATCTAAAAAAAATATTCAGAATCGATTACTGTTGAAATGGTTTAAAATTACTTGCAGAGAAAAACTGTAAATTATTGTGATGAAAGGTAAACTTTAATCCGTTAACTAATGTATAAGCATTTTTAGCAGTAAGAATCATATGAGGCGGACAGTTCACCAAACTTTTGTTTTCAGTGTGATGCACAAATACTAGACTTTTGTTCTTTGTTATCAACTGTCTTAGAATGGTTATATAACAATTACAACAAAATGGGAAACATCAAATATATGGTATAACTAAAGATTAATGTCGTTACATTAACTGAGACTATAAAATATTTTGTGTGTATCTAAATTATAGTTCATTGGTCACAGTTATCGGACGTTTAGTCTGCGTAGTAAATTTCATGTTTCTAAAAGTTCATTTGACTTTTTAAGGAGGGCCTTCAAGGTGGTATTTAAGAAGTTTTACCTCAAATTAGGACACTTAAAAATGCTTATTATTTAATCTGGTACTCAACGGAATGAAATATAATTTTAATCCTGAGGTATAAAAACACATGGAATCAGTTTCAGACCGTTTTTCTTTTCTAAAATTTACCTTTGGGACTTAGAAATTCGCATGATTTTGCAATAATCAGTATAGTCTACTTTACAAAAAAAAGTTATCGTAGTCAGTTTCATAAATTTTGCAGTTCAAAGTCAGTGGGATAATAAACGTAGGTATGATATGATATTTAAAAGGTATACAAAATTCTACGTAATTCAATTTAAGGCTGTGGATCATTGAGCAAGTGGCGATCCGATCCAAACCACGATTCAAGTGTAAAGATCATCGAATCGAACCACGAATCTGTAGTTAATGAAAAAACATACAGGTATTCATATATACACAACAAATATATGTATAAATATACATATAAATATACATAAAAAAATACATATAAATATACATATAAATATACATATAAATATACATATAAATATACATATAAATACACATATAAATATACATTTAATATACATATAAATATACATATAAATACACATATAAATACACAATTAAATACACATATAAATACACATTTAAATACACATATAAATACACATATAAATATACATATAAATATACATTTAAATACACATATAAATATAACAAAATAAGAGAAGAACTAAAAAAGCTTTTTATTACATGGAAAGTCATGTAAGAGATTCAGAAGATGATGTTCGCGTGTGCCGAAAATTGAGCGATTCTCGAAATAAAAGCGGTGCACTTAGTACTTAAATTTATGTTTTCATATGAAGCGCATCTCATGTCCGGTGGTAGTTTAGCTGAAAAGTTTATTTCATTTTTGTAAAAATAGATCGCGATCCGACGATTTCGAAAGTGCCGAATATTCGTACTCGATTTTTTAGTCGAGATAGCGAATATTTGAGTTCTCGGATAGTCGCAGCAGCCTTATAATGTCACTGTTTTTATAAAGAACGATAAAAAACGCACCTAACCGACCAATAGACACAGAATCGAGTTAGTATAGCCTAAGTTATATATACTAGGACGAAAAAGAAACGCCGGGTACATAAAATATGCAACACATGTCCGGCCGTGTTTCGCAAAACAAGAAGGGTCATCGTTAAAAGGGGGTATTTTTTCACATAATCAGCATCGGAAATCGATTGAAACTTCAACAGCTGGTTCCATACAGATGACATTTCATACAAAAATAAATATTATAATCCAATAATACAATTTATCCCTTAAAACAATCATTATAGGTTACCCGGCGTTTCTTTTTCGTCCTAGTATAGTATAGCATGTATGATAAAACATAAATGCCTGGTTCTATAACAATAATATACTTTCAATACTCGATCATAGGCATGTAGAAAAACAAATGTTTCCAGTGAGGATGTCTGTAAAAATATCAATGTTTTGACGTTTCCCAGGTGTTTTCAAAACGCTGGATATATTATTCAAAGAATTAAATTTAACACGTGTTTAAATAATGCTCAATATATATTATGAAGAGTTTGCACGTGTTTCGAAAACGCTGTTTAAATATTACAAGTTGTACCATTCGGAACGCCCCGGCCATTCACTAAGAATAACCTCAGACATATTCAGATATTTTGGAACAACCTTTGTGTCACATGATAACAAAATGCTTTAACCGTAATTAAAGTAGATAAATTCACGGTTGTTCAGGCAATGATTAATGTCTCGTTTTAGTCTATAAATTTGCAGTTCAATGATATCGCTAGCCATTATTTAGTCATATACAATATATATAACATGCGTTTACATAGCCTTGCGTGTTTACGGCAAGAACTATTTTGCGGAACTGTTTCGTACTTGCCTGTATACATGTTCGAGATTATTCGCAGCGAATGGCCGAGGAGTTCCGAATGTATCGTTACGGAACGTTTTGGAACGTTTAGGGTAATTGAACAGGCTACTGTTGTACGCCTCACGTATCTAGCAAATACCTAAAATTCTTCGTGAACCCACTCCCCCCACGAATTCCGAGATTATTCATTGAATAAATTATTGAGCCTGTGTCCTCCCCCATCTCACTCACGACTTCATCCACCCCTAATAATAAGTAACATAATTGTGACAACTAACAAATGTAGATTATTACGACTGCTATACCTTAGATTTTTATCTATATAATAATATTATCCGTGTTAATATTCGTAGTACGGTAGAACCTTACTTTAGCATCATCCTGGCATTTAACATTCGGAACACCTCGATCATTTGTTTTAAAAATCTCGGAAGAATTCGTGGTGTCCATCAAGAATATTGGTTTTGCCACATACGCGTGGCAAAGCATATGCGAAGCACGCAATGGTTATGCAAACTAGTTCTTGTCGTAAACACCCAAAGCGTTGTAAATACATGTGTATGTTATCCATATAGTAGACTTAATATTGTTCAGCGATATCATTTAATTATGTATTTCAAGATTATGGACTAAATACTGGACATTAAACATTGCCTAAACTATTGTGGATTTGTTTTCGTTCAAATCATTGTATTTGGGCTTTTGACACAAAGGTAACTCTAAAATGGAGTCTAAATATATCCGAGGCTTTTCGAAGTAAATGATCGAGTAGTTCGGAAATGACCACTAAGGTCAACGCCCGCACTGTATTTCAACTATATTATTTCTACTACTATAAACATGGGTTACTTCCTTAAAATAACAATATTTGAGAGATGATACGCCATAACAATTTAATAATGTAGTTATTTTAGACAAGTTTTGTTGACATTGTAACATATACAGTTAACAATGTACATAGTTCACTATATATAATAAATATTGAATGCCATGTGGCGTAGCGGTATGCTATATATAGTTTGGTATGTTGCTACACTAACTGTGTATCATGTTTTTGGTAAACAAACACTAACATAGTACTAAGGATATAGTTTATAACAACACAAAGCTTGAATGTGACGTTTAATAATGGTCCGTAATTGTTATATTTTACAAACACCAACATAAGTACTAAGGAAATAGTTTATAACAACACCAAGCTTGTATTTATTTATGTATTTTTTGTTTACAAACATACTATGTAAAATTCTAAATCCAGATTTATAAAAAACTGAAGTCAAGGTTTAAGTAATGTACTTAACTTCAAGTCGCCTCACGGCGCTTGACTAACTTAATTATTTTGTTTCTACCATGAAACCCATAAGTTAACTGAAAAATTAAGGTATTCACTCCCAACTTGACCATCTGTCAAATGTATGTGAACTAAATAAGCCTATATGATCAATTAGACAAGTTTAGGATCACCCATTACATGATAGCCAAAGTGGCATGTTGAAACCAGTACAGTGATGAAAGTAAACCTTCTTATTCGCCTACATTCTGAGCACCTCATCCATTCTTTGAATGAATTATCTCAAAAAGATTAGTGGGGATGCTCCACGAACATTGGATTTTTGCTACATGCGCGAGGCGAAACAAAGGCGAAGCACGTAATGATTATGGAAAAACAGTTCTTGTCGTAAGAAGACCTAATACAGGACCTAAACCTAAAGAAATATCCTATTGTTATATAACTTTTTATATAAATGACATTGGATCAATGATATGGTTGATATCATATAATAACTATAAGTTCACTTTGCCTGGAGAAATACAATGAACTAGTACATGTATATGTTGACATTTAAAGTTACTCGAAGTCAACTTTTAAACAAAACAAAAATATCAATTTGTAAATGTGATACAAAAAAGAACAGAGAAACCTCGAACAACAACCGTATACTAAAATAGCTTAACAAAGACAGATTGTCGTCTGTTCATATTAGTCTATACAATGGCTCTCTACAACAGCCATCAAGAGGCTAATACAAATGACTTAGTAAAACGAGCACACACTCTTGCTGGTGCCTGACAACTGTCCTGTTTAATACAAAGGTATGCGAAGGAGTGGCGGCAGTAGAGCACATTTAATAACTAAACTCCACCAAGGCGTGTAAGTCCTGAACAAGAATCAAATAATTGATCATAGTTTATTCATACATGTATATACTAATGGACAAAAGTCTTACCCGGTCTACACAAACCATAATATATTTTTAGTTTGTTATTGCACACTCATACATTTGGTATCGTTAGAAAAAGAATGTTATTATGCATTGAATAAAAAAAGAATTGTGAAATTGAGCCAGTTCTGTCGGTACAGTAATGTGTTGAAAATTGGCATTGAGGATTTGCAAGTTACAAATGATTGCGTTGAGTCAGTTCTAAATGAAACATTTTTTTCAATAGCGTGTGTGACTCCCATTAACCCGAATGAGTTTTCTGGTCTTCCGACTAGATTCCTTCGCAAAACATGTAGCATCGATGCGTAAATGGAGCACCGAACTCATTCGGGTTAATGGGGGTCACACACACTATTGAAAAAAATTTAATACACACTTTCGGAAAATCATGAATGTATAAGGACGATAATTTTGATAAATGAAATCACCGTGAATTTATTCATGTTATGACAGTTGAAACAACGAACTATAGATGGTATTCGTAAGTCATGTAATACATGTTACATGTCTTTTGGTAACATTTATGATATTATACATATATTTATGTATGATATGTTATGTGTGATTGGATTATTTCTGTATTTATATATATATGAATTGTACATATTTGCTATACTCTTCAGTAATGGAGAAAATAAATAAACTACCGACAAAGCTAGCCAGGCGGGAACAAAATAATTCCATTCAAAAAAGCATAATTTAGATCATAGAAAGTATGGAGTCTAAAAGCGAACTCATTGAAATCTATAAAACACCCGGATAAAAGGTTTATAATTACTGTTTTTGCATGTTTCTATCTTTATAAGAAACAGGTTATGGCAACGTTTCCACAAAGTACAAAGTAAGAGCCTCAGGGAGTCAATATTCACTCCATTTGATCAAAAATGGTGCAAAAAATATTGCCCAAAAATTCAAAGCGATAAGCAACAAATCTAATTTCATTTATGACAACAAAACCAGCCAACATGAAAAGTTATCTTTGTTCATTTTTGTTTTACTTAAGCCCTCTGTCAGTTGTTTGAATCAAAGCGTTCAAAAATATAAAATCATAAATCTTTAATGTTATCCAGACTAGATTAATCAAGTGGGTTTAATTACCCATTGAAGTATTTAGTGTAATATTTGTTACAAAGCTTCTTTCAAGACAAACATTATCCCCTGGAGGAGGTGAAAACATGATTTATGACCGATGTTTGTCTACAGCTCACGTGCCTTGCAAGTAATATGTAAGTTTCTGCACTTGTGATCAATCTTATTATACCTCACATGATTTGTTTACTATATAGCCTAACGTGACGTCAGGGCCCAGTTGTTCGTTAAAAATGGAACCGACGAGCACCGATCTAGCACCGACGTCTCCGATTAGCCACAGAGTTATCACTTATCAAAAGCTATTGGGAAAAGATGATTTTCATCGGTGAAAACTATCCGAAAAGCCACCGATGTACAAATATAAATCACCAATGTGAAAAGACGGTTAGTTTTCACCGATGAAGCTGATCTTTTCCTAAATATATTTAAATATGTATTTTATAATATGCTTACAGACATAAGTACTAAGTACTATGTACTGATTTGCTATTTAAATAAACTGGTGAGCCGCGGCCGTGGCGTAGTGGTTAGCATGTCTGACTTCGAATCCGGAAATAGCGGGTTCGAGCCCCGTCGCAGTAGTCATACCCTATACATGAGTTGTCGGCCTCGTGGTAGGGTAAGTTAGTACTGGCGATAGAAAAGTGTCCAGGAAACCTATAGTAGGAAGTGCTGACCATCGTATATATGACCTATATATGTGTTGAATAGGACTTTAAAAAAATCCTGGTAAATTCTGGTATAAACGGATGGGGGACTTTATATACAAGACGTTTTGGTAAATTGGGTTTAGCGGAGCACCAACACAAAGGTAAAACTGGTCAGAGATTCACCATTTACTGGACTGTACCAAGCATTTAGTATGTAAACTACGGTGAGAGTTTGGTCAATGTAAATAGTCAGAAAAAAAGATATCATTCATTCATTCAGTATGATATCCGTTATTCACTCATAATAGTAATAGCACAGCATAATAGCAAGACGTTTTTTTCATGCCGGGTTTAACGCCGTGTCAACACAATTTAGGTTATTTTATGGCGTCCAGCACAGCTAACCTAGCTTTCCTGACCCTTGTCAATAACCAGTACTAACCTAACCTTCACCATGGCCGGAAACTTCTCCGCATACCTTATTAATGGAGGAAAATTGACATTATTGTCAAATTTTCTTGGAAGGGTATTACCTCACCGGGTGGGATTCGAACCTGTACCTCCTTCGGGACTCTAAATTAAAAATCAAGCCGCGCTACCAACTGCGCTACCGACCCGGTTCAGGACAAAAATAAACAAAATGGCATATCAATGGCAATTATTGACTTACTGTTAAAGTGTCTTCATTTGGCTTTGATATTTTTATATGAACATACTTGCACGTAGATAAGTCTTTTTGTTTCAAACTTACAAAGTTTGATTTCTGTGAGAAAAAGGTTATTTTAATATTGCAAATATTGATAGAAAATGTTTACTTTGTCAAAGTTCAAATTTACATTAATGATTTTCATGAATATTTAAATTGCATGATCTTGACGTCGGTCTTTTTTTAGAAATCATGTAAACACCAAAGAAACTTTTTCAAACCAATTTATCGATTATAATTACCTTGAGCAAGAAAATTAACCTACAGTTGTTCCACTCCACCCAGGTGTAAATGGGTACTGTGAGAGCTCACCTGTCTGAAATTGATTTCAATGATCAGGGGTTATCGAACAAGATTGTGTTGACGATTGAACATGTATATGGAAGCAGAATATTAACCGCACTTTAACTTTTAATGATATATCACTTTACAAACAGTTTCAATCTGATTAAAATCTGATCTAAAATTTTCCGCTCGCCTTCTCGCTAATTTAGATTTGGCCTTTTTCAAACGAGGGTCACGTTTAGGCAACCTTTTCTCATCATAATATTAATGACGAAATTGTTATGATACGTAACTTTTTTACATCGTCTACGTCACGCAATTTGAAATGAGACGTCCAATGGTAGACTATGAATAATACAGCTGTTAAACTAGCTTGCAAACCTTGGTCTAAAAATAGAAATTACTAAAATCAAAATGTTATTAATAGTGCTTCGTCTAGATGAAAGCTACGCATTGATTAGTCGACTTAAAGGTCATCTCGACGTGACCCTGCATTGAGAAAGTAAAGATCCTGTACGACAATGCTCTACAGGATATCTGTTTACGGAGATTGAAACAGTTTAGTCAATCAATTTGACCATTCCAAGTGCGACCTTTTTATTTGAATAACAATACATTTACCCACAAATATGAGTATTTGCACTTTTGTTAACACCTTGTTTATGGGACAAAATGTAATTGTAAACCTTTGTTAAATATGTTAATAGGTAAGGTCATGGAAAGATCCATAAAGCTTATCCACCTATTCCACTTTTCTGAGCATGCATTTCCAGAATGCAATGAAGTGAAAACATGATTTATAGTTTGTTTGTCTTTATCAATATGTCTTGCAAGTGTTCTGCGTGTTTTTCTGCATGTTTTTCTGCACATCTGATAAGAGAGTCTGTAATAAATATTAACTGTAACGTGAAGACAATGTATCACAGGAAATTAGCTATAATTGAATATAAATAGACCTCAATAAATACGTTAATTCACAGCATCCTGTACAGGTGGTATCACTTGCAAAAAATGAAATTCATAGCATAAAATAGGTTCAGTAAATAAAGATGCACAAATTAAAGCACCCATACTAAGACATATTTATTTTCAGCATAATAAAAACTGTCTTAAACTATTGAATACTGTATTTATGCACTGTATTGAATTTATTTATCATTAACATCTACTTAGATGATTACTTCTATTATCAGTACGGATTCAAATATTCATAGGAATCTTAATGTTTTTTTTCTTTTACACCAAAACAATTGAATAGTAGTGTTATTACAAATTCTTTAAAGCTCTGTACTGTCACCCATGAGTGTAAGCCTTCCACTTATTTTACAGCTTTGTGCTTATAATTACTGTATGTCTTGTATTGCATTGTTTTTTGTGTATTATCTCTGTATATGAAAAAGTGAGCAATAAAAAATACAAAACAAAATCTGTATTAAAGGCCCTATACCATAATATTCCCATATCAGACCAGTAATTCTAACTTTGTTTAAGAGCCTCCATACTTCTATCAATTCGACAACAGCGGGTATGAAACTGCCTTAGAAACCCCTTTACCACGGTATATCCATAAACAGCATATATTTACCAGTTTTAAAGCCCATAGTCAACGGAATACTCATTTACAGAAGCTATTAAAATAGTTTAAAGCCCCTACGCCATATTCTATGCATTTACATAAGATATAAACTGTTTTCCAAAATTTCACTATAGTCCTGCAGTAAAATGCCATATTTTAGGTGAACCGTGCACTTGAGTCCCCACAAAGTTTTTTTGCAGTTTCTATATCTTTGAAGGGTGCTGAATAAGAATCCGAGTGATGACACCCTGTCATCCTTGAGCAATTTGCAAAATATGCAAATTAAGTCCGCCATTATAGAAATTCCGTTTTTTGCTAATAACCCAATAACTAACTTAGATACAAATTTAAAATATGTATCCATACCCATGTTTTCAGGATCTATCTATCACATGGTACTAATTTCAGCTTGATCAGATCATTTAAATATTCAAATTTATGCAAATTAGGTATTTTACGAAATACAATATTCGGTTTTGCTATACAAACCAACGTCTGTAGTTTTTACATTGATATTTTGAGTAAAATATGTTGGTGTTATGCTACTTTTGTATATATTAATACGAATGTATCAAATAATTACATTAAATCAGTAAATGATACTATAAAGATATGCAAAATATTCAAATTACGTTAAAACTTGTAGGATTTTGCCTCAAATATTACATGAAGTCATGTATATTTATGCCGTTGTCTAGCATTCTGTGGAGGTCTAGATAATTTTGATTCAGTTTTTGTACAGAGCTTGGTTATCGTGTTATTAGCGAAAAACGGAATTTCGATTATGGCGGACCAAATTTGCATAATATGCTAATTGTTCAAGGATGACTGGATGTCATCACTAAATTTCTTAGTCAGCTCTGCTCCAAGGTATAGAAGCTGAATCAAAATTATGAAGGCATTAACAGAATGCTAGACAATGGCATAAATATTCATGACACCATGTTATATTCGAGGCAAAATCCTACAAGTTTTAACGTAATTTAAATATTTTGCATATCTTTAGAGCAACATTAACTGATTTAATGTAATTATTGAATATAATTGTATCTAATTTATATACAAAATTAGCATAAAATAAACATATTTTACTCAAAATCTCAATGTTAAAACTACAGACGTTGATTTGTATAGCAAAACCAAATATTGTGTTTCGTAAAATACATAATTTGCATAAATTTGCATATTTAAATGATCTGATCAAGCTGATATTAGTACCATGTGATAGATAGACCCTGAAAACATGGGTATGGATACATATTTTAATTTTGTATCTAAGTTGGTTATTGAGTTATTAGCGAAAAACGGAATTTCTATAATGGCGGACTTAATTTGCATATTATGCAAATTGCTCAAGGATGACAGGGTGTCATCACTCGGATTCTTATTCAGCACCTTTCAAAGATATAGAAACTGCAAAAAAACTTTGTGGGGACTCAAGTGCACGGTTCACCTCATATACTGCAGGACTACTATAATTATTCAAATAAGATATGAAAAATTTCTCGATATTTTAATGATTCGTTCTTTCACAACAAATATAAATTATTTAAAGCCCCAATACCAATATGCATCCATTTGCAGACGGAATAAAAACTGCCTTTAAACGTAACTAGTTAACCAATAAGCATTTAGTAAAAGTACAAGAATGGTAGATGTAGACACTTACATTTATTTTCTGTCATGACAATTTTTCTATTGAAAATTACTAGTTATGTAACTAGTTAACTACATAATTAACATGTTTAGAAGGTGTTTAACTAAATACATATCTAGTGAACCCCTTAACTAACTTTTTAGTATTTAGTTATCTGCAGCCGATTGTATAAACGTTATAAAGCCTGGGTTAAATGCTAACCCTGTGTTATGTCTAACCAGACTCGGTTAGCTAACCAATTCGGTTATCTGATTATATAAAGCAATATAACGAAAAGCTTACTAAACGGAAATGGATAAATTTAACCATACTTAAACTGTGCCATAATTCATAATATAGTTTTTATACCATATTTTCTTATATGTTGTCCAGAAATCAATGTGATATAGCAAATGACTTGTCTCATAAGGAAAATGGAGTTTAGAGTCCAAGACTGCATTAAGTGTAAATAATAAGAATGTATTATGCTTTTTTATAAAAACACTGTCTACTGATACCAACCAAACTAAATATCAGAAGCCAAACAACAACCTACATAAATATATAAGCTTTAAATGACATCTCTAGAAACATCATAGCAGGGATTTTATATAACAGGGATTTGTAACGATAAGTAAATGTAATAGATTTTCATCAAATTTCACTGTCGTCGCTATTATTTCGGCCAATACGGAAAACAAGTGTAACCAGTTTAAATAAAGATATTCACATGAAATTTTGTACCAGTACCATTTAAATTGACATAAATGTTAGGAAAAATGTGTTTCTAGGTGATTTTGAGGTAAATTACGCTTACAGACTGTTTCACAAAGTAATGCATTTTCCCGCCGATCTGCCATTTTTAGCCCTATTTCATACCACCTAAAGTCATATTTTCGGTCATAATTGCACCAATTTTTTGCAGAAACATTCACAAGTTGCATGGAAGACATGTACAAAAACATAAATCAAGTTTTTAAACTCTGGAATAGTTTGTAGCCTGCTTCAGCCAGTTACAGACAGTGACGACCGAGAAAATTCCAAAAGCACTTCGTTACAAATCCCTGTTATATAGAATCCCTGATCATAGCAATGCTAATGTTCTGTCTCAGCATATCGTATGCTCTTTAAGTGAATAACATAGTAATACAAGTTAAAATTTGAAATTACAAAATGAATATGTTTCCTCATGCAAAGAGCTTTTTACTGATAATTAAATTTCACCTTTCAGATCTATACTCAATACATTTATACATTAGAAGAATTTAAGTGACAGGTGATTGCTTTAAGATTTTATCATGAACTCTGTAAATTACATTTCTGTTAATTATCAGTAATTAGTATAACAACATTTGAGAAAAAAATAGATTAAGGTTAATTGAAACACTCAGAAAAACATAAAAATCATTGAAAATCTCCTAGAATATATATAAAAAAAATCTTGTAAAAAATCTTCTAAGAATAAATTGATTAAATGATAAAAAAACTATGTAATGATGGTACATTCTTTTTCGTTTTTTCGAAGGGTCTTTCCGTACAAAAGATGATATATAAAATTAACCGAAAATACTTTCAGATAATTTGAAAATTAGGAAGACGTAAAGCTATCAGAATAAAGCAATAAAATGTCATTTGTTTGCATTAAATATCATTTTATATTCATTTTGATGCACACAATATGGCAGAACTCGGTTACAAGTCTGTTTTAACCTAATTTAAGCGGTCTCGAGTACAAATGCATACAGTGCAAGTGCAGTACAAATGCATTCGATAATTTGATTGGATAATTCAAATCTCGTTAAATTCAAATTGGACCAATCACAAGGCATTATTAAAACATTTTCGAACAATTTACCCTACATGACGCTAAGACATAGGCATGGTTTTGAATTCAAGACAACTAAAACAAACTGTGTTTTGGAATTTTTATTTATTACAATTAATGTGAGTCGGTATTTTTCAACAGAAACGGCGGAAAATCACATGCAAAAACAACAGCATGGTCAATCCTTAATTTCTTTTAAGTACATTTATTCTTGAAATATTAAAAAAATAAAAAATATCAAAAATAATCGTAGAAAGTTACAACCCTCTTGTAACCGTATAAAAATATGCTGTTATCATGAAGACATCATGACAACTTCGATAATTTCCGTATGTTTTCGTTCATTTTCGCCGAAATAGAAAAAGCAGTGAAATGATTAATTAAAAAAGAGATAAGTATCAATTACAAGATCTCTGTAGATTAAAAAACGATGTTAAAGCACACCCACTGATCTAACCAGGGTTTTTAAAAAATATTTTGAATTCCTTTATGTAATTGTCTCAGCGGCTGGTTATGTTTTGAGTTCATTGACCTGAAAGTTTGAACCTGGTTTTATTAGTGCGCCGTTTAAACTGTCTATGGCACACGGTTCTCTGGCCATCAATGTGCTACGAGGGGCATTCATTAAATACTGCAAACTACCTTTAAAAACACACACAATAAAACATTACCAAAGATTTTATTTAATCCCTTCAAATACCCCCTCTTCGAACAAATACTTGTCATAAACGTTTTATCCAGCTTAACAAAGCTTTGGCGTGGTCTGTTTCGGGAATACCCTGAAGATAGGGGAAGATCGCAGAAGGAGATCTATAACAGCATTGGGTAATTGAAACCGGCAGTTCTCCAAGTGTTTTTAAGCCGTGGTAACAAATCGAAGCCACACGGTGCAATGTCCGGAGAATACAGGGGATGGGGAAGGACTGTCACGCTTTTGTCTTTTAAAAACCCAGTCACAAACTGAAACATGAGCGTTATAATGTAATAACGACATGCAGGACAAAAGCAGCGCTGGACGATGCCGTTTAACGCTTCTTTCCAGACTTTTAATCACGCGGTCACTGTACAAAGTCCTGGTAACAGATTTTCCACAAGGAATGGCAACCTGTAGAATGTCTACACGACTGTTAAAGAAGCAAGGCTCGAATTTTAGCTCGTATTCTCAGAAAATGGGAGTGGATCGTGCATATGACCAAAGTATGTGACACGTTTTTGATTACTAAGTTAGTTGAGATTTAAAATCTGACTGTGTTTATAGAGTCGAAAATTTGGAGGAAGAAATTGCGAGTGCTTTTTGCGGGTAGAAATAAAATCAACCCGCAAAAAGTCACAAGTCCAAATTATTGCTAAATTCGAGTCCTGAAAAGGATAGCATGCATAACCTTTTTAACACTTATCGTCCGTTTGGTCACAGATGGCATTTTGGAGTTTTTATGACACACGGATCTAAGACCATTACTGTGCTGAGTGTTACGTAAGTAATTATATAATTACAAAATAGCTAGATCATTTACACTAATTTGAATCAATGCTTCATAATACAGCTGCACTATTGTTGCGGAAATATTGTTATGCGTTTAGTAGGCATATTATAATAAAAACGTGGCGAAATTTATAACACTTTGCGAACGGTTATTGTAGGAAATATTTTTACAACTTCCACCTCTCAAAGAAAATAAATTAGTTTGTACTTATATTTATTGTGATAAATTAAAGCTACTCGAACGTAGGTTTGTTTAGAAACATGGTCGGTGTCGCAGTTGGTAGCGCGTCGGGATTTGGAATATCGTGCCCCGAAGGGGGTACGGGTTCGAATCTTATCCGGAGAGGTTATACCCTTCTATGAAAATTTACAATAATGTCAATTGTCCTCCATTAATAAGATTAATGGAGAAATTTCCGGCCTTGTGGAAGGGTATGTGAATACTGGTTATAGACAAGGATCCAGGAAAGCTAGGTTAGGTGCGCTAAACGCCGTAAAATGACCTAAATTGAGTTGACACGGCGTTAAATCCAATAAAAAATGTTTAGAAACATTTTTATATTTTTAAACTACCAGTCAGTGTCTTTAATTGAACCAAGAAACGCTTGATATTTTAAGTCAAACTGACCTAATTTGTGAGAAATATAATACAAAAGTCTCACAAATCGCACTTATTAATTCGTCCCCTTAATGCAAAATGGTATTAAAAAGTTCTTAGATCTTACATATGATTGTACCTTTGTGCATTAAGGGAACGCTTTGTCGAAACTAACCGGAAACGTTTTCACAATCAGCATCTTGGGCAGTTATATGATGATTTTCTCTAAAATTGTCACAATCAGAATTGAAACCAGAATTATTAAATACAATCCGTAGAAAAGAGTTTTAGAAAAAAGTAAGTAAAGCTCAACTTACTAGGACCATCAAAACCGATGGTAGTAAGTGGTCATGTACAGAGTGAAATGGTCTTAATGTAGGGACCTTTTTATTCTCAAATCAAGCATTTGGGACTAAAACAATCGTCATGATTTTGCAATTATCAAGGTGGTTTTTATAGCAGAACCATTAGGGGTGTAACAATACGGCAAAAACCATATTGCAATATATTGTTTGTTTGTTTGTTTGTTTGTTTGTTTGTTTGTTTGTTTGTTTGTTTGTTTGTTTGTTTGTTTGTTTGTTTGTTTGTTTGTTTGTTTGTTTGTTTGTTTGTTTGTTTGTTTGTTTGTTTGTTTGTTTGTTTGTTTGTTTGTTTGTTTGTTTGTTTGTTTGTTTGTTTGTTTGTTTGTTTGTTTGTTTGTTTGTTTGTTTGTTTGTTTGTTTGTTTGTTTGTTTGTTTGTTTGTTTGTTTGTTTGTTTGTTTGTTTGTTTGTTTGTTTGTTTGTTTGTTTGTTTGTTTGTTTGTTTGTTTGTTTGTTTGTTTGTTTGTTTGTTTGTTTGTTTGTTTGTTTGTTTGTTTGTTTGTTTGTTTGTTTGTTTGTTTGTTTGTTTGTTTGTTTGTTTGTTTGTTTGTTTGTTTGTTTGTTTGTTTGTTTGTTTGTTTGTTTGTTTGTTTGTTTGTTTGTTTGTGTTTTGCATTATATTGCAATACACGAAAGCCGTATTGCAATATATTGCAATACATATTGTTCTTGCGCATACATGCATAGCATAAATTAATGCACATATATCGTCTTAATTTTATCAACATTGTACATAGATATTTGTATTTTCAAATGATCTAGACGTATGACGCAAATGTTTGAATAAGTTAAAAAAAAGGTTTTGAATTGACTTTCAAAGATATTTATTCTCTCACTTTACGAAAAATATTTCCGAACACATTTTAACATTAATTCAAACATTTAAATTTCAGACTCTGATAAAAACAATCAGTATGGAACATAACTAGAAAAACCGGTTCAGAGAAAAACGAACCGGTTAAAAACCGTCAGAAGTCGTATTACAATATTAATCGGTATATCGGTTAACCGTTACACCCCTAAGAACCATACTATTACTTTCTTTTCTTAAATTGAAATCTGTGAACAAGAAGCTTTAAGTGATGATTGACTTCCCAGTTATAAAGATCTATCAAGAAAATTAGTATTTGAAAAGGTAGCAATAAATATAATTGGAAATTAATAAGACACTTGAGATAAAAACAAAGTTAAGTATTAAGATATTAAAGTATTATCTCTTACAATAATGAAATATGGATTATGTCAATAATTGTGAGTTTAATAACCATTTATTTGTTAATGTCATATGTCTTCATTAGGGCCAATGTTCTCTTGAATATAGCAATAATATTAATAACAATATTATAATTAATGAAAAAAATTGATGATAAAGAATAAGTTGTTATGTCGTATCTACCATGATGGTGCCGATGTCATTAAACTTGTTTGAGATGATGATGATGATGATGGTAGTGGTGGTTATGATGATAATGATTGTGATCATGATGATGATGTTGATGATGATGATGATGATGATGATGATAATGGTGGTGGTGGTGGTGGTGGTGGTGGTTGTGGTTGTGGTTGTGGTGGTGATGGTGGTGGTGGCGATGATGATGATGATAATGAAGATGATGATTATGATGACGACGAAGATGATGATGATGATGATGATGGTGGTGGTGGTGATGGTGGTGGTGGTGGTGGTGGTGGTGATGGTGGTGGTGATGATGATGATGATGGTAATGATGAAGATGATGATGATTATGATGATGATGACGACCACGATGATGATGATGATGATAATGAAGATGATGATTATGATGACGACGAAGATGATGATGATGATGATGATGGTGATGATGATGATAGTGGTGGTGGTGGTGGTGGTGGTGGTGGTGGTGGTGGTGGTAGTGGTGATGATAATGATAATGATGAAGATGATGATGATTATGATGATGATGACGACTACGAGGATGATGATGATGATAATGGTGATGGTGGTGGTGAGGATGGCGATGGTGGTAGAAGTGGTGATGATGCATATGATGATAATGACTTTGGCGATTATGTAGATTAGGATGATGGAAGTAGGGATGGTATCGGTAATGATGATGACAACAATGGCGACATAGATTACAATAATGATGATAAACAATGACATGTAAGATGAGTAAAACTAGGTTGCCATGTTTAAAATATGTTGTTTTGGCAAGGATATATATACATGTCGTAAACAACCTTATAAAATAACAGTACAGCTGTACTAGAATTATGTAACTATTTTCATCATCGTCATTGTTTTCCTGGCTTGTATATTACACATGTGTTTCATGTAAACTGTTATATATAAATATATATACTTAATGATATATGAATATATATACTTAATGAGAGACACTCTAACCTATTTATCGGTTTTTTATGAAGTCCGGCATCTTGAAAGATTTCATACAAAGAAGGCATATGGTTTCCATTAAATTTCTAGAAAAACTAACTTGATTTATACAAGGACTGTACTAAAGCTATCGTAAATCGCTTAATTCACTTTTATCTTAAGACAAAACTACAGTGAATTATTACTTTACAATGTCATCATTTTATTACCTCACAACGATCCTCAATTTATAGATTTAGATTTCCACATAAAACAGTCATGTGATTAGACTCATATGTGATTAAGGTAGAATTACTCTAATGCCAATTCACAGGCATCAAAATGTTTTTGGGTTTTGTTTTTTTGGGGGTTTTTTTTGTTGTTGTTTTTTGTTTGTTTTTTTTTTTTTTGGTTGGGTCTAAAGTACTAACTATTGTACGTTTTTTCTCGACTGTCAAAACATGAATAATTTCACGGTGAATGCGTTTGTTAAAATTATTAATATTTATTATTATATATAATTATTAATACACCCATGAGTTTCCGAAAGTGTGTATTATGATTGAGTAAAGCTTCTTATGTCGTATGATAAGTTTAAGTCAAGATATTTTTAATGAAAATTAGGCCGCCAGTACAAAAACAATGCATTCAGTCTCCGTGAAATTATTCAAGCTTTGACAGTTGAGAAAAAAACGGACAATACACAGTATATAGGTCATATCACGAAGGTCAGCCACATTATTCAACTTTCCTGGAAAAGCTATCAATATGTTTGATGAAATATGATAAAATACAAAATATAATATTTTTATGCATTACATTATGTTTATTATTTTGTTTGGGTTATATTTTTATAACAGCAATCTGTTGCAAAAATATTTTAAATGATAATGAGTTATTATTTCCCTTTGATATGATGTCAAACAATGCATAAAGTGTATCCTTTAATTTTTCAATACATAATTATTATTGATATGATAAAAAAAATCTGATGCGGTGAAAACATTACAAATACAAAATACAATAAGATGCCATTTTTTCTAAGAAGTTTTTAGTGGTCTTAAACACAACAATTTTGGTTGTTTGTTTGTTAGTTTGTTTTGTTGGGTTTTACGCCGTAGCCACACATTGTTTAGGTCATATAAGGGCGGTCAGTTAACCTACTCACTGTTCATGGAAAAGCTAAATCTCTGGATTTAACTGTTAACCAACTACTTAGCACATACTTTCGTCAGTGACTGACAACTGTCCTACATAATTAAGAATTGTTGGTAGGAGGGAGAATGGCCGTAGAAATAATTTCATGACAAAACTCTACGAAAGTATGCCCCGCCCGGGAATCGAACCCACGACTCCTCGATCAGTAGTCTTGCGTTCCACCAACTGAGCTAACTGGGTGGCTTGAAACAATTTTGTATTCGGGGAACTCTACCTTAACTGACAATTTTGTACGCGGTGGAATTTCAAAGTCGATATATTAAATTGATAAGTAATAACTCAATTTATCAAAATCTTATCGCAAGTATTATTTATCTATTTCAAGTCGTCGTTTATTTCAATTAAATATTTTAATGGCACTAATAAATATTACATAGTTTAAGACACGCTTCAACATAATTGTGAATTAACCCACTTTTTCAACAACTTCGAGAAGTGCGGAGGTCTTGAGTGCCGTTTTTTACTTTTATATACACCTGAAATGTAGTTCCAAGACAGTATCTGCTAATTTCATGCCAACTTCAATTTAAAGTAGTTGAGATTATTCTTTCAATTTTAACAAACGACTGTGTATGATGCCAGAATGGGCTACACCGTCTATCATTCACCGTGACAGCTTGCAGAATTTGTGTGTACCTCTTGTCTATTGTGATAATTAGTCCTGGAGAGTTTATTAATGAAGATAAATTCTCTTTTATATAAACACATCGCTTTATTCCTATGTGCAAAGTATTTAAAGTACTTGGGCAGCTTCCATTACGACTATTTCCGGTCACATGTTGTGAACAAAATGGCGGCACTAATGGCGACCGCTACTGCAGGGTCATGATTCATTTCACTTTAAAACCCAACAATGCTAGTTAGTTTACATAAATAGAAGCGCGATTTATATCAGATCCTTGTTGTAGCACATTTAGGGTAAAACATGCATTTGAGGGGTTAATGATAACTTTTGTACAGTCCTTGATAAATCAAGTGAGTTTTATCTAGAAAGTTAATGAAAACCATATGCCCGTCTGCTCTATCGTTAAGCAAAAATACAATGTGAAGACTCCGGATGTGACTCTTCGTGCCTTATACACTGTATATGATTTTTGTGTCTAAACTGGATCAATGTTTGAAAATTACCAATATAATTGATAAATGATTGTCACTTTGTTGCCAATGTTTTGTCAAATACTGGTTGCCAAAAATGGGTTGCCTTACTCTTTATGTTACCACTTGGGCGGGATGCTGATATAAAAGCGAACTAATCAGGTTCATACATTCGATGCTAGACCGACTCCCAACGGAAAGGGCCGGAGTTTTTCGATTAATGTTTCTTATGGTAAAAGAAAATTCATTTATATGTATGACAATACGATAAGCCTGATCAATACAAATACCGAGTTCATGAAAAATGTAACCAGTAACATCAAAATACATTGTGATTCTACGGGGGAAAAAAATCTTGGTCTTTAAAAAGATTCTTTTTCATGACGACAACAATAACAATCGATTGTAACAAAAAATCTCGTTCAAGCATTGTTGTTGATGTCAAATATCGCTAATTCTCGCGTAAATTATTTTAATAACGTGATGTTATGAACAAGACACGCAATTAACTCTATTATCTTATCACACGCAACAATAAATTCATAACCAAGCCCTTCATATTTCAAAGATATGCTGTTTTTTTCTCTTTTGATTTACGTTGTTAGGAAATTATAATGAACAATAAATAACACGACCAGTTCAAAGAGATTTTCCAGGAATAACTAACATTGCATGTCTATAAGTGCTTAGTCATTGTAAAATCAGATTGAAAAAGAACAAGTAAAAACACCTGTTTTTTAGAATAAACACGTGGGCTAATTAACGTTTTCATTAATTGACCGAATAAAAAACTGGTTATACTTGAAACATTTAATGATACACGTGAGATCTCATATACGAGATAATGCGAGATTCGTCGAGTTTTTTTACGAATCTTAATCAGTACTTAACGAAATTCTAGAAGAAGCAAAAATTCATTACATCAGTTTTTTTAAATAGAATCAGAGAAAAAAAAGAAATGTGTGTAGAAAGTTAAAATAACCATTTTGGTTCGTGCATGGTTTTATTTGTATCAATAGGTTCCTCATATTACTATTACATGAATGGAAATAAGTTATGTGACTACACGATCTGATCATCGTGGCCCTTTTGTCGATACACTTTTTGTTTCCTTATTGAAATTCAAGAGATAAAGCAGCAAAAGTACTTCTCAATTGTTCAAATAAAAGATCATCTTATATTTGAACAATTGAGAAGTACTTTTATTATATCGATTTTCTATCGGTTTATGACACTGCACACTATCGAAATTTTGACTCCCTACAAGGGGGAGTGAACTCCTATTTTGTACGTTATATTTTTCACATAGTTAGACTTAAAATAATGAAATGTCGTCAAATTAAATAATTATGAATTTTATGTGATCTCCCTCTGCTTTTTGACCTTCACCTTGATTGGACCTCGAGCTCGCGTTGAGGCATGCCATAGACAAATACATTTGTAATTGATATTATTCGCCGGCTCCGGAAACTATTTGATCATTGAGACACGTTGCTATCCAGATTTTGACGCAGGTGAAAATATATAAAAACAAGTCATCCATAGAAAGTTGAACATTTTGTTCTATTTTCAGCCATTTTACCGGAAGTTATTATATTTAAACCAACATACTACTTCCGGTAATATTGAATTATGGATATTATAATAACATTGACTGGAAATTGGATTGAATAGCAAATTTGTGAGAATAGTCCATAAAAAGATTACGCTGTAATGATATGAGTTCCACTGAATGCATTGGCGATTTTTTACAATAACATGTTTAATTAATGTCTTGAATTCATCATCATCATCATCTTCAGATTTTTTATTAGAGTGCAGGTGTGGGGGCATTGTCCACGTCAGTGGGCCCCCTTCCAGGAAACTGGCTAGCTGCACGCCTGCGGTTTCTCACACCTACTTTCCAAGCGTCTCTTTCTTGAGGGTTGATCGCAGAGAGGTTCCATTCTCTGCGATCCCTCTCTGTTAACTGCTTCCATGTCAACTTGGGCCTTCCAGGTTTGCGTGTCCCTGTGACCTGCATTGTACTGGCTGCCTTGATGCCACCATTTGACCTTTCTACGTGGCCGTACCATTTTAGTCTCTTTTCCCTCAATATGAGGTCCAGGTCTTCTAAGCCGAGCTGTTTGAGGAGGTCTTGGGATCTGATGGTGGAAATGTCCTGTTGTTTTATTTTACAAATCTGCCTGACCATTGCTCGGTCGTTTCGCTTCAGGCGTTGCAGATTTGTTTTGGACAGGGGCCAAGTCTCACTGGCGTAGAGCATCACACTTATTACGCATGTGCTGTAGACTCTGCCACGTGTTTTGTATGAGAGGTGACGTGATGTGAGGATTGGTAGCAGCTCTCTGAATTTTTTCCACGCAGACTTGACTCTGGTTATGGCAGCCAGGTCACAGCCTGTTTCAGTCCACTGCATTTCTTATGGACCCAGTTTCTACAGCAACTTCAGAGAATGCTGTTGCTGCCTACTCCTGTCCTGCACAGTGCACATGGGAACTGTCCCGAACTCTCCAGGATGTCTAACCTAATCCCGCAGATCATCACCTTTGTCTTCTTGGCATTGACTCTGAGGCCTTTCTTTTCCATTTCACCCTTCCAGGTCAGGAGCCTTGTGACGCACTCCTCCAGTGATTCTGTGATGATAACAAGGTCATCAGCATAGAGATCCTCCCACGGGACTCCAGAGCGGAACTCACGTGAGAGGGCTTCCAACACTATAATGAAAAGAAGTGGGCTGAGTACAGAGCCCTGGTGTACACCAACATTCACCTGGAACTCATCACTGCATCCTTCACCAACGCGGATGCAGCTACATGCGTTGGCATACATGCCCTGGATCAGTCGCACAATTCACTCCTCCACACCAAGTTTCCTGAGCGCCCACCAAATGACCTTCCTGGGGACTCTGTCAAAGCCCTTCTCTAGGTCGACGAAAGCCATGTATAGCCTTTTGTTGACTGCAAGGTACTTCTCTTGCAGCTGTCTGACAACAAAGATTGCATCAGTTGTGCCTCTGCCTGGAACGAACCCGAACTGTGAGTCGTCAATTGTCACAACTTGTCTGATGAGGCCGTCTACAATCCTCTCAAGGACTTTCATGGTCTGTTCAGTGAGTTTCAGGCCTCGGTAGTTGTTTCTGTCTAAAGCATCACCTTTACCCTTGTACAGGCAGACGATGAAGCTGCGTTCCCAGTCCGACGGGACTTTTCCATCTTTAATGATGGACACTGCGAGGTCACGGACTAAAGTCGCTCCAGCATCACCTGCTGCTTTCAGCATTTCGACTACGATGCCTGACGGGCCTGCTGCTTTACCTGACTTCATCATGGAGATGGCCTTCTTCACCATGTCTATTGTGATGGGAATGGGTGGGCCTTCTATTGGTGGCTCCGCAGAAAGGTGTGCTGGGTCCCAGTCGAATTCTACATTGAGTAGCCGTTCGTAGTGTTCTAGCCAGGCCTTCTGCTTGGATTCCTCAGTCAAGGTCAACTCTCCGGCGTCATTTCTTACAGGCTTGTCTCCGACAACATCAGCATTCTGAATCAAATCACGTTATTTAATAGGGTACAAAATTTTTCGCAGTTTGACCGCTTATAACGTTATAATTCAGTTTTTAGTAGTTAACACAATAATTGTTATTTTACGGGGACCATCACACTAAACCTTGTTTTCCTAGAACATTGCCTACATATAAACCAGTACTCATCTACCCTTCCACAAGACCGGTAACTTCTCTATACGTCTTATACATGTAGGAAATGTGACATTAATGTCAAATTTTATAATTCAGATTACTATATTAGTAATTAGTTTTGTATGATTATACTAAAGTAGTGTAGCGAGATTATGATGCAGTCATGTGCACTTGAGGGTTTAATTATGTAATCTAATAAATGTATCCATGAAGACTTACTTGTTCATGAAAAATTACACGTATGTTAGTAAGCCTACATTTGAATCAAAAACGTGTCACAAAAATATAAATCAGTACATAGCATTAGTAACCAATTTATTTTATACACATTGAAACTTTATCTCATATTATGATATCTGATATACGTTTCTTTATTTTATTGTGCAAGTACGCCATTTATGAACCTATTATTGTTTGTTTATAAACATAGAAGGAAAAACGTGAAAGCATACGTGAATTGATCAACTGGCCTCTACTTTATGTATGTACAGACACTTGAACAATGTAATCACTCGCAAGGGGTGATTCAACTATCAATCACAAATAATATTCAGAATTTTAACAGAGGAAATAAAGTTTGTAATGAATTTGGACCAGCCCTAAAACTACCCTAAATATATATATAATAAGAAAGACGTGGAATTGTTTTACACTGACCAGTTAATTTGATCCATCCCTCTATTCATAGAATCATATTTTTGACATTTTATTGTTTCCTGCAGTAGACGTACGACAATTTGTATCGTAAGATTTTGTTTAAAAATTCCATAAACAATAAAATTCCCCTGTGGGGATCGCAATAGTTATTGCCAAACTATGTCGTTTTTGATTATTTTGAGTTCAAAATGCTTTTAAGTTAGTTTTAACGCCACATGGATACATTGTACAGTTTATAATACGGCAGTCATTCACCTGACCATATACCTGAATAGGATTTAAATATTAACCAGTTAGCAGCAAACATCTGTCAGTGACTTACAACTGCCTCACATGATTTAGAATCAGTGGTTGGAGGGAGAATGACCGTAGAAATTATTTCATGACCAAGCTCTACGTACATGGTTTGAACCTACGACCCCTTGATCTATTTATTAATGCCTATCTTGATAGGAAAATGATCTATATGTATAGACCATGCCGCTTTTAAGACCATCAATTTTGATGGTCCTAACAGAGCAACTTTAAAGTCCCTGTATAAAGACCTTGCCGTTTTTTAAGACTTTTTTGAAGACTAATAGTTGGCCTTTACATACTAAGTACTGCTCACTTATTCTTAAAGCTGAATATCTCAACCAAAGTGGCTGTTCTAACAAGTGTCAAGATACTGAAGCATATTTCTTTATCTATCAGAAATTATCCTAAATCGATATGAAATTTTCTAAACGAGATATTGAATACATCTTAATTACACTTTGTAATGATTCGAGAACATGCTCACAGTCGGAGATGATCGTTAATTTCATCCTGTATTTCTGTAGTCCAAACAAACGCTCAATCAAATTAACCGAAATTTCAAACAGAAATAATATAAGTACCTTTAGAAGTCATTAGATTTACTTCCAAGAAGATGAAAAGTACGGTGTCATAGAGGTGACATGGAGAAATATTTAAAATAACGCTACAACTCTCATTGGTCAATTATAACTTGCGCACGTAAAGCTATTACGTGGCCACGTAAACGTTATTGCGTGCGCGCGTAAAAGCTACTACGTCGCCACGTAAAAGTAGCGTTATTTTAAATATTTCTACATGTCACCTCTATGCCACCGTAGAAAAGTGAAAAAACTAGTGTTTAACATAATGCATCTCAATCGTTACAAACTGCTTTCATTATAATACCTACTTCAAGCAGAGAATTACAGAATGACGTTCTGAAATAACTTACGAAATTACAACAGAATCTGTTCATATCTAAAAATATTACAATACATTTACACCTCAGGAAAGTTATGTTTCATCACATCTGTAGATACAATCTTATCAGTCATTTGTTATGTTGAAAAAAAATCCTGATTTTTGTGAAATTGCATGAATGAATGTCTGAAGTTTTTTTACGAAGTCGTGTATATATATGTACTTCAAATGTAAACATTTACTAAGCTCGATGTAACATATCAACCCAGGTATAACTCGAATAAAAAATAACAGAGTGATCATCTTATTTGCAATAGCTTTCGTGGACTTTCTTATATAACCAATACTCAGCTACCCTTGCACAAGAGTGACAACTTATCCATGCACCTAATCAACGGTGGAAAAACAAAGGGTGTTACCAGCTACGGCGACGCTCGAACCAAAAACACTTTCGAGAAACTAGGTTCAAAATTATGTGCGTAACATACTACGCCACGAGCCCGGGTAGCCTATTGCAAATTAAGAATAGTATATTAGGCCACAACAAGTTGATATGTTCTACGGATTTTTCTAGAAAAAAAGGGGGGGAGCGAGCGAAGAAAAAAATATAAAAAAATAAATTCAATTGCTTTATATAGCGGTTTGACCAAATTTTTATGAGCGAGCGAGGAAATAAAATTATTTTGTTTTGTAAAAACCGTCAAAATTAAGGTGCGAGCGAATCCATAGAACATATGATCAATTTGGTGTGGCCTTAAGCTTGTTTAGGATAATATTAGACATTGTATAAACAGAATATCGTTATAGTTTGTCTCAAGTTATGCTAAATGACCTATAACCTACATGTCAAAACTAAAATACCCAGCCCCGTGTTCAGTAACTACTGTTATAGCTAACGTTATGGGTGCGGGAGAACTCTACCCGAAGACAGCTCAACCCGTGCAATACTCAACTCAAAATTGGGACAACTCAATCCGTTAGTAGGAGATTGAGTTGTCTCGGGTTGAGATGTCTATGGGTTGAGTTGTTCCGACACTTCCGTTATGGAACGTTTTGGAACGTTCAAGGTAACTGAACACGCTGCAGTCTTCAGCCTTGTCACTAAAATAGATTCAATATTTACATGTTTTTGTATATGAATATTTCCGGAATGTAATTATTATATAAACAATCTGACATTATATGTATAATGTACATTCTAGATAGGTATATTAAATAAACATGAATACACGGGCGTGTTCGTACAATATACTCACATACAATAATTTATCATAATTACAGTACCCTCCTTAAAGTTCTTGAAAAAATGAAAGTTTCAGAAATAACTGATTACGTATGTACCGCATAAGTAATTGCATACGTTGCATAATTTTACTGAAATCAATGCTCAATAGATCAAATCGTATGTCGATAAACTAATAAATGCTAATTACAAATTCTACTTTGATATGACTTTTTAGTCTTTCTACGATTTCGCTGAAAGGCATAAGTTATACCACGAGTCGAAAACTATCGACGATTCAAATGCCTGGCCAGTTAAACCTGCGGAGTGATACACGTGTCTCTGATATACTACGCAGTCAGCGATAAAAGAGGTTCTGTCAACTCATTAATACTCTAAGCAGTATACATGTACCTAATTATCAATGAAGTGTTAATATCAACCACAGCAAATCAAAGGTTTACATTCCATGTTGAGAAGTTTATGTAGTAAGCGCAATAAAATTATTTGTATATTGATAGTGTCTGTAGCTGTTTAATGATATTGCGGTCATTCATTGTATGACTTGAAGTTTAAGTTATTTTACAGTATTGTACCATAATTATTATACCTACAGAATTTGTATACTAAGTGACAAAGTGTACAGGGAAAACTGTACTTCAAGATTTTGTATAGAAAGAAGAGGAAAATAAATCTTTGTATTTTGAACTGTTAGTATTTGCCAGTATTACAGGGTAGAATTAACATTTCGCCCGCATTTTTTGCACTGCACGATTCGTACTTGAATCTACTTTTTAAGGAGTAATATTTAGTATGTTTTTTTTTAGATTTCAAAGTGCACTAAAAGTCTTTCTGTATTTCAATACTTTGATTAAGTTTTTATACGCACATGTAGTTGAATGTGAATCGATTTATCCGAAAAGAGGACAATTAGAGACCGACATATGCAACAACGGTAATTACATGTATAATAATGGCAGCCCAGTAGAGTTGATAATACAGACTAAAGTTTTGCTATAAAGCTCAAATTGTTATTGATATTTCACGCGATTATTTACGATTTTCAATTCCTAAATGCTTAATTTGATAATGAAATGGTCTATATATGTTTAACGAAACTTCTAAGTACTCCGATTTCAGTATTGTAGGAAGTCTTATTTTTCAACATTAAAGTCTAATCGATGATGGAAATGTGTTTTGAACCATACTGACCTTTGCTTTCATGGTTTTCATGCTACTTTATCAATGCAAAATCATTTTTTTCGCGCTTGATATGGGAAGATTTTCTAATCGTTTTGTTTGACAGAAAATTAGCAATTAGAAGTTTTATTCTTCAGGTGTCGCACCGTCTGGCAAAATACCTATGGCAATGTCTCGTTCTTAAAGCGACATTGGAGCCATTTCTTGATTTTTCGTTGTGCATATCAACACACTAATGATTTACACTAAAACAACGTGCAATTTTTGCACGATAAGCACGTGCGCATTTCCGTTTTTCTGCACATGCACGACAAAACCAATTTTGCATCAATTAAGAAGCATGAAAACCATGCAGGCAAATGACAGTATAGTCCTGTACACATTTACATTAACAATCGGACATAAATGTTGAAAAATAAAAATTTTTGACAACAATGAAATCGGTGTACTTAGAAGTTTCGATAAGTATATTATTACTATCTTCGGTATTAAAATTTTAATGTCGTTGTAGTGAAACTTTACTGTGAGCCTCAATTATGGAAGGACAGACATATTTGTGTATGTTGCAAGCCCTTGGCCGTCTTCAGACGATCTGAGAGAGAATGGGTTTAAATTGTATTGTATCCTAAAGTACGAAAACAGAAATGAATGATAATGAATAACTATTTAGTTCATTTCATATTTTTGAGATATAGCTATAAGAATAAATACATGACTGATACTTTTAAATGGGTATCTCTACATGTACGAACAAACTAACACGTAGTCTGTAGTAGTTACGTGATTTCAATTATTCTTTTAGTATGATTTCATTTGTTTGATCTACCACGACTGTAGAAATAGTTTTATTGTCTCTTATTGCGCATGCGTACATGACAAAATGTAGAATATGGAAAATGACCGAAGATATTCAACCACAATTATGTTTGAGGAACAGAGCCGAGGACAAACAAATGTAGAAATATATTAAGGAAGTGAATTGTCTGCCCTGCGTTCAGTTACCGCGAACGTTACAAAACGTTCCGTAATGATACATTCGGAACTCCTCGGCCATTCGCTGCGAATAAACTCGGACATATTTAGACGCTATTTTGAAACTACCGGTGGTGAAGTAAACAAATATATGATCGTTTAGGCAATGAATGATGTTTCGTTTATAGTCCGTAAATTTTGAAACATCACTAATTGCCTTAACGATCGCATATTTGTGTATTAGATTAGATAATTCGCAGCGAATAGCCGAGGAGTTCCGAATGTATCGTTATGTAACGTTCTGTAACGTTTTGTGTAATTGAACCCGCTACTGGTTCCCAGTCGTACTTTGACGGGTAAATGTACGTCGGACAAATCAGAATAATGGCTGTATGGTACGATATGATGTTTATAATTAGTCCATGACCATGTAATATGGTAAATCATTGGTACTTAGTACAAGAATTATAATGGATATCTTATTTTTAGTCGTTCGCTTACATCTATGCCAAATAAAGTATCCGAAAGTCCTTGCGTACATGAAAACTCGTAGAAAATGGATAATTGAAATAGTTGACAAGATGCTTATAAAAATGTGGACCATAACTTTAATCATTGCGTTACAAGCAGCAAACTAGCAAGATCAGTATTCTAGTCATTCGAACTCTGTGTTACTCGGTTATTTTCGTTGAGTATTATTAACTCTGACAAGAGACTATGTATCATGTAAACCAGTGTCTGGTAAACAATAAAACTACATATTATACCGTATCACCCCCCCCCCCTCCAACAATTAACAATTAACTTGGTTGTAGCCTTCTGTTTTACGATGATAACTACTTTGTTCCTTACTTTTTATACACTGTTAGTTTTCTAATAATAGACTCTAGTGTACAGAATCTTTATAACTTGTGACATCTATTATGTTTATCCTATATACATACATAACAATGTATAATGTTTATACAGTCAAGTCACATTAGTAGGATCAAGGACCCTAAAGGGTCCTTGGTGGGATCTTCAAAATCGGCGGTCTTAAATAGCAAAATTGGCTTTATTATAGGGACCTTCTAGTTCTCAAATTAAGCATATTTTGGTACTTAAAATAAGGAAAAAAGTTAGGTACTTAAAATAAGTAGTCGCACAATTTTGTTATAACAATAGTGGTCTTTGTCGCGGTATTTATTGTACATGTACAATGTATACAGGGTAGACAGAGAATCCTGATTCGTGAGAAAATATGGATTTCGCAGAATTTGAGACGATTCTCGTCGATCTCTGTTTGGATTTTCTAATACAAAACAACCAGACAAATTTAGATATCTGTAAAATAAAAACTTTCAGTGCAGTCATAGGACGTTGGGGGTTGTCAGGTGATAAAGTAAGTAAAACTTTAGAAAGTTTTGAACAGTTAATTTGTTAAGTCGACATTTGAATGTCTTTGACACAAAACATATCTACAAATACAAATTGAACATAAAACACTAAACATATGTGAAAAGGAAAGATGAACAAAAACATGGAATAATTTTAGAACGTAAGTATATTGTCGCATACTTAGTTACTTGAGCAACCTCAACTTTCGCAACCACAACTTTCGCAACCACAAACAGGAATATGAATACTGCTTATTATAATCTGTCATGTTCTATATTTTCATAAAAAAATTTACTTTAAGTATTTTTCTACTATATTTTTTAAATTGTTACTATATATCTATTTTACGATACTATACAAGTTCTATGCGTACTATATATTTTCCTATTTTTACAATTTTTTACTACCACACAGTTTCTGACTCATATATCATTAAATATCAATTTTTCTATAACATTATACATCTTTAATTACAAATATTATTTTATGATATCCACTCAAATAGAGCTATAATAGACAATATTTGTTACATAGTACACTTGTAACATACATTTAATTACATAATATAATACACCTATGATATCATAAATTAATAAAACTAATTAATAAATTATTACCTTTTTATAAGAAAATAATATCCACTCAATTATTCTTCAATATTTCATAATTTCCCAACTGTTTAAATATTCATAAATTCATTAACTAATTTACTTATTACATCAAAAAAAAACACGACTAGTTCACGTTTTATGTTCAACACTGCACGAGTATTGCACGAATATATGACTCCGCGCGCGCCATAGTATAAACATACCTGTACAAATCAACCTATACAATTTATCCTCCGGTTTCAATAGCGAGTGGCTATCATAGTCAATTATCTAACTAAGTTGGTAGCGATTGATTAGGTTACTGAACAAAATTATAAAAGAGTTTTTGTTATACATTTGTATTAAAGTTAAATTACGCATTGTTTTAATCAAACGATAATATGGCCAATACACGGTTTATAAATGTTAACATATTTTATATAGTAAATATAAACTTCAACATTTTAATGTTAAACCTATGCATGTTGATTAATATTAGTTTTAAATTAACCCATCCGTGCTTGTTAGCAATGTGCGAGTTTCAAAAAAACGTAGTAGTGACACGTTTAGAGCGGTTCAATATACGAGAGAAAGTCTAAGTAAAAGAGGGGCTGATGTTGCTGTAAAGCGATTGTGTTTGAAAGGTGACTGTTGTTGAGAGGTGACTGTATTTGAGAGGTGACTGTATCTGAGAGGTGAATGTTGCAGAGAGGTGACTGTATTTGAGTGGTGACTGTTGTTGAGAGGTGACTGTATCTGAGAGGTGAATGTTGCAGAGAGGTGACTGTATCTGAGAGGTGACTGTATCTGAGAGGTGACTGTATCTGAGAGGTGAATGTTGCAGAGAGGTGACTGTATCTGAGAGGTGACTGTATCTGAGAGGTGACTGTATCTGAGAGGTGACTGTATCTGAGAGGTGACTGTATCTGAAAGGTGACTGTATCTGAGAGGTGACTGTATCTGAGAGGTGAATGTTGCAGAGAGGTGACTGTATCTGAGAGGTGACTGTATCTGAGAGGTGACTGTATCTGAGAGGTGACTGTATCTGAGAGGTGACTGTATCTGAGAGGTGAATGTTGCAGAGAGGTAACTGTTGCAGAGAGGTGACTGTTGCAGAGAGGTGACTGCAATTATGAGGTGACTGTATTTGAGAGGAGACTGTTGATAAAATGTGACTGTTGTTGAGAGGCGACTGTTGTTGACAGGTGACTGTAATTAAGAGAAGACTGTTGTTAAGTGGTAACTGTGTTTGAGAGGTGACTGTTGATAAAATGTGACTGTTGTTGAAAGGTGACCGTTGTTATGAGGTGACTGTTGTAAAGAAGTGACTGTTGTGAGAGGTGACTGTTGTAAAGAAGTGACTGTTGTTAAAATGTGACTGTTGTTAAAATGTGACTGTTGTTGACAGGTGATTGTTGTTAAGTTGTCACTGTGTTTGCGAGGTGACTGCTGTTATAGTATTGAGTTTTGAGGTTTATTTCCTTGGGAAGTAGTTTAAGAGGCGACTTGTTTTTAAAAGATTTTCTTATAGGAAATGACCAACATTTGACCAACATATATAAGAACAGTTTATTCACATATATTACATAACAGTATTGTAATGTATATATAAGAAAGATATAAACAACAATGTATTGTGATACCAATGACCTTTTATATCTTTAAGAAAAAAATGATCTCAAAAAAGATAAACATATAACTAATATCAATTATAACTTTCTTATTTTCTATATATCGTAAAACAATATATGTTGTTGTTGTTTTTTATATAAAAAATTAGTTTATCTTGATCTTGAGTCCACAGATGACAAATTAAACTTCGTTTATAAACTAATAGTCAAATGCAATTAACGGAATAAAAAATAGCATGCTGTCACCACCTGACCATGCTCTAAGTTATGAGGGTAAAATAGAATCACTTATCGCACATGGTTTTCCTACTTGTAAAATCAGTACGAAGAATGTATTTGTCTATGAAAATCGGTTACTTCATCATCTCAAGGGGTCCGTAGTTTTAGTCGTAAATCCTTCTATATTGCGTTGTTAAATTATGATAAGATTTTTGATATTATGCTACACATTTCATCATTATTTTTATTGTTTTGAACCGTTTCAAGGCGGAAATCCCTTAGATTCTTGTTTTCGTTATTCGTTCGTCGCGTCCCTTTTTTGTTTCAAAATCCTAACAAAAGATCACCCTCTTTGCTTTTTGCGTATGTGGTTGGTCCGTAGTTTTTTACTGTTGCTGTTCCTGATATGTTTTCTTGCACATTTCTATATCATAAAAGGTGAGCCGAGATTGTGTGTTTCAAAACTCGCACACTTGAAAGTCGCGTTAATTGCTTTATGTAATGCCTCAGTCCCATAAATCCGTGTTGCGGACCCGTACGTGCAGACAGCCGTAGGCCGTGGGAAGCCTTGCGTATTAAGGTGACGGTACGCACATGGCACAAAACAACACACCCGTACGGAGCCGTAGCTGAGAGATATGAAATTTTAATCCATACGCGGCCACGAATGTGTTCATGATTTGACTTTGAAACTAATACGTGTATCCATGGCTCATCTCACGGACCATGGTAAAAACGTAACAGTCCGTACGGGTACGCAAGAGTTCGTACGAGTCCTTGCGGAGCTTGATCGCACGGCGCCCGTACGGTGCCCTCACGGCTATTTTTATGTTTATGGGACTGTAGCATTAGTCGTTCACTGTACGATTTAATTAAAGTTATTTTGGAACATATAAATGTTATTAATTTTATCTGGAGAAAATAATCATTGAATCATTGAACAATCTTATCTTTTGCTAAATAATTGATGTTTGTTTTCATTCTCTATTCACTTGTACGATAACTTAGTCATGTATGGATAAAAATAAATTGTACGTCGGCATAGAAAAAAACGAAGGCGCATAATAAAAGCTTCATTAAACTGGTTTACTACATTGAAATAACAACAAACTTGCCTCTTAATAAGTTTTACTGAGTGGACAAACGACGCAGCCGAACGCTGCAAATCCTATTCACATGTAGTGATAAAAAGGTAAATAAATCATCTCGACTAAATTCGAGAAAGTGTTATAATAATACATGTATTGTGTCTTTGTCAGGAAACATAGACAGTCTTTTAGCGAAACCTTTCAACTTTCATTTAAACATTACTTCCTGACCGTCAGTCTGTGTGCATTTCTAAAACATGCCTTCAAACCTTAAACACCGATGCATATGTTTCATATGTTTTCCGTTATTTTGTGGTATTTGGACACGTGTTTTTTTTGTTCCTGCTTATGTTGAACATTAAAAGTGCAAATAAATATGGTTACGTACGTAATGCCATATTGAACTTGATCGAGTTGTCAAATGTCACGAAAATAGCCGAGTAGTCACGATTGACGTGATGCAAATAGCCATTCGGAACAACTTCGGCGATCATCTACGAAGATATACCTCGGAAATCAGACGTAGTAGGAATACAACCAGGTTATACCGTCCGGCGACTGTCATTTTCATGTCAACATTTAATAGTAACATTGTTACACGCTTTATCTCATCATTTCATCAGACTCAGTACCATGCCACATACGTCGTACTACTGTGTAGTTTAGACTATGTTACCTCAGAAACCAAATTCCTAGAACTACTTTTTCACCTTATGATATCCGAGGGTTATCCGCGTAGAAGATCGCCGAGGTAGTTCCGAATGGCAAATAGCTTCATTATCTTGGACATATATTTTCAAGGAACCCAGCCGAAGCACTACCAAATGTAGAACCATAATAAAAATGAAGCAGAATTCGTGATTTGCTTACTTGGATGTACAACTATCTCAGAAAAGCATATGCGGCTTTAACTTTACATTTTTGTTAATATCTTAGTAATAAACGTGTTCTGACTTACGACTATGAATAGTTTAATTATAACATCAAATTATAATTATATACTTTTATTCTCAATAAAATATTAAAACTACTTTTATCGTAATTTTAGTGATATTATTGCGCCAGGTGCAAACAAAATCGTGAAATTCAGCGTTAAATACACTAAGTCATAAACAGGTCTGAATTACTATTTTACGACATTGAAATGCTGAAGTTATTATTCTTAAAATAATAATTTCATGCAACATTCATAAGACTTATGTGATATTCTGATAAATTAATTAAATAAGTAGCAATAAAATAAAGCTCTCAGTATCAAATGTTATTTTTTGTCTAAATATATCGTCTGCTTTGAAACATTGATAATTTAATTGCCAGGTATCATATCGCGTTAATACACGTTTTAACAAAACAACTGCAACTAGTTTGCAGTAAAATAGTCAATGGAATTAATTTTCTGCTAAAATAACTCGAAACAATAGCAGACGATAATTGGTCTAAAAATAGTAACACTAATTGTGTATATTTGGTCACCGTAATCTTGATATGGTTCCATACAAAACAGGAATTTCAATCAGATAGTATTCTACCTACGATCAGACAAGAGCCACGTATTGTTTTAGACATACATACATATGTAAAAGATGTCACAGATAGATGTTTTAAAATTTTGAAATATAATCAATCTGATCTAGATATTTGTGACTTATACAAATACATGGCAGTTATATACGATTTAAAATTAGTATGTTTATCTTGGTTAGGATATAATTTATATATATAATTAGTTTAATATAACTTTGAAGACCCTCACAATATTGGGTCCTAGTCTAGTTAACGTACACACTATAATAAGATAAATAAAGTTAATCATTTGACGCGTCTTATATACTAGGGATGAGGCGATATGTCGATATATCGATATAGTATCGATACATACAGTACCCACCAAAAGTTTGGAGACAAAACAAATTTACTACAATTCTTGAATGTTGGTGATTACATTTAAGTATGGTTTGTAATAAAATGAAAACAAATTTCATGAATCCCACACATTTATAATATTCAGCATCTGACGCCTCCAAAACCATGTTTATGTTTAATTATGTTCCATAACAGAGCCTTTATGCTTTGTAGTCTCAGTTATAATTATAATAAGTACCAAAAAATAAAGCAAAACTACAAAGCATTTCAAAATAAACAGTTGCACAAATATAGATATAGCTATTCAGTAAGCATACAATCAGAAATTGTCTCCAAACTTTTGGTGGGTACTGTATCGTGGCCCAGCACGATATATCGCGATACAACCCTGACATTCGTAATCAGGGGAAGACAAAGCCACTGTATTTTTTAAAATACTGAAGTATTCGATAGGTTTGTCATATTCGTTTAAGAAATATGATCTCTGTGGCTGTTTGTAAAACGGGTCCAGTAGAAATCAACCCGTGGACAACTCAACTCGTGGACGTCTCAATCCGGAGTTTGAATCGTATCGCATGATGACAGTATCGTCTCATCACTATTATAAAGCGTTGTCTGTGTCTGTGTAATGTGAAAGTGTGTTTTAAAGATGTAATAATTACGCGTCTGAACTGTTAGGGGCGACTGTTGTTGAGATGAGGTGATTGTCTCGACCTGATTGCTGCTAAAAAGTGGTAGTTGACAGGCAACTGAGACTGAAAGGTAGTTGTTGCTAAAAGATTGTTGTTGAAAGACGACTGTTGCTAAAAAGTGACTTTCGTTATAAAGGGGGTTGTTCTTCAAGGGTAACTGTTGCAAAAAGTATCTTTTGTTATAAGGGGTTGTTCTTGAAAGGTGACTGTTGCTAAAGAGTGACTTTTGTTATAAAGGGGTTGTTCTTGAAAGGTGACTGTTGCTAAAAAGTGACTTTTGTTATAAAGGGGTTGTTCTTGAAAGGTGACTGTTGCTAAAGAGTGACTTTTGTTATAAAGGGGTTGTTCTTGAAAGGTGAATGTTGCTTAAAGTGACTTTTGTTATAAAGGGGTTGTTCTTGAAAGGTGACTGTTGCTTAAAATGATTTTTGTTATAAAAGGGGTTGTTCTTGAAAGGTGACTGTCGCTAAAAAGTGAATTTTGTTATAAAGGGGGTTGTTCTTGAAAGGTGAATGTTGCTAAAAAGTGACTTTTGTTGAAAGAGGTTGTTCTTGAAAGATAACTGTTGCTAAAAAGTGACTTTTGTTGAGTGTTAGCGTTGCTGAGAGGCTACTGTTATTGAAAGACTGTTGTCACTGAGTGGCATTTGTTGTTGATAGGCAGCTTTTCAGAAAAGGCTGATGTCATTGGAAAGTGACATATTAAACGTTGTTTTACAGTATCGGGTCAAGTCTATTAAAGTACATATGTTAATTCAGCTTCTAGCATTTTTTGCAGGTAATAAATTGACCGATAATAATTGTTCCAATGTCTTGAGATAAGGTTAAAAACATAGCATGACACGGCATGACTTAAAATGACAATTCGCACTTGACCGATTTCGTACCAAAATGATAAATCGGTACTTGAAACGAATCAGACTAATAGCCACATCTTTTTTTGTAATTCTGCCAAATGGAACAAACTCTCCGCGAAGATTACCAAGATGATAATTATTGTCAATTAGTAATTATCAATACATCAAGTATTTTATCACTAAAATATCGTGACACTTATATTTAAATTTTTAAAGACGCAAGTTCACAGATTTTCACCTTAATTACAAACCACCCTAAAACTCTCAAATTTGTATTGAAACACTTCGGAAGCTATAAAGCAGCGTTCCGAAAATTACAATTTTGTTGTAAATAAAGATAAAACTGAAAAAGAGGTTGGCTTGGTGTATTAAAATTTACCCCGTTAGTAACTAGGGCTGCGGCGAGTATCCGAATACTCGGATATTCGCGATCTCGACCAGAAAATCGAGTAAGAATATTCGTCACATCCGTAGTTTAGGGGAAAAAATGAAAGAAAATTTTCAGCTAATTACCACTGAAAATGCGTCGCACTACTAATGAAAACTTTAATTTATGTATGGACCGAATTATCTTGTGTCCAAAATTTTTTATTGATACACATTTGAACAAAAATGTTGTCACTAAAAATGCCCATTAAACGTCTGATTGTAATGTTTGGAGTACATGGTTTCCCATATAGTAAAATCTTCTGTAATCTTTCACTTATGTTATTTCATGAATTCCTGAATGCTTTTCCATTAACATGTGATTCGTGGTTCGACTCGTGAATCGCTACACATGAATCGTGGTTCGGATCGGATCGCGAATTGCTCAACGATCCACAGCCCTATTAGTAACGGTGTTGGTGATTTTCGTGCGCTTTTTGTGACTTTTATTTGATATAGGTCATTTTGTCTTATAATGTTAAGAATTCATTTTCTCAACACAGATACAGACTCTGGCATTGATTTTAGAATAAAAAAAATACGCAAAGTCTGTGAACAAGTAGCTTTAAGCAATAACAAAAGGATGGTCGCTAATCTAAAAAAAGACAACCGTTGTATCTTAAGATGTTTTAAGAGCTAGCGTTCGACACGGATAATTACGTAGCATTAAATATGTCGTGATTCTATACAGTTAAGACTACAGAATATGGTTCTAAATAAACGTTTATCATTTTAATTTGGTTGCTTGAGCCTGATATATTTTATGGATTATTTAAGGCTTTAATTGTTGCTAAGATATTGGTAAGGAGGTTGTTGACTGATTAAATATTGATTCAATGTTGATACAGAGTTGATATTTAACGTAATGTTTAAAATAACCTCGCAACGTAAAAACTTCATGATGTTTTATATTAATATATCAAGTTGGCACAAACAAATCTGACTTCGGCACTTGGAATTGTTTTTACAGATAATCAGAAAAAAACCCAGAAAATAATCATTGAAACATAACACAATAATGCTATCACAAGAACCCAAAGTTTAATACTATTTTGATATAGGGTTTCATGTCTTACATTTATTCCTTAAAAGGTTGCGTTTATTACATTGGAACTACAGAAAAAGGGTACACCCTCTGATAAATTAGCTTAATTGGTCAGCTCATATCTTCATTGAGGTTCTGGACTGTAGGCGGCCGGCATAGTACCGAGTCGAAACACTATATTCATGTATACATAGCGTTTTCTGCTCGGAACAGTGCCGGTCACCTATGGAAATAACAGTATCACCTTCCTGATTTTTATTCTTATGTGTAGGGTGATAAAAAATTTCTTTTAGTAATTAATTCACTAGAATGTGTGACTAAAATAATATTAATTTATATAAAGAAGGGAGCGCAGCCAAATCTGACTTAAGCACTTAGTATTTCTTCAACGAGTAATCTATGGAAAGGTACTATTAGAAGTTTTTACGTCGGCTCTGCAATAAATCGGCTTCTAATGTAGATCCCTGATCATGTCATTATAGATTCCGTTTTTTTCTGATTAAAACGCGTTTTTAAATAAAAATCAGCCACTCATGTGGTGTTTAATCAGTAACACTCTTTAGTGTGCAAAGAAATACATTTGTAATAATAATATGTATTTCATTTTACTTTTAAATTGGAAAGCTTTCAGCATGGCATCATGCAATTCACTTAATGTACATAAGTATTACTAAAAGATTAGTCGGTATGTTTAAATACTTAATATTGTTCAAGATTTAGCTTTCCTATTTGCTAAGCAGAATTCATATCTTGTACTGTAAGCAGTCATTTACCTTGTTCCAATCACATCAATTCGATTGAGGAATGCGCCAGAGGCATATCTTTACACAAGTTGAAGGTTTTCATTTGAAATAAAGGCAGAGTTTTATTTGTATTTCAATTGTCTTAATGTTATCTTCATTAAATAAATTGTTATTACTATCAGGACTTATTCAGATAGAATTCCGCTGATACAAAACAATGTTTATAACCATAGACATTTTCTCGAAAAACTTGGCATTTAATAAGTACTGAGAATTTATTACATTTTAATCATACCAGATTTTTTTATAACATTACTTTTATTTGAATGGACAGTTTAAAAATTACGCTATTTAACGTATCATAAAGAGATAAAAACTCAATACCTTAAAAAGTTCTAACATCAGAAAAAAATGGTGTTTTATAAATACGTTCAATGCAAATTGATTAACAAGCTATTATGAATGAACCATATTCTGTTTCATATTGCATGTGCATGCATTATATCATTGTTATCTAGTCAAAACATCGTTACTTCCATTCAAAAAATGTAAAGTTACGAGGTTTTGACTAAACAACAACGATATGTATAGACCTTGAGCCAGTATATGACATTGCCCCCCCAGGGGGAATTTTCAAGGGTATGATTTTCTTAACCCATATGGTGGTAGGCATTCATGGATAAAAGTTTGCTAAGTTCTGTTGGGGCTTTACAGAGTTATGGGACTTTGAAATATCGCCCATTCTCATTTTCTGGTCAAAACCATAATAGACATTGAGCCCGTATATGATATTGCTCCCCACATGGGGAATTTTCAAGGGTATGATTTTCTTTACCCATATAGTGGTAGGCATTCACTGATAAAAGTTTACTAAGTTCTGTTTAGGCTTTACAGAGTTATGGTACTTTGAAATATCGCTCATTCTCATTTTCCGGTTAAAACCATAAGTGCTTTTAAAGCCAGTATATGACATTGCTCCTTCCTGGGAGTAATTATCTATGGTATGATTTTTTAAACCCACATGGAAGCAGCAATTCACTGATCGGTTAGATGTAAATATTAACTATGTTTTGCTACTTGACATCTATACATGTATAATGTTTTGTTCGTAGAATATATGAACTATGTGCTTTTTATTATGTTGATACTATATTTAAATATGTATTTTATAGTAACTGTTATACTTACAGCTATAAGTACTATGTACTGATATACTAATTAAATAAACTGTAAAATGTAAACCATAACAGATTGTAAACTAGCGTTATGTAAATTCTACCTTAAAAAATCCATCGGAAGTTCGCATTTATATCTCAAAGTGCTACTTATTGCTCGCTGGCTGTAAAACGTCAATTAAGAAAGTAATAAACACATGTCTGCATGTTTATACAACATAGACCATGCTGTATCATCAACCATAAAACATATGTCGGTGGGTCAATGCAATACTAGTCTAAATGCATGTTAATAAAGAAAAATGTAAACTATCTATGCACAGGTCCATAGATGTCTGTCTAAAAACTTCAAGAATCCATCAGATGTCAGAGGTGAACATGGAAAGTCTGTTTTTGTTAGGCAGAATGTGTTTTATACTGCAGCAGTAGTTTCACGGATTAAGGGATAGGGACCACACAATTCATCCCACCCCCCTAAGGATTTTCTTAATCCTTACAAAAAGGATTGAAATAATATTTATTATACTCTGGACCATATTCAAGATGCTCTGGTCCTTATTTAAGAAAACTGTGTGCGTGATTTTGGTAGGGCTTTAATCTTGGGACTATTCGTTTTCTACAGACTTCGGTTGGTAAAGTATCCACATTGTTTGAATAAAATTGTGATTGTGGGTATAGCAGTTTACAGTTGCTAAGCAACGCTAAACAAAAAATCACATATAAGCCGGATGCGATGAATAATTATAAATCAGCCTCTGTAATAAATCTTACGTCTGGTGAAGTCTTCATTAAATGAGTACATGATATTATAGACAATTCTGCTTCAATTAAAACATGCAACTGTTGTCTGTATAGACAGGTTTGAATTTACAAATATTGTTTTCAGTATTTTATACATTGACTTCCCTTCTTACTGTAAAGTATGTATTTAATACGTGTAGCAATTTTCCGAGGTTCTTACCATCTTGTTTTCGGGTTTTAATTGCTAAGTGCTTACAGTATCCTGGTAATCAGACGTTCTATTCACTGTCACTGTTGTGATATAATCCCTAGTCAAATGAATATGTACTTCGATAACTAGTGTCATGTCCAGACGGTCGACCGGGCAGTCGCTGGTCCCTGCCACACTGGGTATGAAGTCATGTTCTATGTACACCAAATTGACATATTCAGACACGCTTTACTTGACATAATTTATGATCTAACGGAACACTATAGAAGACAAACGCCCTTACTGCACAGGGCAGTCCACGGACAGTGCCCACCGCTGTGCTGACTTACACAAAATATCTAGTTTATGTATGTACAATAAACTTTAGTTAAAGGAACAAGGAACAGCTAAAATCTTTTTAGACCTCCAAATCATACGATTGTATATTTCATGATATGTAACCTTGGTTTAAGTATATAATAAATGCCTAATTGTCGCAATGTGGAAATGAACGAATTGTAGGAATTGTTTAAAATTACCTCTCACAATTTTATTTCCAGCATACAGATGTTTATACTTGGAACGTTGATTTATGCTACTGAAGCATTTTGATTTACTGTGTAAAATGTGCATCAGTACATATGGAAAATTAATTAATCTATGCTTAATCTTATTGCTATCAAAATATTTTGATATTAACACTTTCCGAAGCTTATTCATGAAATGATGAACTAACAAACAAAATGTTGCACCTTTTTTTACATTTTTTTCTAGTTTTATTCATACAGAAAATGTGCATAAACTCGTGAGAGTATTATCTCCGAAATGTCATTGAATAAACATTGTGGAAGGCATAAGTGGTTCCTATTGTTCCTAAGAATTCTAGAATTTAATTACTATAAGTATCTAAGTATCATTATACTATAAATATACTTTATTTTAATGAGAAAAAAGAATTTATATCACAACGTAAAACATTTATATTTGTTGTTGGAGTGTTATGGTATATCTAAGTACCAATGCGGCTCATATTATATTTAATGATCTTTCTATTTAATGGATACCAAAATATACTGGCGTCGAAATGACACGTACTGGCGTCGAAATGAAACATACTGGTGTCGCAATGACACATACTGGCGTCGCAATGGTACATACTGGCGTCGCAATGATACATACTGGCGTCGCAATGATACATACTGCGCAATGATACATACTGGCGTCGAAATGACACATACTGGCGTCACATTGATACCTACTTTCATCGAAGTCATTCGTACAAACGCCAAAACGATACGTACTGGCGTCGCAATAATACGTACTTTTGACGAAGTAATTTGTACTGAAATCGCAAAGAAACGTACTAGCGTCGCAATGATACATTCTGACGTCGCAATGATAAGTACTGGCGTCGCAATGATACGAACAGGCGTCGCAATGATACATTCTGACGTCACAATAATCCATACTGGCGTCGCAATGATACGTGCTTTTGACGAAGTAATTCGTATTGGCGTCGCAATGATACGTATTGGCGTCGCAATTATCCATACTAGCGTTGCAATGATACGTACTAGCGTCACAATGATACATACTAGCGTCGCAATAATACGTACTGGGTCGTAGTGATTTGTACTGTCGTGCTCTTTAAAACAAACAAGGTTCAAGTACTAATAATATAAGATTATTTTGTATTACCCAGACAAAAAAGGGGTTTCTACGTACTTAATCATTCATTCCATAGCAGTTAATGCCTTATGTGTTACATATATTCACCAGTAGCGTGTTCAGTTAGCGCGAACGTTACAGAACGTTACAGAAAGTTACATAACAATACATTCGGAACTCCTCGGCCATTCGCTGCGAATAATCTCGGACATATTTAGACGCTATTTTGAAACTACCGGTGTTGAAGTACACAAATATATGATCGTTTGGACAATGAGTGGTGTTTCGTTTTTAGTCCGTAAATTTTGAAACTCACTCAATGCCTTAACGATCGCATATTTGTTTATTAGATTATAATATTCGCAGCGAATGGCCGAGGAGTTCCGAATGTATCGTTATGTAACGTTCTGTAACGTTCGCGGTAACTGAACACGCTACTGATTTATGTTCTGTTCTATCATTAGTCTTGTAAATGTCTAAAGAAGTGATTAAAGGATTAAAAATAATACACTTTAGATATATGTGTCATTGGGTTAACATTATATAAATTATTTAGTATAAGTTGACTTAACAGGTTAAATTGAAATTAATAACCTGGTATATGCCAAACTATTAATGCTAATTCCACTTAAATATAATATTATTGCTAATGTTAAATAAATCACCTCTTGTTTATAATCTACGAAAATTTAACTTTGAGTGGGTGAGTCTTGATTACTTATGTTAAATTTGTTAATAAATGAAATACATTGATATTTAAAGAGAATCACTGTTTCAATTAAACGAACAGAACAGAACAGAAAACAGTAAAGTTCTACTAGTAGAATAAAAGCAAAATCGATGATTCCGTTTTAACTTGGACTATCATCTCTTAATGTTACCAGACACCGTTTGAAGTATGGAATATCAATATGTTTAACCCTTTACTGTTTCCGACATGGTTGAAAAGAAGCCATTTGTCCACTTTACCGCGCTAGGGCTGTTTCAGGATGCTCTCATTTCATTATTAATTAAATATATGAAACTCAGCCAAATTATTTCTTGAGTGACTGTGTTTCAGAAAAGCAAGTTGAGCCCCGATCCCAGTTACCATGGAAACGCTGGGGCGTTGCAAAGTGGACAAAAATTGCAATTTTCGCTCTCTTTTAACCCAAACTTTGCACTTCATTTGGTAATATTTTCCAAAAACGAGGTCGAAAGTGCTATTACTTTTCAGGGACTGAAAACGTGTTTACCTATCAGCTATTTGTGCCATTTTTCTGGCTATGAGGGGCGCTGCGCCCCATTCAAATCCCAACGACAAAAGTGGCACATCTCTTTATTGGACCCCTGAGACTTCTTTTGATGAGGGAGGTGCGCAAAAAGGGTCATTTTGGGACAACTTTCCTAAAGTGAGATTCACTAAATGTAGTTAAAAACACCAATTTCAAAGCATGTGGCGGTCATTTTGAAGGGGTCCAGACACGTAAAAATGCTGAATTTATCAGTTAAGCGTTAAAAATGTTTTATTGTGAAAATTTTCATCTTTATCTCAATTTATAAAATAAAGCAATGATTTTTACCAGAAATGTAATGATTAACCGATATACCGGTTAACATTGCCATACGAATTCTGAAGGTTTTTATTCGTTTTTTTTACCTGATCTGGTTTTTGTAGTTATGTGCCGCAATGTTTGCTTTTATCAGAATCTAAAATTTAAATGTTTGAATAAATGTTAAATATGTTGCTAACTTGAAATAGTCTTATTATGTTATACATTTGTAATAAGTTTAACATTTAGTTAAATTGGAGAATAGTTCTACTCGAAAGTCCGTTTCAAATATGCATGTTCTAACATATAGTCCATTTTAGTTCTGTTACATTAACCTGTCACAACTTGAATAATTACACGGTCACTGAATGTGTTATTATTTAACCTCATTTTAACCATTGAGCCACCAATCCGTATTAATATTGATAATCTAACTATAAATGCGACGATTTTTAATTTATCCGGGAAATAACAAGTTCGAAAGGGGTTAAAAATAACATATTCAATGACCGTGTAATTATTTAAGTTGTGACAGGTTAATGTAATAGAACTATATAAGAGTTTATTTAAAAATACATATACATGGATTATGTTGATTCAATTTAGACGATGCATGCGCATCAATTCCTGCTTCGCATGTCTATGCAAAAAGCTAAGTAGTTTCGTATTAAAACCACTAATTTTGACTCTGTCAGTTGAAATAATTATAAAGTGTAGTCACTTACTCAGTGACCTCCCCTAACATATTGAACATGTCCCTTTGAAAGGATCTTTAATGTACAGCTTCGTCGAACTTGCTTTGAAGCTTTGCCTTAGTCATATTACATAATTATGAAAATAACTAAATGAATATTACATCAGTTTATAACAAGTTATTTCCCACTAAATCCTCATTTTTTCTACTCGATAGACAGACTAAGTCGCCATAGTTTTTACTACAAAATTTATAGCTCTTATTTGATAGCTTTAACAGGTATGGCATAACGTGCAATTTTCGCCATACCGTGATCAAAGAAACATTTTATTATCTAATTAATGGCCTGTTACAAAATATATTCAATTTTTATGCCATCAGCTTGTCTAGAACCCACGAGCATAAAGCTTTAAAAACCTGAAACGCAGAATTCTAAGAATTTTCCAATATTTCTTTGAAAATCTCATCATTTCTCGTGTATCGCGAGATCTCAATTTTTATTGCATGATTTGATGAATAATACAGTTATTAAACACTTAACACGGTTAAGATTTTTTCAGCGTTAATGGGATAAAATGTAACTGTGTGGTATGCATTAGAGGCATCAGACCCATAAATTACATGAAATGTAGGTATGAGACTCATAAATTACATACAATCGGCAAAAATACCACAAGAGTGTAAGGAGTATGCCAAAAACATTATATAACGAAATTTGAGGTTTGTGCTTCGACTTCAAAGTGTACAAAGCAATAACTGACGGAATTTTCTAATTTTATAAACGGTAACTTTATTGATCTTTTGTTCTAATGACCTCGGCACAGATTTTGCTGCGATTTATATGAGCCAGGGGTCCGTATTATCAAAGCTCTAGCGACCGATTTCTGTCGTAAACCGCACTTTATTGCATTGCTTAATTATCGTAAGATTTTTGATAATATGCTGCCCAGTTGATTTAGCCATAAAACATGGTGGTCCACAAAAAGACGGCCTGTATGTAATAATGACACGGTCCACAGAAATAGAGCTATATGTAATAATGACACGGTTCTCAGAAATAGAGATATATGTAATAATAACACGGTCCACAGAAATAGAGATATATGTTATAATGACACGGTTCTCAGAAATAGAGCTATATGTAATAATAACACGGTCCACAGAAATAGAGATATATGTTATAATGACACGGTTCTCAGAAATAGAGCTATATGTAATAATAACACGGTCCACAGAAATAGAGATATATGTAATAATGACACGGTTCTCAGAAATGGAGCAATATGTAATAATGACACGGTTCTCAGAAATAGAGATATATGTTATAATGACACGGTTCTCAGAAATAGAGATATATGTAATAATGACACGGTTCTCAGAAATGGAGCAATATGTAATAAATGCACGGTTCTCAGAAATAGAGCTATATGTAATAATGACACGGTTCTCAGAAATAGAACTATATGTAATAATGACACGGTTCTCAGATATAGAGCTATATGTAATAATGACACGGTTCTCAGATATAGAGATATATGTAATAATGACACGGTTCTCAGAAATGAGCTATATGTAATAATGACACGGTTCTCAGAAATAGAGCTATATGTAATAATGACACAGTTCTCAGAAATAGAACTATATGTAATAATGACGCGGTTCTCAGAAATAGAGCTATATGTAATAATGACACAGTTCTCAGAAATAGAACTATATGTAATAATGACACAGTTCTCAGAAATAGAACTATATGTAATAATGACGCGGTTTTCAGAAATAGAGCTATATGTAATAATGACACAGTTCTCAGAAATAGAACTATATGTAATAATGACACGGTTCTCAGAAATAGAGATTTATGAAATAATGACACAGTTCTCAGAAATAGAGCTATATGTAATAATGGCACGGTTCTCAGAAATAGAGATATATGTAATAATGACACGGTTCTCAGAAATAGAGATATATGTAATAATGACACGGTTCTCAGAAATAGAGATATATGTAATAATGACACGGTTCTCAGAAATAGAGCTATATGTAATAATGACACGGTCCACAGAAATAGAGATATATGTAATAATGACACGGTTCTCAAAAATAGAGCTATATGTAATAATGACACGGTTCTCAGAAATAGAGATATATGTAATAATGACACGGTTCTCAAAAATAGAGCTATATGTAATAATGACACGGTCCACAGAAATAGAGATATATGTTATAATGACACGGTTCTCAGAAATGGAGCAATATGTAATAATGACACGGTTCTCAGAAATAGAGATATATGTAATAATGACACGGTCCACAGAAATAGAGATATATGTAATAATGACACGGTTCTCAAAAATAGAGCTATATGCAATAATGACACGGTCCACAGAAATAGAGATATATGTTATAATGACACGGTTCTCAAAAATAGAGCTATATGTAATAATGACACGGTCCACAGAAATAGAGATATATGTAATAATGACACGGTTCTCAGAAATGGAGCAATATGTAATAATGACACGGTTCTCAGAAATAGAGATATATGTTATAATGACACGGTTCTCAGAAATAGAGCTATATGTAATAATGACACGGTTCTTAGAAATAGAGATATATGTAATAATGACACAGTTCTCAGAAATAGAGCTATATGTAATAATGACACGGTTCTCAGAAATGGAGCAATATGTAATAATAACACGGTTCTCAGAAATAGAGCTATATGTAATAATGACACGGTCCACAGAAATAGAGATATATGTAATAATGACACGGTTCTCAGAAATAGAGATATATGTTATAATGACACGGTTCTCAAAAATAGAGCTAAATGTAATAATGACACGGTCCACAGAAATAGAGCTATATGTAATAATGGCACGGTTCTCAGAAATAGAGATATATGTAATAATGACACGGTCCACAGAAATAGAGATATATGTTATAATGACACGGTTCTTAGAAATAGAGCTATATGTAATAATGACACGTATCTTAGAAATAGAGCTATATGAAATAATGACACGGTCCACAGAAATAGAGCTATGTGTCATAATGACACGATCCTTAGAAATAGAGCTATATATAATTATGTCACAAAGTTAAATATGTTTTCCCCAATTATTTACTTTAGGCCGACAAGACTAGAAAAATATGGTACGTATTAAATCATATTTGTCTTGATATAATTATGTCTATTAAAATGATTTTATAATTACATGTATTCGAATATGTTTTTTTTATTTATTAAATAATCTGACAGCTTTATACATTTTAAACTTCTTGATGCGATTGTTTACCATTAAAAAATAATCAGACCAATGAATTATGCAATAAAGCAAAACTCCACTAGATTTTTATTGTGTACGCATAAGATTGTATAATTTAACACTGTCCAAAGTTGTACATTGACTTAATACTTTGTAAATAGATTGTATAACATCAAAAACACATACTATAGAATAACCTTGTATAAATTTTTTCCAACCATGCTGTCAGCAGACGAGATCTACAGAATGTGTTTTATCTCTATTAGAAATTTATCAGACGTTAGTTCGACGACGCACCATGTGGTATGTTCTTTGCTACCGAATGTCAATGTTAACAAGACGGCACGCGAATCAAGTCACGCGCCAGAATCAATACATTTTTAAAGCCAACACAATGTCGTAATTAATAAATCTGTCATCATATATAAAAGACACAAGTTGACGAGTAAAAGAAATATGATAGTAAAATGGTAATTGCCATTGCAAACAATTGTGGAAATGCGTACAAAAGCAAAAATTTGTATAGATTTTTATAGGTTTTTGATTTCTCATCCTTTGTAATAGAATCAAGGGGTTTGTTTGTCATTTAATTCAATATGTACAGTAATACATGTACATTCATTTAAGCACGCATTGATCAAATAAAATAGTCACTTATTTTTTTTTACATTTATATTTGCACAAAATCAATAAAGTAAATGGATTTTCATACTAATTTATTTGTCACTAGTTCAATAATCAAAGCTCGAATTTAACAAAAAATTGGACTTGCAAATTTTTGCGAGTTGATTTTATTTCAACTCGCAAATTGAAAAAAAAACACTCGCATTTTTTCTACAAACTTTAATAGCATACAAAGTAACTAATCATATGTGTAATGTAAAAAACAACATATTTAACTCGATAGAACAATGGCGTTATTGTGGGATAGACATACATGTTTACATGATATCGAACATGTTTTATTGTGAATTTTTAATTAATACTATCGAATTATCTAGCCGTTTCAATGCTGATTTGAGCCTCATTAGTTGCGACGATTTCTGCTTACAAAAATTTCCGAGTTTCAAATTTCGCTCGCATTTTGCGAGTATGCGAGCTTAAATTCGAGTCTTCATTGAACCTAAAATTATTAAATCCTTATAACTTTTATAGACAAGTTTAAAGGCCCCTCGCAATCGATTTTCGGTGTATCGAATTGAATGACTGCAGCCCTAAAATGACCCTTACCCTTGTTCGAGTCCTCAATACCACTGTAAATAAATAAATGCATAACGAGACACAGTTGATTCGAATGACCTAGAGCTACTCAAAATGAATGGGAAATGACCGACAGTAATGATGAGTAGGGCTGTCACGATACGCCATAAGTGTATCGCGATATACTGCGATACGCTGGCAGCGTATCGCGATACGTACCACAATAGTGTGGGCTTTTAGATTCGTTGTGCCTCTGATGTATTTAACAGAAACAATGCAAATTTTACATGCACCTACTGATAGAATCTAGCCTCTTTAAGTATTAACGGTCATTTAGAACTGTGACGCATACAAATCGGTCAATTTTTTGTAACGTAAGGTTAAATTGAATGAACAATGTAAAAACTGACGTTTCGCTACTTTTTTCGCGAAGGGAAGAATTTTCCAATGAAATAAAAAAATTATCGCCAAATACCGGTACGTTAAATTCGTACCGCGGTACGTGTTGCCGCAACTGCGTATTGTAATATACCGGTATACCGGTATATCGTGACAGCCCTAATGATGGACAAACAAATGTAGACCGATGATAAGGGAGCGGATTTTACAAATACTAACATTGAACTCTTACAATCGTTCCTAAAGGACAGCAGTAAGCCTATGACAAACGTACTCGTATGTGTTTTTAAGTGGTAAAAGATTATACCATGTACGGGCATTTAAGATCGATGTTTCTACAGAGATGGTAAGTATTTTGACTGAACGCTGCAATATCATTGAATGTAATAATAATCTAAACCCCTACCACCTTACTTAAGAAGATGTAATATTTTGCCACATTACTATTGCGCTCACAGAAGAAAATGGGACCTCGTCCTATTGTAAGCGAATGATGAGAATCATAATTTTAATAAATACTAATGTTAAAGTATACATGAAAACTATACACGTGTTTTATTGAATTTTACTCCATTCATCAACATTCTTATGTGGTGTACGTACGGCGGCCAACTCCACAAACCAGCTTTTCTGGCCACTTTTATAATACCAGAACTCTCCCTGTCCAAGGAGCCAACATCAATTTCTTCCTCGGAGGAAATTTAATGTACAATGCAGGAGGACGTAACCAGTCGCGGCCACAGGCGGCCGGCACGGTCCCGAAGCAAAAACACTATGTGTACATATAAGGTATATAACTCAAAAATGCTTCGAGACCGTGCCGGCCGTCTGTGGACGCGTTTAGCACTGGAAGTGGAGGCCTCGAGATTCGAGATTTTGCGCTTTTCCACCGCGACACGGTTGTAGATACAAGTAATTCGGAAAGCCTTGGATATATTCTACGTAAAAGTACCTAGAACTATGCAGAGGTGTCCCAAATAGGATATAAATGTTAGTACATGTAATTTGTTTTACATATACGTACAGTGTGCATTCTATCTTTCATTTTACAATATACCACTAATAAAAGATTTTTAAAGATTTAAAATTAAGACTACTTACAGTTCGTAGTGTTATAATCCAAATAAAAATATTTTACCAATTCTAATTATAGCAAGCCACTGTTTATGACAGAGTTCAAGGACAAGCGGATAAAACATTAATACATAATATCGAGGGATGTCCAAAAAGTAGTGAAGTCTAAATTACATAGTTTCGTTTAGAGATGTTAAAATGACTATTAAATCTACAGACTGTCAACAAGAAATAGTCCCCCCTCACACCCTCTAAAAATACTTGTATATACACTGCCACCCAAAAGTTCTTTCACAGTACAATTACTTGAATTGCTACAATTACTAAGTTCAGTTTTGAAGAAATATTATATTATTGTTTATTTCATTCATTATACAATGTAAATGCAATTACAGCAGAAATACTCCTGGAACATTTAATTTTTTGAGTTGCAGCAAAAGTTATATATCAAAAACTCTCCAAAACTGTGGTCAATGTATCTCAATGCACTAATATCAAGTTTGAAATATTTTTGTTATTAAATACATTGTATCCTTAAGAAAAAAGTATTGATTTCAAAAAGCTTACGGTTAAAATCAAGTTAGAATCATTTAATCATAAACTGATTTTATATTCTTAAAATATTCAATTGAGTACAATATAAATAGTAAATTTTGATAGAACTTTTGGAGGGCAGAGTACATTATTTATACGGTGTACAGTATTTTAGGACAGATGGGAGACTCGTTCATGCCGACAGCCTGTGATTACCACCATTGCTATGCTCTGCAGCGTGTTCAATTACACAAAACGTTACAGAACGTTAAATAACGATACATTCGGAACTCCTCGGCTATTCGCTGCTAATAACCTAATCTAATACACAAATATGATATCGTTAAGGCAATGAGTGATGTTTCAAAATTTACGGACTAAAAACGAAACATCACTCAATGCCTAAAAGATCATATATTTGTTTACTTTAACACCGGTAGTTTCAAAATAAAGTCTAAATATGTCCGAGATTATTCGCAGCGAATGGCCGAGGAGTTCCGAATGTATCGTTACGGAACGTTTTGTAACGTTCGCGGTAACTGAACGCAGGGCTGTTACACTGCAATATTGAATATGACTGATTTTCGTCGGGTAGCCTACATCGCGCGTTGTGATTTAAATTAAGGTAAAGGTCATGTGACATAAATAAAACAAAGTAAATAATAGCATACGTCTGGGCTTAAAATGAAATGATAGTATTTGAGAAAAATAATCACAATGATTAAGAAATTGGTTTACGTTCTACTAACGATAAATTAATACTCGCTAAAATAGAAAATTGATATTTTTGTCGTCATTGGTGTTTTCACTAGTAAATTAAAATTGCAAGTGTCTGTGTTTTTAAAGTAACGCAATTGTTAGTGAAACGGCCCCCAGAACACCAGTGAAGTCAAACACATTTAGCAATGTGCGTTTTTAAGCGTTCGGGCTACCAAAAAAAGATAAATAATTTTTGTAATGACCCTTGAATTAAAGAACTAGACTCTCGGATGCGTCTGACCAAGGTCAACTTTCCTGATGTTATGTCACTAACGAGGATTTTCTCAACTAATGTTACACAATTAACGATTTAATGGACGTATAGGCATATACTGCATAAAACTAACTAAGAATTTACTTTTTGTTCCGTATAGCATTGTCTCCTATTTTGGATTGAATACATAAAAATAAAGTTATGTTTTCAATGTTTTGATGTTTGTTCGTTTGTTTGTTTGGTTGGTTTTACGCCGTAGCATCACATTGTATAGGTCATATAACGGCGGACAGTCAACCTACTCACTCCTCCTGGAAAGGCTAAATCTCTGGATTTAGCTGTAAACCAACTACTATGCGCATACTTTCGTCAGTGACTGACAACTGTACAACATAATTAGAAATCAATGGAAGGAGAGAGAATGGCCGTAAACATAATTTTATGGCTAAGCTCCACGAAAGTATACCCCGCCCGGGAATCGAACCCACGACCTCTCGATCAGTAGACTTGCGTGCTACCATCTGAGATAGCCGGGCGGCACCAGGTTTTAACAGAAAACATGAGAGTTCATCGTAATGACATCAAATTTACAATACCCACGTATATACATGCATAGAAATGAAGAATAATAATACTCGAAAGCTTACTTCGCACGTCGGATTCGTTACGCTTTGCTTTACATGTATTGTTCTTTCAATAAAGGAAAGTAATCACGACTTAAAGTTTGGTACATCGTGGAGGTAGACTTGGACTACTATACATAAAATCATCCTAGAGACGAACCTAGGACAGGGACGAAAATATGCATTTAAGTGTATCAGTGGGGTAAAAGGGTGTTTATATTCGTAAAAATCTGCAAAGCTGCTATTTTGTGTTGTGTAGCAAGATAAGTTCGCGAGGACCAAGTAACCGTCTGACATCATACCATTCTATGAGAATATTTATGGAGTAAAGAAAAAAACAACAGAAACGGATCCTTACTTTTGTCTCAGAGGAGCTATTGTGATGTTTATGAGTGTAGCACCGCTAAACACTGCAACTGATAGTCAAGGTTTTTTTACAATAGTCTTTGTGCGACGTTTAGCGTCAGCGTCGCGGCTTTTAGCGTTAGGGCACTTGCGACGTTCAGTGGTGGTTGCGACGTTTAGCGGTGTTTCAACTTTAAGGTCTGTTGCGACGTTTAGCGGTGGTTGCGACGTTAAGCGGTGGTTTCGACGTTTAGCGGTGTTTCAACGTTTAAGGTCAGTTGCGACGTTTAGCGGTGGTTGCGACGTTTAGCGGTGGTTGCGACGTTTAGCGGTGTTTCGACGTTTAAGGTCAGTTGCGACGTTTAGCGGCGTTGCAACGTTTTGCGTCAATCTGAGGCTGAAATTAAAAAAATATCGACCAAAGAAAAACCCTTAGTTAATTATGAGAAGTATACAATACATTGATATATGCTTAATCCTAAATACAAAATAACATATTTATATTGAAATAGGTTGTCCAAGATTTATTGTGACAGAGAAAGATTAAAACATTGTATATCTATAAACATCATTGTTATGTTTATATACAAAATGTAGGTTAAAGTCCAACAATGTTAACCTGGTTTTGAACTGCTTTATTATAATAATTACACGCTTCACTTACATTAAATCGTGAGTTTTTGAGCTTCATTTATCATTTGTGTCTTAAACTCAGTTAGGTAATTAATAGGCAACTTATAGTGTCAATAAGGGTCGTTAATTATATTGTTATTATTATTATTATTGTTTTAATATTGTTATTATTATTATTATAGTATAATTGTTATTGTCATATTATAATTGGGTTTTTTTAAATTGGGTTTCACGTCATATTCAACACATATTTAGGTTATATATACGTCGGTCAGCTCTTCCTACTATAGATTTCCTGGACACTTTTTCTATCACCAGTACTAACCACGAGGCTATTATTATTATTATTATCATTATCATTATCATTATCATCATCATCATCATCATCATCATCATCATCATCATCATCATCATCATTATTATTATTATTATTGTTATTATTATTATTATCATCATCATTTTTATTATTATTATCATTATTATTATTATCATCATTATAATTATCATCATCATCATCATCAACATCAACATCAATACCAACATAAATCATCATCAACAACATCATCATCAACAGCATTATCACCATTACAATCACCATCGTCATCATCATCGCCATCACCACCACCACCATCATCACCATCGTCGTCGACGTTATAATCATTGTCATCATCGTCATTCTCATTATCATCATTATCGTTATTATCATCATTATCATTATTATATCATTTTCTAATAAAGGAAACAAATCGGCATAACGTGTCGAACGTTCAAACTTCAGGGATTTTGTACTTGCATACTAAAAGCATTACAATCTATTAATAGAAAGTGGGGATAAGTTAGTTTTTTATAAAACTATAATAAAATTCGATATAACTTGATAAAATTTTAAATGTTGTGAAACATTGTGATTCATAACAAAAAAATATTAAGGAATACATGTAGTATTAAAAAAGCCGCTCCTACCATGAACAATGAAAACACTGTTCCATTAAGAGTACACCATTCAGGCTACATTCAATTATCAAAATCAATGGGTTCTAGGATTTTCCTAGTCCAATATCCCGCCAATTGTTAATCTGCTAATAAAAAGTCGGTTAACATTTGATACAGCGAATGCATCTCAGCGAAGTATCTTGAATTTCAGTCTTGGAAAAAATAGTCGAAAACGAGCGTCTGATACTTTTTCCAGTCGCTCCGACATTTAATTACACGTTTGCAATAACCCTGACATAAATCAAACGTATTGCAAAGATACTAATTATTGTTTTGATATATTCTCATAGTCTGCTCATCATATATATAATTACATAACAAGCAGAATGATTGACGTCTGCTATATCTGTGTGTCATGTAAGAAACAAGCAAAGATATCGTCTGTTTTTTACAAGACCACACAAAGTGGTAACAGAAACATATGTTTTATGTAGTGATTATTGATAAAAACAGAACTTTTTTGTTCAACCATTCATTTTTTTCGTTTAAATTTGATTCTTGAAATCGAACTTACACTAAAATTTAAAATGGACAATACATTTTTCGTTTAAATTTGATTCTTGAAATCGAACTTTCACAAAAATTTCAAATGGACAATACATTTTTTCGTTTAAATTTGATTCTTGAAATCGAACTTTCACTAAAATTTCAAATGGACAATACATTTTTTCGTTTAAATTTGATTCTTAAAATTAAACGTTCACTTAATTTCAAATGGACATAACTTTTTCGTTTAAATTTGATTCTTGAAATTGTACTTTCACAAAAAATAAATGTATAGATTCAGCACAGTTTTGATAAACATTATCAGAAGATCAGTTTAGTGTCGGCTGTCTTCAGCTACATGATTAATTGAAACAACTCGGATGATTCTGATATCACTCAAAGCAAGATCGTAGCGGCTTGCTAATGTAACATTACAGACTCTTGAATCTATCAATGATATGGCGATATCATTGATAGCTGTTTACAGTATGGGCAAATGATGGGGTGCCTGATCAATGTGTGATCATGTTACAGTCTGGTAATCCGAAGGAGAGTGAGATCAGAAGTTGAGTTGTATTTTTGCTTTCATAGAGATTAGACGTAGGACTATGTTACCTGTATGGTAACTTTATGTTTTATAATAATTTGATCAACAAGAATGAATGGGTTAGTTTCTGTGCACTCAGTAAGTTGACGTTAGTGAAATACAGTGTTACACTGATTTGACGGGGTTTGTTGCTGACTCATATGTCAGTTATCGTTTCCTGTCAGACACAAAAATCAGTACGCTAGGCCGGACTTCATTTCTTCATTTTACCGGGTGGTAAGCAATTAAGCCGTTAAGGAGAAAGGGGGGTTGACCTATGTTCGCAGAGGTCACCAATGGCTAAATCCTTTATGATTGTAAACAAATTCTCACTGAATTTACTACAGTGTTTATATTGTAAATTCCAATGCATGCTCTAAGACGAGTTTTAGACACTTACACTTACTTTCATATAAATCTAAATTTGTAACAGTTCCAGATTTTCTCTCTCTGGTTTAACATGTTCACTGCCCAGAGAGTCAGAAAAAAGTGGCCATTTTCAAGATTATCTCTCTTTTATAGTTGTTACATGTGACTATGACATAAAAAATTTCTACGGTTTGAAGCCGAAATCAGTAAAAAAATCAGCATCGACTGAAGGTTTTAAGAGAACTTAAGTATATTAATTACAGTCAGATTACAATGATACTTACGCAAAGCTAAGCAGAAAAGCGTACACTATTTGCTGCACATCACATCTCTTACGCCAGTTTTATACTTTTTTTGCTAACTACTGGAAAACTACAAGTCGCTGTCCTATTTTGAATATGAAAAACTTTGGTAGCTTTACTAGGGTGTTTGCAAATACTATAAAACCCTCGTTGGAGATGTTATACACTTTTCGGTTTATCCTCTAGTAGGTATCGTGTAAAACTGCATTTTATTACACCGAATCGTAACCAAAGGTAGAATTGTAGTGAGAATGGTGTCTATTTAGTATTTATCATATAATAAGCTTAAAAAGGAAAGCTTATAATAATATTATATGTTATATAACCCACATGTGTTTTATTTCGTTCATTGTTTTCATGTGAAGTTACGTAGATGAGCCGATTGAATATGGTTGGCCTGTTTCCGGTCAATGTTGTCGGTTCACCAGCTGCGTGTTCAGTAACGACTGTTAGCTAACGTTACGGATACGGAAGAACTCAACCCGAAGACAACTCAACCCGTGCAAAACTCAACTCAAGGCTGGGACAACTCAATCCGTTAGTAGGAGATTAAGTTGTCTTGGGTTGAGTTGTCTTTGGGTTGAATTGTTCCGACACTTCCGTTACGGAACGTTCAGGGTATCTGAACACGCTGCAGATTGCACTGCGGTAGCGTACACGCGCAACATCAGATTATTACAAGACAGTAACAACTTCAAACAGTGTATGCTTGAAGTATTTCACTGTTTGAGTTACTTTGTTTCGTAAACAACTAAACAGTAGCTTGAAAAAAAAGCTAATTACAGATCTGGTTTGAATGAAAATTGTATTTTAGGAAAACAAAATATTGAAACAATTAACCTAATGTTTAGTATCTCAAATTTCAGTGTATAAACATATCAAAGGGTATATTACACATGTATAAATAACTGTTGCCAAGTGATCTGGCTACTAAATCAACAAAATGGAACAGATGTTAATTGCAATATACTTTTTGAATGACTTAAAAAGAACAATTGATGTTTGTCTTTTTATCATAAAATTTTCGTTTGAAATTAATTAGACCAATCTGTGATGCCAGCTATTTCAGTTTTGGTACTTTTATCGCTTTGATTTCAGATTCCGAAAACTCGTTTGGACGGTTCCCAAACTCGTTAAAGTCAGTATGGTTCTTTGGAAATGTCAGGATGAATTTGTACCAAAGTTAATGATACCATGATACCCTGTAAAACAACAAAAAAGTGAATCTGTGTTTTCTGACTGAATTTCAATGTTCACCGATTTTCTATTTCTGAAAGAAGTATCCTTTAAATTTATCATATGAAAAAGACAGTCGTTCTTAAATATAAGTCTACGTTTGGCTACACTTCGGTTATGTTCCTTATTTATTGTCATGTAGTTGGATATACTCGGCGACGTTCATTTTACTTATGCAATTCAAGAGGCAGTTGCATATGGCAGTCGCTACCTATCGCTTTTAAAAATCCCTTTTTGTGTTAGCAAAGTACTATGTAGCGATTTTGCTTCATAGAAGCAAAACCAAGATTGTGGCCTCCGCAAATGTCAAGAGTGATCCAAAAAGTATCAAAATGTCTAACTATCTAGCGCTACAAATCGTTGCAATAGAAATATCTTCGTAGTTCCATGGAGAGATACCTATACGTAATTGGCTCCCAGGCTTACTACATGTGCTTGCAATTAAATTGAGATAATGTAGACTAGATTTGCGCTGACACATCGAGTTTTAGTAAAATAATAAGTTTTGGTTCTATATCAAACATTTGAAACATTTCACGTTGCATCAAATATCAATCACTAACTATTCTTCACTCACTTGTAAAATATATATAACAATGTATTCAAGGATATGCAACTCGACATTAACGGTTTTTGTATGATTTCTCGAGTAATACTTTTATAACAATAAAACAAAAGATGAAGAAATTTATGATGTAAAAAGTTATGGTTTATTTTAGCAGGTAAAAAAAATATCGTGCACCCCAAAAGTTAGACAGACAGACAGCTAGGCCGGCAGGCAGACAAACATGCAGACAGGCAGTTAGGAAGAAAGGCAGACAGGCAGGCAGACAGACAGACAGGCATGCAGTTAGGAAAATAGTCAAAGAGACATACAGACAGACAAGCAAGCAAGGTAGGCACGTTCTCGGAAAAGTGACATTTTAGCTTGCACACAGCAATTAAATTTACTACAATTCAAGCTTGTCCATATAACACAGTTTGGATCAAATGTTGATAAAATAATTAATGCCGATTTAGGAATGTTTGCTCAGTTGACTATGCTTCTTTTCTTTCATGGGTATATGGGAATCAGTTAAACATAAAAAACAGGCTTTTGTCTAATGACTTTTGATGGGTACTGTATTTCTATATTTCAAATATGTTTACTTTAAACCATTATTGTTTCAAGTACGTGCTTTTCCCTTCAAAGTGCTTGCTAGAGTGATTTCTATAAAGTCTTGATTTCAATGAGAATGGGTATACCTGTCGGCTTTCATTTTTAAAACACTTGTCTAAAAAGGTTTCAATGAGCATAACATTTGCTAGTGTAAAACATACCCTGTTCGCTATGTGGTAGACCGCAACTTACAGAGTAATATAACTGAAGATGTGAGTCTGTTCGTCAAGCTAAAGTTCCAAAGAGTGGTCAATACTTTCCAAAGAGTTTGAAGCTGTAAGTAGTCCGTCCGACCATTTCAGTAACATGTACCATTCGGAACAGCCTCGGCGATCATCTACGAAGATATACATTTGTACCTCGGAAATCAGACGTAGTAGGAATACAACCTAGTTATTAGGTCCAGTGACTGTCATTTTCATGTCAACATTATATAATAACATTGTTACACGCTCTGTCACATCATTCCATCAGTACAATGTCTCACACGTCGTATTTCTGTGTAGTTCAGACTATATTACCACAGAAAACCAATTTCCTAGACCTACTTTTTCACCTTATGATATCCGAAGCTTATCTGCAAAGAAGATCGCCGAGGTAGTTCCGAATATACAATGTACAATGTACCATTTCTCAGAATGATCATGTTCTTTCCAAATACACCATATGCACTTGTCAAACTCTTTGAACTATTGTCTTATCTTTAAAGTAATACAGCCGCCCGGCTAGCTAAGTTGGTAGCACGCAAGTCTACTGATCGAGGGGTTGTGTGTTCGATTCCCGGGCGGAGCATACTTTCGTGGAGCTTGGGCATGAAATTATTTCTACGGCCATTCTCCCTCCCATCAATGATTTTTAATTATGTAAGGCAGATGTCAGTTACTGACGAAAGTATGTGCTTAGTAGTTGGTAAACAGCTAAATCCAGAGATACAGCCTTTCCATGAACAGTAAGTAGGTTGACTGACCGCCGTTATATGACCTATACAATGTGTTACTACAGCGTAAAACCAAATAAACAAACAAACAAACAAACAAATTAAAATAAAGTCTTGCCATAAACTATTTGGAATGTTGTCTATACGCTATAAAATGCTAAAACATATTCGACTGTGCTATGCACAATATAAAATTATTTATACAAACTTATCAATTGCCGCCAGAATCGCGACGACGTCAAACTCTTTTTCTTTTGATTGCAGAAAACAATTTTTTAAGCTTTTCAAGTTCGTTGTTTTATTGAATCATTTGTATCGTGTTTACTAGACTATAGAGATTCAAAGTTAGATTGTGATTTACTATGGCAAAATTGGTTAAGATATCAGTCAGGGTCAACCTATTTCTGTACATATTTTGCACGAGCAGCACAAGCGATACAATACATAATAGTCTGAGGTGCGTTCAACAATGCGAGCGCTCGCCATTCAGCTCGAGAGATGTTTCGCTTAGATATCAAAGATGGCGGCTGAAAAAAAATTATCTCAAAGAATTTTACCTGAAAAGTGGGACGCAAACTTGTGTGTTACTTGTTCCTCATAACATATCCACGCAATGCATATAATAAACAGTAAATTGTAGCATTGTGATTCATAATTATATGATAAAAATTTGAAAGATCTCATGTATCAGCAGAAATAATTGTTTCCCCACCCGCTATGTTTAGTAATGTGCTGTTTGACGCCATTTCGGATTTTACAGCGATCGCTTGCAGTCGTTCATTAGCCTAACAATTCGCGAAACAGGCGCTCGCTCGAACGCTTGCATTGTTGAACGCACCTCTGCTGTCAGTTTAAATGTCGTTTGTGTGCTTAAATATAAATGATAAATTAGTGCAATGAGTAGAGGTTTATGTTCATTACTGAAAATTCCAAGATTCTAAACCTTTTAATAAAAATAGTACAATGTATGCCTGAAATGAAAGTACACTCTTTGTTGTGCTATTTAGTATACATTTATTCATACTGCCATGCCAGCTTTTAGACTGGTGAAGGTGTTTTATTTTATTTCGAGTTAAGTACATCGTATTAGGTTTTTAATCGACAGCTGAAACCATCATAACCCATTGATATAAATACGGTTGTAATTTTATTTATATTTATTAAAGCCCCATTATCAAAAGTAAAACTGTTTTTGTACTGCAAAGAAAATAGACATTTATCTATTTCAAACACATCTAATAAACAATATTTTTTAATTAAATTCAAATTTTGCTTAAAGATGTTTAATAAGTTATTTATTGAATTTCAAAGTGAAAGTAAATCGAAACCAAAAGTAGAATCTGGTTGTCAATACATGTACTTGAAACAAAAGATTTGCTCGCAGTTTTAAGATGAAATCTTGTTATCATGTTATAAAAAAACTGTTCCAAGTTACATAAATAAGCTCTAAACCCATTTTGGATCAGGTATATTGAACATTAGCGTATAAATGAATATATACATGAAGAAAAGTACCCCATTTGTTAAAGAAATGGACACTTGGTCAAACTCAAATGTAGAAAGCAGAATGGTTTGAACAGTTTATCATGTCCCTAATGTATGTTATATTTTAATAACTTCATGTTTGTAAAACAGTTTTCAAGTCTACTGTTGATGAATCTTCGTATCGTGGCTTTAACGTAATAGACGACTCACAGAAATGATACAACAGAGATTCTCAGAGGTGTTCTGTGCATTTTATCTGCATCCATTAAAATTACTCAAGTTACCCTGATGCAGTAATAACGAGATAATTTGATAATCATAAAATCTTGTAAATGTTGTTTATTATAAACATGAACTTGAGTCTTAAAACAACAAATTAAATCTATAATCATGTTGATCTTTTATGTCTGTTAGTTAAAATTATCTTGTTTTTTACCAAAGCTACAACATTCCAATTGCTGCCGCCGTGAAATTTAATATTGAGTAATTGAATGTAATGGTCTAGGATTCGTGTTGTTTCATGTTCACCGACTTTAGCTATTAACCCTGTTCATCGCGCTACTGGTATCTTTCTATCAATCTCCCTAGGGAATCTGTAACGACGCTTATATGCAGCCGACATATTGGCGCAACGGAATTTTACCACCCTCACAGCTACCTGTATTTACACCTGAGGGAACAGAAACCGCCAGAATTGTAAAAATGTGGCTTTTCTCGAGCTTAACTTTTCAAAAGAGAGCAAATTCAATCAGTATCTGAGACAAAAATAAATACAAATGTACACTTACTTTTCTAAATGAAATGCCAGACTCCAACTTGCCTATAGCTATCCCTTTTCGCCTGCTGTCGCTCGCCGCATTATAATATTTGAATTGATTAAGCGTGTTCTTTTAAAGGGTCTTTTGGTATAGAATTCGTTGTGTCATGAGTTTGGGTAATCACCAGGGTACGTCCGCAACAAAACGTGCATTATGTGCAGGTATTGACTCGAACTTAAGCATAACTAATGCCTCAGTCCCATTAAATCGTGGCTTGTTGCGGACCCGTACGTGCAGACAGCTATAGGCCGTGGTATGCCTTGCGTATTAAGGGGACGGTACGCACATGGCACAAAACAACACACCGGTATGGAGCCGTAGCTGGAAGATATGCAAGTTTAATCTATGCTCGGCCACGATTGTGTTTACGATTTGACTTTGAAACTGATATTTGTATCCATGGGTCATCTCACGGACTCTGGTAAAAACGTAACAGACCGTACAGATATGCAAGAGTTCGTACGAGTCCTTGCGGAGCTTGATCGCACGGCGCCCGTACGGTGCCCTCGTGGCTATTTTTATGTTTATGGGACTGTAGCATTACGTAAGTGTCTAGTAAGATATTTCATTGGAAGAACCTTCTTCCCCTGCAGGTCCTTTTGAGTTCTCACCAGCGCATTCTTGTACCCAGAGATTATCAAGATTCTCAATCTAATTAGTATCGAAAATCTTGATAGCCTCTGAAAACGAGAATGCAACGGTGTTAATCGCCAACACAATTTCTCAACCGGACTTGAGACCGGCTATGGTTTGTTTTATATAATCAATGTATGATATGATGTTTTAAGTAATGAGAGAAACAGCCATCTCTAGAGATAAGTTTTTAAATGAACCTTGTATTACAAATATATAACATTGATAATTCGGTTAAGTGATAGCATAGAAAGATAAGTACATTGGCGAAAAAAATATATAAAAAATGTATCATTTAATGTCAGAATTATTTCTGTTACATTAACTAATCTCAATAATGTACGAATTTTACGAGTTAAGAAGCGAACATTAACTCTAGTACAAACAGCTGATTAATGTTCGGATAAGTTTTTTTCGGATATGATTTAGACACATGTCATTACATAACGGTAGTTAATGTGTATATCCTCATTATATAGAAACAACGTAGACATAAATGTCTGAGTAAAAGTAGAATAAAGACCATTAGCTACATAAATTGAAACAGAAAATTGCTACTAAATTGTTTGTGATTGATAAAATTGACACGTGGAATGACAAGTAAAATTACCATAATCTCGCCATAGTCGCGTTTAAAACGTGAATTTTCATACGAGAAGTGAAATGAAGAATAGAATTGGCAATCCATCATGTAAATTTCACTTATTAATGTCTTAGTTATTTTTATTTGTTTGAGTCGACAGAAATCGGATAGTAATAGTATATCTGACTCCAATTGTTTTATCAGTGATACTTTACAACTGTAATGGGTTTTTGTTTTGTTTTCGGAATGTCAGACGATACTTTGTGCCAACCTGTAGGGCGTTCAGTTACTGTGAACGTTTGGTAACGTTCCGTAACGATATATTCGGAACCTTCTCGGCTATTCACTGTAAATAATCTCGGACATAATTATACGCTATTTTGATACTTCCGGTGTTGAAGTAAACAAATATATGATCGTTTAGGCAATGAATGATGTTTCGCTTTTAGTCCGTAAATTTTATAACATCACTCATTGCCTTAACGATCGTATATTTGTTCATTAGATAAGATTTTTCGCAGCGAATGGCCGAGGAGTTCCGAATGTATCGTTATGTAACGTTCTGTAACGTTTAGTGTAATTGAACACGCTACTGATCATTATCTCATTGTTCGAACAAAGAGATATAATTACACTGTAGGGAGATGTTTATCATTGAAGACAATATTCGCAGAAATAGTTGAAGTGTATTTAAAAAAGAAACTAAAAAACTTCAAACACAATTTTATAGCACAAACGTTTGGAAACATTTCTCTGGCATTTGATCCAGGGACAATTTTTTATGTAATAAATGCCAAGAATTTTACACCATTTAAAGGAATTATGCCAAACGTTTTCTCAAATTTATCTGACAATTGTTCGTGGGTTACATATCTACAAGGTATTAAAACTGTATTCCCTGCACGCATAGTTAACAACACTAGTGTTTCTCAGGGTGTCTACTTTGATCCGTGCATTAGATAACTAAGTTTGGTTTATTAAACTAATTTCTATTTACAAGATCGCGAAAACATATGACATTCTGACACCACATGGTAGATTATTGATACTGAGGTATGCTGAAATTATGTCTTAAATCACACAAATTACGTAAAATATTGCATAAATACAGATATATTCATTATAAAAGTCAGCAAGTGATTATCAAAATACTTGCGTTTATTTTACGAAGGAAAATATTGTAATATTGCGATGGCAAGGAACATGTCTTGGGGAAACGGGGTCGCACTTTTCTGTAACAATTGTCCAGGTGTTTAGCAATTATTTTGGGGTTCTGATTTTAAATACTACTTTGATTCATTTACAACGACCTATGACAGGTCAACGGTCAGCCTAACCAGGTTTCTTGGACTGTTTATTCTCCTGTTCGAGTATGTTCATACCTAGTGGATAAGGAACTTACAAAAACCTCTAATTTTCATTAATTGTCACCTAAGTTGCCACGGCCTGATATATGAACAATGGCGGATCTAGGATTTTTTCTAGGGGGGGGGGGGTACGAACTTTTCAAGGGGGGTCCGATTTTTTCTAGGGGGGTCCGAACCTCGAACCACAACCACATTATACACATTTTGCAGAAAAAGGAACATATTGATAATAAAAAACTACATAACCATTAAATCTATGTTAAGCACCGAGAAAAATTGCTTCATACTACTTAAAAATTACTAACAAGCAAGAAATACACTAATTGACATGTACATTTTCCAAATTGTAGGGGGGTGTCCGGACCCCCTCCTGACCTCCCCCCCCCCGCTGGATCCGCCCATGTTAGAACAAGATTGCCTTTTTCAACGTCAAATGTCAAAACCGGTGTATCACGGCTATGGATGTCATATTGTTTAAATAAATATATTGAAGGTCAACACTCGATATAACTGTTGTTATGGTTCCGTTTACAGTGCGATTCTTTATGAACATGTATATATATTATAATAAGGCAAGAATACAGCAAGTCATAGCACTGCTCAGTTCTTTCTCATACCCGGAGGCTATCAATATTCTCGACACTAGCTTTTGGAAGATAGAGAATCTTGTTAACCTCTGGTAACGAGAATGTGTTCAGTACAATCAGTTGAACTTTAGCTCATCGTATTACAGAAGTGTCTTTACGTTCTTGTTATGCCAACTCCAAGACATGGTAAAATCTGATGAATTACTAATATAAACGAGATACGTACAGGAACGTTACATGATGTTTAAAGACGTTCTGGTGAAACATTAATCATTACCACAAGGTATTAACGACATTAAGTTAAAATATGGACAGACAACACAAATAGTCATAACTTCTGTTGAAAAATAACGCACTTCCGCTCTATATAAAGCATTTCCGGTACAAAAATGTCAACTTCCGGAATACAAAATATCCATTTCCGGTAGGGTATAAACTACGAACTAGTCTTCTTCAGAATCGGAATCAGAATCCTCATATGTTTCATCTAATATACCACGTGGTGCCCTGGCTTCAATCATCTTTAAAACTTCTTTAGCTGTTGGTCTCTTCATAGGGTTAGCTACGGTACATTTCCTAACGATGTCACGTAACTGAAATGTGATATTAACTTTGACAATGGTTGTAACGTTAATGACAATTTTTTATTGATAAAGATGAAAAAATGTGAAGTCAGCAGTGACAACAGTAACAACAACATTAGCAGTGACATCAGATAAATGAAAAGTCATGAAGTGTTATGTGCTGAAATGATAAAGTGAGATGGGTGTGACAACGGACATTATTTTTATTCTTCTATTATTACATGTACTAACTTTATATATTGTGTCCCATATGTAACACGACTATCATCAGTCACAATTTCTTACTACTTCTTTCGATCTAATGCTAGCAGGAACAACAATAAGATACATGTTTGCCTTACTGTTGCAATGTAATTTTACAGAGTTCTAGCAGCTACTATTTCACATCCTTGTTAGATTGGCGCATCAAGAGTTACAAATCTGTACAATGATACCTTCAATATTCAATAATGATGATATGAAACGCAATGATAGAAAAGGCACAATGCAATAAGAATATTAAGAAGAATAATCGGACCTATTTGGCATTTTGCTTTCAGTTAAAGATATAATAAGATTATATATAATGATTTCAAGCCTCCTGAACAATTAACACAATGAAGTCAGAGCAGTGTTGCATTCATATATAATTATAAGAGGATATATTTTACCAGATTTAAAATTTTCTCCTCATCAGCGTCAGTTAGTACATGTTCAGATACAGTATCAACAACGTTATGACGTGTTACAGTTGCTTCATATGATGGTGGTTTGTCTGGGTACTCATTACTTGATGATGATGCTAAAGATGGTTTCTCATTGACCACTGTATCAACTGTACCTACAAATAGATGTATTTCCATATACCACAGGCGGCCGGCACGGTCTCTAATCAATATCACTCGTATTATATATATATACATATAAGGTATAATTCTAAAAATGGTAGTTTTTAACCAATTTCACTTAGAGGCCAGTTTCTCCATTATAAATATATCTCTATCTGTGAAATAAAATTATTAATGATGGAGAAACTGACCTCTGATTCAACTTGGTTGTAAAACTACCATCTTTAGTAATACACCTTACATGTATATATAGTGCTCTTGATTCGGGACCGTGTCGGTCGTCTGTGCCATGTACCATCTATGTCTGTACAATGAATATGTAAATATTTTGTCCTCATGGACGGAACATTCTACCCAGATACCCAGAGGCTATCAAGAATCTCGATCTAGTTTAGATCTAGAATCTTAATATATGATAATGTTCTGTTCTATTCTGTTCTGTTCTGTTCTGATAATGGGACCAAACGGCTTACAGGATATATGGGCAGCAGAGATACATTATAAACACAGTAAATTAAGAAACGACTCTTTACAATGGAGCTATGTTACGTTTTCAACAGTGTTGTAAGTGTCATATTATTTGAATACGGAATTAATCTTTATAATGATAATAAAATAACGACTTTATTTCATGTGGGTATTTATTTTCAATATGGTCCACACATATAACATAGAATTCAATCACCATCTCGTTATGCAAAAATGGAGGCATAGTATCTTCATTACTGTTTATACCAAAGGGAAATAACTCAGTAGAGAGTAGTATACATGTGATTGTTATTCCTCACGGAATTACCTCCCTTTAAACCGCTGTGTAAAATTGAAGCACTTAGACTCTAGATAGGAAGTCTTATGATTATTGCCATTGTGTTATCGAATGCTTTGTTAAATTAATAAAAAAACAAAGTCACTTTTAAGAAATGAAAAAGACAAAAAGTTCATACCTTGTGAAACTGAGCTGCTTTCTGGATCCATTATGGAGAACTTGTAACAATGACACCTGAAAAACAGAAATACCAAATTGTACAGGACTATATTTGTTATACAAAAAATCTATTCTCTTTATTAAACCAAGCAAACACATATATTTACATTTTAACTCTTTCCCGGGGAGGTTATACCCTTCTATGAAAATTTGACAATAATGTCGATTTTCCTCCATTGATTAGTTAATATGGAGAAGTTTCCGGCCTTGTGGAAGGGTAGGTGAGTACTGGTTATAGACAATGGTCCAGGAAAGCTAGGTTAGGTGCGCTGGACGCCGTGAAATTACCTAAATTGTGTTGACACGGCGTTAACTCCAATAAATAAATAAATTTAACTTTTTGTTGCTTTCTTGTTTTGCTTTTTTGTCTTTTCTCGGTATAGTTTGTTTGTTTGTTTGGTTGGTTTTACACCGTAGCAACACAATGTATAAATCATATAACGGCGGTCGGTCAACCTACTCACTCCTCCTAGAAAGGCTAAATCTCTGGATTTAGCTGTTAACCAACTACTAAGTGCATACTTTCGCCAGTGACTGACAACTGCCCTACATAATTAAAAATCATTGGTAGGAGGGAGAATCTTCTTAGTATAAGTAAAACTCTTAATGATTCACATTCTGTTCTCATAATCTTCTTAATGATATATTATTATTTATATATCTTCTTCTCTATTTTTGTTGCTGTTGAAAAAAAAAACAACTTCGTTAACAACTTATGTTCATCTTAATTCCTTAATTCATATTGTTTTGGTTCTGTGTATAGCAATTGAAAGATGTTATTTTGTTATATCTATACATACATAAATTTAAGCTTGTTATATGTCATCAAACATACATTGCCTTTCCTATATCCTTTTTAATACCTGTTTATTTACATATGTACAATTTTTCTCTTTTTAAGTAGTAAGAGTTTTGCCATATATATATTAATTGTGCATGCTTTAAGAAATTATTGTATACATTTATACATACGTTATTTGTAAAAATACTGCCAAAGTTTTTCTTGGCGATGATCAATAAAACGGAAAATATCGACTAAGTTCACAACATGTTTATTCGACTGGGCTCGAATTAAAACGAAGCGATTTGAACAAATCAATTGTGAATCAAATCTAAATGACATGGGGATAATTTATAACTTATTCATTTCATTACAATAAAGAGATTAAAAACAAAATGAATTCAGATTTACATAAAATCTAGATCTATCATAAAAGATTCAGCTATATAGTTAGGGAATTCAATCCCATCAGTCCATAATAAATCAACTTTGCAATTTCATTAGATGATATTTTAACATGATTATTTGCGTTTAGACAGGTGTTTTTCTGTGCGCAGTGAAATCCTGGCAAAGCAAGGAGCTTTTCCTGAGTTATTTCCAGAGGGGTTCAGACACAATAAATGTTAATTTGAATTTAATTTGTTCGAAGTTCTTGACATGGTTGGACACCTCCGATGCAGTTAAGTTTTACGCTTAGCTTCGCGACAGTATGTTCATTCAATAAGGTATTCTTCTACGAAAATGGTAGATTTTTACCAAACATCGGCTAGTAGACAGTTTCTCTATTATGAATTTATTCTATTTAACAGGTTTTTAATTGTACGCATAGTAATGGCTTTGAACCTTTGACTAATATCAACATATTTCGTATACGCCGAATAATAAGGTCATAGGTTGATTTTAAACACTACGATCAACATACACCCTGTCGACATCAAGTTTGTATATAATACAATACAATACAATACAAATATATTTATTTCAGCAATTAAGCACATACGTGCTTTTCTGCCGTCAGTTGGCGGCAACAACATACATACATACATGTAAATTAATATTTATGACGATACATCATAAGGAATATATATGAACAAACATGTATAAGAATAAAGTAATCTTTGAATAATGATACATCATTGAGAAGAGTATGAGTACAGAATGTGAATCTTAAAGCAGTACTTTTACTTGAAAAAAGAACCAAAGAATCGTTAGAAAGTTAGACAAGAAGGTAGACAAAAAAACAAGCAAAACAAGATATAACACAATTAAATTGTAAACTTATTATGTGTTCACTTGATTTAGTAAAGAAGATCGTTTTTTATTAGCAAGATATATATATTTTGCTAATTTACAAATTAGACTGGTACTTGTTGAGGACATTAAATTTCGTAATTTTTGGATAGTTGGCCAATGGTTATAATAATTGGATAGGCATTCTTTGCGAATATTACGGTACATAGGACAGATTAAAATAAAATGGTATTCATCTTCAATTACGTTCATATCACAAAAAATGCATTTTCTATCGGCTCTGTCAATATTTCTATAACGCCCTTCTTCTATGGCAAGTTTATGAGCAGAGCAACGAATACGAGTTAAAGCAATTCTATGATTATCATTTTTGATACAAGATAAATATTTTTCAGATTCAAAATTATTTTTAAATAGTTTGTAGGTATTCAATTTAGGCATGTTGTCTAAAAAAGAGAAAAATAGTTGATAATATTGACTATATAAACATTGTATAATATTGTTCAACTGGGAACGTGAAAAATCCATAGTGTCCCATATGTATGAGTATCCTAGATCGTTCAACAAGTTCTTAACATCGCCTGCCCAAGAATTTGTAACATTATTTGCTTTATCATACATAAATGTTTTATACATTAGAGAATTCTTGGCATTTACTATTTTAAAAAAATACTTTAAAATACGTTCTTTCCTTACAACATCTAAGGGTACTTTACCAAGTTCGCCATATACAGTAACATTAGTTGTCTGGTATCTCACATTTAATACATATTTTAAAAATTTGATATACACTTTTTCAATGTCAGGACTTTTATGAAACCCCCAAATTTCACAACCGTAGTTAAGAATTGGTAATACCATACTATCAAAAAGTTTAATTTTTTCAAGTACACCAAGGGAGACAACCTGAAAAATTGATTTAATACAAAATATAGAACGCAATGCTTGTTCAGATAATGATTTCTGTGTATTGTAAAATTTACCATTTGATGATAGTACAACACCTAAGTAACAAAATTTATCAACAATATTTAATTTGATATTTCCATAATAGATATCAAAGTTTGTGCGTTTATTGCCCAATTTGCAACACATCACAACAGTTTTTGATGTATTAACAATAATATTCCACTTAGAACAATACGTGTGCAAATTATTCAACAGTAACTGTAAGCCCGTGAGAGAATATGAAAAAAGGACGGTATCATCAGCAAAAAGCAGTATAAATATCTGTAATTGGTCTAAACTGACTAAATCAGCCTCATTATCGAAAAGACAAGACTCCATGTCATTTATAAAAAGTAAAAAAAGAAGAGGTGACAATGTCTCACCCTGTTTAACCCCCATATAACTATCAAAGTATTCAGTTAAGTTATTGTTAAGTTTAACGCATATTTTTACAGATTGATACATACTACGTAACATAGTTAAAAACTTAGTGGACATGTTATAATTCATTAATTTAAACCATATACCATTTCTGTATACCATGTCAAATGCTTTTTTAAAATCGACAAAAGCGCAATAGAGGCTTTTTCTTTCATGATGTACTATACGATTAATAATGGATTGTAAAACAAAAATACAGTCTACAGTACTGCGGTTATGGCGGAATCCAAACTGATAGTCAGTTAAAATATTATTGTTTTCAACAAATAAACGGGCTCTTACGTCCAACAGTATAGAAAATAGTTTTGAAAATATACTAGTAAGCATTATCCCTCTGAAATTATCCACATTGTTAGGGTCTCCCTTTTTAGGGACTGGGACCAGCACACCTTTAGTCCATTCTTCGGGATAGATTCCAGTATTATATACATGGTTAAACAATTTACATAATATGGGTGCAAGAAGAAATTTAGCATCAATAAAAATTTCAGCTAATATAAGATCCACCCCAGGGCTTTTATCACGCTTAAGCTGATCAATTGCTTTTAAAACATCATTAACAGTAAAATCATTATCTAAAAATTCGACATGGTTGGGTGCACTGGTTTCGTCAATTACATTTTCGACGTCATGATCAGAAAAGACATTTGGATCAGAAAACATAGTTTTAAAGTGATTATGAAAATCGTCTAATGACAAATTACTGTTAGTTTTACATTTTTTCTTAAACTTTTTAATAAAGTTCCAAAACTGTTTTGGTTGTTTCTTCGCAGCATTATGTAACTCTTGCTTTTGTTTTATTCTGTAATCAAATTTTGCCTTACGTTTAACTTTTCTATAAAATCGCCGTTTACTAATAACAACACGATGATTATCATTCGTATTACATTTACGATAGGTTTTGTTAGCACGGTTTAATTCCCGTTTGGCATTTAGACACGTAGGCGTGAACCACGGACTTGTACTTTTAATATCATTCATTGAACGTATTGTTTTGTTTACACCGAATACACAATCAGCTGTGTCATACAGTTTGTTGCCAAAAGTTATAATACCCTCATTTAAAGGTAATATATATAATAATAATATATATTATAATAATAATAAAGGTAATATAATATATATAGTGTTTTTTGACACTTTTTTGTTTCAGATCATTGCAGGCAAACTACAGTTAGGAGTTAAATGTACAGTGCTCTATGTGCTGTCCATAAATGACTACTACTAGTATGACGTAAGGCCAGAAACTGATGTTAATTAGGGACTTTAGTCAGTTATCTTTCCCTGATAAAATCTGAAGCAATCCAATTGGTAAGTAGGTCCTTACAGTTGGAATCCTCGGATTTTATCATTGAATTCCTATGTGAGGATAACAAAATATTTCATCCAATATCTTTCTTGTTAATGAAGATATTAACAGAAGTGATAAAATTTAGATAGTTATTTTCCCTAAAAATACCTAGCTTGAATTTCAAACAAATTAAATGATTTACAAAAAAAATATTTATGAATAATTTTGGTAAATTGACATTGAAAAGTAAGGGTAAAATCCGAGTAATCCAACTAATTAGACCTACCTATTTGAAGACTATACAAGGGGAAATAACTGACTAAAGTCCCTAATTGAAAATAGGCATTTTATATTTAAATGCTATAAGTTTCCTAGACAAATCGACGCATATACAAGTATATAAATATGTACTCATATACATTGTACACTAATGGAATCATTAATATCAATTATTAAAGGTCACTCATATCATTTATAAAACATCATATTTTCTCGGAGACAATTAGTGAAATTAGAAATCACTGGTTAAGTCTAAAACTCTAACAAAATAAACAACACGCTGTGATGGCGGATAAATTAAGGTTCAGAAAGTTCCGAGCTACTGGAATTTTCCAATTATAACTCTTAAAAATATAAAAAGTCAAATGATTATTATGGGTTTTAAACCCCAAGGAACCGGTATCAGCAAGCGCCTTACGAGTGCTTCCAGTCGTAAATCCTTCAGCATATTATTGTATTGTAAAAGTATCGTAAGATTTTTGATAATATGCTTTCCTGGACAGTTAGTCTTTGGACATCTTCTATAGGACATTCTCGTACCCAGAAGTTATCAAGATTCTCGATATAGCCTCTGGGTACGAGATTGCCATAGGGCCGATTTCTCAGATTTATTATCTTTGACATGAGTCTTGTAAAAGGCCAAAAACATATGTCAATGACGTTTTTGCCAAATAAAGATGTACGAGATATCATTTTTATGCTATAACGCTTCTTTTACTTTTTAAGTAAAGGGAAACAGTGTGTCTTGTTTGTTACCAAACGCCATTTCACTTTTCTTAATAAGTACGTAGTTTCACCAATAAACCTTCCGCACATGGGTAATTTATTAAAAGGAACGCTATTTCATAAAAATGAAGAAATAGTGAAAAGGTTAAGAAAAAAACTCTACCTTGACTATTTTGACCCGAACAGGTCACGCTAAAAGCTTGCACGGTATAGGCACCCTGATTAAGTCATTCGATTATACTTTACATGTTAAATTTAGATCCTTAACAAACACCCAAGTTATTAACTATTAGCATCCTTTCATAATGAAGGAATCACAATTTGCGACGGCATTCTCGAATACGTATACAATGTGTTGCTAAATAACCATTTATTTTGCATGAAAACTGCACAAGGTCTAGGACAACATTTGCTAGCACAATATGGTCTGACTATTTATGTAAATGAATATATATAAATGGAAAACAATTATTCATTAATTACAGTAAATGACTAATTCGCAACATTTATACATAACTATTAATTTTGCTAACGGTTCTCCTATTCGTGTAAATAGTAAAATTATCAATCTAACATAACTAAACTATACAGAAATGTTGTAAATATATTTTTTCTGTCTATTTTTCGTAAAAGAAAAAATGCATACCTAATTTTAAATCCTTTTATGCAGTGACTCGGAGTCTCCGTTCATATCACACTTAGCAGTGTAGCTAGAAGGCGGGGCTTTTTAGAAATCAATACGCACGCGCAATAAGTTGTTCACGTGATGTCGCGTGGGATTATTCGCGGGAATTCATTTACAATTTGTATGAAGTTATATTGTCGATAATCAATTATATCTCTTGTGAAATCAGTAATAATTTAACATCAAAGTATTCAGCAATTAACAAATTATTTATGCTGTCTAATGTCACGTTAATATACACTGTGCTTGACACATTATTACAAAGAACAGGGAATTAGATCTACAATGTATGTCTCTGCTAAAAACGAGTTAATATTAAGGACCACAGTGGAAATAAGGGCTTGCCCTTTTTATGCTATCCCTAGTGTGGGTGTGCTCATCATCGTAAATTACCACATGCTGTCTGTGATAAATGTGTTTTTGTAATTTTGCTATCTGTACCGTGTACACTATGCCAAAATAATATTATTATTATATGGCGATATATCGTTACAATATCGATACGTCGGACCGTATCGTGGCCCAACACGATATATATTCGATACGACCTTGACATTCGTAATCATGGAAGCCACTGTTTTTTTCAGAATTCAAAAGAGTAGTCGTATTCGTTCAAAAAAAATAATCTATGTGCCTGTTAGTAAAACGGGTCAAGTACGCCTAAATGTAAGTACATGTAATCCAAATTTTTAATGAAAGTATTCCTCTGTTTTGTTTATCTTCAAGGTGATCAAGAATGCCACGTATAGTATCGTGTCGTAAATAATTATATCGTCTACTTTCGTATCGATACGTATCGTATCGTGTGATAACCTTGTAGTATCGTACCTAATTATTACACTGACGACCTGTTGGCGTGCTGTATACAATGACCAGTGGTGCTTTTCACAAAATTCTTACGAAATAAGTCTTAGTAAGTTAAAAGCAAGAAACACTAATAATACGCACAGTTTTTGGCTATCAATTCTTAATATAATTAAAATTGTGTAGAATTGTGTATACCTTTCGAATATCATATCATAGTTATGCGTATTAGCCGCCTGACTTTGGAGTGCAAACTATATATATACTTGGTGCACAAGATTGGGGTAGTGTTTTATCTAATGCACATCTATGAACCAGTAGTATGGACGACTGTCATAAACTAGGACTATAGTCATGTGATCTACAACAACAGACAATGGCTTTAACAAATTGTTTTCGACGAATTATCTTTATAGGGAGATATTTGAGCAACACAGCAAACATACTGTCTGAATTTTCTACCGTTTACTTATGAATTTTGATCGTTTGCTCTGAATCCTCTGCACAAAAAAATAAGCAAGTCATAAACAAGGTTCTGTGCAAAGATTCTTTATGCAGAGGGTTCAGGGTAAACATTTCCAATTCACAAGCTAATGTGGGCGTTTCCGGAAAAAGAAAAGCAACAATTATGTTAGGCCATGCCATAACGGAATTTTGTTAAGCGTCCGCGTGCGCATAGGTTTTAGAGTCCTCAATCTAAAAAAAAACCACAAAATTGTTGGTGAATTTTTCTTAAATTATTCTGGGTTTTTTTCGGGATTCGATAACTGATTTCTCTCAGGAAATACTGCTAGTTCATTGTTTCTGTGTAAATGAAAAATAAAAATGTACATGTGTCTGTTGTATATACTTATTTATAGAATTACTTTCATCTCACATTAACGTCATAAACATTCATGTACTACCAAGTACTTATTTGTGTGAATACTAGCTGAAATGGACATGTGTTTTTCGTTTTCAATTTATGTGTTTTTTTGAAGAAGTACCTAGGTTTGTCAAACTTGAGATGACCCTTAACGAAATTCCAATTTGGCATGGCCTTATTATTTACATGGTAACCTCATTCAAATGTCACGGGAAGCAACCGTGGTTTGTATCCTAGACTAGATTGTCTCCCTTGCATATATACTCTTTTGTATATATTTCAATTGAATGCCCTAAGGGCATAAATATAGTGTCTTTTAAATATTCTGCATAGAATATAAGAGGAAAAAGGGAAGTAATATTAATTTTGAAATACTGATCTAATGAGTTATTTAAGTCCTTAATTGACATAAAAATTGTGTGATTTGTAGAATTATTAACACTGAACATACCATCCTGAAGTTACTTGTATTAAAGTCAAATTGAATTTAATAGACATGGTAATCTAAAAAGTTCGTAAACCGTTGAATAGTTTTTTATCTGTAGTACAAAACATGACACTACGCAATGAAGGATTGTACTTTTGACGTTCAGTCAAACACACTACCAAGCGTTTGCCATCTTTTGGTGAAGCATTGTATGGCTCAGGTCGTTCCAAAACACCACGCCAATCCTTTCTCATATAGAGAAGGGAAATAAGGCATGGTTACCAGAGCTGTCGATGTTTTGCTGGGGGTTGTGCTTATGCTGTTGTTTTTCGTTTGTCTTCGTGAGAAGGCGAACAACCTGCATGAGTTGTGCATAAGGTCGCACGATCATGTCGCGCTGCCCTGTCTTCCCCTCTATATATCTAAGTATTTAGTAAAATTAAACACCACTTTTGGCAACTTGATTTTAGGTAACACCACGTTTCAATTAACTTTGGCTATCAAATATTCATTTTGTCTTGTTTTACTCAAAGAATCATTTTGGTTAAAAAGTAACTTTACCTACAAACTTTTAGGAAACTTTTTAGGAAGACTATTATTTTAAAAAAAATGAAAATAGACATGAAATAATTATGACTAAATCGTTTGTATATAAAGTTACTTTTTTAACCAAAATTACTCTTTGAGTGAAACAAGGCAAAATGAAGTTTTAATATAGAGCCAAAGTAAATTTAAAAAGTGGTGTTAAATTTTACTAAATGCTTTCTACTACGAAAGGGTAGACAGGTCCATGCGCCATGATCTTGCGACCTTATGTACTCATGCAGGTTCGTCTTCTCATAAAGACAAACGAAAACAACAGCGTAAGCACAACCCTTATCTAAACATAAGCAGCTCTTGTACCCATACATTTTTCCCATCTCTGTATGAAAAAGGATTGATGTGATGTTTTGGAACGACCAGAGTCATGAACGCTTTTTGAGAATCGAAAGTGATTGAAATATTCAATATGTAAAATATTTGTGTTTTTGTTTTCGGTTTGTGTGTTTTTGTGAATAGGTTCTTACGTTTGTCAAACTTAAGTTGACGGTTAACAGAATTCCAATTTGGCATGGCCTTATAGACTATTTGATTCTTCACTGTTTTGTCTAGTACATGAAGTGTTTATCTTCTTTATATCACATGATATCACCCTGTTATCATTCTCGTACCCCGAGGTTATCAAGATTTTAGATATCAAGAATCCTACTAGACTCTGGGTACAAGAATGCCTGTTATCTGCTGGTCCAAGGTAATGCTTAAGATGTGATTGGATCACTAGTGTAAATGATGACATGAAAGAGAATAATAACGAGCTGAAGAACTGAATATAATTATACATTGTATATTGATAAAGGTTGTTTTCATCTATATGTTGATGTACAGTATGTTCATACAAAAGAGCGCTTATATCAATAATAGTCCAGTCAAAGTAACATTTGAGGTCAAACAAAGTGCAACAAAAACTTTTCTGTTGCCAGACAACAATATCCTAAATAAAAAAAGCCCTAAAAAAATTGCGTGTAATAAGCTTGTAAACAAAGTCTAAAATCTTCAGTTCTTTAAAAAGTCCCGCCCGCCACACCATACCGTAGATTTTGTATGTGAGGTCACGCATATATAAATTAAAAAAATATACTAGATACTAAACGTATGTATTCGTACGAAGTCCCAACAGTGGTTTCATTATGCTTGCAACTTGCTTCATTCAGTAAAGGGAAATAACTGTTGTGGTGAGTTAAATATTAGTATTGTATAGTTCCAGTCGTTTGTAAATGGCACGCTCTGCAAATAGCGGGTACTTTGACCCAAGCATACCGCTAGTATAATTCCTGCTGTGCAGAAACATGCAGATGGTACATACCCTTCTCTGCAGGAAAGCCAAATAGTCAAATCATTCTCATAGACTGTTTACGTCACAAATTTACACTAGTATTGTTCGTTTTTTCTTAACTGTCAAAACATGAATAATTTCACGGTGACTTCGTGCTCTTTGTCTCACACTCGTGATATTGAGATAGTGTGTAACTATTCACCGTGAAATTATTCAAACTTTGACAGTTGAGAAAAAATTGACTATACAATATACTAGTATCGGGTAATAATTAACTAAAGTCTGTACCAACTGCTGTAACAATGCAATAATTCCCTGCAGTGTTGGGGGAGCTGTAAGGTACAAACACAGCTACTTCCCTACTTCCCTGACTTACCCAGCACTTTCTTGGGGATGGACTACAGTTGACTGGTAATAAGACTTGCCCTTGTTAGATAATTCAATACGATAGTCACCAAGACTTACATATAGATTAAAGTCATTGTTATTAATTGTTCAACATTACATCAAATATATGTCTTTTACTCAAATCTTTGTAGGTGGTGAAAGACATTGTTGAATTTTCTATGTGATAAGGGTCAGAAACCTCTAAGCACAATGGTTTCTTAAGGTCAAGGCTCCCTGACCTCCTTTGATGAATGTAGCCTATTACTCGAACTTACAGTACAACCGACAGCACAAAGACTTAATATTTCTAGCTTAAACATAAACTTTCAGGAACAAATCAAATACAAAACAAGAAGACAAAACAGGAAAATCTATTGTTAGCCATATTTATTACTTCACAAAGTTAAAATATAAATCTATCACAGTAAGAAACATAACACAGATCTTAATTAAGACTCTAGTATTTTATATAATATTCCGTAGGTAATGTACAAACATAAAGAACATTTTTCTTTCATGCTTAACAGTGAAATGCCTAGTAATTTGATGTAAATAAATAATTAAGTATAAAATTTTACATTTTATACCATGTGAAAATATAAATTTGAAACGACATCAATTTAGAAGATCAATGATGTCACCTTAGAAGAGGGATGATGTGGATTTACATTTGTATTAAATACCTCAAAGAAAACACAGAACTAAGCATTAAAGACACAGAACATTCGTCAATTTCAAAATAAGATCTTATTTCAACTCATGAGATCAAAAAATGATACTTGTGGCTAAGCTACTCATGCATTCTGAGCTCACTCATTGAGATAAAACTCTATCTTACACCAAAAGTTGACAAACATCTACATACTTCCAGAAAGTTCATTTTTATGCAACTTAATTAAACATATAACTGATGAACTACATGATGCCTATACCACCTGACTTTAGTGATCAATGTGGGACAAAATACCAAACAAAAACATAGACTAGGTAGGTTTTCTTTCGTAACATTTTTACCATTTTCCTTTTTTTATCAATCATGTGGAGTTTCTGTCCCTTCTAATAAGTAACCCATATGACATATTTTTGTAGTAGATCTATGGGAACAAAATCAGAATTTTTTAGTGAAGTAAAACAGCATGTTGAGACAATATAATGTATAGAACCAAACCATGTCCTTTCACACTGGTTCTTCCTCTTTAATAAACTGTTCTAAATTGATGTCACACAGAAGAAAGCACATTGATATTCTCAAATGTCAAAAATGTAATAATGAAATCAGATACATTTGAGTTATCTTTCTTTCTATATAAAATGTGATGTTGTTAAAAAATATAATAGAAGTTCATAAAGGCTCTCTTTACTGTTAACGACATGATCAAGTTCAAAGGACAGATCTCTGAAACATGTAGTGTCATTTTACAGAAAGTAACTAAATAATAAAAAGTAAAATAAAATAAATTATACATAAACAAACTAATACAAAATTAGGCTGGCAGATAACAGTTTAAAATAATACGTAGTATTACATATAAATAACATTTACGGTAGGATTTAACACCGTAGCAACACATTGTAGTATTGATTATATCATGGCAGTTAGTTATTTATCCTCCGCATAATTCCTGGAAAGGCTAAATCTCTAGATTTAGCTGTAAACCAGTAACTTCTGTGAATGACTGATGACTGCCTCACATGATTTAGACTCAGTGGTAGGAACTTCCTACCCTGGAAGAAGAATGGTCCTAGAAATTACAAACTTATACTAAATTAGGCTGGCAGTAAACAGATTATAACAATACATACATACAAGGATACAATAATACATTGGCAATTCAAAGGTATATATCTATAATTGATGTTTGATGCCACATAAATTTCAAATTGAATGCAAATCTGAGCATTTTACAAAATTGAACTTTAAGGCCATAAAAAGTTGAAAGCCAAACAGATCTATATATTTAAATGCCCTAACAGACAAGTTTACAATACAGTCAATAAAATAATTATTAATTATTATACAAAATATGATAGGACGGATTTTGTGAGCATATATATAGGTACAAAAATATAGCAAAACCAACCATAGCTGGGCTGATCTCAATTCCAGCTGTGAAATAGTGAGGGCCATCATCACTGCTGAGAACTCAAGCTAACGTGTAAAGGAAAAAGATTCTTCCCACGGAATAGACCGAATGTCTTTCTAAACACTTAAAGTAGGCTTAAAATCAAGCCAATGTCTGCACATAATGCATCCTTAGGAGCAGACGGACTTTACCCTTTACAAAACAAGGGCATAAAATACAATATTACATGATGCAAACACCATTACAATTCATTCTATTATTCATATATTAAGGTAATATTTACTTCATGTACATGTATTTCCAAAATTTTGTGCAAACTTAAAGCCATTTTTGGTTATCTGATTTCATACAAGTGCAAGTCTGTAAATTTAGCAGACTTTAAACTGAACAATTTTTAAACAAGCCCATTAGGGACAGTCTACCATAATAAACAATACAAACTAAGTCTATATATGTCGAAATCATACACCTTATAATAAAGCATACACTGAGCACTACATATTATCACAATCAAAATTTGTAAAATAAAATACCTAACAAAATAAATAAATGGTGTTTTTAAAATAAAAATCTACTTAAATCTGATAATAAATACTATAATCTGTAACATAATAGCATTCACCTAGTTTATGATCCATAATATCTATGACCAATATAAGGTCCAAAAACCCTGCATTTAGGGCAACCAGACCCTATATTTCAAATCTTGCTAACGCTAAAGTTTTTTTGTAAACTTTATGTTTCTATCACATTCAAAAAACCCAGTCTTTAAAATTGAATTCTAACTTCAGAAATGTTGACAAGAAGACTAGAAGTGATTACAGAAAACAACATTTGGCAGTTAAAAAAACACAATTAGGAGCCTAACCAACCTCACATTTTTCAGATCATTGCCATAAAAACAGGATTGTTTGGCCTTATAAACAATTGTATGACCAATATTTGTCATGAGTATATACTTCTAACAAAAGATCAAATTAGGACATACAATGATACCACTGTTCCCTAGAGGGAGAAAAATTCGTCAACTAGGGATATACAAATTGGAATTGACCAATATATAACAATCATTAATATCCATTTATGTAACTTCATGAAATGTGAAAAAGAACACTATTTAAATGCAATAAAAAGTCATATAATTAAAATATTATACAAATATATATCTACATTTAATACATGCAAAACATCTCAAGTATTCCTTGGACATTCTATGCAAAAAAGTTTCAAAGTAGATTTCCCTTAATTCCTTAAACCCTCATTAACTTTTTTTTACAAACCATCATAAATTATTTCAAAAATCCGTTACTTCATGTTAATCATTTTGCTTGGATTAGATTTATAAAAACAACATCATAGCAATATAATCATTACATTTTTTAAAAAGAGTTAGTTATTATCTCCCTTTGATAAAAAAATGTGTTTTTTAATGTCTACGTGCAAAAAAGACAGTATACTTTACAAATCTGGCATAATTTTCTGTGATCTCAAAAATAGTTTTGCAAAATGGAAAGTCTACCTTAAGTTAAACAAACATCTATCAACCAATAAATACATTTACAGAAAACGAAAAAACAGCCAAATGGATTAAATCAACAAACACAATGACAGACAGGCAGTCAGATCTTGGTATGATTTGAGCTATTCATTCATTATCACATATTTATCACATGACTAATTTAATTGAATAATGCAGTTGGCAAAAAAAAGTAGAATAAAATCTATACTCTCTTATTTTCACTTGGTTATTCCAAAAAACAAAAAAAGTTGACTGAAAAGTTTTTTTTTCATGTTTTACAATGAAATCTGGTGTTATTCAATGGAAATGTACTCTGAAAAAATAATACCTCGTAAAACTTTTATTGAACTGTAAATTTAATGTCTTTAAGATATCATCTTTAAGAATAAATAATGTCATGATCTTAGGAGACTTCATGTGATATTCATACAACAATTTCTCTAACAAAATTTTAAAGAAACAGAATATTCCTCAATATTGGAATAAGACTTTTTTATAATAACTTCTGAGCTCAGAAAAACATATTTTCAGATGCTGCTGTACTACTCTTGAAGATGTTTTCAGAGCTCACTTGATGAAATAAAAATTGAACTTACACCAAAGTCAACAAATATCATTGTCTTTATATTTTTTTAGTTGAAAAGTCACCATTCATGAAATATATACATATATATAAATAAAATATAAAGTAGACATAATTTCATCATCTATATTTCTCTGGATTCCAAGCTTTCTTTGGTCTAGGTTTTGTTTGTCTTTTTCTTCTATCAGAAGCTGGGCGTGGTATGTGTATTGGTTGCCATGGCATTGGATTATAAAATGTTGGAACTGGATAGGCACTGGTGTCATGGTAACCTGAAATGATAAAATAAGATAATTTAAAACAAATCAAACCATGCTTGCTGTATAATCTTATCACTATTACTATGTAAATACTGTTGTTTGAAGGCTCACATGAAAGATTGGGCTTCCTAAGTTATTGATGTGGTACAAAATTTCATGCGCAGGAACAAAAACATTTTTCCTGTTTTAGCATGTTGTTTTCGCACACAAAAAGTCATACCATCATGGTATAAGCACCATGATTAATCATATACTAGTAATCATTATTTCAATAAGTATCAGTTTGTTATCACATCAAGTATTAGAAGATTTTTATATCTTCTGAACTCAATATTTAATATTACCGAACAAAGATCAAGTAACATTAAAACCATAGAGATAATAAAATGTGTCAAATAATAAGACTGTACAATATTGGAAAGTGAAACTTTTATTTCTATAATGCTACAGTCCCATAAACATAAACATAGCCGTGAGGGCACCGTACGGGCGCCGTGCGATCAAGCTCCACAAGGCACGTACGAACTCTTGCGTACCTGTACGGACTGTTAGTTGTTTACCAAGGTCCGTGAGATGAGCCCAGGATACACGTATCAGTTTCAAAGTCAAATGGCGAACAAAATCGTGGCCAAGTATGGATTTAACTTGCATATCTTCCAGCTACGGCTCCTTACGGGTGTGTTGTTTTGTGCCATGTGCATGTCGTCACCTTAATACACAAGGCTTCTCACGGCCTACGGCTGTCTGCACATACGGGTCCGCAACAAGCCATGATTTTATGGGACTGAGGCATAATATGATATACCTAAGCCATAATGATATAAGATTGAATTCAAGAAAGTTCAAACAATTTCTTCATAACAATTTGAGTAGGCATTGCAATAATCTACAAGAACAAAGCCTCCGACAAGTGACAAGTGTTTCAGGCTAACTTATATAACTTATAATATGAACTGTCTTTTTGATAATTATGCCCTTACATATATAACATAGAAACTTCGGCTAGTGCTCAAGAAAATTTAATGCTATCACTGTTTTGCAACTTCCAGTCTAAATCTATACTCTATGAGAATTAATCAAGTTTCCAACTGCTGATAAAAAGTATCAGAAATAGTAAAAGCCCTACAATGCATAAACAATGCTCGACAAAAATAATTTTCATTTAATTTTCCATTTTAAATTACACAGAAAACGTATAGACCTATAATGGTAGCCTACAGCGTTATTCTATACAATTCTTTCATAACTATCTCAATTTACATTTGGTAGCTTATAGTTTATCAATAAAACTTGTGTATGGATCCCAGTAATGTAAAATGGTTAAGTACAAAATAAAGATAAATATTTGAGTTTCATATCAGCACATATAGTTGATTTTCAAAAGCTAAACGCTTCACTGATCGTCAATTTCACTGCTGTATAGTCGGTACAATGGCTACCTGGTTGCTATGTTAAATAAACCCTTGACGACCAGTGAAAGCTAGTAGCTTAACAGATAGTGTTAAAGTAAACTTCATTGTTTTGACGGATATTAAGTGTGTAATTTAACGCTACAAGTAGCAAATTGTTGGAATTTATTACTAGAGTGTATGAAACAAAAGGTATTAATTACTTTCTTTGGTAATTAGAGAGTTTAGGGCTCATAAAGCTTTCAATAATATGAAATTAATCCTTGAACGTCTCAAGTAAGACTTGTAATTAAGCTCATGTTAATCTCTTAAAATCTGATCTTAATGCTTTAAATTTATTAATTTTAATATCAATTAATGAACCAATAATAGGTAAATTGTTGTAAGCTTAATAAACAGATCTTAATTACATAATTTAATTACAAGTTAAGCTCTAATTAGTTTAAACAGTGTAAAATTTTACTGGTAATTAAATTTTTCATGTATGAACTTGTGCCAGGCTTCAATATTGAAAATGTCAGCAAAATTGTGATTTTTAATTAAGAACGACATGTTTTAGTAGCTAAAGAAGGGTGAATATTTTCTATAGATTTTTTTTGGGGTTGGATTGAACATCGTAGCAAAACATTGTATAGGGTATACTGCAAACTTTAATTAAAGGTATACTCGAGTCTACAAACACACTTGAAATATTGATGATACAACACATCAGATCCATTAGTGTACAGGAAATTTCAACTTGACTCTTGAGATTCTTTAGATAGCAAATCACAGCCACACAGAAAACTATTTAAATATGCAAAATCATTTTAACAAATTAATTTGAACAAAAGAAAATATGAATATTTCATACTCTAAATGGTAGAATTATTGATTGCTAATAATAATAAAATACATGATACACAATTAAAATCTAATAGCAGTTGTTTATACCCAGTCATGACAATTCTATAGCTATTATTGATTTCCTCCATACATGCAGAAAAAAGATTGACTCCTTGTGGAAGGGTAAGTAAATAGTGGTAAAAAAAATCCGTCCAGGAAAACTAGTTAGGTGAGGCAATTGCATAGTATAATTCAAACATTGATAATTAATGCAAATTCTCAATATAAGGTGGTAACTTAACATAGCATAGTTATTATTCAAAAACAGAATAATGTAATGCTGCATCCTGCCCTTTTTCTTTCCTTTCTGCTTCTTTGCCCCTCTTAATGCAAAAAATAGTTCAATTGAAACATCACCCCTCTAATGCACCCTGCCCATTTGTCTGCCTCTCTGTCCTTTCCTGAGTTCAAAAATAATCACTAAATAAATATTTTTGTAGAAATAATGGAGAAATCAAAGATATATCAAGCATTATGTGACAAGAAAGATGAAGCTGAGATAATTAAACTACTTGATGAAGACAGTACAGAGGAAGACTTTAATGTCAGAGATGAGAGTGGTAGATCATTACTTCATCTTGCTGTCAATATGGTCAAATCTGTTAATGTATTCAAATCATTACTGAACAAGGTCGACTTTACCGTCAAAGATGAAGACGGCAACACCGCTGTTGAACTAGCTCTTGAAGACGAAGACTTCCCTGATGAAATTGAAAATGTGTTTAGAGATTTCGTACGTGACAATATAATGAAGAGTAAGAAGGAAGACTTGGAAGAATTGGAGATAAGAGGTTACGCTGATGCTTGGTTAGATGTACTTGATGATGATGATAATGATGATGAAAATGTTAAACAATTTAAATCTGATGTCCCTGTACTTAAGGTAAGGAGAGAGATGTTTCATTTTGGCGAATTCATTATATTTGCATAATTTTTTATATAAACACTGCTGATCTAAATACTCACTATCGTATTTATATATCCACTATCAATGATCGTGTTTTGAAATCAGTGGGATTAATTTGGCATTAACTTTGACAATTGAGAAAAAACTATCGCTTTTGTACATAATATTCACACTGACAAACATTAAACATAGTTCAATTTTTTCTAAGCATTTTTTTTTTCTAAAATAAAAAGCATTCAGACAAGAGCAATTTTTACCGCACTGCAATGACAAACAATGAATGAATTTAACATAGCCCTAAGAAACTATTCACCTTAATTTCAGAGCAAGATAGAGACAGTACATAAAGCAGTAGAGGAAGAAGAAAGTAAATGGGATAATGTACGTGAACTGTTTGAAGATAAGAAACTAGTTAAACTAGCTGATAAGTCTGGTCTACCACCATTACATAAAGCTGTTGTGTTAGGACGAACTGAAGCTGTTGAAGCCATTGTTTCTGAATTCCTGGATACTTTAGATGTCACTGATAATGTAAGTAAATCTAACAGGGTTTACACATTTTTTTCTCGACATTGAACCATTATACTTCGGTTGCATTAATAGTATCATCAATTGCTTTCAGCGCGGTATGACCTTTCTGTGTTGGTGCGCAGTATTAAACCCAAACAAACAAACAAACATTTTTTTCTCAGAACAAAAATTAATGACTTTTTAAGAAAACTTACACAAATTTCAAGCACCACTCAAGTCCAGTTTGACACACATTACTTTTTTCAATAGTTTATACCAACTTTTATGGTCAAGTGGTTAAGAATTAAAAATTGCTAATCAAATACTTCATACTAAAACTTAAGCTTATATTTCAAGCTTAACTGTTTGATATCATATAGCCCTTTGCTGGTTTAGACATGACCCTTTTTTCACCTGGTTGCAATAGGAGTATTTCAAAATGCTGTAATTCTAATCCATATTTGACATTATTGCTTTCCTTCGTTTAAAACTAGTTTTCTAGTGGCTAGTCACATAGATAAATAATGGAAATAGTCTATTTCAAATAGATTGGTGCCTGGTAATTGTTTGACCCTTCCTAATTGTTAGCAACAAGTACATGATCTATATTGTATATTATACTATATTGTAGATGGGACGTACACCATTACATCATGCAGCAGGTAGAAGAGATGGTGGACATTTATATAAACTGTTAACAGATGCTGGAGCAGCTGAAGATACCGCAGACATTGTATGTATATCAAACATTTTATATCAAACATTTTATATCAAACATTTTGTATCAAACATTTTATATCATACATTTTATATCAAACATTTTGTATCAAACATTTTATATCAAACATTTTATATCAAACATTTTGTATCAAACATTTTATATCAAACATTTTATATCAAACATTTTGTATTAATTTTTCATTAAAAAGTCTAAAAAAACATTTCTGACTTTTTGGCTACATGGTAGGTTCGTGTTTTTTTACTGTTGCCATTCCTGGTATGTTTACTTATCTCCCTTTTTTGGCTCATTTTAAAAATTTAAATTAAAAACATGAGATTTCTTTGGATGCTGTGCAAATCTGCCCTGCATTAAATTTTGTCTGCTTATTTTTAAATCTTGCATTGCAAGACATCAATGCTTGTCTAAGACTATAATAGTCTGGAACAACTGAAACCAGCAGTATGTCCACACAATCTGAAACCAGCAGTTACTATGTCCACACAATCTGAAAGCTAGATGTGCAATTGGACAAGTAATTTAGAACATTAAATTACATGTCTGAATGACTTAAATCGTATAATGCGTGATGTTATAATCTAACATATTTCATAGGTTTATTGTCTCACAATGTCCCAACTATCAAATTTCAGAATGGAAAGACCCCTAAGGAGATCTATGAGAACCCAGATTTGTTACCAGGGGAGAAAACTTATGAGAAATTAATGGCAAGAATCAGTAGACCAGTACCAAAACAAAAGAAAAAGAAACAAACAGTTGAAGCACAGACTGAAACAACTCAAGCTACAGGTAAAATATCTTCTTACTTATAAAACATTAAACTTTCTTAGTCATTGAAACTTATTCCAAGGATCATCCAAGAGAACATTTTTGGACTTTTCTACACCCCAAGACCCTTTCAACTTCAAGATACTCTTATCTACAAGTCTTCATGCACATGATATAAGGACTTTTTTCCAACTCCTCTAAACTACAAGACCTTTCTAATCCCAACATTATCTTAACTACATTCATGCACATAATTTAAGCCAAGATTGTGTAAATATGGTTTGCTGAAAACATCATTAAACCAAATAATTCCATTACAAAGTCATTAAGCTAAAACACATACATATATCCCTTTCCAGGATCCAAGCCATCAAGCCCAGCACCTAAAACTCCATCCCCAGTGCCACAGAAGCCAGTAGAAGATCCTAACAAACCAGTACAGATGTATATATCACCAGATGTAAGACCTAACCCACCACCAACCACCGTAGATGGTAGATATGTAGCTGAACATTTAGGTAATGCCCTAACCATGGCTCTAGCAGAGATATCAGATCGTAGACCTTGGGATCCTATAGAATATTTGGCTCATTGGTTATACAAGTACCAGGAGAACCAGAACTATAATAAGAGGGTAAGAAACCAACTTTAAGTTTTATAAAGTTCTGAAATATCATATTATACTAGTTTTGCTCCATCAATCAATGTTTATCAACTTTTAAAAAAAAAAAAACATACTTCTGCTTTCTCTAAAACATTTTCATGTTAAACAACCAAAAATAAAAAAAGTTTTTCCAGATTTGAAATTTTAGAGGTTAATTGAAATTTCGCTTTAAAGAAATAGAGGCATTGTTTTGATGCAACATAGTTTGGTGTTTAGGCATCCAGAAAAGTTTTGAAAAACTGAGTTATAGCAGTGTTGCACAAATTAGACAATGTGTAAAAATTTGTGTATTACCAGTTGCACCAGGATAATAAACACACTTTAACTTGAGTTCCAAATGCCTTAATATAAACTGTAAGCTACAATTATTAACAGTTAGGTTTATAAATTTCTAGCAACAAGAATTGTTGTCACAAATCCGTGAAGAAGAGGCTAACAAGAAAACAGAGATGGAAAGAAAAGAAAAGAGAAAGATAGAATTACAAAGATTACAAGAAGAAGAAAGAAAGAAACAACAAGCGTTAGAGGAAGAAAAAAAGAGAAAGGAACAAGAGGAGTTACAGAGAAAGTAAGTCTGTCATGACAACAAAATATGAACAACATTTAAAATTTAACAAAATACTAAATTTGAACTACACCCAATTATGTCTAAAATTAGATTTCATGCAACAAAACTTTAACAAAGGCTACATGTATTGTTAGATTTTATCGAACAGTCAGTGACGCAACTTATAATATTCTAATATTTACTACAGTACTTCTTCACTCATGATCAACAAAAATATATTTAAATAAGATTTAATGTAGGAGCCAAATAAAGTTTAACAATAATTATACAAAAATTTAACTTCACCTTAAAGTTAACTAAGCCCTAATTTTGACAGACACCTAAATTTGACCTCAAACAGCACCTTAATTTGACCTTGAACAACATCTGAATTTGAACTTGAACACCTAAATTTGATCTTGAACAATATCTGAATTTGACCTACAACTATTTTCTTTTTTTATCAACAGGGCCAAGGAAGCAGCATTATCGCAGCAACCAGGACTAGAAACAGTCATGGAAGACAAGGAAGAGGACGAGGCACCAAAAGAGAAGTCACATAAAGATGAGAATGGTCAGACTGAGCTACATAAACTAGCAGCTCAACATTCTGCTGATCTGACTACATTGTTAAATATGGGATACAGTCCAGCAGAGAGAGATATCAATAATAAAACACCAAGAGATATTGCTGTAGAATGTCAGATTAAAGATAATATTGAAGCTATAGGTAAGAATATTAACCAGCGTTTGACACTTCACAAAGTCTTTTGAGAAATCCCAGTTATGCTAGCTAGGAATTCCATTAGCTTTCTTAAAAAATGCCATGTTCTTATGTGAATTTAAGTTCCAGAATTAGTTAATCAAAATTTTATGATTGCCAATCTTTACCCCATTTTTATATTGGAGGAATCCATAATGTTAACGAGGAGTCTCAGAGTAAACAGACAGACAAAGTGCAAGCCTATAGTACCCTCCGATGTAAACACTGGTAGGGGACTAATTACAAGGGATTGTTGAAGGTAAAATGTCCCTGAAATGTATAAATCAAAACATCTAACCCCATTACATCAATCTTACATTTTCATCAACCTAAGTTATCCCACTACAAGACAATAAGAAATAACCAAATCATATAGCCCTTCTTTAGATTACATTATTTTAAAATACCTCTGTTTATTTCAGATAAATATGTACAGAAGTTGGTAGAAATGGAAGAATTTGATACATTACAAGATTTACTACTGGCTGGTTATGATAAATTTGATGTTGTATTAGATAGACTGAGAGAACAAACTACCAGTCTCTCTGAAGCTACACAAACTTTCCTTAAAGAATTACCAGAGTTTCAAGTAAGATATGCGTCAATCTGATTTAAACACAATTTTGAAATTTCTCCGCTCAAGCACTCGCTTTTTACATCTGACAACCTCACAGTAAAGGTCACCATTCTGATGACCTTTGTTATTAGAATATTCATGAGGCGATCATTGTTTTCACAGACTGACTTGTCTACATTCCATAGTATAGAATGTGCAGATTTAGCAGCTGTCCTGGACAACCACTTTTGAATTTTGGTAACCACCAAATTACTAACAAAATAAAGCAGCTTTCAGTACTCCAATACCAAATGATATCATAAAATTGTTGAAATAAGCTCTGATGACAAAGTTTATTTCTGCCTAATTTCTTATAATGAATATGTTACAAATAAATATAGCAACAACTCTTGATCATTTAGGTTACAAGTAGTCAAGCTTTTAGTTACCTGGCAAGACCTCTATTTCAAAAAAAAATCTTTGGTTACACATTAAAACTTTTGATTTCCAAGGGTAATAGCCCAAGGTAAACCAATATCAAATAATATCACACATATTCCCATATTGCAGGAAAGAATCAGTTCAGTATTTAAGGCAGTACAAACAGATGGTCTACGTGATTTAAATCAAGCATTAGAAAGAAAAAAACTAGCATTAGCTAAAGATGAACAAGGGAGATCACCCTTACATATAGCAGTAATGGTTGGACATAAAGAAGCTGTAGAACATTTATCTTCTAACTTTCCACAAGCCATGAAATGTAAAGATAATGTAAGTATAACCCTCCGTGTACAGTAAAATTCTGATAATTAAAACTTACTGGTAATTGGATAATTGGATGATTTTAATATTGGAAATGCCTTACAAAGTATAGAACATTCTCTTATCAAATAAGGCATTTGGGACATACTGCAGTCTTTTTTTAGTAATTTTAGATATAAACTTCTACAAATTTAAAGTCAATGGGGAAATTCCCCTGTTGACACAGTGTAGGTACAAAAGCCTGCACTGTCAGTGGTGCATACATTAACCCAGTTGATTTAAATACTCAGTAAAGTACTTCTACACTCACTATCAATTAAAGTATATATTCATATCTATTATTTAATGTGAGGGGTTTATTGAACCAATATTAGGTAAATAAATAAGCATGGATATTATATGCACCAATGACACTTGAATAAAATTAAACAATACAGATTTATCATTCTTTGCTAATTTATGATTTCAATATGATTTTTACAGCTTGAGAGAACACCGTTACATTATGCTATGGCAGTATCAGAAGAAATGGCTTCAATATTAGAGAAACATGGAGCTGACACATTATCTAAGGATGTTGTAAGTTTTAATATATAGTCAACAATCAATTTAATGATATTATCAGTCTAGAAAACCTTTAAAATTTACAATGCTGTACATCATACTGAAATTTCCTGATTAATGGTAGACTTCAATCATACTTTGAAGTATCACTGAGTTTACAGAATTCAAATCAATCTAAGTACTATCATCCATAGTCTTAATTATTAGAAGTTAAGAATTAATTATTCATGCAATTAATGACACATTGAATCATATATCAGTAAATCAATTAACTAGCAGACCACACAATGATTAATCAATTACCAAAGTAAATCACTTAATAAATCAATTACTTAATAAACTGGAAAAATCAATAATTTTAAAAATCAATAAATCTATTAATCAATCAATTATTTCCAGAAACAAAGATTACCATCATATTATAAAGAGAATCCAGATGAAATCAAAGCCTTGAAAGGTTCACTACAGACTTTATATACTGGTACCCAACAAGAAGAAACAAGTCAGGAACCAGCCACAGGGGAAACAACTCAAGCTGAGAGTGGTGAACAACAATCACAACAGGAAGTTAGTAATGAACAACAACAACAATAAATGTTGATACAGTTAATAAAATGGTGGAGAAAAATTCTCGAATTACTTGTACATAAGATGTAAAATTTGAAGACTATTGTGATATTGTATTAAAACATTTATATTCATACTTAGAACTATAAGCAGTATAACTTATTTTTCAGAAAAAAGTATAGCAAATGTTTTAATTTGCTAAATATTAAAAGTTACAGTTTAAATGAAAAAGTTTCGATGCATTAAATACAACATGTAAATTTTGTAGTAAGTTGTACAAAGGAGTCAATATCTCATACATATATATTTTACTTTGTTTAGTTTTGTTATTAAATGTGAAACATGATATGCCAAAATTTAACAATTTTCATGTGATTATTTACCATAAAGTTTTAACTTAAATGTAATGTTTATAATGTATTTTTCTACGCATTTAAATTTCTACCAAATTGTTGTGCCAATGTGATATTTTTTGTTTTACATACTTTTACAACTAGCAATTTCTCTCATGTCTTAAATCTATGTAACAGAAACTCTATACTCTTCTTTTACATTGCCCATGTCCATGGTTTACCAACAAGGTTAATAGACATTTGACAGATTAATAGTAACTATTGACCCATCAGTTAATTGATTGACCTCTTCAACTTCTTTTTCAGGGTCAATTGAGTCTATATTGAGTTATGTTCTTTGGCTAAGTAATGTTTATCTATTGACCACTAAAAGAGTCAATAGTTATTTACTTTTATACAGACCATGATTTACATCAGCCAATGTTTTTTTATGTTTTAGAGCACTAACCTAACATATCATGTAAAACAGTAAAAGGCAAATTTACAATAAGCCTGACCATATAAATTTCAAAAACCCGATTCAATTTTGACTTGTTCAAGACTTCAAACTAGTTGGTTAAAACGATGACTGTTATTTCAATGTGATATATTTTATCATTATTTTGTTTTATACTGTTTTTATCTTATTTACTTACAATGTTGATATTCTACTAAAAGGGTACATTTAATATTCTAGATTTCATTTTTACACTGTGATATTTCAATGTAATAGCATTTTTTTCTCAAAATAGTTAGCAATATAATTTTTATATATAAATACGCATTTATATTGTTTGTGATTTTATTAAAATACACTTTTTTTAGAAAATTAAAAGACCAACTTTTTCATCTGTTTGTTAGTCTTTATTTATACTTGCTTTGTTAAATAAACAAACTTGAACAAAATTATGGCACAGGGTTTGTACTGGTCTTGACAAGTACTTGATTTAGGAGGAGCCCTGGAAAAATTCTTCAATTGTACTTGAATTGGGTGCAGAGCTCTTGAATTTTGTAAAATAGCCTTGAATTTGAATTTTTAAATGAAATGATAAAATCCTCCAGAAACAAACTAGGAAAAGATTGTAAAAATATCACAAATAAAGAGAACAAGTCATCCAGATATGAGTATGAAAGAGCAGTCATTTATGACTCTCGGTGATTATCCAAATATGATAGAGCAATTTCATATAGCAACCACAAAGAAGTCAAAATCAACCAGATTGCTTGTTTATAAACTTCAGAAGTAAAATTAAGTAACCTAGTTAAGAATAGTTTACCTTATATTTATAAACTTCAATACCCAAGAGACAGATGTTTTGCAAAGACGTTTTGATTTCTCATCTAATACTAATTTATTTTAGCTCAATTGTGAAACAGGTTTTTAGATTTATCACTTTCGAGTTCGCTTCCTGGTCCCTGAGTACTGAGCTAGTAGAATAAAGTTTCTTGCTCAAGGAAACAACAGGATAGGTTTTAGATGGGATTCGAACCAACATAAGGCTGGCTATCCAATGATTACCAGTCCTTTTTAGTCAGCAGGAGTTTTTATAGCAAGCCAACCACTATCTTTTTTTGAATAAACCAAAATGTCTAAGCAAAATTGCATCATTTTAAAACAGTATTGACATGAGAAACCTATAAAAGAGCAAAAATTTCACACAGCTTAAACAAAACAGACAAAATTATATAGCTAAAAGGATGAAAAATAAAGAAAAATATACTAAAATATGAAGGCTATTATATGATACTGCAAGTAGTACTATATTTTTAAGAACTGCATCAATCAATTTACAAACATTTTTCTATTTAAGCAAGTCTAATGGCTGTGCCCTTTACTACATGTATGCCTCATATACACTAGTCTCAAATACATGTTTGTAGATACATGTAAATCATAAATGGGAATTAAACCAACGATCCCTGGATCAACAGTCAAGCATACATCTGCATGAGCTTAAAGTAGCACACAACTGCCTGAGCTTAAAGTAGCACACAACTGCCTGAGCTTACAGTGACACACAACTGCCTGAGCTTACAGTGGCACACAACTACCTGAGCTTACAATGGCACACAACTGCCTGAGCTTACAGTGGCACACAACTACCTGAGCTTACAGTGGCACACAACTTCCTGAGCTTACAGTGGCACACAACTGCCTGAGCTTACAATGGCACACAACTGCCTGAGCTTACAGTGACACACAACTGCCTGAGCTTACAATGGCACACAACTGCCTGAGCTTACAATGGCACACAACTGCCTGTGCTTACAGTGGCACACAAATGTCCGAACTTACAGTATGGGCTACACCCTAAAACATACAAATACAGGATGAAAAAAATCTCTTACCTGTAAGTTTACCAGATGTATAACCAAAACTGTTAGGTAATTGTTTAGGTCTAGTGTCAGCTTTTTTACACCATTCTTCAAACTTTTGTTGTGCTTTAATCTTTTGTTCCTTCTGTAGTCTAGCTTCTTCAAGTTTCTTCTCTTTCTCCATTCTTTTCTTCTCTCGTTCTTGTTCTTTTTTTTCTTCTTTCCATTCTTCAAATTTTCTGTTCGCTTTTAAAGATTCCATTTTCTTTTTTTCTTCTTCGATCATTTTTTCAGTTTTTTCTCTTTGTTTGTCAACTTTACGTTTTAACTTTTCCTCAAAGTTTTTCTTCTCCAGCCATTCCTGTCTCATCTCCTCGGCTTTCTGTAGTTTTTTCTGTTTTATCGCAGCCTCTTCAGATTTCTGTTTTTGTATTTCTCTCTGTTTCCGTTTTTCCTCTTTTTTCTTCTGTCTATCGTGTTTTACTTTCTCTATTAACCATTGTTCCCATGGTGACATATCAGGTTCCTGTGACTCAGCTTCAGTATCATCTGTTACAGAAGATTCCACAAATTTTCTGGAATTAAAAAAGCTCTATCTTAACACATGTACTTGGCTAGAAGCATAAAACAGAGGTTTAACCATGGATTTTTTAGATTCTATGTTGTTTATCTTCACTTTTAAGGGCTTTTTCCCCTTATACAACAGGGGCCATTTACAGGCGCCTTCCTCTCTTGAAATTTCTTTAAAATCATTCAGTTTTCCAAAATTTGGTATTTAAATTGGATTTTTTGTTCCCCTATCTATGAAATTGCGATAAAATTTCCCCAAATGTTCTATATTAAAAAGGCCCCAGGCCCCTTCCCCAAATACTGAAAAAGCCCTGCTTATATTAGGTTATGTACAGCATCAGACTAATTCAACAAACTTTCCTCAACACATATAAATTATTTACCTATACTCACATAATATTCCACAATAGCAGCTGCATGCACTATACATTAATCATAATTTTGTGGTTTTACAAAATAAATTTTGTTGTCCCAACATAACAATGGATTGCTGGAAAAACTATATGGCTCCATTGGAGCCCTTAAAACAACATTAAAATTGCAATATTAATGTATCAATAGAAAACTTCTTTTACAAACATTATTCATATTTAAACCAGAAATCCCATACTTTTTAAAGTTAGCATTACCTGTCTTGAGGAACCATCCAATTTATGTGACAAAAATGTCTTACTATTTATATTACTTAATTCACTTTACAATAAATTAAAAATAGCTAGTTAATAAATAAATGGCAAGAATTTAAATACAACTACATCTCATTTGTTTTTTTAATTTCTTGAGAGTATGACAAATTGCAACCAATGTATAACTACTTGTATCAAATCACAAATTGTTTGAAGATATATGCAGCCCTAATGCTGGGGCAACCTGCTATTCTGAGTTAAAACAATCATACGCTTACCTCATAACTTTCTTCTTAGGTACTTTTTTCTGTTTTAAATTAAAGGTATAATTATTCATATCATCTTGAGTTTTTCTAGGTATATTTTCTTTATTACTTCGTTTAGGAGGACAAGTCTTAGGACGTTGTTGTTGTTGCTGTTTTTCTTCTTTATAATGATCCTCATCATCACTGTAATGAACAAACAAGTCAATAGATTTAAAGGTAATTCAACCTGATAAAAAATACATGGGCAAACTTGTGGTTGAACCTAAGTATGCATCGTTGAGTAACATGCGATCCGATCTGAACCATGATTCATGCGTAGCAATACAGGAATCGAACCACGAATCACTTGTTAATGGAGAAGCATACAGAATTCATGTTATAACAAAAATAAGTAAATAATCACAGAAGCTTTAGTATATGGAAAACAATGTACTCCAAACATTTCTATTACCAGAAGTTAGCTTGAAGGCAAGGAAATACTACTATAGCTATTAACCACTTACTAGGCGCATATATTCTTCAGTGTCTGACAACTGTCCTGAAATTATTTCATGACAAAGTTCCAGAAAGTATGTCCTATCTGGGAATCCAACTTACAACCCCTTAATCAGTAGACTTATGCACTACTGACTGAGTTAGCTGAGATGGCAATCAATCCTGAATAAAAGTTTGTAATTGGGGGTACATGAATCATAATGTAGCACTATACAATGTAAGAATTACTTACGTTAAACTGATATAACTATCATGATCCAATACAGAAGTCAATGAAGCAGTAGATCCTCTAGATTCTAATGATCTTGATCTAGGTCCAACAATAGCTTCCGGTTGCATCCATGATGGTTTAGTGACAGTAGCAGTTACTGGACGAGGTCTCAGACTTGTCATCCTATCTCTTGACCTAAAATATAACAAAAGGTCTTGTAAATAAATATGTTTAAAAGGGACTACCAGCCAGAAATAATTCCACTAAGTCTAAAGAGGTTTAAGAGGACCAGGCTTTTCTCCAGGGAGATCCATACAGCCTGGTCAGAGCAGGAGGCAATTTGAGCGGCACATTTTCGTCCACAAACTATGCCAGCTGGGACCAAGTCTCTGGTACTGACACAGAAGGTGGCTGAAAGAATTAGGTTTCACTTTCTATTTTTCAATCTTTCCTGTTTAGATTATTAGTTGCATCTTATTTTCTTGACTGTTCTATTTCTAACATTACCCATATATTCTATTTCTCTTGGTTTATTTATACAGGGTTTAATGACGTGTCACATATTTTAGGTTATTTTACAGTGTCCGGCGCACCTAACCTAGCTTTCCTGGACCCTTGTCTATAACCAGTATTCACCTACCCTTCCACAAGGCTTGAAACTTCTTCGTATACCTTAATAATGGAGGAAAATTGACATTATTGTCAAATTTTCTTGGAAGGGTATAACCCCCCTAAGCCGGATTCTAATCATTACTTTCTATCTACAATACTAAACCACCATAACATTGTCAAATATGACAGCATTATGTACCACATACTTTATTACTTACCTAGACATCTATACATAGACATTTGCAGCAACTATAAAGCAAATTTGGAGAAAAAAAACTGTACACCCTGCCTGTGAATCAAACCTGGTTCTCCTATGTGGACACAAAACAGCATCACTTAAAGTTAAAGGCCAACCACTCTTCCCCTTTTTACATTTCCACAGAGCTGGCCTGACTTGCAGAGAATGAAAGATCCAGGCAGGGTCTTCATGTGTTTTCCAAACACTTCTGACACCAAAATATTTCAGAAAATAAAAACTGTATGCCCCGACTTTGAATTGAACCAGGAGGTAGGCAACACTCTCAACTGCATCACTAAAGGGTTTACTCAACAGCAAGGCTGTTTGAAGAGACTATCTACACTTACCACAAAGATGTGAGAGGTAAATGAAAGTCTGAATTCAACTCATCAGAAAAACATATAATTTGGCGTATATGCTTCTAAATTATTGCTAGCATGGTGATACCTGTATTTTGCATGAAATCTGGAGGATAGACCCAATCGTTCGGTAGACTATGCCTGAAAGAGTTCTCTTCCCGTTTCGTCTTGAAGCAACAGAGACACTTTCTGACAAGTCAACAGGACACCAAGCCATGGTTTCGGTTGCCCTAACATTCAGTGCAACTAGCTGATGATAATCGCAAGTAAAACACAATACTAGTCACTATAGTCAGACTAGAACTTGCATAAATTTACTGAAAATATTCACAATAAGGGAGAACATCGACTGCAAAGTTACATTTGCCAGCATTGGTAACAGACTTCGTACACATACAGATTGTGCGACAATGCTCTAGAAAAGTCCAGCACGAAAGATAGAGATAGATAAATACATTGACGAAAATAAGGGCGAATTGACTTGTGGACGAATTGAACTGAACTGTATAAATGACTTTTTAGATTAAAACACACTGCGACTTTGTGTGCAATGTTTAGTTTTTGTGTTTGTAATTGACATTACCTGCAACGTCTGTCCATGTTTGTCTCTAATGCACTATTAAATGCTCGTTAACAGTCAAAACAACTGCATTTATCTGTTTGATCAAGTCAAAACAAAGTAAATTGCAGGCGCGAACAAACCGGAAGTAGCAAAAGTCTCTGTTTTATTGGTAGATAAATTATATTAATAATAAAATAGATGCTTAAATATTCATTTAACCATCATATAATAATAGTTTTCGATATTTCTTTATGATTCTGATTACGGTCTCAAAATCTTTTTCTAACATAATAAATTTCTACATATTCACTTCGTGTCAAAAAATGAGTTGGCCTAAGCCACTGACCAATTTACTGACACCGATACACAGAAGGATTATCAATTAATTAATTGACTACCCATGACCAGTCCAAGAGGTGTCGTAAGTGGGGGGGTACAGGTTAGTGAGTCTGGGAGGGGTAAATCCACCCTTGGGGGATTTGAAAAGGCACATGGTACAAAAAAGGTACATACCTCAGCATTAGAAAATGATGAAATAAAGCAGAAAACTCGGATGTAAGGATGAAGTGCACACCATGTGTGAATAAAGAGCACACCATGTATGGATGAAGTGCTCATCAAGTGCTCCTCGCGTATTTGTATACATCATTGTAACACACAACCACAAAATGTCATCTGGTAGATGCATCGTGAATTTCGTGCGTTTGGATATCGATGGCTTAAAGCTACCCGCTCGCAGATTACTTTAAGTCAACTTAAATTACAACTTTATTTTAGTATTTTTAGCTCGAATTTACGAAGTAAATGGAGAGCTCTCCTACTCGCCCTAACGTCGGCCTGCACGTCCACTTCCGCATCCATATATCTGATTAAAGTTTTTGTGCAGTAAACTATTTTTTACTAGAACTTTTTTATTTCTTAAGGATCGACTTCAAACTTTAAATATATGTTTCTAATTATCAACCACATCTCATGTGACAAGGTTCATAACTCCAAATACATTTTTTTCAGAATAATCTCCCCTTGAACTTGAGTTTTCTTTATCAAACTTTTAATATATGTTCCTTATTTCCCAGAAAGTGAGATGAGTGCAATAACTCTGTTTTCATTTGAAACAAGATTAGATAAGTTTTGGAAACACCAAGATTTACAATTTTGAGACCACTATTGCAACCGGTGGTATACTAGAAGTAGAGCTGGTGTCAGATGCTGAAACTGCCTTCTACCAAAATTCATCTAAGGTAATCTAAGGTAATCAACCTCATCTCATGTGACAAGGTTCATGACTCCAAATACATTTTTTCAGAACAATCTCCCATTGAACTTAGAGTTTTCTTTAAAAAATGTTTGTTTTTACTGCAACTGTTTTATTTCTTTAGGTATCGACTTCAAACTTTAAATGTATGTTCCTTATTATCAAACTCATCTCATGTGACAAGGTTCATAACCCCAAATACATTTTTTTCAAAATTGTCGCTGGTGAACTTAAAATTTTCTTTAAAAAACGTGGAGTTTTTTTACTTTAAATTTGTTAAGGTATCATTTTCAAATTTTAAAAAGAACTTGTATGTTCCTTATCATCAACCACATCTCATGTGACAAATACTTACTTAGTCGAGCATGCTGTCTCCTCTGACAGCTCTTGTTTTCTGATCTGTCAAAAACATTAATAATTTCATGGTGACTTCGTGTCTTAAAGTGTTCGTTACCTAACAATCGTGCAATTCCAATTGCGTGATTCAGTCACCGTGAACTTGTTTAATTTTTTACAGTTGAGAAAAAATAGATTATATATGAATAGGACAAAGCTTCTAAACATTGTTTTTGTAAAACACTTGTACAAGATTCCAATACAAATTCTCTTCTTTCTCACTTAGGTTCGAACTGACCACAATCATCATCATTGGGATATTACAGTAATTAGAAGCCTGGTGTTCTTAACCACTCGATCATGGAGCTTGATTTGAATCTGATAAAAACCCAATCTAAAATTTTCCGCTCGCCTACTCGCTAATTTAGATCTGGCCTTTTCCAAACGAAGGTCATGTTCAGGTGACCTTTTCTCATCATAATATTCATGACGAAATTGTTATGATACGTAACTTGTTTACATCGTCTACGTCACGCAATTTGAAATGAGCCGTCCAATCGCAGACTGTGAATGAAACCGCTGTTAAATTAGCTTGCAAACTTTGGTCTAAAAATAGAAATTACGAAATCAAAATGTTACTAATAGTGTTTCGTCTAGATGAAAGCTACGCATTGATTGGTCGACACAAAGTTCATCTCGACATGACCTTCCACGGAGACAGTAGAGATCCTATAGATCCTGTACGACAGTGCTCTACAGATATCTGTTTATGGAGATTGGATTTGATGCAATTGGTGGATAATAATACATTATTATTGCTCTGATATCAATATTTGCAATCATAGCTATTAGAAATCTTCCCATTTCCGTTTTTCAATGCATGCACGGCAAACCCGATTTTGCATTGATATAGAAGCATGAAAACCATACAAGCAGACGACAGCATGTTCCTATACACATTTTCATCTTCGATCGGACATAAATGTTGAAAAAATCCTACAATATAGAAATCGGAGTACCAAACATTTTAGTGAAGTATAGTTGTCCGACAATGTCGAAAAACTAAAATCTTCGAAGATGTAAAATTTGTTGGCTCCATGTGGATAAGTAAAACGAGTACTGGTAAAGTAAAATGTACAGAAAGGCTGGTTAGGAAAGTCGATCTCCACAGACAGTAGAATTAGAAATGTAATGCCTCAGTCCCATAAAATCGTGGCTTGTTGCGGACCCGCACGTGCAGATAGCCGTTAGTCGTGGGAAGCCTTGCGTGTTAAGGTGACGGTACGTACATGGCACAAAACAACACACACGTACGGAGCCGTAGCTGGAAGATATGCATGTTTAATCCTTACTCGGCCACGATTTTGTTCATGAATTGACTCTGAAACTGATACGTGTATCCTGGGCTCATCTCAGGGACCCTGGTAAAAACGTAACAGTCCGTACGGGTACGCAAGAGTTCGTACGGGTCCTTGCGGAGCTTGATTGCACGGCGCCCGTACGGTGCCCTCACGGCTATTTTTATGTTTATGGGACTGTAGCTTTAATAAACAGCCATCTCCGAGAACAGATATCTTATAGACCGCTGTGGTATAAGATCTTTTGACGACGCACAGGGGGTCACGTCGATCGGATAATTTCAGATAGGATTTTGACCAGGGATCAATTATTTTATCGCATTTGAACAAGTTTTTTATATAAAGCCAATGAGTTTATTTCATTTATTGTGAATTTTGTCAGAATGACAGATCAGACCTGTTCTTGTTATGAATATACAATGTAAATAAATCTTCATTTGTATCATTTCAGTTTGTTTTGGACATACAGACTCGTCAGACATGTCAAGTTGATCAACATTATATTGCTGTGTAAGAATTGACAGAAAATCTTTATTCATGTACAAACCATAAGGCCATGCCATATCGAAATTATTGTTAAGCGTCTGCGTAGGTTTTAGAGTCCTTAATCTAAAAATAACACAAAATAGTTGTTGGATTTTTCTTGAATAATTCTGTTGTTCCGGGATTTGATAACTGATTTTTCTCAGGAAAAACTGCTACTTCCTTGTTTCTGTGTAATTGAAAAATGAAAATGTACATGTGTCTGTTGTATATACTTATTTATAGAATTACTTTAATCTCACATTAACGTCATAAACATTCATGTACTACCAAGTACTTATTTGTGTGAATACTAGCTAGAATGGACATGTGTTTTCGTTTTCAATTTGTGTGTTTTTGTGAATAGGTACCTAGATTTGTCAAACTTGAGTTGACCCTTACAAAATTCAAATTTGGCATGGCCTTCTTATATACACGGTTACCTTATTCAAACGCCACGGGAAGCAACCGTGGTGTTTCATATCCTAGACTAGATTGTCTCCCTTGCATATATATTTATACGAGTAGATACTCTTTTGTATATATTTCAATTGAATGCCCTAAGGGCATAAATATATATTCAGCATAAAATATAAGAGGGAAAAATTTCAAAGTGTATATTAATTTTGAAATATTGATCTAATGGGTTATTTAAGTCCTTAATTGACATAAAAATTGTGTGACTTGTAAAATTATTCACACTGAACATACCATCTTAAAGTTACTTGTATTAAAGCCAGCTTGAATTTAATAGACATGGTAATCTAAAAAGTTCGCAAACCGCTGAATAGTTTTTTATCTGTAATACAAAACATGACACTACGCAATGAAGGATTGTACTTTTGACGTTCAGTCATACACACTGCCAAGCGTTTGCCATCTTTTGGTGAAGCATTTTATGGCTCAGGTCGTTCCAAAACACCACGCCAATCCTTTCTCATATAGAGAAGGGAAATAAGGCATGGTTACCAGAGCTGTCGATGTTTTGCTGGGGGTTGTGCTTACGCTGTTGTTTTTCGTTTGTCTTCGTGAGAAGACGAACAACCTGCATGAGTCGTGCATAAGGTCGCACGATCATGTCGCGCTACACTGTCTTCCCCTATATATATATAAGTATAAACATTTAGCAAAATTAAACACCACTTTAGGCAACTTGATTTAAGGCAACACCACGTTTAAATTAACTTTGGCTTTATATCAAATATTCATTTTGTCTTGTTTTACTCAAAGAATCATTTTGGTTGAAAAGTAACTTTATCTACAAACTTTTTAGGAATGTCCAAATTTATATACAGAAAAATGTATTTATAAAATGAAAATAGATATGAAATAATTATGACTCGTTTGTAGATAAAGTTACTTTTTAACCAAAATGGCTCTTTAAGTGAAACAATGCAAATGAATTTTTACTATAGAGCCAAAGTAAATTTAAAAAGTGGTGTTAAATTTGACTAAATGTTTTCTACTATGAGAGGGTAGACAGGACCATGCGCCATGATCGTGCAGGTTGTTCGTTTTCTCACAAAGACAAACGAAAACAACAGCGTAATCACAACCCCTAGCAAAACATAAGCAGCTCTTCTAACCATACATTATTTCCCTGCTCTGTATCAAAAAGGATTGGTGTGGTGTTTTGTAACGACCAGAGTCATGAACGCTTTTTGAGAATCGAAAGTGATTGAAATATTTAATATGTAAAATATTTGTGTTTTTGTTTTCGGTTTGTGTGTTTTTGTGAATAGGTACCTAGGTTTGTCAAACTTTAGTTGACGCTTAACAGAATTCCAATTTGGCATGGCCTAATTTGGTCTGCCAATATTTAACAAGTCATCTCGGACATTTGTCTTTGAGATGTTTGTTGTCCAATTACAAGTTATAAATCACTGTTGTTGTTTTTAAATGATAACTCGAAAACATATTTTTGGGTTTGTTTCTTCTGTACTGATGATGACGGTAAATTCAGTTTTTGTTGCTGTTGTTTATAGTGGTGTTGATGGCGGTTTTGGGTTTTGTTTTTCTTTTATAATGATGAAGACGGTTATTTTTGTTTTTGTTGCTGTTGTTTATAGTGGTGTTGATGGCGGTTTTGTTTCTTGTTTCTTTTATAATGATGATGACGGTAAATTTAGATTTTGTTGCTGTTGTATTTAGTGGTTTTGGTGGCGGTTTTGGGTTTTGTTTCTTTTGTAATGATGAAGACGGTTATTTTAGTTTTTGTTGCTGTTGTTTTTAGTGGTTTTGATGGCGGTTTTGGGTTTTGTTTCTTTTATAATGATAAAGACGGTTATTTTAGTTTTTGTTGCTGTTGTTTATAGTGGTTTTGATGGCGGTTTTGGGTTTTGTTTCTTTTATAATGATGATGACGGTTATTTTAGTTTTTGTTGCTGTAGTTTATAGTGGTGTTGATGGCGGTTTTGGGTTTTGTTTCTTTTGTCCTGATGAAGACGGTTATTTTAGTTTTTGTTGCTGTTGTTAATAGTGGTGTTGATGGCGGTTTTGGGTTTTGTTTCTTTTGTCCTGATGATGACGGTTATTTTAGTTTTTGTTGCTGTTGTTTATATAGTGGTGTTGATGGCGGCTTTGGACTTAGTTTCTTTTAATGATGGTGATGATTATTTTAGAATTTTGTTGCTGTTGTTAATAGTGGTGTTGATGGCGGTTTTGGGTTTTGTTTCTTTTGTCCTGATGAAGACGGTTATTTTAGTTTTTGTTGCTGTTGTTTATAGTGGTGTTGATGGCGGTTTTTGTTTCTTTTATGATAATTATGACGGTTAATTTAGTTTTTGTTGCTGTTGTTTATATAGTGGTGTTGATGGTGGCTTTGGACTTAGTTTCTTTTAATGATGGTGATGGTTATTTTAGAATTTTGTTGCTGTTGTTTACAGTGGTAGTTTTTATAATGATGATGAGGGTTATTGTAGTTTTTATGCTGTTGTTCAGAGTGGTGTTGATTGCAGCTTTGTATTAGATTTGCATTGCTAGACTAGAACGCTAGAACGCTTTTTGTCAGGAACCGTGTTTTTGTCAGGTGGATTTATAACTTTGAAGTACATGTATGTACATCTGTCTCCAATCTGTCTCTTTTGTCTTGCAGAATGTTGCTTGATTTATTTACTTTTGTACCACGTTTTAAGTCGGTTCACAAGTCTATATGGCTTATGTTGTCTTTTAAGTACTATGTCTTGCTAACTTAAAATAAATTATCTTATCTTATCTTATCAAAGAACAGAACATATAATTTATTTCAGTAACGTATACAATAGAATTTAGTTACAAACAAATGAATATAAACAATGTATCGGTCTATATTTATCAGAACAATGTACTTACGATATTTATATAAGGTACCAGAGACATAGATCCCTGAAGGTATATATTTCTTTTTTTTGTAAAAATGTTTAAATTTGTTGGACAAAACGGACCATAGACGGGACAAAACGGACCATTTTAATAAATAAATTATATCATTAGACAATTAAAAATATTGATTTAATGAAATAAAAGTTGAAGTAGTAAGTGATAACAATATTGATTTTTCAGAACAGAACACAACATATCTTTATTTCACCCACGCAAACAAATTCAATAATAAACTTTTAATAATAAACTCTTGAGTAATTGTGTTTTTTGTTTGTTTATTTCATGGAAAATTTCATATCTTTAATAACACCAAACTAAAATAAATAAAATAGGTCCTGTTGAACTGTTGATACTTAAGTCTTAAAGAAACACTTATAGGAAATGAATGTGAAACTTCTAAGTATGTTTTATACCATTATTAATGTGATAGCACATCGTGAAACAATTAATTATAAAGAGATTACATTATATGAATAAATAATTTATTCCAATATTTTCGACGGGAATGTTACCAGACCTGAAAAAAAATGAAACAACATTAGATCAAAGCATAAAATAATACATATAATAAACATTAATCAAGTCATTATAAAAAGAACATTGTATGTATCAATTAATAATTTGTAATATATCGACGGGAATCAAACCATGCCTGAAAAAACGATAAAAAGGTATATAAGGTGTATAAGGTATAAATAAAATCATATTTTCTTTGTAAAATATTAATAAAGTCAAAGGATATTAGAATGAATTTATTAATTAATCCACGGGAATCGAGCCTTAAAACAACATAAAAGTATAAGATAATACATCATTTTTAGAAATATTTATCAAACGTGTAATCAAATGTGATAATAAAAATAACATCGTATGCATTTATTATCTAATGCAATATATCCACAGAATCGAGCCTGAAACATAAAACGATAAAAAAACTGGAGTCGAAAAAACTTCGTTCACTCAGAAGATAAATTGTCATTGATGACTGCTTATAAGCTAATTAAACTATGATGTTATTAATCACACACATTATAATAATTTATAATAATAATGTATATATTTTTTCTTATCAAATGTCATACTAATTTCTTATGGTCCGTTTTGTCCCGACAATGGTCCGTTTTGTCCCGACTATGGTCCGTTTTGTCCAACAAATATGGTGCGTTCTGTCCCGACATTGGTCCGTTTTGTCATGGTCCGTTTTGTCTCATGGTCCGTTTGGTCCCGGCACCGTTTAAAAGGTGGCTATAAATAAAGTTTTGAAGCCAGAACTAGTCCACATACTACCATATCAGAAAAAAATTGTTCACTGGCACATGTGATTAGGAGCGAATCGTCTTCAGGATAGTAAAATTTTCGAAGCGGATCGTCCATTAATGCCAGACCTTCACATTTTGTACTAGTAGTAAGTTTATGCGTCAGTGGTTTAGACCTGGTTTCCATAAAATGGCGACCTGGCAACAGACGCTGTTTTAGATATTTTTACCTGTCGAGTTTTTCGTTAAAACGTTAGTATTAAATCATTGTTTGAACATATTATTATTTTGATTAGTATATTGATTAATTTATTATGCAGTTGTCACTATTGTCGCTTTTATTTGTTGTCTTAAACATCATTGTCTCTTATTGCAAGGTGCTCGTTTTAATGGTTTCTGGGTGGGTGGGGTAATGTAAACAAGTTTATCTGTATAAATTTTGTTTAATGCATCTTCATTTCTACCTTAGGCTTTGTTCTGTTAAATCTTTATGGCGTTTTTAGATAATACTGTGTGTCTCGGGGTTTTATAAGTATAATAAACAGTTGATCCACCTTATTGTTTCTCACTATTTTGCTGAACTCTTCACCGAGTCTAATTAAGCAATGCTTTTTACTTTCTTTAAGAACACTTTCCTAACTCATGGACAAATCAGCTCGTAATATATATCTAGTCTTATAAATTTAATTGAACCCAAAAGTAAGCAAGTACTATGGAGAGACGTCCATCTTACTGGACATTACGCTCCCTTCGCAGCTCAGTGAATTACATTCACCCGCTGCCTTAAAACATGTCGATTTATGATATTGACCTGTACTGTGAACCTTTGAACATCCAATGAAAGTTTACCAAATTTCAATTTAGCTGAAAAACTTTAAACGCATTTTCATTGGTTGAACGAGTAAACAACACCTTATATGGTATGATCATACTATTGACGAATGCAACCTCGTATGACGTCATATATAGCGTGGCTATACCTTGTTTTTAAGTTCAATAAGTTGCTCTATATTTACAGTTAAAAGATCGGTGATACACATTTAAAAAGATCAATGTTTACTTTCATTTTTGTTAATTTTTCATTATTTAACTAATGCAAAACTGTCAAACATCTTAGTATTTCGACATTTTGAAATTACAGGCATGAGAATTTTTTGCATCTATTTTTAAAAACCATGTGACAGTCATACGATTTAAATGTTTATGTGACTCTGTCTAAAAATAGAAATGTCCGCTTGAATGTAGTATTTTAGCAGAGGTAGAAAGTGAACGAGTGAATCTTTCGAACCGATGTATTGGAGAGTAACTGGACATTAGACAAATCATGGACTGGTCAAAACGTTGATAAAATTTTCAACACACAGACATATTCATAAAAAAGTACTGTCTTAAATAGGTTTTAAAGACAAAACATGTATGGTACCTTTTTTCATTAAAAACCTGAGTCTGTAGCACAATTAGTTGCAGGCTGGGATTTAGGATCTAGTGACCTGAAGAGCATTCAAAACCCACCTAGGACAGTTATACCCTTCTATGAAAATTTGACAATTATGTTATGTGTCATTATTAAGGTATATTGAGAAGTTGCCATCCTTGAGGAAGGGTTTGTTAGTACTGGTTATAGACAAGGGTCCAGGAAAGAAAGTTTAGGTGCGCTGGTCATTGTAAAATAGCCTATGTACATGAACATGTGAATTGTGTTGACACAGCCACAGCATTAAACCCATTATAAATTTTGCATTTCAGGAACAGTTTTAAATCATGTAATTATTTATCTGTTTCCAGATGAGATGATGTAGAAAAACTGAATTAAATAAAAATGACATCACAGGTTGACGTGGGTCTTGAACCCAGAACATCACCTAAATTACCTGCTTTGAGGGATGGTCAAAATAGTTTGGTTTGTCAGGAAAAATTACCTTCTCCTCCTACTCCGAGAGAACAAGCTTCAGAATGGACCAGAGAAATAAGAAACAGGTAAGAATAATACTTCCCTAGTCTCTTAGTTTGACATAATGATTATTTGAAAACAAAAACTACTTTTAGTGAGGCAATTTGAAGTATTACTCTTCAAGCAATGAATGAACTTTTACTTACATCAATGGGGTCGAAAATCTGTATGTTAAAATTTGTTAGTTCAGTTGGTAGTATGTTTGACTATGAATCTAGCAGTCTTGAAATTTTGTATTCAAAGGTATGATCAACATACATTGAGGGTTGCCCGCAAGACTGTAGTAAGTGCATTGTTTGAAAGAGCGAGTTACTATAGTCTTGCAGGCAACCCTTGACAGGGCTTTTTTAGCCTATCTCACGTGGCTGAATATGGGTCCCGTTCCCAATGCCAAATAATGACTATTTTTCCCAATTTGAAGGAAAATATCCCAATCTTGTTACATAATTCCCTTTGAACCGGATGTCTTTTGCCTTTACAAAAGAAACCACGAGATTTTATGTAAAAATAATAAATACATGAGAATTTGCATTGAATGTTTCATTGAACTATCAGAACAAACTCTTTAAGAGCACTGCAACAGTTTCAGAGACACCAAAGCAAGGCATATAAAGATTTAATGCTGAAAAATTAATGATGAAATTTCTATATTGGGTTGATTTGTCGATATATTTTTTTCCCAAATTGGGCTATTTACAGCGTTAAAAATTCCCAATTTGGGCAGGGGCTTTTTCCCAAATCCCCCTGAAAAAGCCCTGCTCAACATGTACCTTCTTGAAAGTTTGGTCATGAAATATTTTATACTACCAATCTCTCATCTACCTTCATATTAAGTAGGGCAGTTGTCAGCTACTGGCAGTGATATGTGCTTAATAATAGGTTGAAAGTTTGGGTCCAGAGATCCAGACATGTCTAGGGACTGTGAGTAGGTCACAAAATATTACTAAAAGTAGGTTGAAATGTGGTGTAAAGCCCTATTTTTTACATCTGTATATCTGTATTCCAGGATAAATCATCAGTTAAATAGTGAACAAGACATCAATGAACAAGACATAAAATGTCTCAAACAAGAATTGATTCCAGTGTTTGTAGTTTGTTTACAGCAGGACAGGTAAATATTTTCTCACATAAAAATGTAGATGTTTAAGTGACCTGTATCAGTGATATTTCTTTTAATCTCATTTAATCAGACTTTTAAACATTCCATCTTTGTTTGGCTACAGTTGATCATACGGTTTTGGATTAAGCTGAGGTGCTTGGCTGGCTAAGTTGATAGCGCACTTGTACACTATCAAGTGGTCTTAAGTTTGATTCCCAGGGGAGCAAACTTTCATGGAGCTTGGTCTTGAATAATTTCTACGACCATTGTTCCTCCAGTTGTCAGCCACAAGTCCAGAGATTTAGCTTTTCCACAAACTGTGAATTGGTTGACTGACCTATACAATGCATATTTTTGGTGTTAAACCAAACAAAAAATGATTTGCAGCTCTTGTTCAGTGGAACTTTGTTAATGCCTGACTGTTATGGTTCAACATCTCAACATATGAAAAAGCAGTCCTAAGCTACACAATAAAAACAATATTTTGATTGCTGTCAAGCTACAGGTGTTTACTTAAAGCCAGGGTAAATTGACTTGCTGATTGCATCCATAATTATTACTTTAATATAACCTGGGTTGATAGCGCAGTTGGTAGTGCCCCGGGATTTGGAACCTCATGTCTCGAAGGGGGTACGGGTTCAAATCCCACCCAGGGAGGTTATACCATACCATGAAAATTGACAATGATGAAAATTTTCCTCCATTTATAAGGTATATGGAGAAGTTTCCGGCCTTGTGGAAGAGAAGGTGCATACTGATTATAGACAAGGGTCCAGGAAAGCTAGGTTAGGTGCGCTGTACGCCGTAAAATGAACTAAATTTTGTTGACACGGCCTTAAACCCAGTAAATAAATAAATGAAAATCTTTAATATAAGAGTCAATCAGATTTTATTGAAGTAGAATATTAGTATTACCTCCATAAATCACCACAACATAGAAACAAGTTTGGTCTTACTGTTTATTAAACATAAATAATATTTTCATATTTCAGTCGACATGGTTGGATATATTTAACAGAGATTTTACAATTGTTAGAACCTATACAGAGTTATCTACATTTGTATGATATGAAAGAAGAGGTATGTTTGTTTTGTATATTCATACAGTAATGTCAGGTTTTGAAATCTATAAAATTATTTTATTTTTGTGTGGAAGAAAAATAATATTTTCACACTTTAAAGTTAGTCTTTTTTCAGAGATAGGGGTATGTAGCTAATGACCAACCTGTATGTATTGACCATTTGAAAACATAGACTAAATGCTGTTTTTAATTGTAAGGCCACAACATGTTGATCATGTGTTCTACGGATTTTTCTGGCAAAAAAATGGGGCAAGCAAGCGAAGAAAAAAATATCTTAATTCAGTTGCTTTATATAGCAGTTTGACCAAATTTTTATGAGCAAGCGAGGAAATGAAAAGATTTTCTTTGTAAAAAGTCAAAATTAAGATGCGAACGAATCCATAGAACATATGATCAACTTGGCTTAATCCAATAAAAATCTGTGGTCCAAGCTGTGACAAAATCATGACATTCTGATGAATAGAAGGATGACATTCTTCCATGTCCTCATAAAATTGAGCTTGAGCCTTGAAGGCATGGGAGTACAAATGTTGTGTTATACATTGAACAGTGTATGTAATACACCAGAAGTGGACTGTACTTTTATGGAAGAAAGAAAAACTCTACTTCACAATCAATTCCAATTTGTATAATGTTAGCTTTTAACTAGGAGGGATCAAGTAAACTCAATGGAATCAAGCAAATTAGTCTTTAGTTCCAGCCACCAAATTCAAGAAGTTTACATCTAGATGTTATATATATTCTGTCTGGGAACTATATCATATTAGAAGGGGTTCGATTTTAAACTTTATATGTAATCTACTCAACTTTCATAGTGACTGATTTTGTTTTGATTGTTTTTTCTCTCATTTAATATATATTTTCATTACAGATTTATCACTATATTGAAAGGATATATTATCATGTACAGTTACATAAAGAAAAACTATTTGATTTACAAATAGTAGAGGCTCTACAGAAAGTCTTTCCATCGGTAAGTGTAGTGTATATCTCATCAGACATGTCACTCTGTATATAACCTGATCTAGAATTCACCACTTGTGTACTGGCTTAGAGTACATCTAATAAATTTACAGTTCAGGTCACATTCAACTGACCTTTGCTATTATAATATTCATGACACAATTTGTAACAGATTGTTTAATCACAGCATGTGAATAACATGAGATGTCAAAACAACTTGGAAAACCCAATGACCAATGTTTTAAATATGTCTATTAAATGAATAAAAAACATGTTTTGAAATTTCAATATAACACCAAAGAGATTTTATATATATATATATATATGGCATAATTTGCCAGTTAGAAACTAAAGTATAAACCATTTTACCAGCCTACACCAAAGATGTGATCTACCGGTGCTTGATGATACAATCATCATTCGAGCAGGCAGGCTTCCTGTCTTTTCCAGCCCTGCTGACTGATGGATTTAGTCTCTAGGACAGACTACCTTTACTCTAATTTTATCATTACATCTATATTTCAGGAAATCCAACAATTAAAGGATTCCAATACAAGGAAGATAAAGAATTATTGTGTAACAATACCTTCAATAAAACAATCCTCAGAGACACCTAGTCCTAGAATAATGAAGATGGTTCCTAGTCCACCTAACCTACATAGTAGTCTACCTGATGGTTCCAATCCTTACTCTTTGTATATCAATGTAAGTATACATGTAAACTACTATGAGCACTTCATTGATCACAAATTCTTAGTTTTATATTATTCTTCAGTTTTTGTTTTTTATATTTTATCATCTCTTAATCATTTTCCTAATTATGCATATGATTGTGAAGCGCTTTTGAACATATATTCAATATGAAAAGAGCGCTATACAAATGCGGTATATAATAATAATAATAATAATGTAGTCAAATTTATAATAGTTGTGAATGACTTAAACCACTAATTTTTCCCACCCACTCTGACAAGTACAAAGAAAGCTTTTTTACTCATTATAGATGAAATTTTAAAAAACTTAATTATACAAAGTAAAACTCAAATGAAAAAAGCTCTTATGTATTATTCTAGATTGTTAGTTGTAATTAGAACTTTTATAACACATATTTTATTTTTATACTTGCAGACAGAGGAACAATTAAGAGCAGTAAAACCATTAACATTTGGTGATCTAAGAAAGTCTATAGCTACTGTTGCAGTAGATATGGCTACAAGTAAGTTTATTATGGAACATGTTTTCATTCTTTATCAAACTTAGTTCTGGAGGAAGGGTTTATAAGAATAAGCTTATTGATTTATTGGTCTATTAAATTTTATATATGCAATACTGTTATAATGTAAGTACAGTAAAGTTCCCCTCTAAAGACCATGACGGTTATTGCAAATTATGCCATTATTCATGATTTTTTATGACCCAAATGCTTAATAAACCTAATCCAGAATTCAAATTTATGGGTTTTTCCGTCTGTGCACAGGCGGTACAAACAAAGTTTGTTACACATTATTACTAAATAGCACAAACTATGGATTAAATCCTATTGTTCTTTGTACACAAGTTTTCATTGTAACAGTTAAAGTTTGTTTGTACCAGAGGGGAAAACCCAAATATTTGAATTCTGGATACAGTCTATTGAAGAAGAAAAAGGTCCCAGAATAAGACAGTTCCACTATTAAGACCACTTTGATAGTCCTTATGATGGAACTTTACTAGAAAAAATATCCATGGAAGCTGGTTAGGTGAATTAGTTGCCGTATACAAATAAATTAAAATGTGTTAACAACAAAAAACTTTATATTAAATTAGGAGAATATTCAATTTTTTTATTCTTTGTTTAAAAAGTGTAGAATGAAACAATATTTATTTGTTGTGTGTTTCACATATAACCGTTAATCTTATTTCAGGAGAATCTATCTGGAGTCATTCACTAGGACCTATTGCAAAAGCTTTGCAAACAGATATACCAGAAGAAAATATGGTAATGTTTTATTGTGTTGTTTAAAATTTGCATTGCTTAAATACCATTCTTTTGTAATTTTGAACAAATAAACTGACAAAGTTTCATTTTAATGCATTCTTAGTTCTTGTTTTGAAAACAATCCTAAGCACATCAGTTGCTACAATAATTGTGTTTGTCTCAATCATTTAACTTGTTCAACATTTGAGGTTTGTTAAATTTTAGAAATCTAAAAACTTCCATAAAAGATTATAATTCAAATTTTGTTAAAAACATCTTTTAAAATAGTATTAAATGATATGTATTATTGGTCTTTTATCATAAAAAGCATAATCCATTCAAAAGAAAAATTGCCACAGTGCCACAGGGATGTCATTTGTCAGTGATATGGGTTTATTACATTATGTGATATTGGTGCACTACACAGAGTAGTTCAGCCTTCAAAAGTAAAAAAAAATTGGTTGTTATTATAAATTGTTTTAAAAAATTCATAGAAAAACTCATTAAATTTAAAATAGTAAATTGAGATAAACTTTATTTATAATCCTAATATGAGTTGAAAAGTCTGTGTTATTTTACTTTTGCTGTTCCTGATATGTTTGCTTACTTCATCTTTTTATACAGATTGTTGATAAACCTACACCTAGAGAACAAGGTGGTTATAAGTTAACACCAAGAAATACAGTATCTAATCATACAGCTGCAGAAAGAAAATTTAAGAAAACTCCAAGAATAGAGGTAAGTATGTTAAATATCATACAGGTTTTTAGTTAGTCTATTCATTTAATAGTTTGGCTATCCTATTCAGTTTTTTGTCAGTGTAACACTTCTTGGTTAAGTTTTTTAGCACAACTTTTAAAATCATTGAAACCACTGAATGGATTCACTTGAAACTTTACTCATGTCTATATGGTTACCATTGAAGGTCAATTACCAAGATACATGTACATAACTCTAACTTGGGTTTTGACTAAAATATAGTTCTTGGAAAAGTACTTTTGCTGCAATTCTAGTACTGAGTAGGTTTTTATATATAAGTCACCATCTTTTACAATAAAATATTGAATGTTACAATTTGCACTGAAATTGTCATTACCAGAACACTTCTTACTTCACTGCTTCCCCAAAAAATGAAATGTTTCATACAATTTTGATAATTTTAGAAAAGTTGAAATTTAAGTTGAAATCTATGAACAAGCAGTTTTGCAGTAACTGTTTGTTTATTCATTTACAGGAAGAGAAAGTCCCCAAGATGAATGGTAGAGAAGCGGTAGCATATTTTGTTAAAGCTCATCATATGGGTGAAATAAAATCATTATTCTTTAACTATGCACCAAGCAGACACTTTGCACCGTATGATCTTGTCTGTGTACATAAAAATAAGGTAAGATGTATGTTAGTTGTTATGAAATCTTTTCATATACCTTTTAGCTGAAAAATAATTAGTAGGTTTGTCAGAATTTGTAAATTCTCTTTAAGTCTCTATAAATCTACGTAATCAGATATCGTATAGGCTGCTGTCATAAAAGATCTCTTGTCATTGCTCAGGGGGTCACATCAAGATGACCTTTGTGTAGACGAATCAATACATAGCTTTTATATTGATGACACACTATTAATAGCATCCTGATTTTGTAATGTCAACTTTTATATGGAGGATTGCTAGCAAACTTGACAGTAGTGTTAACCACAGAATTTGATGAGATGGCTCTTTTCAGATTGCATGACAGACAATGTATCAAGTTACTCAACAAAATTATTTCATTATGAATATTGTAAAAGCAAAGGTCAGCTGAACGTGGCCTAAGATATGAAGTAGCTAAATCTATAATAAGTGAATGCGCCAGCTGATAATTTTAGATCGGGTTTCAGTCAGATTTTGTATAAGAACTTAACCAACAAACCCTGCAGAACACTAGGGTAGAATCTTGCATGTAGGCTAAAGCATGGGCATGGGTTATTAACAATTATTGGTTGCTGTGCTTGTTTTAGGTTGAAGATGAACATTTTGTATTTTCAACATTTGGTGTACTACATGTAATGCCTAACGCACCATCAGAGAGTAAAACGTTAGCAGAATGGCAGAGAGAAGCTGTATTATGGAAGGCTGTGTCTTGTATTCCATTCTTTAAAAATTATCTTGTTAAAAAGATGTTTGAGAGGTATGTTGTTTTATGTTTTGTTTATGTAACCAGCATTTATCCTTTGTTAGTACAATTGCCTCTGGCTGGAAAGGTTCCATGTTCGAATCTCAAAATGAGTTGAAATTTTCCACCAACAAGAAATTTAGCTTGCATAAGCTTCTCCCCTCATACAGTGTAAATAATTAGAGTTTTTTTAAGTGAAAACAATATACATGGTACAAGAGTGATAGAGTAAAAACATAGAACATAAATACATGTACCATAATTATTGAAAATTCTTGTACTTGGACTTATTTTTATCTATCCAAGATAACTCCAGAATGGAAATGTAAATGTCCTTGTTTCCATTGTGTAAATATGTAATATAAGGTTGTGTTGTTAATACCTTAACATTGTGCAGTCTTAACAACAAACTTTCATCAGCATTGGACATTCAATCCAGCAAATTGAATTTTTATTACTGGACCAAATAAAATCTAAGTGATATGTTAAAATATGCTGTTCATTTTAATGATTTAGCATAATTTATTTTAAAATTGGATAAACAATATAATAACATTTTTTTTTATTGAATTTGGATAATTATAGTGACCTTAATAGTTAGTGGGCTGTGAGACCACTCACTTAAAGTCGCTAGACCAATGGTGATTTTGATGGATTCGGTCCACAGTCAACTGGCTAAATGCGAATATTGTCATAGTTTATTTTATGCCATGCCTGTTTTAATATGTTAACATAAGTTATTGACATATGTATATATTTACAGATGGAGAGCTAACAAATTACATTTAGATTATCTAAGAAAACAACAAGTTATATCAACAACTTTGTTACAAAATGTACCAGTATTTGGTGCTGCATTAATACAAATACTGAGGTAAGAAAACAACAAGTTATATCAACAACTTTGTTACAAAATGTACCACAGGTGCTGCATTAATACAAATACTGAGGTAAGAAAACAACAAGTTATATCAACAACTTTGTTACAAAATGTACCACAGGTGCTGCATTAATACAAATACTGAGGTAAGAAAACAACAAGTTATATCAACAACTTTGTTACAAAATGTACCAGTATTTGGTGCTGCATTAATACAAATACTGAGGTAAGAAAACAACAAGTTATATCAACAACTTTGTTACAAAATGTACCTGTATTTGGTGCTGCATTAATACAAATACTAAGGTAAGAAAACAACAAGTTATATCAACAACTTTGTTACAAAATGTACCAGTATTTGGTGCTGCATTAATACAAATACTAAGGTAAGAAAACAACAAGTTATATCAACATTTTTGTTACAAAATGTACCAGTGCTGCATTAATACAAATACTAAGGTAAGAAAACTACAAGTTATATCAACAACTTTGTTACAAAATGTTCCAGTATTTGGTGCTGCATTAATACAAATACTAAGGTAAGAAAACAACAAGTTATATCAACAACTTTGTTACAAAATGTTCCAGTATTTGGTGCTGCATTAATACAAATACTAAGGTAAGAAAACAACAAGTTATATCAACAACTTTGTTACAAAATGTACCAGTATTTGGTGCTGCATTAATACAAATACTAAGGTAAGAAAACAACAAGTTATATCAACAACTTTGTTACAAAATGTACCAGTATTTGGTGCTGCATTAATACAAATACTGAGGTAAGAAAACAACAAGTTATATCAACAACTTTGTTACAAAATGTACCTGTGTTTGGTGCTGCATTAATACAAATACTAAGGTAAGAAAACAACAAGTTATATCAACAACTTTGTTACAAAATGTTCCAGTGTTTGGTGCTGCATTAATACAAATACTGAGGTAAGAAAACAACAAGTTATATCTACAACTTTGTTACAAAATGTTCCAATGTTTGGTGCTGCATTAATACAAATACTGAGGTAAGAAAACAACAAGTTATATCAACAACTTTGTTACACCAGTATTTGGTGCTGCATTAATACAAATACTAAGGTAAGAAAACAACAAGTTATATCAACAACCTTGTTACAAAATGTACCAATGTTTGGTGCTGCATTAATACATATACTGTACTAAGGTAAGAAAACAACAAGTTATATCAACAACCTTGTTACAAAATGTACCAATGTTTGGTGCTGCATTAATACAAATACTGAGGTAAGAAAACAACAAGTTATATCAACAACCTTGTTACAAAATGTTCCTGTGTTTGGTGCTGCATTAATACAAATACTGAGGTAAGAAAACAACAAGTTATATCAACAACTTTGTTACAAAATGTACCTGTATTTGGTGCTGCATTAATACAAATACTAAGGTAAGAAAACAACAAGTTATATCAACAACCTTGTTACAAAATGTACCAGTATTTGGTGCTGCATTAATACAAATACTGAGGTAAGAAAACAACAAGTTATATTAACAACTTTGTTACAAAATGTACCAGTATTTGGTGCTGCATTAATACAAATACTAAGGTAAGAAAACAACAAGTTATATCAACAACCTTGTTACAAAATGTTCCTGTGTTTGGTGCTGCATTAATACAAATACTAAGGTAAGAAAACAACAAGTTATATCAACATTTTTGTTACAAAATGTTCCTGTGTTTGGTGCTGCATTAATACAAATACTAAGGTAAGAAAACAACAAGTTATATCAACATTTTTGTTACAAAATGTTCCTGTGTTTGGTGCTGCATTAATACAAATACTAAGGTAAGAAAACAACAAGTTATATCAACATTTTTGTTACAAAATGTACCTGTGTTTGGTGCTGCATTAATACAAATACTGAGGTAAGAAAACAACAAGTTATATCAACAACTTTGTTACAAAATGTTCCAGTGTTTGGTGCTGCATTAATACAAATACTAAGGTAAGAAAACAACAAGTTATATCAACAACCTTGTTACAAAATGTACCTGTGTTTGGTGCTGCATTAATACAAATACTAAGGTAAGAAAACAACAAGTTATATCAACAACCTTGTTACAAAATGTACCAGTATTTGGTGCTGCATTAATACAAATACTAAGGTAAGAAAACAACAAGTTATATCAACAACTTTGTTACAAAATGTACCAGTATTTGGTGCTGCATTAATACAAATACTGAGGTAAGAAAACAACAAGTTATATCAACAACCTTGTTACAAAATGTACCAGTGTTTGGTGCTGCATTAATACAAATACTGAGGTAAGAAAACAACAAGTTATATCAACAACTTTGTTACAAAATGTACCATGGTTTGGTGCTGCATTAATACAAATACTAAGGTAAGAAAACAACAAGTTATATCAACAACCTTGTTACAAAATTTACCAGTATTTGGTGCTGCATTAATACAAATACTGAGGTAAGAAAACAACAAGTTATATCAACAACTTTGTTACAAAATGTACCAGTATTTGGTGCTGCATTAATACAAATACTGAGGTAAGAAAACAACAAGTTATATCAACATTTTTGTTACAAAATGTACCAGTGTTTGGTGCTGCATTAATACAAATACTAAGGTAAGAAAACAACAAGTTATATCAACAACTTTGTTACAAAATGTACCAGTATTTGGTGCTGCATTAATACAAATACTGAGGTAAGTAAACAACAAGTTATATCAACAACTTTGTTACAAAATGTACATGTGTTTGGTGCTGCATTAATACAAATACTGAGGTAAGAAAACAACAAGTTATATCAACAACTTTGTTACAAAATGTACCAGTATTTGGTGCTGCATTAATACAAATACTGAGGTAAGAAAACAACAAGTTATATCAACAACCTTGTTACAAAATGTACCAGTATTTGGTGCTGCATTAATACAAATACTAAGGTAAGAAAACAACAAGTTATATCAACAACTTTGTTACAAAATGTACCTGTGTTTGGTGCTGCATTAATACAAATACTAAGTTAAGAAAACAACAAGTTATATCAACAACCTTGTTACAAAATGTACCAGTATTTGGTGCTGCATTAATACAAATACTAAGGTAAGAAAACAACAAGTTATATCAACAACTTTGTTATAAAATGTACCAGTGCTGCATTAATACAAATACTAAGGTAAGAAAACTACAAGTTATATCAACAACTTTGTTACAAAATGTACCTGTGTTTGGTGCTGCATTAATACAAATACTGAGGTAAGAAAACAACAAGTTATATCAACAACTTTGTTACAAAATGTACCAGTGCTGCATTAATACAAATACTGAGGTAAGAAAACAACAAGTTATATCTACAACTTTGTTACAAAATGTACCAGTGTTTTGTGCTGCATTAATACAAATACTAAGGTAAGAAAACAACAAGTTATATCAACAACTTTGTTACAAAATGTACCTGTATTTGGTGCTGCATTAATACAAATACTGAGGTAAGAAAACAGCAAGTTATATCAACAACTTTGTTACAAAATGTACCAGTATTTGGTGCTGCATTAATACAAATACTGAGGTAAGAAAACAACAAGTTATATCAACAACTTTGTTACAAAATGTACCAGTATTTGGTGCTGCATTAATACAAATACTGAGGTAAGAAAACAACAAGTTATATCTACAACTTTGTTACAAAATGTACCAGTGTTTTGTGCTGCATTAATACAAATACTAAGGTAAGAAAACAACAAGTTATATCAACATTTTTGTTACAAAATGTACCTGTGTTTGGTGCTGCATTAATACAAATACTAAGGTAAGAAAACAACAAGTTATATCAACAACTTTGTTACAAAATGTACCAGTGCTGCATTAATACAAATACTAAGGTAAGAAAACAACAAGTTATATCAACAACTTTGTTACAAAATGTTCCAGTGTTTGGTGCTGCATTAATACAAATACTGAGGTAAGAAAACAACAAGTTATATCAACAACCTTGTTACAAAATGTTCCAGTGTTTGGTGCTGCATTAATACAAATACTAAGGTAAGAAAACTACAAGTTATATCAACAACCTTGTTACAAAATGTACCTGTGTTTGGTGCTGCATTAATACAAATACTAAGGTAAGAAAACTACAAGTTATATCAACAACTTTGTTACAAAATGTACCAGTATTTGGTGCTGCATTAATACAAATACTAAGGTAAGAAAACAACAAGTTATATCAACAACTTTGTTACAAAATGTACCTGTATTTGGTGCTGAATTAATACAAATACTAAGGTAAGTTTATAACCATGTACACTTCATTTGTGATTGCTTAAAGGAGCACAGAGATTGATCAAATTTTTCAATCTGGATTGGTGGTTGAGGGGACTGTCCTTAGCATATGACTAGTTGTTTTAAGGAGGCATTAGACTTGACCTTAGTTTGATTTCATTTGAACTGAAAAAGTAATTTGTTAGAGAACTATAAAAGAGTATAACTTACCTCTACAGAGAATTGCCCTGGAAAAACTTATTGTTGATTTTTTTCTATAATCTTTAGATTGCATGAACATTTTATGATATTTATATGAGTTGATAGTTATGTTTTATAATAACCATTTTACATGTCTTTTTCAGATTGTTGAAAGAACTTATCACTGTCACATTTTTACCATTTGAAACTGAGTATGTATTGTTTGTATTAGCTCTTCTATAGTATTATTAATTATTAAATCTATTAGTTCATTTAAATTTATTTTAATTAACACAATTGTAAATTTTTTATCAATTTATATTCATATCTCCAAAATTTGCTTCTTTGTCCACTGTTCACAGTAACTAGGTCTAAGAGTTTTACTTGAAAAAATGTAACATGTATCTTGCATTGGTACTCTTTGTGGTCAGTCATCCAACCTCTAACCTTGCATTCAGTTGCTTAACTATGATACATATTCAACATTCTACATTTTGACTTTAAAAGTTGGCTTCCACAGTCAGACTGCAGAATTTGCCTATATGCCAGAATTTCCAAAATACAGAAATTACGAAGTGGACATAAGATGCAATTTAAACAAACGCTAGAGTTTGTTTTTGAGCATTGCAATGTTTTCAGTGTTTACACGAAAGAACTTAGCTTATTTTTGTTAGCCAATGTAATTTTATTACCGATACTAATTTTTATACCCCCGCTTCGAAGAAGAGGGGGGTATACTGTTTTACCCTTGTCTGTGCGTCCGTCCGTCCGTTACAAAATTTCCATCGCAGTTTTCTCAGCAACTATAACATGCAGCAGCCTAATACTTTGCATATTGCTTCATCCCATAGTCCCATGTGGTGTAAAGCGATTTCATGCTCCTTGCTCATCTACTTTCTGTTTGTCACATATTTTTAGATTTTTGGGGGGTATAACTAGTGAGCATTAGCTCACAGATTTACTTGTTATTTCTTGTTTATTTACTTTGCATACTGATCAATTCTGTTCAGAATTCAAGGCTTGCTTGATTTTAAACTTCGTTTTCATAGTGATTTGTTTTGTAAGTGCACATTTTCAAATTATAGGTTGAAAAGTAAGATGTGATTTATAGATGTTATTAAACTTATTGTTTATTTTTTACAGTAAAATGTATCAACTATCTGAGTATGAAAACAACATAAACTACAAGAATATACAAGCTGAGAAAATACTGGAAAGATTCTTTACGTAAATATGATGTTTATTATTGTTTCATTCAATCAATGCTGTTGTCTTTTCATCCCCAAGGAAATGCTTTTATACTCCTTTTTGACACATAATTTATTTTTGTTTGGTTTTAAAATAGCACGATAATGCAGGAGTTCCTATCAGTCTGAAATAATTGTGCAATTGTGTGCTCTAGATTGAACACTGGATGTTTTATGCATTTAATGATGTTATTTAATTATTTGACTAGAAAGTGAGATTTGAGAAAAACAAGCATTTTTTTACATTAAAGTGGTTGTTTTAAATCACATGACCCGTTATATACATTATGGATAGAAATAGGGTATTATAACATTGCATTAAGCTGCAGCATGATGATTTTAAGTTTCTATTTATGCTGATAGATAGTATTTATAGGAGCACTGGCAAAGTGGTAGGACACACTCTTAGGGATCAAAAAGTCCCAGGTTCAAACCCTACAAGGAGCACTGCTAATTACCTTGAGCAAGAAAATACCTACTGTTGGTCCATTCCACCCTGATGTAAATAAGTATATGGAGGGAAGGTTATTTTAATGATCAGGGGTTATCGTACAAAATTGTTAAGTTGGCTGAACATGTATATGGAAGCAGACATTAGGCTGCACTTTGACTTTAAACTTTTAATGTGTTTATGTTTTGATGTATTTCTTTTAGGTATTGCAAAATGGTGGTTGATAAAACAGCAGAAGAATCCTTCAATAAATTAAGATTTTGTGAAGAACAAGTTAGAAAGAAAACATATTTGTAAGTATAAATCCAAACTTGATTTGAAATATGTATATACATGTACATGTAATTTTTCTTGAAGTTAATTTTTCATTACTCGGTGCCAGAATTTATTTATGTTGAATTCTTTATGACATTGGTAGCAGGTGATTGCAACACTGATGTAACTCATTTTTACGAAAACCATACCCAGTCTGTAAATATCTTTAACTTTAAACAAAAAAGTCAATGAGGCCCTATTTTCCCTTAAGATTTCAAATCTGGCCATTTTTTTTATTTTTGATGTACATCAGAGAATTGTTTTAAATAATGCATAAGTGATTTTTGAAAAAAAAAGAGTTCAAGCTGTGTTGTCTTATGCGCATTACAAAAAGTTTTATGTTTTGTATAGTTTGTTAATCCTGACCATGCCATATATAGACTTCATCCGGAATTCAAATTTATGGGGTTTTCCATCCGTGCACAGCCGGTACAATCAAAGTTATCTACACATTATTGCAAAATAGCACAAACTATGGATTAAATCCTATTGTTCCTTGTACATGTGTTTTCATTGTAACGGTGAAAGTTTGTTAGTACCGGAGCGGGAAACACAAATATTTGAATTCCTGATACAGTCTATTAACCTATGTACCTTCTATATTTCTAGCTCCAAGGATTCCTTACACATGCAGAAATACAAGAAAGAACAGAGAGAAGAGAATCTAAGATTAGCTCGTAGTGAGACCGGTAGACTTGGAAACTTTGTTAAACTTGTAGATCAACTTATTGTTGAACATATGTTTCATCTAACTAAGACACAGGTTACATTATTTGTAAACAATGTATTATTGACTGGACATTCACCACTTAGAGACGGGTTCTTCAAAGCTAATCTCACTTTTACTAAACAAGGTATGACACATTGAGTTGTTTGTTTGTAAGAGTTTTTTTTACTTCTATGCCTTAAGGGCCTGGATTGATTAGTTTGTTTTTATATGGGGCTTTTTGACTTATGATCAAAGAGTTTGGATTTATTAGTTTAATTTGAATGAGCTTTTTTATCTATGATCCAAGGGCTGAAATTGTCAATAGGTTTATTTCAAAATCCTCCTATAGAAATGGATTTTAATACTCTTCAAATTTAGAAAACAAAATGTGGAAAATTGCTGGATATTAAATACATAGGTACACCTGCATTAAATAAGCATTAAGTGTGGCTTTAATACACTTTTTGTGAAGTGAAATGATATTGTTTGTGTTTTGGACCCCACCATTCAGAAAAAACACAGATTTGATTTCCTGGGAAATTCCAAATCATTCACCCTTGATGATGTAACCAAATTTTCAACTACTATAATATTCCATTTTCAGATGTTCTTGGTATCGCACCATCCAAAGAGAAGTTTATGAAAGTATTAACCAATACATTAAAGGGTATACCTACAGTATTATGTGCTAACGCTGTTCCAATGGATGGATCAATCAGCGAACCACAACCATGTGATACACATACTGATACTCATACATTAGATGATATAGAATCTACATTACATAAATCTGAAGCTGCTAAATCTTCCACTGAAACTAAGTAAGTTATAAGCCTAGTGTCATGTGAAGGGCTGACATTTGTGTAAGGCCAAAGGGTTTTGCTAGTCTCTATTTAGGGGTTTTGAGTTTTAAAAAGGTTGTTTGGCCTAACTTTCCAGAGAATTAGACAAGCCTTTTTTTCTTATATAACAGGGGCCGTTAACATGCGCCTTCCCCTCTTGAAATTTCTTTAGAATCATGCAGTTTTCCCCAAATTTGAAGTTAACCTTGGATATTTTGTTCCCCTTTCTATGAAATTGCAATAAAATTTCCCCAAATGTTCTATATGAAAAAAGGCCCCAGGCCCCTTCCCCAAGTACTGAAAAAAGCTCTGTTAGAGTGTCTCTTTAAAAACTTGAAATAAAGCCCTGTCTTCTATGCACTATTGTTTTTATCTTAGCCTTGCCACAAACAAAGCACTATAAAAGTTTAGTGTGTCATCTTTGGACTGCTGTTGTTTGTGTTAGCTCAGTACTATGCAGCCATTGTAAATTCAAAATCTTTTTTATGCCAGGTTCATTGGCCATATTGTTGTTTTTGAAAAGTGGTAAAAAGCTCTTTAACAACACAGTTAAACATATTAAATGTGACTTCTATACCAATACTATACCATGCTGATAAATGCTTTACAACCCAGTCAAAATAACTGTCAAAAATATAGGTGTTCTTTCTGCAATCCACTATTTAGTTTATATATTATCCATTTCTAATTCTTTTCCTTATCTTTTCATTTTACGTTTTAAGAACCAACTACTCTGAGAGAAGAAAGAGTACTGCTGCTACCAGCTCCCTCAAACAAGACAGTAGGGGTCATTTATCAACATCTAGATCGCAAGCAGGGGACACAATGACAGTTGTATCAGGGACACATACAGAGAAGACCATACCTAAGACTAAATCTACTGTAACAGATAGTGAAAGTGAAGAGAAACTATTAGACCTCTCAATGGAAGGTAAAAAAAACCATTGAACTTATTACTTGCCTAAAGAGAGTTCAGTTTGAAAACAGCATAGACTGGGTAAAACCTTCCTTGAAAATAAGTCCAGTATTTCCATTGAGTGTATTGAAGGGTAAGCTAGTTTGAATAATAGCTTCTCTCTGGACTTGCTATACTGTTCCATGAAATTTGACTATCATGACAATTTTCCTGCATTAATAAACGAATGGAGGATGTGTCAACCTTGTTGAAGGGTAGGTGAGTACTGATTATAGATACGATATAGGCCCATGAAAGTTAAGTAAGGTGAGCTGACTGTCATAAAATGACCATAATTTGTGTTGACATAGTGTTAAAAAACTTAAAAAATCTTAATTATAATTATGGTAGATTTAGGCCACAACAAATTGATCTTATTTTCTATGGATTTGCTTGCACCTTAATTTTGACGGTTTTTACAAAAAAAATATTTTTATTTCCTCGCTCGCTCATAAAATTTGGTCAAACCGCTATATAAAGCAACTGAATTAAGATTTTTTTAAAAAAAATTTTCTTCGCTTGCTCGCCCCATTTTTTTCTAGAAAAATGCGTAGAACATATCATCAGCTTGTTGAGGCCTTAGCAATACTTTTGCACAATTTTAGCTTTATGTGTTGCTGTGCCATTAATCGAAGTCAGATGTGTGAAATCCATTTGTGAAAAATGTAATTCTATGATCAGGAGATATGTAAATTGTGTAAATTGTTTACCATTTATTGTAGAACCAAAGACAAAAGAGGAAGATGAGATAGGTATAGCTACACCAGATCTAGTTATAAAAGATGATACACAAATATTAGTGATAGAAGGGGAAGGTTTTATGGGACAATATAAACCATTATCTAGAGCTAGTCTGGAAGAAAAACTTGATAAAGAGTAGGTTTTACTTTACTTTCTTCTGTATTATAAATGTTTGACATTCTATTTATGTAAACACCGGAATGTCTTAGAACCAAGTGTGTAATTTCTATTTTGTCAATTTTTCAGAAAAAAGTCCCTTTATGTAATAATAATAATAATGATAATTTTATTGTGGCAACAATGACTGGACTTGACACAAGGCATACAAATGGTGAAATATCACAGTATGTAAAATGCCATATGTCATGCACATCAATACCAGGGATGACACAGTAAAAATGAACTGCTGGGATTCATACAGTCCCTTTGTCATAATATAGAGACATTATTCTCAAATTAAGCATTTATAAGACTTTAAATTAGTTAACATTCACTTGATTTTGATATCACTAAGGTAGTTTTGTATTGGGACTTCACTGAATATATAAAAAAAATCTGTCTGTTAACTCTCTCCCACATTTCTTAACTTTCACAGAAGAATCGTCATGTATCCTGGTTAGGGCTGTCATGATACACCAGAAGTGTATCGCCATATACTGCAATACGCTGTCACCGTATCGCGATACGTATCACGATATATTGTTGGCTTTCAGATTCACTGTGCCTCCGCTGAATTTAGCAGAAGCATTGCAAATCTTACATGCAGCTACTGATAGAATCTAGTCTCTTTAAGTTTATACGGTCATTTAAAACTGTGACGCGCCCCAATCAGTTACATTCTTGTAACGTAAGGTTAGATGGAATGAACAATGAAAAAACTAATGTTTGCTACTTTTATTTTGGGAAGGGAAGACTTTTCCAATGAAATAAAAGATATCGTCAAATACCGGTACGTTAAAATCGTACCACGATACGTACTGTCGCAGCTGCGTATTGCAATACACCGGTATACCGGTATATTGTGACAGCCCTAATCCTGGTACATGCTGTTTGTGTTTTGAATTTATGTATCTTTTACATAGTTATGTCCCTTTAATTTATAAAGTGAGAAATACCCTGCAATGTGCAACTCTGCAACATGGCAGGAAAACTTGGTTTTGTGACAACTCATGTAACATGTTACTAAAGTTTTAATTTTGTCATTTTTTCAGTCATGAATTTCAAGAAATGTTAACATTGACTACACAGTTATTACAAGAATCCATGGAAGAAATCATGTCTTATTGTGAATTCAATAAATGGTTGAATGAGATACATGCATTCTGTAAGAAATGGACAGATAAATCTGCTAAAGAATTTAAAGGAGAACAAGCCTTTACTATTGAGGTTAGTGTGTAAGAGAGTTGATACATAGGTCCACCAAATTTTATGTGTGAATAGCCCTTGGGTAGAGGGTGTACCCTATTGACTGAGAACCCAGGGTCAAAGGTCAAGGTTATTAGGTCTTAAACAAGCCTTTACTATTGAGTTAAGTGTGTAAGAGGGTTGATGCTTCTAGGTATATAGTCATGTGATATTCAGAACATGAACAAACTGTCAACTGTCTTTTTGGCATCCAAAAATAGGAAAGATTTAAATAGTGTACTAAATAACTTATACCTCTCTTCATCCAAAATGCCTACATTACCATGTGAATTGTAATTGTTTTATCTGAATCCTCTGCATCAGAATTTTGGATTGTTTAATTCTCTGAATTAGGTTTTCCATGTTATTTTCACAGTGTGAGTTATTCATTGGCTGTGATTGGACAATTTGTTTCAAGTTGCATTATCTACATTTAGCAACAGTCAGCTGTAGGTAACCCATGATGTGAGGTTTGAGTCGTAAAATAATTATTTATGCTGGCAGAGAATTTTAGATCAGGTTTTTATCAGACTGAGAGTCTCGTGTTTTATAACTTAAAATATTGATACAGTGTATTTTGTAATGTCAAACATGTCTATGTTGTATCTTATTTCAGCAAAAACTAACAGAGTTAAAGTTATGGTCAGATAAAGTTCGTAATTTTGATCATAATTTCCATACAACCAATGGAATGTTCTACGTAGATTGTTCACATATACATGATATACTTCTACCAAGATTAAATGATATATACTCTGAATTAGTCACATTTGTTGCTGAGGAGGCTAAATCATTAGCTAATAGTTTCTGTACTGAGATGAAGACAGTCATTGAGGTATGTTGGGTTTTTTGTGGTTTATTTTGGTTGGATCTAACTCCATAGCAATACACAGTATAGATCAAAGCATGAGGGTCAGTCAACCTACACACTGTTCCTGGAAAGTCTTAATCTCTGGATTTAGCTGCTAACCAGTTACTAGAAGCATACTTTTGTCAGAGACTGACAACTGCCCTACATGATTTAGAATCAGTGGTTGGAGGAAGAATAGCTGTAGAAATTATTTCATGACTAAGCTCAATTTATCTTTTGCGCTACCCACTGAGCTAGCCAGGCATGCCAGAGGAATATTGATTTTTAAACAAAAATTAATACAATTGTTCTATATATCTTGCTGTAGGATAAAACTTAGGTATGCACATTGATGGGCCAGAATAAGTACATTAAAACAAATGCCTATGTTTCAGTATCCTACAACGTAATATAGAAGTTATTTCCATTCTAACAGAGAAGATTACAAATGTATTTAATTTGACCTGTAAGTTTTATTTACAAAGGGGTTAATTTAAAGTTGATGGTCTTAACAATAGAAAGGTCTTAATGTAAGTATTTTTGTTCTAAATTTAAGTATTTGGGACTTGAAAATTGTAATAATTTACATGCTTTTGCAACATGCAAGATGGTGTTTATAGCGGAACTTTACTGTATTTTGACTTTTTTTCATTTTCTTATAGAATATGAAGAACAAGCAAGCATCAGTTGACATGTTTGCTACATATGCCAAGAATTACAATCAATATAAGAAGAATACAGCAACTTATCAACAGAGAGTTGAATATATAAAATCTTTATATGAGGTATGAGATTTTTTCTCCCCCCCCCAACTATATTTAGGAGCTAGGAGTCAGCTTGTCAGTTGGTTGGTTAGTCTGTCTGTAGCTTTTACTTGTCTGCTCAATTTCTCAGCATCTATTGTACCGATTTGATTCAAACTTCTCACATAGATCGGATATCAAGTGGACACCTGCATATCTCTTTTTTGGTTATGGTTCATTGATTTTTTTGCAGAGTTATGGCCTTTTGATGAAAAATCTTAGCATCTCATTTTCTCAGCACCTATTGCACAGATTTGAATCAAACATTTTTACTATGACCTGTTAGAGGGTGTATCATCTCATTCAGTGATGGGTCTAGTTTTAATTATGTCTTCAGCTTTTTACTATGACTATTGATTTACAAATGATGCAATTGGTCTGGAAGCAATAGTTGGTGTCCAGAATTTTTTATGTTTAGATTAGTTAAGATAGGAATTAGTCATATTTCTAGACTGCATGACTTGTTCTATTTTCTACAAACTTCTGTATTTTTTTGGTTAATTTTATTTTGAAAATACATACACTGGGGTCCAAAAGATTCTTTACACATGTAAAATTTTTTTTTTTTAGATTATACTTAGATATACTTAACATGTTGTTAGTTTCACAACTAATATACATTTTACCACAAGTCTTCAATTATGATCTTTCATAGTATCTCCAAATTTAGTTGTTTTTTATGAAATTACTTTTATTGCATACTTATTAAATTATCTAAAATGTCAAGTTTTCAAAGAAAATATGAAAACATCAAATGTGTATAGAATTATGGACTCCAGTGTATGTATTCTTCAGCTAGATTCCTAAAGTATGTAAAAATCAAAAAGGAACATGTATACTTTTTGGAGGAGAGTAGGGACCAATTTTGCCTCAAAATGGTCTAATTAAACAGTAATACTATAATGCATATTGTATTTTCAGGTAATTCGAATGAGTTATAGACAGTTAACTGCAGATGAAGAGAAATATGAAGAGAATGTTTGGTTGTCCTGGGAAGCTTTCTTACTACAGATGCAAGATGCTGCTGAATTTGTTAATACACAGACACCATTGATGACACAATTACTGGAAGATACATACCAGGTACGGTTTATATGTATTCTATAGTTCAGGTATTATTATATTTTGGTGGGAGATTTTTGGGTGAAGTTTGTTTTAAATGATTTTTGAAAACCATTTGTTCAGAGAAAAAAATAGAGAAAAAACATTTTATCTGAATGAGTTTGACCTAGATGTTTTCCTACAGAAGACAATGTCTTGCATGCTTGATTCTTACCCATAGCACTAAGGTTGATTTTTAAGGCAATACATTCAAAATTAATGCTTAAAATGTTTTGCCACCTCTGGGGCATCTTTTTTAGTTTACTATAGATTTTGTTTTATATTATTTAAAGCTTTTGTTTTAGGATTAATACTTATGCAGTGAAAAGTAAAATCAACGTTTAGCATCCATTTCAAGAAATTTTAGTGAATATTGCTAATTTATTGCTGTTGTTTAATTATTCTATGGTTTATGTTCTAGCTTTTATAAGAACACTTTCAGACTTTTGTTATTGAATTTTGAAATATTAGATTTTTACAAACTCATAATTTATTTCATTAACTGCAAGTTTATGGCCAAACAAGATCTCTATTTTAATTATACCCCCGCTTCGAAGAAGAGGGGGGTATTCTGTTTTACCCTTGTCCGTGCGTGCGTCCGTCCGTCCGTTACAAAATTTCCGTCGCAGTTTTCTCAGCAACTATATCATGCAGCAGCCTAATACTTTGCATATTGCTTCATCCCATAGTCCCATGTGGTGTAAAGCGATTTCATCCTCCTTGCTCATCTACTTCCTGTTTGTCGCATATTTTTAGATTTTGGCGGGGGTATCACTAGTGAGCATTAGCTCACAGATTTGCTTGTTATTTCAGTTTATACCCTAGATGTGCAATTAACATTATCTTAGTTTTAAGATTTTTTTTTATTTCCATCTGTACTTTCCATTTGTGAAATATTTACTCTTTTCAATATTTTTTGTTGTCAACATTTTCCTGCAAGCTGAATCATAACTTTTGTGTAATAGTATAATTTGCATTACTTTTAACAAGTTTATATTTTATTAAAAAAACATTTGTAACTAAGTACAACATAATGTGTTGGTGTTCTTTGATTTCATCTTTACTCCCCAGTTATTTTTATTTAAAAATGATATTTCTATACTTACATGTAGTTCATAATTTTCTTATCAGTTTATCTGTATATGTTAATTTAAATTTTTCTAAGCCACCAGTCAAACCTGGAGACCCTGAGGAAGAGAGCATGTATTTGGTAAACAATATTGTCCTTTACGTAACATGTGTGTTCCTTTTTTGTAACAAACAACTGACCCATAATGTAACATTATCCTGTGTACAGTTTTTGTGATAAACACATATTTTAATGTGGCTTATAAACTCTGTGCTTTGTGTCTGTTGTTACTTTAATTATGTACCAATAACAATTTTATAAAATGCTACTCTTCAACTGGAGTTAAAATTACTCTGAAGTCTTAAAGATGGAGATATGCAATGACTCTTCAGAAAGGAGTTTCTGCTTTGACTCTTCAGAAAGGAGTCTTCACTTTGACTCTTCAGAGAGGAGTCTTCACTTTGACTCTTTAGAAAGGAGTCTCTGCTTTTACTCTTCATAAAGGAGTCTCTGATTTGACTCTTCAAATGGGAGTCTACACTGACTTTTCAGAAATGAGACCACTTTGACTCTTCAGAAAGGAGTCTCTGCTTTGACTCTTCAGAAAAAAGTCTCTGTTTTGACTGTTCAAACTGTAGTCCACATAATGTAACTCCACAAAAAAGAGATTATGAGTGAATTGAAGTGGTTTATTTTACTTATGTAATGTTTAAAATTTTGGATTTTCAGTTGGATTTAAGAAAAGATTATAGATATGCATCTAAGCAAAGTGTTTGCTTGGTAATTCTGATATTAACTGGAGATAAAGACTTGCATATCTTATATAATTACATAGAATATTTACTTATATGCTTTTATTTTTCTGCCAAAAATACCTGAGAGGTTGGAAGGGCCTTAAAGTTTTGATATTTGTCTTAGTTTTTGCATTATGACCAAGGTCACAAACTTTGTCATAATTTCATTTCAAGACTTGGGCTGGAAAATCTTAAATAAATGTATGCTGTCCGGGTTCTTTAAAAACTTTTTGGTCAGGTAAGACTTGGGTATTATTGGCAGTCTTTTATGTTTAAATGAATATACCAAGTAGATAGACATTAGAGTAAGATTAGTGCCTGCTATGTCATAATTTGTGTAATAAATTTATTTCATATGAAAATTTAATGTGATTACAAACTTGATTAAACTAACTGAACTATGTCTGAGAATAGATAAGATGTTTTCATTTGAAAAGATACTGTTTGAAATGCCTCCTGTTATCACTGATGTAATGGTTCCTTATTTTTCATAATATTGATTGAATCTGTTATATAACTTCTGCTGTTAAACTTGTTAAACTTTTAGCCTTCCACTGCATTGATGGTTCCCTAATCTGACCCTTTTACTTGAAAAACATTATTTTTGACCTCAACAAACATTACCAATTGTGCTCTTGGTATAAACTCTTTGCATGTTGGACACAATGTCACTGTAAATATTTGTTATTTATGCTAATAGGTGAGGTTAGGGAACTTTGTATTGTTAATAATTGTCTGTCCATGATATAAAGTGCCTTCCAAAAGTTCTACGACGAAATTTTAGAAAAAGTAATCATGCAAACTGCAAGTTATTTAACTTGTAATTATGATTTTTATGAGACAAAGCTTAAATTATTGTTTTATAAACTAATTAATGATGATTTTGGAATAGACTGTATCCAGAATTCAAATATTTGGGTTTTCCCCTCCGGTACAAACAAACTTTCACTGTTATAATGAAAACATGTGTACAAAGAACAATAGGATTTAATCCATAGTTTGTGCTATTTTTAGCAATAATGTATAGAAAACTTTGTGCAAGGAAATGGAAAAACCCATAAATTTGAATTCCAGATTAGGTCTTTTTGCTCAGATGACCTTTTATTATTTTTTTCAAGGGTAAAAATGACGTATCTGGTCCTAAAATCATGATTTTGTCCAAGACTTTTGAAGGCACTGTATAAAATATTTACCATTTGTTCTGTGTGCTTAAAGCATCTATATAACATACATGCATTGTTGGACCAATTTAACCTGATACTTGATCATCCTTTATTTAAATTGATCTAAAAGTGATAAAAACTGGCTATTTTTATCACTAAAGATACCCAAAATTGTGTTATCTCTTAAGTGTTGTTTTTTTGCAATTCACTGCACCCACATGCAGTTTTGAACTTTTTATGAACATTTCCGAATGGGTTAAAGTAAATTTTAAAGAGTTTGACTTGTATCAGGTAAAATTTTGTCAGACTATTAATTATATCATGAGGGCTTTTGACATTGAAACCAATATCCTTGATTGTGTGTGTTTTTGTGAATATATCAAATAATGTGTGTGTCTAAAGATTATCTTACATGTCTAAAAATCCTGAATTCTGATAATAGACTGATCCTGTCTGAAACTCAGAGCAGTCCATTATCAACTTTAGGGAGACCTAAGTTCAAAAAGCCAAGTTGAGCATCAACCAGTATAAAGCCAGACCATTCTGCACAGATGTGCAAGTTGGTCTAGCCCTGTACTGATGACATTGGCTCTGCTGTTTTCCTTTCAGCATGATGAGTGTTCAGTACCATAGAGCCAAATGTCTTGTCTAGCTTTTTACAAAAAAAACAGAGATTGGGCTGAGAGATTATTTTATATCCCCTATTTTCAAGGGAGATGATACTTAACAAGTTGATAAAACTCTGCCCTTAGGTTCCTCATTGAAGCAACTCAGTTCATAGAGGGATCAGTGGGCATGATTTGTCTCCCTTGTCTTTGATTTTAACCCAACGGTTTCTTGATACCTAATAGCTACTCAGAGGCCAAGTGCATCATGTGACTTTGTGTATCCTCTCCCACTGCAGTAAACACTAAGGGTGTTTTCATCTCAATGTCTAAGAACTTTCAAGAAAGTAAAGTGTTCACCTTGTTCATTGGGATACATTCTACATAGTTTTCATGATGGCAAACATTTTATTCTATGGTATTGCATGCTTAGATATTTGTAATCAATGTATTTGCATGCTTTTAAGGCAGACAGAAGGATTATATCAAGTCTCTTGTATTCATTTTGTATTGCATGAAAATGTATAACATATATGCATGTAATTATAAATATTGCTATTCTATGTACAGTAAATGAATAAAAATCATAACGAAGCCTTGGGAAACAAAATATCTTAAAATTCAGGCAAATTTTAAGTTTGATCTGTAGTCTCCACAAATTTTCCTATATTTCATGTTAAAAATCGCCCAATTCTTCAAAACACAATTTTGTATAGTTAATGGAAAATCGAAGCCTTGTCATAATCCCTTGAACTTAAATCAATAGAAATGATGTTTTGGCAAAACTTATTTTAATGTTTTTAATTGTTTCTGTCATAAATAATTAATGTAATTATCTTTTTAAAGAATTTTTGAAAACTTATTAGTATTACTTGTGTGTATGATTGTTGACCAGCATGTAAATAAAATCATTGGATTTTCTCCTCTATTACCATACCTCATAAATATTCATAAGTATTCGTATTTATTCATGAATTCATAAATAATCCCACCTACCTCGTAAGTATTCATCTATTACCCAATGTATATTCATCAGGAATGAAACCCTAGTGATAATTAATGTTGAATAGACAAAGTTTATTGATTTTCCCATGAATATAACTCCAAGAATAGTTGTATATGCAAATTAACATTAAATCTTTATTATGTATAATGATATGTTTTATGCTAATTATTTCGAATAAATTACAGAAATTAGAGAGGGAAGCCTATGAGTTGGAGGAAGATGCTACTACTGGTAAATATTTGGATCCTGAACAAAATCCTACACATATTCTCAAGAGTATGAAACAGGTAAGTCTAATATTATACTATTGTAAATATGCTAATTTATTCATGTGCTCCAAATTATAAATATCAATAAATTAATATGCTTACAAAGTTTATATTTAATTAAAGTAATGTGCATGATTTGCTTTTGTCTTTATACAATAGTAGTTAAATGTTTTATATTTTGTATATGTTTAACAATTTTGGGTTATTTTTTCTTGTTTTCAGTAAAATATATTTCTCTTGGGGTAAAAAAATTTGAGTTATAAACCCTGCTTGTTATTTTGTCAATTTTCATAGAAGATGGCACGCCATATTCTGAAATATTTCTATTAGAACCTTTTTATGACTGTTATATTTTCACCTTTAATTCCCTTTTCAAAATTACCTGCTTGCATATAACAAGCTTGGAATCAATACCACTCAGGGTTTATAACCAAACATTGTGCCAATGTGAACAAAATGTGAAGATTTCAAACCTGTTTATTACGGTCAGTAATTTGTTAATGGTGAACAAACAGTGTTAGGCCACACTATTGTAGTATAAAGTATAATGGTACCTTATGTCAGTACCTATAGATTTGTTAATGCACCACTGTTAGTGCACCTGTATGTTGACTGTTAATTAGCGCAAGTTTTGTCCAAAATTGTGTGATTTTTGACAATTTTTAAGTATTTTTGAGCTTAATTTTAGAAATGAAAGGTCATTATTTTAGAACCTTCTGCTATTAATACAATCAATTTTGATGATCCTTATAGTGTAACTGTTTATATTATATGTCCTGTCTGTTGGCATACATTTTTAGGCTTTTATACCCTTAAAGTTCAAAGTCAAGTGAGTTTCACAGGAACATAGGTTAGCATTGCATTTCTAAGGAACCGTAAAAAAGCCTCTTCCTTACATAAAATGTCATATAAAATATGCAGTTTTACCAAAATTTAATACATTTGAATTTCTTTCCCGTTAATTCATTTGTGATAAAAACTTCCCAAAATGTAAAATACAAGGTAAGGTATCAGGCTCCTGTTTCAAATAATTAATAAATGCCTAGTTTTTCTTATATTTTTGCACTTACAATAATTATAAATGTCAATTGTTTTACAGATTAGAGACAAATTCTTTGACATACAAAGTCAGTTACAGAAAGCCAGTAAATGGAGAGAGTCTATTTGTGGTGAACCTTATGATTTAAGCTTCCTTAATGAGATGACAGTTAAACTTGAAGTTAGACAAGAATTGTGGAAATATGTGGAAGTTTCTACACTTGCTATTAAAGATTGGAAAGCTATGTTGTTTAAGAAGGTGAAATTTTTAATTTAGTGGATCAGTTAGTCTGTTAATACAGGCTTAATGTTGGCCCTACTTTTTCCTGTTTTTAAATTTCCCTTACATTTCCCTAATCTTATCTTGAATGGCCTGACCCTGCTATTCCTACTTTTTGGAGAAAAAAGATGAGTACAATTGAAAAATAGAAGTTAAGGTTGTTAATTGATTTTGGTTTAGCCTGAATTACAAACTTAGCATGGGACATTTTTTGTTAACTTGTATGAAACTGTTGATTGAAGCTGGTCATCAGTGGTATAAGGAATGTTCTATGATGGAGATGGTTTGAGATGACATCTTAAGTCGTATCATGTTGTAGAATCCTTGCTGAAATGGACTAATGGACTTAAACAAAAAAGCTCATTGGCTAGGCATAAAACTAGTTTATATTCTTTTTAGCTTAACTGTTCAGAGAATAGTGGGGCTATTCTACTCACCTGTGCTTGAGTATCTGTCGCATGAATTTTGACTGAACAGTTGTCCTTTCAATGAAAGTATCCACTTTATATTTCTCTTATCTCAAATGGATTATATATCAATGATTAAATTTATTTATATGAGCACCCTGAATAATCCAGTGTGCTAGTCTGTGTTAATCACTTGTAACTGATTTAAGCTTGTTCGTGGAATCGGGGCCTGTACAGACCCACTAAGCTGTTGCAAAGAGTTTTTAACCAATGTCGACTGTGATTATTTCAGATGAATATCAAGAAAGCCTTAGAGAAGATTATAGAATGGCAAACAGCTGCAAGTCAATTAAAACCTTATTTACCAGTTGGTGATAAAGTTCTAACAACTTGGTATAGAACATTACAAGACTTCAAGAAAGATTTACCAGTACTTCATAAACTGGCTAATGATGCACTCAAGGTAAGTTTTATTCTTAATGATTATATTGTTTTTATTTGTACCAGAATTTTGCTACATGTGCAGGACCAAAACACACTTCTCACAAGAAGCTGAATACAGAGTGCTTCCCGGAACAAAACTAATACTTTTCCCCAAGTTTGGTCTACAAAACTCCCACATCCCAAAAAAAATCACCAAAGAATGTTGAACCATAATTCACATAGGAAGGGAAAAATATTCAAGATTTCTTCACAACTGTGACACAGTCTATGTTGTTTCTTTTACAAAATAATTAAGATTATCTCATTTATTTTGTAACACCTATAATTTAATAAGTTTGTTCCTTTTTTACTGGCAATGGAGTGGGTCCATTTTTCCTAAATAAGATAGGCTTCTTCTCTAAAAGTGTTACTCTTTTCACTTCACCTATCAATTGACCATACAGGACTAGCATAAACTCTGAACACTGCATGAAAATGTTTTCAGATGTAACAAATTTCAGATGTAAAAGGACAATTACTGGCTGTTTAATTATGCAAAATTCACACAGAATGACCTATATTTGAAAAAAGAAGTCTGACAATAAACTTGTACTATGATAGAAACTTTCTATGGTTTTTCAGGAGAGACATTGGAAGGCTATATTTGTTGGAATGAATGAATCATATGATCCCAAGAAACAATTTACTGTAGCTGACCTATTGACCTATGACCTTGAGGAGCATGCTCAACTTGTACATCAAATTTATCTCGGAGCTGTTGCTGAATATGACCTGGAACTTAAGATTATTCAAATGAAGAAGTTCTGGTTGGAACGAGAATTTAAATTGGCTAAACATATTCCTGACAGTCTGTTAGCTTCCAAAGGTATGTGTCTTTGTATGAATTGTTTATTTTTGAAGTCTTTGCCTCCAATCTATGCAAGCCTTAGCCTGATTTAAAAGTTTTCTGCAGTAGACGAATTTCTCAACTGCCCTTTATTGAATAAAGGTATTTTTACAAGCACAAATTTATTCTCCAGCTGAAAGTTTCTTTAACTCTAGCCCAATTTATTATGTTATAATAATTGGCAAAATTATCAACTCTCCCAATAATATGAAATAAGTAGATTTCACCAGCTCCAAAAAATCTTTTACCCCAGACTTTTGGCTAGTGGGTTAATGTGAAGACTGTTTCTGTATGTAGCGTAATTTTGTATTGTGATTGTTTTGTATGCAGGACAATGTTTTTGTTGTTGAAAATTCAAGTTGATTATATCATAATTAGTCTGCATGCTGTAGGTTATGCTGACATTTTTGTCTTCTTATACTATTATATGATCCCCATACTTTATAGTCTTTAATTCAAAGTATTATATTGACTTGATAGTGGGGTCGATAACTGCAACAATCTTTCACTTGGTGATACAAGCATCAAATTTGGCACAGATGACCTGCATGGTCTACCATTCACAAAAAGCTCGATTTCCACTTCGAAATTCAAGATGGCCGTCGTTTTTGCGCATGCGCCTAGAAATCAGTATCCCAAAGCGACTAAACTTCTTTTTACCGCTTTGAATGTATCATAGGATGATACATTATAGTGTTTTTGCATTCTACAAATGTTAGCCAAGTTAAGACATTGATTTACATCATGTGATATACTTCCAAGGTCAAGGTCATGGTAAAGGTAACATACATGAGAATGTTGTTTCAAACCTTTTGAATCATTTTAATGATCATGTAGGGTTGGAGCTGCAAATAGAAAATAGTCATTATTCAAATTAACTTGATAGAATCTTTGACAAATATTCATAGACATAAATTGACATTTACCGTGACCTTGACCTTGATCTAAGGAGGATGTTAATACCCCGTAAATACTAATTAAATAATCAAACAATTAATTTATTTGAGACTATTACTTTTACATTGAAATATTAATACATGTGGTGGATTGCCTTTATCAAGTGTTTACTATGTTTATGCTTAATGTTGTCCACATGTTGTGTATGTCAAAGGTCAATGTCACATGAGAAGGTATATATATATATAAAGTGATTTTATCAGAAATTTAACACAATTCACGTAAATGAAGCAAGGATTCTCATAATCCTAGTCAAAAACTAAATGTTCAACAATAATGCGTGATGCACACATGTCTAGAAGTCAACAATTTAAGGTCAACATCGTAAAGATAGTTTAAATATTGTTGTGATAATTATATGAACGCAAACATAGATGGTTTAGTCTGTGATGATTTCATTATTCGCACATGCAAGCGCACAAATGAGTTCATTTAAAACCGACTCGACAGCATTTGAATCGCTCATGACATTCCCTCTTGTCACCACATTTAGATAACTGATGAAAACTTTTGGCAATCGGTGAAAGGTTGGCCAATAGCTTTTGTCATTCGCTACTGTTTGACCAGAGCCAGTCGACTGGATTCGATCTTGATAGCCATCGATTGACCAAAAATACACGCAGCGTGGAAGACAGAACTTTTGACTTGTTCATAGAAAGACGCCCTTGTATGTGAAATTGCATTATAGGATATTTGCTCTTGGACAGAAAAGTCAAGCCTGGCGTCGCAAAATTGTCTATAAGACTGTTCTAATCGCGCATTATGACAAATTTCTAGAGTGTTTTGAAATCTTGATCATGTCTGCTAAATGTTGACTTAGCTTTTTCAAAGACCTACATAAAATGACTACAAGTAAAATCGTGGAAGAACAACATTTTATTAGATTTTTCTGAGCCGTCATTTTGTGTATTGGTAACCTTCTAATTGACTATCCTAGACCAAACTCAATCCAAGGTTTATAAAATCTACACCTTTTTAGTGTTGAAACACGTTTAGTTAACAGCATCAGTCACACATGCTTTATTATAAAAAAAAGTTTTGCCTGTTGCTTTATAGTATACAGTGGATTGAATATGATTCTTCGTGATTACGAGGATTCATTTTATTGTAGAAACAAATGGATACAATCTCACATTTTGTCACAACAACAACATTACAAAAACACGTGGTAAGTATTTTGTCGGATCAGAACCCAATTTAGTTCGGTCTTGTTGTCACTACCTCGTACAATTTTCTGCCAATTTGGTCGTAAATTTGTTTTGAGTGCTTCTCTATGGCGCTCACGTTTGTCTCTAACTGACCCTCGTAAACATCGAAACTAATTACATGTGTATGTCCTGTAATATTTCGAGACATATGCATGCACCTATGGAATTAAATCTTTAAAAACATATTATCCAAAGGGCTTTAATGCTTTCTGAGAATCAGAATATACGAGCAAGAATCCATAAATAACAGTTGCATCGGAAATATGCTGATAGTTAGGGATTATTACCGGAGTCTGAAAAGTATTGGCCAGCTGATATGTCTGACCTGTATAGTTTGCTAGTGTCAATTTGTGTGGCTACGAATGACTAATCTGTTAGGCTGCTCGTTTTCTAGCATATTCAAATTTGCAAATAGTAATCATTTGATGAAGGAAGTTTTCGTGATACTTTGCACTATTGCATTACAAAGCTTCATTAATACAAGCTTAATCGTCTGATCAAGATGGATTAAACCTAAAAACAATCTGAATTGTCCTATGAAAGGGTGGCATACTTGGAGTTATTTTAGAATATTCATTTGAGCTACTAACAATTTGGGGGAGATATAAACTTTGTCAGATAGAGACAGCAGCACTAATCTAAATCGGTTGTTATAGAAATACATGATGGATTTTTGTACACATTTCCTGCTCTAAAGTTAATCTTTTACTGCCTCACTGTAAATAACATTGAGATATGGGATACACTGTACAACTGTCTGCATATACTTCTAAAATCTAGGCCACACATTTACAGAAGAAGGAAATCGGTTGGATACTGACAAAAAATTGAGTGTAGCTACTGAGGCATGTAATACTTCATGAATATGTTGTCAAAGCAGTTTTTGGATTCAAACCGTAGTTATGAATGATAACGGATTAATTTCTGATTTGTACTAATTGATACGAACGCCGCTGAATTTAATTCAAAGTTGTCCGGGACCATCATTCCTAAATATGTGTCAATGGAAAGAGTACCCTACATCTAACCCAATGATTCATTCAGTATTATCTAAATTCCGTGTAAGCTGTACACCATTGTGGTAACTTAAACCCTGTTACCATTGGCTCCCTCACGATGACTAACGATAGTTATATAATATTAAGAGGGGTTGATTCGATAACATTTGAGACTTTTTAGTATAATGTACAGACATCTATTTGTTTCAACAGCACACAAACAGAGAAAAATATCATGTGCCAATACAGCAACAAGCACACTTTAATTGACACTCATATACATGCCGATTATCAAAGCACAGGCGGTCGTATATGTAATGTTTTCGAACCGTAACCGCGAATGATGCCTAGGTTTCATTGTAGTGATGTCACCAGATGCACTGGTTATACTTTGAGACGTAGTCTAATAAATGAGAAATGTTCTGAATCAATTTACTGCAATGAATTTCATCTGAGAAAAAGCGTTAGTATATAAAATTACTTGGCGTCTTGTAATGGCCGCCATTTTGAATTGACAGCCATTAAATGGATGTTGTTTGAAAACATTTAACAGAATTGTTTATTTGTTATAAGATATTGAAAATATATTGATAATTACGTAAATAAAAATAATTGAAAAGGCTATTTTATATGAATAGGACAAAAAATCCCTATCATCGGCGGCCATTTTGAAAATATGGCGGCCATCTTGAATTTCGAGGTGGAAATCGTGCTTTTTGTAAACTACACACTATGTACAACAACTGTACTAAATTTGGTGCTTGTATCACTAAGTGAAAGATTGTCGTGAAAAATGACACTTATCGACCCCACTATGACTCTATCAAAATAAGTTACTCTATTATCAGTTACTCTCTATAATTCAGTTAACATACAAATTAGGATATGAAGGTGGTTGTTTAAACAGATAATTTAAGAGCAACCATATGTCTCATTTGAAGAATTTTGGTTGCCCAAAAGAAATTGTAAGTTGCCTGAACTAAAGAGGGGTTGTCCTGGGCAACTAGACACCCACTAATTTCAAAGACTGATAATTTGTCTCAGATACCATAGTAGACAGCATGCTCCAGTTTTTCATACAGTTTTGACATAATCATTTCTCTCATACACAAAACATAATGTCCTTTGTCTCCTCCAATGTGTAAATTACTCTTTTACTACTTAATTTCCTAGAACTAATTTGTGAACAATTTTATAAAATATATAAAGAGCAGTGCTCGCTTCTTGAAGATGCCACGATGTAATTATCATTCCTTTCTTAATTATTTATCTCTTTTTTCAAATTTTTTGGGAAAATGTTTGATATATCGAAATATTGTTTGTATACATGTGTATATGTTAAACTTTTCTATCATAAATTATGTTAGACTCAGGTGGGAGCTCAGACTCTGAGATAGAGGATTTACCTCAGAGAAAACTACGTAGTACCAAGAAAAAGGGTAAAAGACGGCTTAGTACACGTATATATATAAGCTTTATATTATCCCTCTATAGTTTACAACAGTTCACTGATCAAAACTGTTCACTATATTTATGTCACAATATTTACTTGACTTGTATTCAATCACTTTAAAATGTCCACGCTTAATTTCACATACACATCTTTCACTTTGATGGAATTTCTGGGGCAGATGCAGGATTTTTTTCTAGGGGGGGTCCTGACTTTTTCTAGGGGGAGTCCAAACTTTTAAACCACATTATACACAATTTGCAGAATAATGCAACATATTAATAATAAAAACTACATAACCATTAAATCTATGTTAAGCACCGAGAAAAATTGCTTTATGCTACTTGAAAATGACTTTTAGTCAAGAAATACACTAATGGACAGGTACATTTTTAAAATTCCAGGGAGCCCAGACCCCCCTGACCCCCGCTAGATCTGCGTATGAATTTTTCAGGACAAGTCCTGACATTAAGGATTTTTGACATTTGAAAAAGGGGTCATAATGTCAATGGTCTTAAGACCGATTTTCATCGTAAACTGTGCTATGTTATACTGCTAAATTGTCACAAGATTTAAGATTATATGCTGCTATGTGTGCCGCTCTATGTAAAGGCTGTCGAAATAATAAAATTCAAAATGTCCATAATATGTTCTCACATGGCTTTAATTTCAATAAAAACTTACAAACATGTTAATAGGTCATTACAAAACTAGTCGCCGCGGCCGTGGTGTTGTGGTTAGCGTGTCTGACTTTGAATCCGGAGATCGTCGGTTCGAGTCCGGTTGCCTTAGGTCATACCCTATACATGAGTTGTCAGCCTTGTGGTAGGGTAAGTTAGTACTGATGATAGAAAAGTGTCCAGGAAACCTTTAGTAGGAAGAGCTGGCTGTCATATATATAACCTAATTATATATTGAATTCAACTTTAAACCCAAATAAAAACAAATACAACAAATATAGTCAACAACCTTCTTTATATACTTGAAGTTAGACCGGTTTTGCAGTGACCAATCAATATGTAGTATTCATGTTAAACTCAGTGACCAGCAAGGTTGTATTGTTGAAACCAGAGTTGAACCTGTCTATTGTTCTTAGCTTTAATGATACTGAACTATGCTTGATGTAACTTATGAACAATACATTTCTCATAAGCTTAGCATAAACATATTTCACTGTTGTCTGTTGAATTTTTATTTTCAACTATCATATATTTCATACATGGCACATATATTAACCCTGCTGATTTAAATTCTAAATATTTGTTCCAATAATCCCCATACATAATGGCTATGTCTATTTTTATTGATAGTGAATTCAAAAGTACTATAGTGGTAGGAGCAGTGGTCTAGTGGTAGGACGCGCGCTTAGGGATCCAGAGGTTTCGGGTTCGATCTCCACTAGGGCACTGCTAATTTCCTTGAGCAAGAAATTAACATACAATTGTTCCACTCCACCCAGGTGTAAATGGGCACTGTGAGGGATTGCCTGCCTGAGGATAATTTCAATGATCAGGAGTTATCCTACAAGATTGTAAAGTCGGCTGAATATGTATATGAAAGCAGACATTAAACTGCTTTTTATGTGAGTAATAATACACGGAAATTGTCAATCAAATATCAAGTATTTAAATCAGCAGGGTTGATGTACATGTATGTGCCTCTGACGCTTGAATAAAATTTATCAGTAATAAACAACTAGATGTATATATATGGTATCACCTTGATGAGTCAGCTTTAAATGGTCTTACTGAATGTAAACAATAAATGTTGTAGACTTATTTTGGCTGTCACATCAACTTGCTTTTATATATAATTTATTTTCACAGCTTTAGCATTAAAAGAATTACAAGAGCAAATAAAATTAAATAAATTAAAACGAGCTGCTGCAGGTATACCATGTCTTGTGTTTGTAAATTGTTGGACATGGGATTTTGTAGATTATAGTATAAGGGTTTATGTCTGTATGTTGTAGAAATACTAGAAAATATTGCTATAGATTTTTGTCAAAGTACTTACCTGTTTATATTATGGCGGGAAGAATATGTTGAATTGCTCAATCGAAGGAGCACTCGCCTTATAAGCAAGGGGTCCCGGTTTTTGAGTCTGGGTCAGGCAGCTTAATTTCTTTCTTGCCCTGTGACAGTATGTAACATGTGACCCTGATAATAAAACCCTTGCAAATATTTTAGAAGTCTAAATTTTGTGTTTGTATTTAATCTGTGTGCTAACTTGTTGATGTATTGTGAATGCTAACATTGTCATCAATTTTACTTTCATTGTTAAATGTAAGAGTCAACTTAATGTGAAATTGTAGAATTTATGTATTAAGGTATCGATTAGTTGTGGCACCTGACAAACATTTGTATGCTTTCTTTGTATGTGAAAAATTACAATAAATGTGTTTGTAGCTTATGATAGAAATTAAATTCAGATTTGTTGTAGAGATGTAAATTTTGTCATGAGGTGTTTTTCATAACTGTCTTTTTGGAATCATTTTGAGTATTTCAGAGTGCTTCTGTATTCACCAGACTAAAGAATGGGTCTGGTATCAGTTGCTCACCCTTCATAAAACTGTTTTTGAATCAACTTTCAGAAGTATGTAGGATAATATTAAATTTTGCTGTTTAATTTTGAGACAATTTACACTAATCAAAGGACCTTAATTTTTGACAAAAAGGAACCATTGTAAATTCCCTCCATTAATAAGAAAGCCTTCAAGGAGGCCTGTATGTAATAAGACTAGTCTTGTCTAAACCCATCAAATTATTAACATTTGCCTGGTAAAAGATGAAACATTTGTATCTTGACTATTTACAGAACCTAAGAAGCCTAGTAGTCCACGTAGACGTACTAAACTAGAGAAATATCGTCAGGAAAGAGCTGCTGCTATGAAAGATGGAACACCAAGAGGTCTTAATGTAGCTGATGATGATTATTATATACTCATTGAAGTAGAAGAATTAAAGTTCCAACTTGAAGTAAGTTGAGGAGAAAATATTGTATTATAATAATAATAATAAAGACTTTATTTTAAAAGGCTACACATTTGGATAAATCCAATCTTCCATGTGGGCCTCTATCAAACACATTACACAGTATATACAATATTTACATAATGATGAATGCATATAAGAACATTTGAGAATAAGAAATGAAATGTTTGTGCAGTGGACTACTTTTCAAAATATTTTCTCCTATAATTTGGCATGACACAACTTCAGTTTTAACTTACAGTTCACAAAATTTCTTGTATCCATAAGTTAATTTGTCTTCTCATTGAGGTTAATTTTGGTCGTGAGTTAATTAAAAGCATGATGTAATCGCTCTACAATTCCCTGAAATTGCTACAGATTTTAATGCTTATTATATAAGCCAATCCTAAACCTAATTAGGAGAGCTCAGAATGGGACCACTGTGTGAACCTAACCCCCGGACATAGCATTGGAATGTCTTCATATATGGAGGTGAAAGATTAATTTCTAAGTAAGTTTTAAATGGTCTACTACTAATAAGACTTGTTTCATTTATCTCAGGATAGTCAAATCAGTATACGTGGAATGATGCAATCACCATATTTAGGCGATATGTCTGCTGAGGTTGAATCATGGAAGAGTGCTCTTCAACAAGTGGAGGAAATAACAGACCTATGGTATACATGTCAGAAAAAGGTAATTTTATATTTGTTTTACTTTGTTGCATTCTTTTTTTTGGACAAAAGTTTTAAAGTGTAAAACATTTCCCTCTTAGCTTTTTGGCTCTGTGGAGGTCCTTTAATTGTTGATGTTCCTGAGATGTTTTCCCACTTCCTTTCCTTATTTTTGTAAGCTTTAGCTAGATTTTTTCATTTTTATTTGACCATAGTTTCTATCTGAATATGATCTGCCATTGAGGCTTACTGGTCTACATTTAAGAAATAACATTTAGTTGTTTATATTTTGTTGTAACAATTGATTATCATGAGTTGTTTAATGAGCTGATAAAAATGAGTGTGCATGTTTTATTATGTATAATGTGAAGGATAAAGGAGCAAACACCTTGTGGTTGCAGATATATTGTGATTCTCTATACATGAACCATGTAATGTAGATCTCACCTACAATTGTTATTAAATTTTCTATTTTTTTATTTCAGTGGTTATATTTATTGAAAGTATTTGAATGGCCAGAGTTATATAGAAGATTTAAAGAACATGCTCCAAAGTTTGAGAACGTTCATGCAAAATTTAAGGTAAATTTTGGGGAGTGGTTCTTTAATGATCACACTTGAATGTCAACAGAAAGAAACCTATAAAGTTAGCTCTGTCGGTAGTACATCTTTCTTTGAATCCAGGGATTTTAATTTAGATTCCATGCAGAGCCTTCATACCTTCTTTTTGACCACTCTCCTGCATACCTGATTAGTGGTGCAGTTGTCAGTCACTTGCAAGGATATGTGCTAAATACTAGGTTAAAACTTGAGTTTGACATTAATGGAATGTTCCATGGTATTTTACATGTATCGATAAATTTTATTCAGCTGTCAGTGGTGCATATATTAACTCCACTTAAATATTCACTACAGTATTTTGTACCCACTATTAGTTAACAAGTATATAAATCAGTGCTGTAATGTATGCAGCACTGACATTTCCATCAAATTTACAAATAAAACATGAATATTTTTTTTTCTAAATTTGAAGACTGCAAATCTTTTTTACGCAGAAATAAAAAACATGCTTTATTTTTGAAAAAATGGCAGAATGTGGACTCTGCAGTAATTTCCATTTGTATGATAGCTACCTTCTTCTTCTTCCATTTACTGGGCAAGATCCCTCTCTTGGGTTAGAGTTAGGGTAGTGAGAGGTTAAAGACGAGGTGTGGCGCAAAAAGTTATAAATTTGGTTGGTTTTATTTTTAGGATTGGATGCGTGTTGTATCCAATGATTCTAAAGTATTAACAGTTATAAATAGAAGACGTGGAGAGAAAGGTTATAGATTATTACAAGGTGATAACTTGAGAGCTTTATTTCTACAACTTATACAGATGCAGGTATGGTATTATTATTATCTTTTATTTATTTGTTATCCCCCCCTAGTCATTGTCTTATATATTCTCAAGTACTAGCCTGTTTACCATGTTTTATGGTTAAGAGCAAAATTATCAACTAGCCTGACTATATAAGTCAAGTTTAGGCTAGTCAGGCTGCATATTTTTCTCTCCCAATGTCGCCCAATGTAGGCTGTAACTAAAATTACTTGGTCAGTTGAGAAAAGCATGTTTTAAATAATTGTTCCTTAAATGATCTGAGACAAATTTCCTCTTTACCAGGAGTATGTTATGATAATTACCTCTTCACGTTATGGGGAGAAGGATATGTGAGTGGCCAGATAGCTTAGTGAGGAGAGCACTTGCCTTGTAAGCAGGGGGTTGATTCAACACTCTATTTTTCCCAAGCCAATCTTTCCCCCAAGGAATAAGGACCAGGTTCCAGTCCTGATCAGGCTGTATGTTTTTCTCACCATGTAACATACACTTGAACTTACATGTATGTATATTAAACTTTTATTTGTAATTTCAGGAAGAGACATTAAAGCATCTATCATCATTAATGGACAATTGTAGACAAGAATTCACCAGACTTTATTTCCTCTCAGATGAAGAGCTAGTAGAAATGATGGGTATTTCTAGAAACCCACAATCCTTACAACCATTTGCTAAGAAATGTTTTCCTGGAATACAATCTCTGGCTTTTGCTTTACCTCCTGGCACTTCTAGTTTGAATACTCATCTAGATTTTGCTTTACATGGTAAGATTTATTTAAGCATCACTAAATTTGGACTACTTTATGCTCCACATCATTTCAGCTACTGTAGATCCTTGCGATTTACTTTACAGATCATGCTAAGTAGAATGTTTTCTTCTGTTTCTTACCTCTGTAATATTCTTATATGGATCATTATCCAAGATTACATCACAGGTAAATGTAAAAGGACCCCTGTTAGCTCTTTAATTATGGGAAAATTATTGCTCAAGAACCTTTATTTTGAAAAAAAATTCACCTTATTATATAAAAGAACCTTAACTTTCTTAAAAGCCTGCAAGGAGCATTGATTTTTTAAAAGTTTTTCTTGCTGGTAAAGTCACTAATTTTTATCTTAATTTTATAAGTCACTAAATTTTATTGTAATTTTATAAGTATAAAAAAACAATAAAGACTTTATTAATTGAGGTTACACAGTCTTAACCACAAGAGATTGGCATGGACACTGTCCTTCAAAGACACTATGATTATAATGTATACACTGTTGTCTTGGGAGAATCAGAATTGTGCACCTTTTGTCAAAAACAACATCTTGTGAACAGCATTTACATACGTACATGAAGCACAGTAAAAAATTTGAGTATCATTTTTTTCAGAACTTTTTTATTCTTTTTTTTCAGCTGATAAGTTACAGGTAATTGCAATGAGAGGTAGATTAGGTGAAGAAGTTCCTTTCTTTGCTCATTTAGAAGCTCAGGGTAAATCAACTATATGGTTAAAATTATTAGAAGGTATAATGAAGAATACCATGGCAACTATATTACAAGCTTGTGTACAGAGTCGTATGGAGGAAGGTAAATATAGGGTTCTTTTGTGATCACTTGAAATTTGCTCACTGGAATTGCCTGGCATTGCTTGAAAATCAAAATCTCAATTTATTGACCTTGTTTGTTCTATAATGAATGCCTTCATTGACTATGATATAGTTACAAATTTAAGCACAATTGGTAGCCCGCCGGGATTCGGAATCTCGTGTCCTGAGGGGGGTACGGGTTCGAATCCCACCCGGGGAGGTTATACCCTTCCATGAAAATTAGACAATAATGTCAATTTTCCTCCATTGATTAGATAATATGGAGAAGTTTCCGGTCTTGTGGAAGGGTAGGTGAGTACTGGTAATAGACAAAGGTCCAGGAAAGCTAGGTTAAGTGGGCTGGACACTGTCAAATGACCTAAAATGTGTTGATGTTGTTAAATCCAATAAATAATAATAATAAAGTTACAAATTTAAGAGTCATAACTGTGACGGATCAGCGGATGTCATCACCTGAAATCATCATCACTTGAGTTATTGCAATCACTATCCCACTGTGCCAATAATGAACTGTTTATTGATCAGTCATGGTTTATAACGAGAGAAGATATTATTTGAAAAAAAAAACATGAAAAAATTTTTCCAAATGGTTATTTTACTTTTCGTGCAATATGTTTTTGTACCTGGATAGATAAAAAGTTAAAATTAGTTAAAGAGTTAAATCAAACAACACCATACTACCAAAGAAATTAAGAATATTGAGTTTGATGTAAGAATAGGTTTGATTTTACCGAGTGAGCTTAGAAAATATTTTCAAGAGTAGTATAGGCATATAAAAAATCAAATTTTCATTTTACTATAATATTCAGGTGGTAAAGTACAACCAGTTAGTATTTTAGAAGAACTGGTCAAAGTTTATCGTATGAAGTCTGAAGTTACAGAGGAAAGTTTAGCTGTACAAGTAACACATCAATATCAACATTGGTTACTACGGTTCCCAGCACAATGTGTATTTGTTGCTGAAGGTATACTCTGGGAGAGAACTGTAAACAGAATACTGGAAAAACAAGACTTTGATATAGAAGATTTTAGATGTTTGAAGTAAGTCAATTTTTATAATTTGAAGATTAGCACGCTCTAATGTTGCTATTTCATACATATTTCATACATTCAATTTGTAACTATTAAGTTATGTTTTTGTGCCAAATAATTAATTTGCCACAATATGATAGAAGTGAAGTATTGAGTTTAAGCAGTAAAAACTCCTGCCTTTTTCCTTACAAATATACTGGGTTTTTTTTCAATAAATCTTTGACATATGGGTTAGTTATTAGGAGGCTTCAGTCCAAGTTATCCATTAAAAATTGTGAAATAGTAAACACATTATGGAAGAGATACCTACGTTGATGGCACATTTTTTTTAATATATTGACTGGCACTTATCACAAAAGGTCATATTGTATAGGCTCCATGAATATATTAATAACTATTTTGTCAAATTGTTATCCTTAGAGCTATAAATCTTAATGTGCTATCTATAATTTTTTGTTGTATTTTTAGGTCTTCTTGTGAAACAAAACTAGAACAGTATGTAAATATATTAAAAGAAATGAGCAAAACTAGTGCTCATGAAATCATTAAACAAAAACTACATATACTTGTTTCTGCTTTGGTTAATCAAGTTATTGAACAAAGGGATACATTGGAAGGTTAGTAAACATTGTTTCCTGGATAATATGGTAAAGTTCCACGATAAAGTCCACTTTGCCTTTGCAAACTCTTAGAATTTTAAGCCCTGAATGCTTTGTATAAAAAATGAGGTCCCTATATTAAGACCATTCTGCTGTAAAGACTAGGGGTGTAACATTACAGTAAAAAAAAGTATTGCAATATATTGCAATACATATTGTTCTTTGTGCATACATGCATAGCATAATTTAATGCACGTGCATTGTCTTAATTTTATAAACATTGTGCATAGATATTTGTATTTTCAAATGATCAACACGTATTAAGCAAATGTTTGAATACGTTAGAAAAGAGGTTTTGAATGGACTTTCAAAGATAATTATTCTCTCACTTTACGAAAAATATTTTAAGTTTCCAAACAAATTTTAACATTAATTCAAACATTTAAAATTCAGACTCTGATAAAAACAATCAGTATGGAACATAACTAGAAAAACCGGCTCAGAGAAAAACGAACCGGTTAAAAACGTCAGAAGTCGTATTGCAATATTAACCAGTAACAGGTTAACTGTTACACCCCTAGTAAAGACCATGAAGTTTGATGGTCTAAATAACAAAAGTTTACTGTATTTTATCCCAGTTAAGCATGAAGTGATTGGAATGAGGTAGTGTGGCTGGGAGAATTGTCAAGCATATGTTTTGGTGCTGTGTGCATAGTTTGTCGTCAAGTTTTCATTGTTAACACTCTAGAGCCTACTTGTTTTATTTTATTGTTATAAATCCTCATTTGCTCTGATAATATAGGGCAACATATGCTCTTTTACCCCCAACTTACAACTAAATATCTATTAAAATAAGTATACTATGTACACAATATACTCATCTCATGCATATTGCTCCTGTTAATGTTCTTTTTTTTTCAGGTTACTTTGCTCTTAATTTGATTTTCATATGTATATAACATGTTTTTCTCAAGTCTACTGCACACACTCTTCATTTCTTATTCTCAAATGTTCTTGTATGCATTCATCATTATGTAAATATTGTATATACATGTACTGTGTAATATGTTTGCCAGAGGCTCACAAGGAAGATTGGATTTATTCAAATGAGTGGCCTCTTAAAATAAAGTCTTTATTATTATTATTATTATTAATATACTGTCCGGTATAATTTATTTGTATTTTTAGCCATGTCTGTGATAGGTCATTCTCAATGTCATTGTTATTATTTTCTATTTTTAGCTATGTTATCACAGCCTGTAATCAGTGATAGATCCTTCACTTGGTTACGTACCTTACGCTACCATATGGATGTACGTAATGTATTACGAGCCAAACAGGAACCAGTAGAGCCGTCACCACCATCAGTTCAAGCTGAACATCAATTTGTACGTAGAACGAGTAGAACTACACGTAGATCTTCACAATATACTTTGAAAACAAGAAAACAATCATTAGGTTAGTATAAGTAAAGTCTGATAATATTAACCTGAACTTGATATATGAAAATATTTTACTCTGAATTCAATATCAATATTTAAGCTCTTTGATTTGAACTATTCATTGAATAAAGATGACACTAAAGCTTTGACTTTCGCTTTTACCTTAATTTAATCTTCTGTATTATAATCACTTCAGTGGCTCAGTGCTAAAGCAACAGAATTTTAGTTCATAGTGGTGTGTCTTTCATGAGTTTGAATTCCACTTACGTTTTAGTTTGTTAAACTTTTACTTTTTAATGGAATTAAGCTTAAAAATTTGAACAAATGTAGACTGGCAGTTACTTTATATTTTTTTGCTAAATATTATAGCAAACATGTTTTGTTGAAACTTTTTTCTATTTTTTGGACATTTTTATGAACAAATCTGCTACCCACTCTATAAAGAAAGATATGTAATTTCTATATTATACAGATGAATCACCTATGCAGACTTTATCAAGAACTAAGACCAGCGTGTCAACAGATTTCCAATTTAGTCGCTGTACTATTCAACAACTGGGGAATGTATTCCATTATGACTATGAATATTTAGGTCCAGATAGTAAACTTGTATTAACTCCCCTAACTGAGAGAGCTTTCTTGTCCCTTACACAAGCTATCAAGAACTTCCATTGTGGAACTTTGATAGGACCACCTGGAACTGGGAAATCTGAAACTGTCAAAGACCTAGCCAAGGTGAGTTATAGAAATTATTCTTTACTTTGATAGACTTCTTAAAGTAGGGCTCTTGTCCCTGAAGACCTATATTTGGGTTTGGGCTACTTGTTACTGCTAGTTAACATTTGGTTCAGGCTAGTGAAACATAAATCCAGTTGTTGAACTGGACAGTCTAGTTTAAAAGTAATGTTGAGCCCTGCTTCTACATCGATGTAGTGATGTCAATTTGTCAGAAAATGGACAAATCTTTGCTCTATATCATTGACATGTGTTGGCATTTATATGTCAGAAGTTCAGATCCCATTCATCAAGAATACTTTGTTACACTTTGACATTTTGTCTGTATTGTTATATACTTGTAGGAGTTGTGGTCCATTGGTTGGACACACGCTTAAGTCAAGGGGTCCTTGGTTTGAACCCTACTAGGGGAACTGCTTACTCCTTGAGCAAGAAATTTACTAACAGTTCTTCCACTCCACACAGGTTCAAATGTGTACTGTGGGGGATCACCTACCTAAGTGCGATCAGGAGTTATCACACAATATTGTAAAGGTGGCTGAATAATTATGTATATAGAAGAAGACTTAAAACCACCCCTTTTTATAAACATTATTTTTAATGAACTTTTTTTAAACATTTTAATTTTAATATACTTGTAGATGTTTGGTTGTTGTTTATTTACAATAAATTGTAACTCTGAAGTTACTATATCCATGATGACACAATATTTGATGGGTATGGTACAGTCTGGATGTTGGACATTGTTTGATGATACTGACAGATTAACTAAAGGTAGGTAACTCTGTTTGATGATACTGACAGATTGACTAAAGGTAGGTAACTCTGTTTGATGATACTGACAGATTAACTAAAGGTAGGTAATTCTGTTTGATGATACTGACAGATTAACTAAAGGTAGGTAACTCTGTTTGATGATACTGACAGATTAACTAAAGGTAGGTAATTATGTTTGATGATACTGATAGATTAACTAAAGGTAGGTAACTCTGTTTGATGATACTGATAGATTAACTAAAGGTAGGTAACTCTGTTTGATGATACTGATAGATTAACTAAAGGCAGATAACTCTGATAAACTGACAGATTAACTAAAGGTAGGTAACTCTGTTTGATGATACTGACAGATTAACTAAAGGTAGGTAACTGTGTTTAATGATACTGACAGATTAACTAAAGGTAGGTAACTGTGTTTAATGATACTGACATATTAACTAAAGGTAGGTAACTCTGTTTGATGATACTGACAGATTAACTAAAGGTAGGTAACTCTGTTTAATGATACTGACAGATTAACTAAAGGTAGATAACTCTGTTTGATGATACTGATAGATTAACTAAAGGTAGATAACTCTGTTTGATGATACTGATAGATTAACTAAAGGTAGATAACTCTGTTTGATGATACTGATAGATTAACCAAAGGTATGTAACTCTGTTAAATACTGGAGTGAGTACCCAGGGCTTTGTGAGTATGACTGCAACATAACAATTAAGTCCATAAGTGTTTTACTTGGTTCATTAATGAACTAAATATATACTATAATGCAGGGTACAAGTGTCCAACACAGGCCTGATATTTTCCCCACTCACACTCGGTGTTTCACACAGCTGAGTGTCCAAAGAAGAACTGTACTCTCTGGCTGGTGAAGTAGTACTGCTGGACAATTGCCATCCTTGATAATTGTCTAGTGTTTGTTAAAAGCCACTGGCTATAGACATTAGTGACATAGTATTATGTAACAGTGACATTGGTAATCATAATATAGCCCAGTTCTACAGTGACTCAAATCCATGGCTTATCCCTCTGTTCATTCACTTTAGTGGCAGCGTGAGTATTACTATCATAATAGCATGGTAATTTTGAAATTTCTTGTTTTTAGTACAGGTTTTTGGAGATATTTGACAATGTATTCTATTCACAGACCATGATTGGACAATTTGTTACAAATATTTTCAAAATGATTTTAATAGCAAAGACTGGATATGACACATACTGCAAGCTTGTCTGATATAAAGTAAGCAAGTATGCAAGAGGCTAATTGTAGATTAGTCTTTGATTAGATTAGAATATATCTGACAGTCTGTTCTTTTTGATTGTGCAACCAATTTATTTTAAAGTCATAATTTAACTTTGTTTATTTTAGGACTTATGTCAGTAACTGCTCAACATATAGATTATTTACGTACAGCACTTAGAACACTAGATCAATCCAGTGAAAATCAGTACAAGATCCGTGGTCAGCCACGTGCAGACAAGGTAAGACTTATCTCCATTGTTATCATGTATTGATATTCAATTTTCACAATAACACTAGATCTAAACTTGACAAAACACTCGGATTATTTTATACACATTGTTATTTATGTATGTTTAATTATTCGGAAGAGATAAGAATTTTTTCAACAGTTTTGCATTTGATTCACTTAAAATTAGCTAGAAGATCATTTTATTGTTCTCATTGGCTTTTTGATCAGAATGATGAATCCTCTGTATGCCATCTTAATAAATGTAATCTAGAACTCACACAGATGAGGTACAAACAACTCTATTACACATTATTGCTCGAAATCAAGGGTTACAAAATTAACTGTATTATTTTCTGCACAGAAGTTTTTCATTGTAACGATACATATTTTGTTTGTACCGCAAGTACCCATAAAATGATTTCCTGATGAAGTATATTATGAGCTTTTGTCAAGTTTGGATTTGTTCCTTTTTAACAATATTTTTAAATTTAAACATTAACACATTGATATAACTCTTTTAACTAATTATCTTTAAATTCATAAAATATTTATTAAATAACTTGATTTGCTGTATAAAAAATTGCAGGTCATCAAAAGATATGTGCACCCCTTAAACATATTTTTGACTCAAAATATTTATTGATAAGTCATCACAAGTAGTCTGACTATCTGTAAATAAAATAGACTTAGACTAGATTTGTGCTGACCAATCAATATATTTGAATCTATTCTAAATTATAATCATCATTTTTATGCAGTGCTTGCCACAAATTCAAGAACTGTAACTCCTATTGTATTTAATTACTTATATTAGCTTTACTATAAACTGCATGAGAGTTACTTCCCTTGATTAAATGTTTAGGTTAAAGTTATTTGCATGTTTTATTATATTATTTACTAACTGTAATAACCATTTAACCTTCTTGATCTATATAACTGGTTTAGATATTCTGAAAGCTTGGCACTGGAGTCTGTATATAAAGGATTTCGAGTCAAGTGTCCTAAAGGGGTTCCAGCCTCACCCAGCTTGGTTATGTTCTTCTATGAAAATTTATTAATAATTATACCCCCGCTTCGAAGAAGAGGGGGTATACTGTTTTACCCTTGTCCGTGCGTCCGTCCGTTACAAAATTTCCGTCGCAGTTTTCTCAGCAACTATAACATGCAGCAGCCTAATACTTTGCATATTGCTTCATCCCATAGTCCCATGTGGTGAAAAGCGATTTCATGCTTCTTGCTCATCTACTTCCTGTTTGTCGCATATTTTTAGATTTTGGCGGGGGTATCACTAGTGAGCATTAGCTCACAGATTTACTTGTTGTTGATTTTCCTCCATGAATAAAGTATATAGAGTAAAATAAGTGATGGTTAGAAATAAAACTTCTTTTGAAAGTTGGTAAGGTGAGCTACCCATGAAGTAACTTTTCATTGATGTGTAATAGTTTCAGCTAATGTCTTATACCACCCATCCTTTTAATTGAACTACTAGTGACACGATATCCAAACCAGTTCTACAGATCAATTTCTTTAACAATTTTTATGTGATTTGAATACTGTGTAACATGAAAAAACACTTTTTGAGACCAAGCATAAAAATTGAAAATAGATTTTACACATTTCCGAATTTCTTACGATGTTTTGGCAATAAAATCATACTAGGATAAAAATTATGTGGGTTTTGTTTTTTCAGGCTATACTGTATTTTTCTGACAAAATTATTTTATTTACAAATATTAAATGTTTTTATATATTTATTCATTTTTTCAGACATTTTCAGTGGTGGGTGTTTGTATACTATGTAGTAAAAGCTAGTTGTCTCCCTTTTTTACATGTATTATCTTAGTGGGTGGGGTTGGGAGATTCACTTTGCCAAAAAATTGCTCAAATTGACTTTTTATTTATTATGCTTTTTATGCTTTTGGAAGGGAGATAATAATATTGTAGTTGTTGCGCTGTGTTTTAGTTATATACTGGATATTTATTTTTTATTTTGGGTCAGAGATTATTTTTTCAAATTTTTATGCATGACTTTGACCTTCACTTTGACCTTTAGGATCAAGGTCATTGTAATATTAGAACAAGAGGGTGACCGTTTTAATGGACATTAAAAATTAAAGAATGTAGCTGTAATTTGGATGTTTGTTGTTTGAAATGTTCTTTAATGACACACCTGGCTAGCAGGGTTGTTGGACATCTTGCGACTCTGCCACACAAATATCAAAATAATAGCGGACCTTTTTTGCAGATGTCTCATTGTATTTTAGTGGCAAAAATGGGTTTACTCCTTCAGAATTTATCTCCTATTAATAAGTGTTTTAAGTTTATGTATTTTTTATAATTCATTATTCTATGACTATATTTTATGATTATTTTATTCAGGCTATATTTTATTTAGATACAATGCTTATTGCATGGCTTTATATAATTTCCTGCTTATTTAGTTTTTTATCTGTCCTAGTAGATTGGTTGTTTTTTAAATATTTATATGGAATCCCAATTGTGTTTTGTTTGATTGTTGTAATTGGAAATCTAATAGAAATGTTAAGATATATTATTATCAAGAATATCCTTAAGGGTATATAGTCATGTGATCTTCAGGGTGTAACCTGACTCTTGGTTTTTTTTGTCAAATTCTTGCAGCAAAAAAAAAAAGAAAAGATTTAAAAATAACTGATAGGTTTCTTTGTCTGAAATTGTCCAGTATGAGCCAGTGAGTTGTAATTGATTGATCTGAATCCTCTGCACAGATTATTTTTGCACATGACCTAGTTCACCCCTCAACTCAAGTTTTAATGTGGAGGATTTAGAGCTAACAATAACACCTCACGGGGTCAATTATTGGAATTGTTCTGGGAAGCTGAATTAGTCGTTATTTTATGCACAACTTCTTGTCTTTGATTATATGTCTAAAAAGAGAAATCTACAAGAAAAACAATTTTGTTAACTTCATTAGCTGTAGATCATATGACTTTTTACCCTGACTTAGATTGCAGGATGATAATATTATGCTGACACAATATCAAACCTATTAGCACAGTGTGTAAATTTTTAGATTAAAAAAGTGCTTACCAAATGAGAAGGGATTGCCAAATACTATCTTATAAGCTACAGTCCTTGTGATTTTTTGTACAACTTTTGTTGTCCATATATAAATTTTGTGTGAATGACAAACTGATGGTCCCCAGCACCATGACAATTTTAATTAGTCAGGCTATGCTTTTATCTAAGCAGTTATAGTTTTTTTCCTGTATCTTAACCCTTATCATGCTGTATTCCTAACAACTGATAAGCTCCGCCCACTGCTGAATTAATTTAGCTGATTTTGATAAGAGTGATTTCCTGCAGCACGAGTCTAGGTCCCATTAAGCGGTAAGAAGACCTGTTATCACTCTTAGCATGATAAGGGTTAAAAACAGTAGAAATTAGAAAGCTCAAACTTTCAGATTTGTGACAAAACGTTCTAGGAAACTAAGTATTGAAACCATCTGAATTTGACATTAGTGTTGCTCATTTCTAAGTTGTTTTATGTAGATAAAAGAAATAGATTGAAGTGAAGTAAAATGTCCAACCCATCAGTGTAACTCCAGCTAGTCTTGTTTGACCTTACAAACTTTCTCTACATGATGAAATATAGTACTTATTATAATTAAATTTATTACCCTTCAAATTTTAGAGGTATTATAAGATGTCCTGAGAAAGAAAAAAAATATGATGAAACATAGTTCTTATTTTTTGTTTGAAAATCTATCTAAAGAGTACAATGTAAGTCTAGTTGTTATGACTGGATCCATGTTTCCAATAAGACATGGAAATTGTTCAGAATGTTTGCAATAGTGTTCTATGGTATTTATGATTGCCTTAACCCAGTAGCCAAAAGCCTGGTACTTGTTGAAATTGATTTGGGCTTGTGAAAATTACTGATTTCATATACGTGGACTAGTTGATAATTTTGCTCATTACTTCAAAACAATCTGCAAGCGTCTTGAAAAATTAAGACAATGTCTGTATTTGTATTTTATTTGGTTTAGTGATATGTATATATTTTCTATACAACAGAAAACTGGTGTTGGTGATGCAGTAATCAGAAGGAATTCATTAACAACATTACATCCTCTACCTAACTCTGGTTCTACACCACAACTAGAGAGACAGAAAACTGTACCACATGGTTTTAATGTAAGTTTTTTTTCTCTTATTATTATTACCTTAGCTTGCTCAGGGTGAGCTTTTAGCATCATTAAATGTCTGACATTCAGCATCCATCCAGATTTGTTAACACTCTAGTGGTCACATTTTTTGCCTCAATTATCATCAAACTTTGTGAGAATGCTAAGCAGCTTGTCTAGGGTATCGCTCAAATGAGTTAAAACATGGGTCGTCAAAAAAGTTTTCATTACTTTATTCTTATTTTACTCTGATTTATGTATATATCAATGGTACTCAGGTAAGCAATAAATGGCCATCATGGCCCTCTTTGTTAACTTTCTCTGACACAAAGCTGAAACTGGGGCTGTGGCATTATAGTAAAGTGCAGGATTGTTACTGAAGGATTTTTTACGGTCAGGGTTATTACAGTAACAACACATTGTATAGGTCATATCACTGCAGTAAGTCAACCTACTCACTGTTCCTAGAATGGCTAAATCTCTGGATAAGCTGTTCACAAGTTACTAGGCCCATACTTCCCTCAGTGACAGAGCCCTACAATATTAATCAGTGGTAGAAGGGAGAATGGCCATAGACATTTTTTCATGACTAAACAAATCAAATTCATGACTACACAATCATTAGACTTTTGTGCTTCCATATAATACATATTCCTAATGAATAAATGTTTATAAATGGTATAAAATCCAATTAGAAATAGTAAAAGAAAAAAATTCCTTCAATGGAAGCAGACTTTAAATGAAAATTGAATATTTTCATCTCAATCTTCAGGAGAAAGGATTAGTGACATATTTTGAGGAGACATGGATTGCAGAAAAAGAACAAAGAAGACATTCTATAGAAAGGGAGATAGAAATCCATGAATCAGAACTTTATATAAAAAATAAACCACCTCCATTGTTTTATGGTAAGTGAACCTTGGTTGTAGTATTCAGATAATTCCCCTCATTAGTCAAACAAATTAAGTTTTATTGCTCACTGTAAAATTCTATGACTTCTGATACTTGACTGTAAATCATGGTGCCTATCCTGAACATGATCAGTGTGGGTCACACTACGATTATAAAACCCCAACTAATTTTGTGCAACTGTACTGATTTGTATTGATTCTAAGTCATTAGTATTGGAATCATAAGACTGTTTTACCATGGGTTGACACTATCAGGGTCCTGGGATTCCAAGGATCCCAAAAACTTGGTAGCAATCCCAGTGATTCTCAGCTAGTGATTCCATTGGGATCCCTGAAAATTGCCCTGAATTGTTTGAACTGTTAATTACAATTAGTGACTTCGATACTAAAAGTTTTGTCTTTTATTAGAGAAATCCATAATGTTATGGAGGAATCACTGAGTTACTGACTAGGGATCCCTGGTTAAACAGTTAGTGTCGAATCTCACATTGGAGTTATCTTGCAAATCATTGTTGCTCTGTGGTACTTTATTATGGGCCTTATTGATTTCATTTATACCCAATGATCTCTTATAAACTACTTGAGGTTATTACATTTTCCAAAAGGGGGCATTTGTTTGAGTACCAAAAAACTACATGAAATGCAGTAGAGTAGATTCATATTTACTGGAAATAATTGTTGTGATGCTTATTTTCTGGGATCTATGTTGAACTTGAAACCATTAAGGTCAGTCTCTCGAATTTCCAGAAATAGGGGGAGGGGCATTTATTAGTGGGAGGGCATTTAGTAGGGAATAAACGGTATGCTACAAATTGGCCACAATTACCCTATAGTTTAAATCTTATCTTGATATTATATTTATAACAATATTTCAGCAGCAGTAACTGGTAAGATTCTAGCTGGTTAAACTAACAAAATAGTCTATGTTCCTTGTTATTACTTATATGTACTTATCAAACTACTCAACCTGTTATTCCATCATGTGACCCTTTTTATGACATTGTTTTTGACCTTGGCTTTCATAAAGTATGTGAAGCCTGTATTGATGTTGACCTTGACTTTTTGATGAATAAAAGTTTAGAATTTAGATATGACCCCTGAATTGACATTCATTCTATAATGTATAGAAATGCCCCTTTTTATGACAATGACCTTGACCTTTTCATGAATACAGGTCAGTAGAAGTTGTGACCTCTTATATGATATTGGCATTAGCCTCTGCATGACCAATGCATTATGTTACCCCTAAAATGATCTTTACTGACCAAGTGACTTATATTATAAGATGTCCCCTAATATGATATTGACCTTGACCTTTGCATAAAGGTGAAAGTTTAATAATAGCTATTCTCATTTGACTACATGTAATGTCTGTCTGCATGATAACCCATGTTAACTTATTAATGTGTTATGTTAGCTTATGTTCAACAAATATAATTGATGGGTCATCCCAAAACTTGTCTACATCTTCCTTTATTTATATGTAGTAAGGCTAGTTTTGTGGTGATCCATCAATATATTGTTTGATGTTTGATGCATGTATTTTGAATGATACCAAACATGATTTAGTTATGCGCATGTATATCACTAACATAATGAATCTGACATATTTTTTGTGATTTGCCAAGCTGATGCTGGTACCACTCTTGTTTTGGTGTATTTTTAATTACCCCGTAGGTTTACACAGTAGTAAGTCCTTTATTCAAGGTGTGCAGTATTTTCAATTGAAAAAAAGGTCTTGAATTTTTATAAATGTTTGTTGTATATATTGCATTAACAAAGTTTGTCTCATATTTATAATTATCCAACTTTGTGGTCTAGTTCTTTCTAGTTGTTGACATCAAATCGATGTTTATGTCCCAAGAACTTTATTTAATAAGTAGAATGTCCCTATATAAAGATCACTCTGCTATTAGGACCATCAATTGTGATGATCTTGATAGTCAAGCTTTACTGTATATTCATCAATGCTAACTTCATTTAGTTTCTTTATCAAGTAATGTAAGGCCTTTAGTGGATACTCAAAATATTTATCAGAGAATTATTTGAAATTATCAAGATGTTATCATCAACAAAACTACAATGTTATCTTACCTAGTACATTGTAGTTCTATATTATCAGGTTCAGAGCCAACACTCACAGAACAAATTTCTAAATTTTATAACAATCCAAAAGCTAGTAAGATATGCACTTGTTGATATTATGTATTCTAAAACATGAAGGTGATGGGTTGATATTGTGTTTAATTTTCTTGCACTGCATTTAAAAGCGATAGTGAAAAATAAATTCATTTTTAATTTTCAACTTGTCAGGGCTCCGTGTTGTTAACAATTATTGTATTAAAGTTTTCAATTTAGCATATATTTCTACTATTTATTGTCAGATCTTTATGAAACTTCATACAATGATAACATACCATGTGATGAACAGAATTAGAAAGTAACCACAACTCTACCTGGCTTTTTTATGGATTATTTCCCTTTGTAATTTTTGTGATTTTAAATCTGGCTTTAATGTCATTTCCACATTACATTTCTTGTATAGTCTATGTTTTATGCTGTTGTTGGTTAAAAGACTTTAGGAAATTACTTATTATCATTGGGTTACTGTTATTTATCAATCTCCATGCAAAACCTTTTGTCCCCCATGCTGTACTGACAACAGAAGTAAAATACCCGTCAAATATTCATTTACATGTAGATGAAGTGAAACATTTCCAACTTAGACTGTTCTTGCTCATGGAGATAAGCATTGCTCTCGATACCTCGTAATCCTTTCTAAAAATAGAAAATCTGAAGCTATTAATGGTGTTACATTTAGATAAAAGCTATGCATTGATTAGTCAACACATAAGTCATGCAAATGTGACCTCTTGCAATGTAGGAAGATCCTTAGTAACTATAGAGATCCATAGTCTGTCTGTGCACAGAGAGTGCATTGAACCATTGGTCCTATGAAATGGAAAAGGGTGCCTTTTTATTACAGCATTTCTTCATGTTTAAACTTCATGTATTTTAGCTATCTATGTTCAATTATAAACCTTTATTTCACATGGTTAAGGTCAATGTAATGGTTGCGGTATTGCACTGTTCATGGTATCCTTCAATCAATTTTTGGGATGGGGGTTTATTCAAATGAGATTGACTTAATATAGCGATATTACATACATTATATAGCCAAGTAAATTATCATTTTTGTAACTGATCTTAAATACAGTTCCTTGTTATAATTTTCTTTATTGCCATTTTGCCATTATTTTGGTTCGTATGCATAATCTAGGGGTGTGCAAATCCAACTTTTTTAACTTGTCCATGGACAAGTTAAGGCTTAAAATCTGCTTGTCTGCTGCCAAAATGTAACTTGTCAAAAGTTTATAAACTACAGAAAGAATTTGAAGTAAACAACCTCTGATATAAATATTGTCATTCCGATACATGTACATTGGGGTAAAAAAGTTTCTTTACATATATATTTTTCATATTTTCTCTTATTTTCATTGAAAAATTATTGGAGACACATTTTGTTTAGTATTTTTATTTCTTATTTATTTTATATAAAGAACATAATTAATCATTAATGTTTAACAGTGTGTTTTGTAAGGTATATAAAAGTATACTTCAAAACAATGAAATTTAATAAGTGTAAAAAAACTTTTAGACCCCAGTGTGTATATATATACATACATCTTAAAAAATGTTGCTTGTACCCAGACAAGTGAGATGCAATATTTAACTTATCTGCAGCCAAAAATTGCATGAGCCGGACATGGGTATTCCACATCCCTGGTAATCTTTTTATATACATGTATTCATTATAGAACATGCAAGATTCAAGGGAAAGAAGGCTTCACCTGATTACAGTAAATTATTAAAGGAGTCAATATATAAACATGAAGTACTTGGTAATGTAATGTTTGATGGTAAATTGATACAAGCTTCAACAAACTATGGTTGTTTTATGTCAGTTAATGTTAGCAACCCTGAAGCTTCTACCATACCAGAGACTTATAGGGTAAGTTTTTATGTTGTCTAACTTTACAACATGTAGGTGCTACTTGTCCACAGCATTGCCTTTGGCTCGGTGTTTTTGAGCCATTTTTAAATAACCACAAAAATATTAGCCTAGCTCAAGTCAGCCTTGAAACAGTCTGATAACATGATTATGTGGTCTTTTTTATCTATTTACTTTTTAAAAAATGATATTTGAATATGTTAGTTTGTTGTTTGTCATCCTGCAACTGTATGAATAGTTCATGCTAAAAGAACTTAAGAAAAAAGCAAGGAATATTTTTTCATTTTATAAGTTGAAATAAAATCAACTGGCAAGTTTTTTTTAAATAGAGCACTTGATTGGTAAATTTGCCAGTGGTGCAGACATTTAGCCTGCTATTTCAACTACTCAATATAGTACTTCGGTACTTTCTAGAGATAAAAGTTTAGATATCCATTCTTATGTGCTAGGATTATCAAACAAATATCTAGTATTTAAATCAGTGGGGTTAATGTATGCACCACTGATAGGTAAATCAATTTTACCAATATATTTGTCTTATATTACAGATGTTATTACGACCATGTGCCATGATACAACCAGATATAACAATGTTTATACAAGTGACTCTACTATGTAATGGTTATCAGAGTCATACAAACTTGGCTAGGAAACTTACATTGTTTATAAAAATGATTAAAATGCAGGTTTGTAGGTTTATTGCACTTTCTTGTCACATATTTGAGAGTTCATGGGAAGTCTCCTGGACTCACTTGTGAAGAAAACAGGGGTCCCATAATGATTAAGAGCAACTATATAATAATAATTAGAGGTCCCTTAATAAAATTCAGGGCTTGCAGAACTATCTTTAAGCTGTTAGGTGGTGTTCACATGAGTAAGCATCCGCGTCCGCTATCGGCATACGTCAAAAATCGAGCAGTGACCGATTCAAAGCAGATAAGGATGAAGGATGCTGAAGGTGGATGAAGGATGCGTACACATCTGAACTCTTCTAGAAAAAGTAATGAGAGCATTTTTTGCAATTTCTTGACGCGGATGACTTGTGCGGAGGTGGATGACATGTGCATACACATGTGAACACCGCCTTAGTATCAAAATAAAATATCTAGGAACAAAAAAAGGGTATTTTTGGGGGTACATTTTAAGGGTCTATAGTCATGTGATCTTCAATAACAACTAATAAGATTAACACTCATTTAAGCCAATTATAGATCATTTCTCTTCTTAGATAAGTAATTAAATGGCATTGAATATATTGCATAATTAACTTACACTTTCTCACACCTAACGTTATGCCCTTTTACGTTATATATATAGAAGAACTTAGATAAATCCTACATTCCTCTATGGATTTGTAACCTGGTACAATGTACATACTTTTGGTGTTTTGAAATTTGAGTATTTTTTATATTGTTATGCTCATATAATTGATAAATTCAGAAATGCTTCTCTGTGTGCAAACTCAGCTGCATGGGAGGAAAACAAGTGGCCAGTTTCCCAAGAAAGCACTGCCTATTGCTTTTCCAGTTGGTACCCTTCTTACACCAAAAGTAATAAGTATCTGACATGAAATCAAGGGTACAAGAAGGTGAAGTGCTAGTTAGTGATATGCTAGGGAAAGTGGTCTCTGGTTTTGTGACAACTGTCTTTAGTTTAATAGTTGTAGAATATATTATCTGAATATATTACAGTTGCCCAGAAAATCTCAGTATCAGTATAGTATGAAAGATATTAAAGTATTATTACAAGTTGGCGTTACGTTATTACATGAATTACTTGAAGCTCAGGAATATGAAAGAATGGAAATAGGTAAATATATGGTTTTATTTATTATTTTCATACCATTGTGGGGTTCAATTTTAAATTTAATGGATTGGTCTGCTACCTATCAAATACATCTATAACTTGGAAATCAGTCTAAAAATTAAGTAGTTGTTCAGCTATCCTGAACGACCATTTCATAGTTTGGACAATCAAAACTTTTGTTTAGGCAACTAAAACTTTCAAAATATATATTGTGCAATACAGTACTACCTCTCTTGAATAACACCCACTGGGAGGGACTTAAAAGTGTTGCTGAAGTTGTTGCTCTGCAGAGGTTATGCAGAGGATTTGTTCTGTAAAGGGTTGCTCTGGAATGTTATGCTGTACTGATAAAATGACATCATTAATGTAACCAAACCTGCTAAGAATTACATTCATACTGCATTTTTTTGCCTCTGTGCCCTTTTCAGTAGACTATAACAATCACTTCCATAGCAATTACTGGTGATAATTCTAAAACAGAATAGGAGGGATCTGCATCCAGCCCTTTTTTATCCTCCCTTTGCAGAAATAGTTACTTTGAAGCATCAACCCTGGGATCCCCCTGTCCCTTTTTTTCTTCCCTGCCCTTTTATAATACTGAGTTTTAGAATCATCTCTAGAATTACCAATTTAATTAGATAGTTGTTCTTTATTGTACTCATGGTGATGGAGACTGGCAAAGCTAGTATGTTGGATCAGAAAAGACAGACACAGTTATAGAATTGAAATATGGGCTTTTGTTTACAAAGCCATAACATATAACAAAGTGAAAATTAAAACTGGTCATAACAAAATTAAATAAATGTTTCTAACCAACATATCAAGGCAGAAAAAGCACCCTAAAACAAATATACATGAAACAGTATGATGTGAAAGGTTAATGAAGAAATATGTAAGAATCTATATGATGTGATATGTAAAAAGTACTGAAATACCATAAACAATTTTTATAAAATGTTCTATATCACACAGAGGAAGCTAAAAAACAAACAGAAACAAAGATAGACACGCCTCCATTGGTTGCCATGGATACGAATGCTCTAGAAGAACAAAGTATAGTACAAAGTATTATAGATATACTACAACCAACATTAACTAATGAAGATGATATTGGTATATTCCTTGGTGTACTTAGAGATGTATTCCCTATAAGTACCAAGTCTAAATCAGCCTCTGGACACTTTGCTGATATGAAACTATTTAATGCTGTAAGGGATCAACTCAATGAAGACAATATGAAGGAGACAGAGGAAGTCACTGATAAGGTAGGTTCATGATTTGCTAGCTGAATCAAGTTAACATAATATGTAGAGGCTAAAAAATTAGTGGCTCTCAGTCTACCCACCAAAGAGGTAAAAAAGGTAATGCACATACATTTTGCTGATTGATACGGACCACTTCTCCCTCCTACCACTGATTCTAAGTTTTGTTAGTCAGTTGTTTTTTTACTGTGAGACGTATTCCTCTAGTAACTGGTTAACAGCTAAATCCTGAGATTAAGCTTTTCCAGGAACAATGAGTAGATTGATTTACCAGTGATATGACCTGTACAATGTGTTGCTTTGGTGTTAAACCCAACTTAAATAGAAAAACACTTTTAATGTTCAACATTTATTGTAAATAGTACATGTACATTCTGAATTGTTTGTGTTGATAAGTCAGCAAAACATGATTGTTTAAGCTGTGTAAACACTGTTCAAACCCAAAGTGTTTGGTTTTAATTGAAAAGTAGTCTGTTCAATTATCCTGAACGTTCCATAACAGAAGTGTCAGAACAACTCAACCCAAAGACTACTCAACCCAGGGCAACTCAATCCCTACTAACAGGTTGAGTTGTCCCAACTTTGAGTTGAGTTATGCAGGGGTTGAGTTGTCTTCGGGTTGAGTTGTCCTGTACCCATAACATTAGCTAACAGTTGTTACTGAATAAGCTGCACGCTATGTTTAAAGTTGAATTGTTTTCTAAATTGACCTGCAAATGTGTGTTAATATTTCCTATTTTACAGATTCTACAACTATATGCCAGCATACAACAGAGAGAGTCAGTTATATGTGTAGGTCCATCAGGCTCTGGTAAATCTTCATGTTTGAATGTATTATGTCGAGCTTTAAACAGGTTGAATTATCTCCTCTTTGCACCGGATCATTCTAAAGAGGAACTTACTACAGACAGGGATACTGTGTTCCAAGCTAAAAATAAACTCAAGGTAATATTATGGCTACTATATTATTGTCACTTTTTGTTGAAGTTCACAATGGTGGGGGTGTAACTTTCAAATTAATAAGTTTGTTTGATAACATTGTTGTATTATTATGTTACTTCTGGGTAAACTATACGTCGAAGATATTGATGAGATTACCTTGGTTTTTAACTATGGCTGTCACCTAACTGCCTCTCCAACCAGAATTATCATAAGATCAGACTTATTCTGTATGTTCTCTGGCCTAGTTTATTATTCAATACTGGTTTTATTAAACTAAGTCTTAAATTACAGAATTTCAATAAGCTGCTATTGGCATGTATTGGGTTTGTCACTCTGAAAATATTATGTCATGTGTGTTAAATATTCATAGTGACATTAAAGGGACTCAATATACATGTATTGCTTAGCTTATTGTCAGTTTTCTTTCAAATTGTTAACTTTTGTCACTGTGTTTTCTACCTTATGTGCAAAGGTAAACATTGAGGAGATGTCCATTTATGTATTCATCAATGTTTGTACAAATCTATTGTATTGTTATGTTTTATAAGTATTATATTGTTGCTGTTTTCTGTGTCTACATTTCTCTTTATAACAATAAAAAAAATTATTCATAAAATAACAAATTATACTCAAATATTTCATTATTCTGTACATGTATCTGTGCGTACCTGTTTGTGCACACAATTTTGTATGAACTGTCTTGTTGTTTTTATGTGTTCTAATAATTAATTACACTTTATGTGCATATGTGTACATTGCAAAATTTTATTTAAATTGTCTGTAAAAAAGCAAAGTATTGCTAGTGTTAATTTGTTGAGCTTCCAACCATAAATAAAATAAACAACAACTTTGCATCAACTAACAATTAAAACAAGCTGTGTAGGTTTACCTAAAATGTCAAATTGCTGTAGCTTTTTAATCATGGTCAAATATGAAATTCTGTTCAATGCAAACACAGGAAATGGGTATGGATGAATTTATTGAAGCAGAAGAGGAAGTAAGTAAAAAGCGCCATCTAGTGTGTAGTGTGAATTAGATGGCAGACTGGTTCAAGGTTATTAACTTGACTGGTTTAGATAGCAGTCTAAAAAACTGACCAATCAGATTTCTCCATTATGGAGACAAAATTTAAAAGTCAAGTTTTTGTAACCTTTGACCCCTTATATCATATTATTTGCTAGTTTGGACAACATTTAATGTTGCTTTAGTTATTATAACTGCATGTAAGCATTATTTATAGTTGTATTGCTTTTTTGTTGCTGTTATATAATTATGTCCCATAGTGTATTTTATTTTATTTATTTGCTGTATAAAAGGTTTGCCCCAAAGCTCATTTATGGTAAAATTAGTTATTCAGGTGCATCCATGTTGTCCTAGAAAACATATTATTCTCTTTTTTCCCTCAACAAAATGTGGGGTGTTAAACTGGAATCACTTTTCCCTCATGTGTATTGTTAGTCTTGTTGTCTGTTGGTCAAACTTTGTGAATGATTAATAAACTTTGTAAATATATGGCACAAATGTTCACCATTACCTTATATTTAAGGTCAAGGTCACACTTTGAGGTCAGAAGTGAAAAGTTATCCCATTTTGCCATATCTTTAAAATGAGATGATGGGTATTTTAAAAAGTGTTTTGTGTAGATTGTAGCAATGCATTGATTGTTTGACACAAATGTCATCTGAATGTTACCCTACTGTGCAATGTTGGGAGAATATATGACATCAATCTATCGAATATATGTTTACATATAGATTGGAGGGCTCTTTATTTGTAACTTGTGAAATCTCTTTTGTAGTTAGTTGAATTGCTTGGATTTTTCCTACACGTATTTACCTCATCATATTCCTACATACTGTATACTCAGTACCTACCTATGCTATATGTGTAACACGTGATTTTTTTTCATCACTGTCGGTCAAAACATCTATACAATTACACCCTTAAGGTAGTTTTTTCTTTTCATAACTTTTTTCACTTATATGAGATAACATGAAGTGGCTCTACATTTTTTGAGAAGTAACCTATGTGTTTTTTTTATTGAAGTTAAACAGCATGTTTAATAATTTTGGTAAAAGACTATGCCATTTTGATTATTAAAAAAGTACTAATCTTTTTTTTTCAAAATGGAACTTCTAAATATGGGTTACTTATTCAAAAGAGCTGCACTCCACTTTATCCAATATAAAACATTGAAATCGTAAAAAGAATACAGAAGAAAAACCTACCTAGTGGATGAAGAAGCATTTGTTTTGATATTTTAACCTATGGTGATCTCAAACAGTCATGTGGTATAGGCCCTGTGATCAAGCCAAATTTTATATCATATTTTATATATTATCAATATATGTTATTGTACCTCATATTTCAAGTATAAACACGCCATATTTCAAATGCTTTAGTATAATCAGAGAGTATTTATATAAAGAACTGATTTCACATGTCATATTTTACATAGGCACTATTCATTACTAGTATTGCTAAGAGAAGTGGACAATTGAATCATTGACTACAATGTGTTTTCTAGCATTTTATGATCCCTTGTGCTTTAATATAACCCCTGTAGGACTGAATGCCTTGCTTCTAGCTGGTTTTAGTGAATGCCACTTTCAGTGTATTGCTTGAAAAATTGATGAATTTTATTGCATGGTTATAAAATCTTAATATAAAATTACCACAAAAGAGATGATGGCCCTCTGTTGTTGGAGTTTGAAGGATGCAACTTACCTCTTATGAAAATATAAGCCCAAGGTTAATCTTATTAGTCCATTTAATAAAAATGGACAATGGCAGGATCTGTAATCCGGATCACTGCTTCTCCTGTATTTGAACACTTTACGATTCAAGATAGCTTATACATGTATTTGGAAATATTTTTTAATGAAATCTGTGATAGATATTTGCATGTATCAGAATTGCATGGTTTTTATGAGTGTTTTTAATTTATTGATAACAAATATTTAGATTTTGTATGTGAATATGTACACTTATTTATAGTTGCTAAAATGCCAGTTTAGTTATTACAATTTTGTAGTTACTTGTTTGAACATTTTTTATTTTTTATATTTGTTTTACTATTTTGTTCTGGAGCCAGTCAAGTAAGGGTAGGACTGCATAATGATTTCCTATGCAACAGTTTGCTACTGTGTAGCTGCAGCACTAGTTTAATCTTTGTATTATTACATTGTATGTTACTTATTTCATTTAATTAAAATCAACATTTTTAGATTTTTATAATTTTACAAAAAAATCAGTTTCCGTTTCCTTATTGAATGCCATCTTGGATTCTGAAGCCGTGTGAAAGCAAATTTTATCAAGATTTAAACTTTGGTACATGAGAGACCCTATACAAGCTCTGTAGTAAGTTTTTTGGCTCTTAAACTATTACGTCTTAACATTTTCTGTCTCATTGATAAAGGTTTGTTCTTAGCTTATGATCATTGTTTTTATGTGAGAAATTTGGTTGTTCCTTACAAAGGATGAGAGTCTAATACTGGTACATTCCAAGGACAATGAGTAGGTGAACTGTAAGCATCCTAATAAAGTATTTTCTCAATTTCCAGTTTTTAAAGAATCTTGGTGCACCCAAAATAGAGCCTAGTAAAGCCACCAAGAAGTTTAGAAATATGACGACTATGTTAACTAAAGTACAGGAAGCTATACATGAATTAGAAGTTAAAAAATCACCTGAATATGCCATGTATCCAAAGATTGACATGGTTAGATTAAATCCTACAGCACTCTCTCATCAGGAGGTAAGATAACTCTTCATTTTGAAACTCTTCTTTTTAAGGTAAATTATTTTCATTCTGAAACTCTTCAAATGGAGGTTAATAACCTTTATTATAAATTTCTTCAAATAAAGATAATTATCTTCATTCTGAAACCCTTATTTTTGGGGGGCTGTATGATAACTTTTCATTGAATTTTATTTTGATACAATTCTTTTGAACAGGATGAAAACTTTTTTTCTTGGGAAACTATTGCATATTTCTAGTACTGCTATAAGTTCATGCACAAGCTACTATAATTGTACATACAAGTTGAGAACCTCGATAGTTTTAACTTTGGTCTTGTCATTTGACTTGTTTTAAAACTAGTGTGAAATATGAAGTCTTGTATAAATGTGTTGTTAATTTTAAATTCTTTATCTTTAACTTTGTTGATAAAGCAATCAATAATAATGTAATTTGGTGTATAAAATACAAATGACATTCCTATACAAAATGTATTAATTGATTATTAGCTTATTTAGATTTAGATAACTGATTTTAAGTTTAAAATAAAACAGCCAATCAGAATGAAGAATATATTGACTTCATTTTAAATGAACCAATCATATTCAATTTCAGTTATTGGGACAATTTATTGATGGAATGTGGCAAGGTGGTTTGTTCCAGAAGATTCTAAATGATGCAAGTTTTATGTCTGATGCAGTGAAGACATATTTAAAGAATTATAAGAAACAGGAGCAAGCTAAAGTGAAGCAGAAGTCAGATTTACCATCAGTATTATTAAAATGGATTGTTTTAGATGGTGTATTACATCCTAGCTGGACTGAAGGATTAAATACTTTACTTGATTCACATAAACAATTATCTATGGCTAATGGTGGTAGAGTTACTCTTAACAGTAAGTAGAAATATATGACTGTGATCATTGGTGGCCAGCAATGTTATGAATAAAAAACGCTATGCAGTACAACCATCTTGAACAATGCCGACTGGGAAGTGCTAAAATGTGTCGCTGTTCAGGGTTGTTGCTCTGCAGAGGTTAAATTGAATTATATATACACAGAAGGAAATATCAAAAGCTGTTATTGTGCAGAAGTTTTGTTCTGTAGAGGGCCACTCTGCAGAAGTTATACTGTATATGACAGATACATTGTTTATATTCATTTGTTTGTAACAAGATACCTTTGTATACGTTACTGTAATAAAATATATGTTCTGTTCTTTCTATATACATTACTCAGAAAATGGTAGTTATATACCCAAATTCAATTAGTGATCTGGGCAGCATATTATCAAAAATATTACGATATTATTACAATACAGTATGGTAGGATTTACGACTAAAATAGGTTGTAAGACCGTTGATGATATGTATCCCTAGTTCTTCATTATTAATTATTCTATTTCACAGATATATAAATTCACGCATAGATTATGCTTTGTTCTTTTGAATGACTTCATCATTTTTTGCAAGCACCAAGTAACAAAATTGTAGGCTAATTCCAAAGGACCACAACACAGATTTTGTTTAGTCAACACCAGAGACAAAAACCAGCATTTACTATGAGACATCTATCTAAGGACTCTTGATTTATGGTCCCTTCAATATCATGATCAGAGTGTTATGTGACATTTTCACTCTAACACTGAACTTCCACTGCTCACACAGGGCTCCACATTAAAGGTCATCTGATTGGCTATGACTGCCATTAGGATTTGCGTAACAAGTTTCGACCACAAGTCATCCAATCAGGAAACCAGAATATATTCATGAACCTCAAAATTTATTTAAAGTACCATTTTGTTTGGGCAAGTTAACATTTGGTTTGGATATATTAAATTTACATTTGGTAGTCATACTGGGCAATCTTCTTTAGAAGTTATTGATGAGCCCTGTCACAATTTGTAGATTAGCCCGCCTGGCTGGCTCATTCAGTAGCGCACAAGTTTTCTGATCAAGGGAGCATACTTTCGTGGAGCTTGGTCATGATATTATTTCTATGGCCATTCTTCCTGCTACTACTTATTGTAAATCATGTAGGGCAGTAGTTAGTCACTGACGTATGTATGTGCCTAGTAGTTGGGTAACGGCTAAATCCAATGATTTAGCCTTTCCAGGAACAGTGAGTAGGTTGACTGACCGCCATGATATGACCTATACAATGTGTTGCTACGGCATTAAACCCAACAGAAGAAAAAATTGGTAGATGCATCCTACCTTAGTTTACATGTGCTTTCTATCCTACTTAAATTGTTGTTCAAGTGACCCCTAATTATAACTATTTATCCTCTACTTTCAGCTGACAGTACCCAGTTATTATTTGAGACAACAGATTTAACCAATGTTTCTCCATCTACTATAGCACATTGTAATATTATACATTTTGGTGAAAATGTCAACACATGGAGCTCATTATTTGAATGCTGGGCTAAAACTGCCAAGTCTAAATGGATATTTACATCAGCATGGTTGGTGTTTTAGTTTCATTATATCTCCCCTAATTTCTGTAGATCCTTTTTGTTTAATGTAACATATTTTATTTGTTTACTGCATCACTGCTCTGAATAAGTTTTTCAAATTTTTAAGGAGGCCTTAAAGCTGACTGTATTGAATAAAAACCACACTTCTTTTAGAGATGAATGCCAATTGGCCTCTCTGGCTCCCAAAATTTTTAACCTGGTCAAACCTTTTTATTTTATTTGATTTTATTATTCTATGCTAATTAATGTAAGCTCAATTGTGAAACAAGTTCTTACAACTTAACTTAATCACTTTCTTGTCAGCTTCCTGGTCCCCTTGTACTGAACTACTAGGATATAAAGTTTCTTGCTCAAGAAAACAATAGGGTAGGTTTTGAATGGAATTGGAACCAACGCGAAGCTGGCTATCCATATGCTATCCTGTATGATTACAAGTCCAGCGTTGTAACCACTTGGCCATGCCGGCTCATTTTTTATCTATTTTCTATTCACTTTGAATTTTTATGGATTTATATTTTAGCATGAAGGTGATCATTGATCTAGCACATGATGTGTTTGGTCCAACTATCAAGTTCCTGAATGCAGAATGTTGTACAGCACTACTCACAGATGTAGGTCATTCGGTTGCCATGGCAAACCGTGTTGTACCAGGTATCCATGAAGTATCATCATTCATTATGATATACTCGGCATTACTAGACCGTGGTTTCTCTAGAGATGAGTTTGAAAAGAAGATTAATAGTCGGGAACCTGAAGGTATGGACAAACTTATTTTATAATTTGATTTTCCATTTATTAATCTTAAAGCTTGTGTTCTAACTCATGTTCATCATAAATGAGTAATGGGAATTAATTTTGCTTACCATCTCTTGACTTTTGCATTGGATTTCGAGGTCATTGGCACTTTTCATAAAACTTACAATAAAATCATAGTAAGTCAAAATTAGGAAACATTCCTAACACATTTATTCCTTTGGCCTGTATATTACAAATATTTTTGGATTTTCTAAAATAGTGTAACCTTCTAAACATCATACCATAATTATTTTTATCATTCATTGAATTTTGTATGGAGGATTTGTAAGTTTTTTCATAAGAATTTTTGTGAAAAGGCCTTCTGTTTACTAATTAATAGATTTTATATTTTAAAAGTATTCATTTATTTCTATGTTTATCTGATATTCATGTATTTATCATTTAAATCAGAATGTCCTGTCTTGCTAGATTTTCTTTAAAACCAGTCTTGAAATATAAGCTCCTGATTGGTTGATTTGAAATCCAAGTTTGAAATTGACGAATCAAAAAGCTGATTAAGATGACTGGTTTATCAAGATGAAAAATTTTGAATATCATTCAATACTTATTGCTAGTAGAATATATACGGATGTTGTTTATATATTTAGTTATTGCATGATGTTGTGTAGGGGTTTTATATTGTATATGTAACATATTCTTAGCAATTTCATGTGATTAATTGATGTATTAATCACATGTTTGTGATAGTAATGTGGTTTGTAGTGCTGGAATTTTTTATTCATAATTACTGTAATTTTGTTCATGGGTGAAATTTATCTACTTATCCTGAAATTCATGAATTTCATAAGCCTAGAAAGGTTTCCTGTGTAACAGTAAAGCAGGTGAAGTCATGATGTTTAGAAATGTCCTTGTTTTGAAAATTTCTTACTTTTGCCCATGTTTTAGATGTATATTTTTTTTTATAAATATTGTAGTACAGTTTTCATGTATATATTATATGTATATCATTATATATTATGTTATAGAGAAATATTTTGTATATTGTGGGTATTATTTTCAGAGGAAACTAAATTGATCATTATATCCAGAAATTTGGGTAAATAAGTGCACCACCTCTCCTTCTTATACAGATTTCTATATTCTTAGACACCATGCTTTTACAAAGTATTATTTCATAAAAAGACTCTATTTCTATGTCACCTGATGTACTCCCACCATCTTCCACACCATTGTAGTCTGTTTAGTGTCTCTTATATGCCAAAGCAACGCGTATTTCAGAGCCTAAATGCAATTACTTTAAGAAACTATGCAGTAAATTTCATGTTATTGCTTACTTATTGATATATTTATCATTTAATTGTCTTCATTATGCATATTTTTATGTTATAAAAGTAAACCGGTTGCTTATTTGTAATTACTTATTAAGCATACATTCATGTTACAGTTATGAAACTTATTACCTACTTGTTCATATAGTTGATATTTTATGCTCAACACTGTTAATAGTTTAGAATTTCCTCCCTTTTGTAGATTCGTCTTTTTCTTAAATGTGCATTCTTTCTATTCTCTTTACTTTACCAAGTCTGTGCAGGGCCGTTCATATTTGAAAGACCCTGGTCTGTGTTATGAATCAGTCACATGTAATCCTGGAAGTCATTCACTATATATGTAGCTGTTTGGCCAATTAAAAACAGGAACCATCTGATTGGATGATTTGAAATTTGAAATTAACCAATCATTGATGACATATTACATTCAGTGCCTTAGAACAATTCAACATTTTGACTAAGCATATGTTTCTTTTCAATTTTCTATAATCCATTTTCCTGTAGAATAGATATGTTTTACTTTATGTTGTGGTTGAAGGGTTGCTTATTGCTTTTTTATTGCTTTATTGTCTGCTTTTCACTGCTTACACTTCCTTGCTTTCTGCTGCAATTTGTTCTTAGCAAAATTTGACTTGTCATTCAATAGTGATTATTATTATGTACTCTTTTATGTCTGTCTGGATTCTGTCAGCAACACAGACTTGTGACATTAAGGCATATAAAAAGTCGAATGTCACATAATTATTCACATGGATGCGTCAGACACTTCTAATTTCTGACAGAGACATTGTGTGGTTAATCTAGGTCTGTCCACAAATAGGTAAGAGGGAAAGCCTCTGTTGGTGGATAGTTAGAAATGTACATATACAAATATCATGTTCATTTGTAGCTCTAACTTTTCTGAGAATAGTGAGGCTATCCCTACTTAGTTGTGACTCTGTGTTGGCTGACACTTATATCTTTGCAAATACTGAAAGGATTCACTAAGAACATCACACATGTCTTCCAAGTTACTATTTGGGATCAATAAGCACAAAGTCCCATAACTCTAGCTTGCATTTTAACTGAACTATGGCTCTTCAATACATACAAATCTTAGAAGTTTTGCATTAAATTCTATCCCTTCAACAAATAAAAGTATCCTCATAAATTTTCACTCATCTCCAGGTAATAGCATATCAATATTGTTTTTGTTTATAAGAGCATCCCAAATAGGTGAGCATGCCTTCTAAGGTGTGCAATTGTTCTTATAATTGACACTGACACATGTAGTCATTTTTTCTTCTTGTTCTTGAAGCAGTAAATAAAACATTCCATCACATTATTTTACAGATCCAGCAAAGGTTGCTACACCAAGCAGTGTAGGAGGAACTAACTCTAGAATGACAAGTAGTTCACAGATTGAGAACAATATTCCATATTACATGGATAAAATGAAAGGAATGTTTGCTTTGGCTTATATATGGGCCTTTGGTGGACATCTACATGACAGGTATGTATCACATTTCTATAGTGTGAAATCAGCTTAGTTTAGTTTATACTTATTTCTTTTAGCTCAATTAAACAGGTTCATTCATTGCATATTACTTTCCCTTGAGTCTGCTTCCTGGTCCACCATCCCTGAGTTAGTAGGATAAAGTTTCTTGCCCAAGGAAACAACAAGGTAGGTTTTTTTCTGCATTCAAGGAAGAGGGTGTTAAATAGATCAATTTACCAATTTGATATAGTAACCTACATGTTTAAAAGTTAAACAACATCCCATTTTATCATGTTTAAGGCTAGTTTGATATGAATTTTGAACAGTGGTGAACATCATTACTCTAACAGACCAGTGCTCCTTTTCATAAAAAATTCTTATCGAAAGTCAATACTATCATTAGCAGTTCAAAGTCAAAGGGATAATAAGCATAACTATGATATGTTATTCAAAAGGTATACAATGTTCTACACAATATTATAATATTTAGAATTAATAAGCCAAAAATGAGCATATTATTAATGTTTCTTGCCTTTGACTTACGAAGATTTTTTTTGTAAGACTTTTTGTGAAAAGCACCACTGATCGCTCATTCAGATTTTCAGCACTTTGATTTCAACTGAATCGTACAATTTTGTGTGATATTTCAGATATCGTGATAGATTCAGCAAATTTGCACATGACATTCTCTATAGAGCTGGAAATCCTATCAGGATACCATTACCTGGTAGTGTGTTTGATTATACTCTAGATGATGCCTCAGGTTCATTTGTACGATGGAGTAACAAAGGTCAGGAAAGGTCATCTAAGAGTGTAGCTGGTACATATATTGTGACACCAGAAGTTGAGAAATATACTTTTATGATTGACTTGTTGGTCAATTCATATCAGCCTGTTTTATTGACTGGTCAACCTGGAGTTGGTAAAACTTCATTAATACATGTAAGTATCTTACGTAAAGATGATATTATAATTTCTCTTTAAACCATTACTGGTCAATTCCATGTTAACACCTGTTTACTTCCTCTTAAAAATGACTGCCATAGGACTTGCAATTAGTGTTTTTAACTGAATTTAAATAATTCCTCAAAAGGAAAGTTGCCTTAAAAATGAACTTATTGGCACTCCTCAAAGAGGTCTCAGAGGCGGGAAAAATTAAAGTCATTGGGTGCAGAATGAAGGTGCAAAATGGTGACAGGATTTTAGATTTAGCCTGTATAATATACTAGCACTTAAGACCTCATTTTGTAATATACAACTGAATGAAAGTGAAAGGGATTCACTTGAAACTTTACTCATGGCTTTTGGGTTGCCACTGTAAACCTTGTAAAAATCACAATTTTTGACTCAATTATGGCACTTTCCTTCTTCATGAACTTTTGTTCGTGTTTTAGTGCAATATTTTTCTTTGGCTTTGCAAGATTTAATTTTAGATTTATTGAATGTTCGGTATGACACTGACTGTTGAAAAAAGGGCACATAAATAAAAATCTCATTCTCTGTTTCAGAACATGGTATTACCAAAGCAGACGGCAACAAAGATAACGATGTCACCAGGAATGACTGCTGGTATATTCCGTGACTCATTAATGGCACATATATTAGATCTAAAGAGTAAAGCACTGAATGTTATAACATCAGGACAAACTGCTGCAATCAACACTAAATCTGTACAGAAACATCTATTCTTTATTGATGATTTAAACACAGCATCAAAACAAAATGGTATGTATAGTTTAACATTTACCTTTTCTGTCTATGTGTAAATCAACTTTTTTATAATCATGCTTGTTTTGTATGTCTAGTTCAGTTATAATGTCTTTGTCACTAATGCTACTGTCCCATAAACATAAAAATAGCCCTGAGGGCACCATACGGGTGCCTTGCGATCAAGCTCCACAAGGACCTGTACAAACTTTTGGGTACCAATACGGACTGTTACCTTTTTACCAGGGTTGGTGAGATGAGCCCAGGATACATGTATCAGTTTCAAAGTCAAATTATTAACAAAATCGTGGCTAGTATGAATTAAACTTGCTTATCTTCCAGCTATGGCTGGTATGAGTGTGTTGTTTTGTGCCATGTGCGTACTGTCACCTTAATACGCAAGGCTTCCCACTGCCTACCGCTGTCTGCACATATGGGTCCGCAACAAGCCATGAATTTATGGGACTGGGGCATAAGTAAATAATCATATTTTATTTTTACTTGTATATGCTTCAGAAGCAATTAGCAATTGTCAGAATAATTTCCTACAAAATGGCATTCAAGCCTGCCCATCTTTGTTAGTATTATCATCATCATTATCATCATTGTTATGCTTACTGTTGCCATAACTTTTATTACATAATTGAATTGATGTATTATTATTTTTTTTAACGTCATTATCTTCATTGTCATCAATAATTTTACATAGCGCATGTATTATGTAAAGGTCATTATCATCATCATCATTATTATCCTTGACATATTGCACTTATTATATTATATATAAAGGTTACCATCATCATTATCATCATCATCATTATTATTATTATTATCCTTGACACTACATATTGCGTATATTATACATTACAGGTTACCAGCCACCACTAGAGTTACTAACACAGATATTATCACAAGGTGGAGTTTATGATCAACAACGTCAACATCTTCAAGAAATGAATGAAGCTATAATACTTGCCTCTGCTACACAACCAGCATGTCCAGGTAAGGGTAACATGGCTTGTATACAGTAGTTCTACTATGAGAGCCTTAAGATGAATTACTGTATTGTGTAAGGCCACAACAAATTGATCATATGTTCTATGGATTCGCTTGCACCTTAATTTTGACAGTTTTTTTACAAAAAAATATTTTTATTTCCTCGCTCGCTCATAAAAATTTGGTCAAACCGCTATATAAAGCAACTGAATTCAGATTTTTTTTTTCTTCGCTCGCTCGCCCCTTTTTTTTCTAGAAAAATCCATAGAACATATCATCAACTTGTTGTGGCCTAAATTATAGTTATAATAACTATTACAATGGTTTTTTTATATTTTATTTAACACCTTTTATCTACACTTTTTGATTAAGTTATGTAAAGTAGCTCCTCAACTAATTAGCATTGTTGCCTGTACTAGCTAACATTTTCACAAAAAGCTGACAGCTTCCCCTTTTACTGTGAAAAAATATATTTAATTGTCATGTAAGGATATAACCTACTGCAGCCGGATATCAAACCCAAGATGTCTTGATTCCAAACTCTGAACTCTACGATAGTTTCAGGTCTGTGGCATATTAAAGTTATTGTAAAGTCTGCTTCCATATACATGTTCAGCCGACTTTACAATTTTTTTACAATCATTTGTACTCCTGATCATTGAAATCACCTTCTGGCAGGTGATCCTTCTCAGTACCTTTTTACATCTGGGTGTACTGGAACAATTGTAGGTTGATTTCTTGCTCAAGGAAATAAGCAGTGTCCCATGTGGGTTTTGAACCAAAGACCTTTTGATCCCTAAGTGCATGTCCTACCACTGGACCATTTCTACTTTGTATTCTAATATATTCTGTCTATAATATACAGGTGTTGGTATGGGAGAGTCAAGTCATGTGATGTCTAGTAGATTGACACGTTTATTTGTAAATATAACATTATTTTGTCCCTCTGCTGACGGTATACTATCTACATTTGGTAGAAATATTCAACATTGGTTAGAAGAATTCCCTACATACTCTGTAGAACATCATTTTGAATATGCTAGGGTAAGCATAATGGTTTTCTGAACTATGAATTGATAAAATTAAGAATTTTCATTGTGAACTAACCATGCTTCCACATTTATCGGTTGAAGTTTTCCAACTGGACTTAAGGTTCAGGAATTTTTGTGACATCAGAAAGCAATCAATTCTTTTGTGCAAGCAGCTGAAATTATGAAACTCTTTAATTTCAGGATTTTGAAACTCCTCTCATACATGCGTTTACAAATATGAGTAAAAACGTAATAAATTGCTTTAATTGAATTGAAAAATGGGTGTAATTGTAATTTTTTATTTATCATCAGCAATTAAGTGGAATATTTAATTAAATTCTAAAAACTATTTTGAATGTAAAAATCTTAAAGCAATACTCCTATATTTCAGGCTTTAACATTAGGTCTGGTTGATCTATACTCTAAGGTAAAGGAGAGATTTAAACCTACACCGTCACATGCACATTATATATTCTCTCTACATGATATCTCCAAGGTCGTACAAGGTATACTTCTAATGTCACCAAGGTCAAGGACACGTAAAATGATGAAGGTAAAAAAGGACAGTAAGTATCATTTTGATAAGTTGGTATGAAACTTGTCTAACTATATTTATATTAAGTAGGATGTTGACTTGTTTTGACCTGAGTTTTGCTGACTTGTGATTTTAGAATATTGCTATGATTACTTAATTTTTAATAGTTTTACTCTTGTTTTTCATTGTTTCTTGAAAAAGACTTTTATCATATCATTAAACCCACAAATGAAGTTAAGGGAGGAAGCAAAGGGGGTTGGTAAGGTCTATAACCAAAGATACTGAATGTACAAGGGGTGTCCCAGTAAATCGTGTACTTTGTCCTTAACTTTCTTTCCTTACGTCACATGATGATTATAATTTACAAGACTGTTTGTAAGTCATATTTTTATATGAATTAGGCATTTGACCAATAAAAACTTGCATTAAAGGCGTCATTTTAATGTTTAACTAATACAAGGTATGTGCATGCGGCGCAACCACTTTTACACTTGTATATTCGTTCATACTGAGTTCAAGTGAACCGCAAAATTTAAACTTTAACTTTTTAATTTCATTTTATTTTTACATAGACATTCGCAGATATTATCAGTATATTATCACACCAAATCTCAGATCATAAAATATGTACACAATAGTGCAATACGAATTTGAACTGAAACACAAAAATATGACATCAACGAGATAAGGTGACGTCAGGACAAGATTGAGTCTACATTTGTATGTTATTGCAACTCAGTTTCATAATCAGCCTGGCACAACATAGATGGGTTAAAATTTGAATTCAAACACATGGACAGACGAAAGGAATCATTAAGTATACCTTGTGAATACTACATAATGGTAGAGAAGTTATGCATAGTGTAATATAGCCACTGAATTTATCGTACCAAAAACTACTGAAAGTGTTATTCAAAATTAAGTTGGATACTAACCCGTGGACCATAATATCATTGTCCATACTAATATTTTTAGACTGATGTAACAATTTTGTAACAAAATTAAGACAAAATCAAATTTGTAAAGTAAATATGAAGTAAATACATTGTCTGTATATGCCACCATTCACAACAAGGCGAATTTGGAGAGTGAATAAAAATGATTTCATAGACCTGATGATGTTGCCTTGCGCCGCATTTTCATACCTAGTGTCTTATAAATTAAAGCAAAACATTTAGTTTTTAATTAACCATCTAAAAAATTAGCATACTTACTCACAACACATACATGTATATTTAATGGCAGTTAAAAGTTGGAGCTAAAGTTGCGCATACTTTTTTCGCAACAAACAGAGTCCACTATTTACAGGGACACCCCTCGTATGGTTATATTAGGGGGAGCTTGTATGTGAATTAATGGACTGGTTAAATGATTTTCATTTGAATATGAGAAAGGAAATCTCATATTTTCAATTTTAATGCTATCATCTCCTGTAAAAGAGCCCTGCCACATTTCCCCTAAAAGTGAAAATGAATGCTGGCATATAGGATTGCTGTAAATTGTCCACTTAAAATTACTGTGTCCATTGAAAAAGAAGAAAATACAACATAAAACCCTAAAACTACTCTAGATGTTAAATGATGAGAAGAAGAAAAACACAAATATCATTTTATTTTTTTTTCAGAGAGAGGAAGTCAGACTACATCAAGAGCTACATCACTAGATTCTCGTGGACGTATTAGTGCTAGCGGTAGTAGTGGTAATAACGTTGATCATCCATCACCACCTATGATGAAAGTTATAGCACAACTATGGTGTCATGAATGTACGAGAACATTTGCTGATAGACTTGTATGTGATGAAGGTAGGCTTATTTGATTGATTGATTGATTATCTAACTTTATGGATTATTCTAGAATTCAGAAATGGGCAGGGAGGAAGAAATTTATTGATTATTCTAGAACTTTAGTAAATGGAAGGAATTAAAAATGAGCAGGGTGGATTAGAGGGTTAATGTTGAAAAGTTATTATTTTTCTGCATTGGGGGGAGCAAAAATGGGCGTGGAGGAGAGAAAAAGGGCAGGGTGCAACTCTTCAATTCTGCTTCAGAATGATCACTAAACATTGCTTTGATTTTTATAAACGATAGACTTCATTTGGAATGTAAGTTAATGGGCTTTGGACTGTTACTATAAAACCTATGTGTTCATAGGATAATAGCATTAATTTTTATCACATGATTTTCAGCAATTATTTGCAAAAAAATTGTTTTCACCTCTTCTGTGTGGGTAGAAAAACCCAATTTGTTTTAGTTAAATCTAAAAATTGTGTATTAAATTCATTTGGAAACATTTAACTAACTATTACGTAGGCTTCACCAACTTTTCTTTTGTTAACAACTTGTGTTGAGAACAAATATATGGGTTTATGGCTTAAGCCAGGCACTAGAGTTGATAATTTGTCAGAAATGTTGTTCCATCATACCTATACAATGTTGTTATACTTTAGATATACAATGGTTTACAAGAACATTAGAAGATATTGTTATAAAACAATTCTGTAGTCCAAGAGATGATCCTAAAACAGAGATGGCTGCTATATCAGAAGAAACATTCTCTCAATCTGCTGTAAGTTTATTCTTATAACATTGTTGTTGTGAACTAACTTTATAGTACAGTATAACTGCTTCATAGCAGCCCTCTACAAAACAAATCCTCTGCACAACAACAACTTTTGATATTTCTCTTCGGCATAAATCTAAGTGTATTTAACCTCTGCAGAGTGACAGCCTCTGAACAGCAATACACTTTAGTCCTTCCTGGTTGGTAGTTGTGCAAGAGAAGTTGTACTGTACTGAAATTTCATATTTTCATAACCAAAGCATCTGCTCATGCAACTTTTGAGTTGGACCTGTTAGGATTGGTAGTAAATCATTACAACTCACATGGTTTTGTGGGTATTTTCAGACAAAGAAATGAGAAAATGATTTTATGGACTATTTGAATCTTTCTTACTTTTTGGCTGCTTCAAGTAGAGTTTGTTTACATTTTGAAGATCACATGACTTTATAAACTGGATAAGTTACTAAGTGTATTTTACCATTGCCTTATTTATAATACAGCCATTTTATACCTTGAGTTTACTTTGCCTTCTAAGTGTTTTGTTTAACTTTGTTTCCATTGAGCACAAGCCCAGTTTATTATTATATAAATGTATAGTAATGGACACAATATCAACAAGCCTATGTTAAATCAGTAATTTTCACTAGCCCAAATAAATTCTCAATAGTTCAGGCTTCTGGGTTGAGTGATGACTGAATTAACACTTTTTATTTCATTAGCATTAAAAAGCTATTCAAATTGCATTGAAATTATTTGTTTAAATGATGATTGATATTTCAGGGAGCTGGTTCCCCACGTGGTACCCCACAACCTCAGATTGTCCCTCTAAGTCCCTCAGATGATGAAGATGATGAGGCTGATATTGAAGATAGTTCTGAAGGTCAAGGTCGTCTAGAAAGTTCTACAATGTCTAAATATGGAGATTCTAAAACAACATCGAGGGCATCTAGAGCTTCTAGAGCATCAAGAACTTCTAGAACAACTGTGTCATCTAATGAATCCAGTGGTAAAGATTTAGGGGACAAAGTACCTTCTATTGATTTTGAAAAAGGTAAGTCTTCTTAATATTGACAAGTTGGTAATCCTGGTTGTTGAGCAGTTGGCTTTCACATTTTTGTCTCATTTTTATGTGCAGCATTTTCATATCTTTGAAACCACTTGAGGGATTCACTTTAAACTTCACACATTTTTACTTGGTCACCATTGAAGGTCATAGACCAACTTGGGTAAATCTAGTTAGGATTTTGATTGAATTTTGACCCTTTTGTACTGGCATCTTGCCTGCCTCATTATAACTTCAACCAATAAAAGTATTTGCATTGAATTTCACTCATCTCAATGGGATTGTTTATTAGTGGTTGATTTTGTTAACACAAGTACTCTGAATAATTAAGCATGCTGTCTGTGGACTCCTTGATTGCGTCATCTCCTATTATTGATGTTAAGGACATATGGCATTGGACATCCTGTGATAATCGCAATTTGTATGCCATTTCTCTTGATATTGTTTTCTAAATAAAATTATAATATTATAATCATGACTGGGGAAATCAAAGCACCAATAGCACAGCGCAGTCATACATGGGGTTATACTCGAGTTTATGGCTTATACAACAAATGGAAGAGATACAAGGAGCCTTTCCCTTACATAGCCCAAATTAGATATACATGTACTTCAATTGCGCAAACAGTCTATTGTCTGCTTGTTTATGTGTTATGTGGACTAGTACTACAATAATTGCAGTAGTAATTATCCCTTTAATTGCATGTGCACGGCAGTTTTTAATAAGGATTTGCTACAGTCAGCTACTTAACATGAGAAAACCCCATGTAAAAATCAAAGTGCCATCTCAAGAGAAGTAATATATACCAGTCAAGGGTTGTCCGCAAGACTGTAGTAACTCACTCTTTAATGCAATGCACTTACTACAGTCTTGCAGGCAACCCTCAACCTGATAAATAGATTGGAGTGATGATTTTAGATCATTGATGAATTTAGGGCCTTGTACTACCAGATATGATTTTTACATGATATTATATTTGTAGACGATGATGATGATGACACAGGTGAGAGTGACCAAACACGTGATGTTGGAGATCTTGGTCCAGGTGCTACATCAGAAACTGAATATGAAACAGAAATGGAATCTGATTCTTCTGCTTCGGATACAGAGACTGAAACAGAAACTGATACATTGACTGGTACACCTAGAGGTATGGTCTAATATATCATCTCACATTGTAGTCTGATGTAGATTGTAGATACACTGTATACTCTTAGTTGTTGCTTTTTTATCCCCACTACCTAGTGGTGAGGGCTATACAGCAGTCACTTTGTCCGTCTCTCCTTCCCAAATTTTGTCCAGGCAATAACTTCAGTGATACAGTCTATTTTTTCTCAACTGTCAAAGTTTGAATAATTTTGCAGTGATTGATTACACGCTATCACAATACCATGGGTGTAAAATAAAGAGCACAAAGTCACCGTGAAATTATTCATGCTTTATCAGTTGAGAAACAACGAACTATAGCTCTAGTTTTATTAGGACTGTGAAGATTGTCTGGTTTATTGACAATGACTCAGTTTCAATAAGAAATTGATTAAAATTCCTGTAATTGGTTTCTGATTCTTTTAATTAAAGGTATGTGGGTTTTGTACTGTTACTGTTACGGATATGTTTTCATGATTCTTATATGTAAGATTACTTGATAAAGTAGGATTCAACAATTTATGGACTGTATATGCTTTAAATGGATTTGAAACAAATAATTAGATGAATTCAGATCTACTTTGAAAATTTGTATTTGTACATTTTAATGTACTAGATAACTGTTGATTATTGTCCATGTATTAGTGTACCAATTTTTCAGTAAGCTTTTCTTTATATTGCTTTTCTCTTGGTAAATTTGATACTTAATAATAATAGTCATGATTATAGATAAAATCCAAGTATCAAATAAAATAGATGTTTTATATTGTTCATGAGCTTATGTCTTTTAGAATTTTTTATTCACATATATCAATATTAGGGCTAGTCACACCTGCACGACTAATAAGGTCTCACGATTGAGTACCATTGGCCACTATTGAAAAAAAAGTCAGAATCCTAGTTAGGTGTGGTTAATTGTCATGGAATACAAGATATACCCAAGCATGCAGAACAAAGTTTTTCACTTTTTTAACCAGTTTTGTCAATTTTCTGAAATTTCTAACCCAAATTTCATGAACAAATCAGTTCATAACTTTCTTTAAAGTCTGCAATCAAACTTAAATTTTAAAACAGTTCAAATAAATGTACACATTTGGTTAATGTTGTTCAGATGTAAATACAGATACAGGCTATATCCAAATTACAAAATGTAAAAAACTGGAGAGTATTTGAACAATGTGGTTTGGTGACTGTCCTGGTCCCTGGTTGTGTAGGTGTGACTAGGTCTTTATATCACAGTAGATCAATAATATCACATATATATGTACAGTAGTTTCACCATTACTACATTCTATAATCTACAGATTTAACAACAACACAAGGTACTAATGCTGATGATTCTAGTCGGGGAACATCAAGAACTTCAGGTATAGTCACACTTGTTTTATTATCAATGTGTATATTTATAGATTCCATTTCTAGAAAAAGGTTTGTACAAGCTTTTAAGAAAACTTGTGTTTTGAAAAGTGCTTGGAAATAAAAGTTTTAAGCTTGAGATACTCAATTTTATGAAAATTTATTTAATTTGAACATATTTACTTAAAATTTTGTCAGACTTCTGATTGAAGATCATTTGTTTTGTTTCTTGAATCAATGTAAAATATATTGTTGTGGACTTGTGAAAGTACCATTTATTCTCTATTTAAAGACCCTTCCCTAATAAGGCCCCCCCTATTTTTTTAAGTAAGAACAACTTACAACTTACATTTTTTTACATTTTATTTTCACTGTTTTGTGATATTCTTAAAACGGCCTTCTTTTTGTAAACGTGATACCCACACCTCTTTCCGAGGAGTTTCATCGGAATAATTATGCTGCAGTTTTTTGTTAATGTATTGTAGATGTTAAATTGCAATTGGTTATGTTGACCATATTTTTTTAATTTTAGAAATTTAATGTCCTTGTTTTTATATTACTGTATGTCTTGGATATTACAAGTATAAAGTTAGAATTATCATTGTTTTGTTGTGTTGTGTTTTTTATAATGTTATACTCATACATGAATATTGAACTTGTGACCCCATAAAAATATAAATTTTGATTACAAGTGCAATAGCTGCCAGCCTTTTTATAGTGAATCCTATTTTTGATACAGCCACTGTAACAACATTGAAAACAATGAGTACATCATACAAGAGTAAGTAAGCACATGGTGCACTGTATGATGTGTTCTATTATATTATATGATATAATGATTTGTATAGATAGGCTAGATTTGGGAATATTATTTTGTTTTCATGTTTGTACTCTTGTTTTAGTCTTTTTATGTACTTATACATTGCTGATTTATAAACTTTCATATCATTGGTTGAAATCAAATTTTGTTTTTTGAATTGACCAATGATGGGAGAGAATGGATATGTATCAGTGCTGCTGATTGGTCAATATGATTTAACCAATGGTTGAACTGCGTTTGAATACTTAATTTATTAAAGCATCAAAACAGTTTTAGCATAGATGGAATAAGCGCACAGTTTTGATTGGTCGATTCTGAATACCTTCAAGAAAATTGACAAATTATGCCATTGCTTTTATCATCTTGTGTCTTAATTCTCTGACCATATTATTGTCTTTAATGATAAAGAATGGCTTAAATATTGCTGTTATTAAAGTAGGTATTTTACTATTGTCTTAAGTGTTAGTAAACTAGATATTTTTGTCTTTAATTTTATGTGATTGAATTGTTTTTGTGGTTATGTTACTCAAATTGTTTGTGACATTCATGTTAATAGGAACTTGTGTATAAAATAATTGTGTGTAGTGGGGAAAGGTCTTTCTTTAAATAAATGGTGAATTCATTTAGTTTCAAATTATTTTTTTTAATAAATATTCTATGTTATACTTTTACTACATGTTTCAATATTTTTCACTTGTTTATTTTTTATGTATCTGATTCTTGGTTAGCAAAAACAATTTGTTTGACTATCTTTTTCTTCTATTTATTAAAATTTAGCCATTTAGTTTTGTTGAGTTATAATACATTACCGCATGCATTCAAAATAGGTTGAGTTTTGAGACAAAATCATAAATTAGATATGATCCTATGGACGATGGACCATTAAAGGGGACTTTTACTGTACTGATTTAACTTTTTTCATTTTTGATTTGCAAGTTTAAGAAATATTGTGATCATTATAGTTGAATATTATATTACCCAACAGATTCATCTAACAGTTTGGATACAGGAAGTAGTGAGGCGGAGCTTACTGATCGCTCTGTACGATTACATGTCAAGAAAAGAAAACATACAAAAATGACTGATGGTATATGTTGTTTATTGTAACACCAGCAGTGTTGTGTGTGACATCATGTATAATAGATTTGTTTCATAACTCAAGTTGATGAGTTTTTCCAGCAGAGAAACTTTTTGTACTGGATGTACCCTTGTGGAACACAGTTGAAATAAGAATTTTTGTGTGCTTACCAATAGGATTTAGTCTGTGTTGCTGACCTTTCAGCAATAATATGTAAAATATTGCTTGTTTAGGATAACATGAGACAGCATTTACATAGCGGTGTTTTAAATTTGTCTCAAGATATCCTAAATGACCTTTAACTTAGTTCTGCATAGATACATTCAGTACAAATCAACATTTTTGGCTGGGAAAACACATAAATTTGGGTTCTGAGTACAAAGTTTTATTTGTTGTTTTATATGGTGAAGTGATGGTGTTGTTGATAGAAATGTGAGATAATGTGTTTTTTGTAATTTTGATGTGATAAATGGTTGTTGCTGTTGTTCAAATGCATGAAATATCGTATTGTTTATAGTTTCTCAAATTTTTGTATGTATTTGCTTGGTTTTTTCTACAACTTGTGATTTGCACGATATTTTATATCTACTGAGTAGGTTTAACTATGAATGGCATAATATATGTAATCGCTTTTTTAAGAAGAATGTACACTGTTATTGACAGGAAAGATTTAGATCCTTTTGTACAATTATTTTTGACATCTTCTGCTGGTAGTCTGTTTTTAAAGGACTCTTGCTAATGTTTATTTTTTATTATTTGCCTTAGCAGTAAAATTCATGTTAAACAATTAGTTTCTGTTGAATATATTGTGCCACATTCTAACCAAATAAGAAAGTTCATATCAGGTGTCCTTTATAATTTTGCGAGTTAAATTAATGATTAAAAGACCTGAACTAGTATTATAAAGTTTGTATTAATATTTGCTTTAACCAAATTCTGAAATATTGTTTGCTTTTCATGCAATGTGAGTCAAGCTTGATTGCATGTATATAATTGCATCTATTTGTTGTATAATGTATGCACTACTGCATGGTATTCGGAGTTTTTATACATAATTGTTGTTTTTTGTTTTTCAAATTTTTACTTTGTGGGTTTGTTAACTTATGGCTTTGGTACTAACCAAAAATAAAAATTCTGTTTAGTTTGGTTGAAAAAATATGTGAGATTTTAAAAAAAAATCAACTTTTAGTAATTGTTTTCAAAAAATGAATTTGAAAGAGTAATAGCATTGCAATTTCTTTTTTGTTCTTATTTCTTTTATTGCTGAAATTTCAAGTGAAAATTATGAAAAATTGTATAATTGTTATCTGTAAGTTCAAATGAAAATATTTGTTTATTGTTTGTAGCGTTAAAAACAATGAGCCTGTCACTAATGGCATAATAGTTTGAGATAGTCAATTTTTCTATCTCCTTTTCAGACTATATGAAGAGTGCTCCAAGATTCAATAAGAAATCTTTCTCACAACGAGGAAGTATGGCAACATCAAGACATGTACATTTTAAACCTGGTTTGATGACAGACCGTGAACATATTGCTTACTTTGGACCTTTAATGAAAATTGAAGAGGTATGTGTCATGTAAATTGAAATACCATGAATGAATTTTCATACCCTTACAAAAATTAGAGGGTAATATAGAAGTTATTTTTTTCAAATTTCTACTTATACGTAAGTGATCATCAAATGTCAAACAAATTTGATAGTCCTGCTTTAAAATGCTATAATTAGATGAACCATGCACTCTTACAATATGATAAAAAGATTCTGAAAACATGGGTATAGATACATATTTTAATTTCTATCACAGATGGTTATTTTGTTATTAGCGAAATACAATTTTTTGGCAATAGCAACTTAATTTGAATATTATGCAAATTGCTCATGGATTACTGGGTGTCATCACTCAGATTCTTAATCAGCTCCATTCATATTTTGTAGAAACTGCAAAAGATTTGCAGGGTTCACCTCATATTCTGCAAGACTATTATGTTAAATCTTACTATAAAGTTTTTGAGTATCAACAGTATAACCAAATTTAGGAAAGTATATGTATATGTTTGTGATCACCACTCTCCTAAGTTAATGTGCTTGTTCTTCTACATTTACAGGTGAAAGGAAACTACGAATCTTTAACAGATTTTATATTTAGTAAATATTATCTAACTACTCATACAGAAACACATGGTTTACCTATTGAGAAAGGTAAGTGATGACAATAACTATTGTTTTTATACTGACAGGGTCATTTAAAAGAAGCTCCAGAAAATATTTGTTAAATGTTTTTTCTTAAAAGGTTTTTTGACAGAATTTTGCCAACAGGAATTAAAACATGAATTGATTATAAAATACAACAAATTTTGGAACCTGCTGAAATATCCATTTGTACTGATTAAAGTTAAAATTGGGTTTAAAGTCTGCTTTTATATGCAGGTTCAGTGACTATATTGTGTATAATAACCCCTGATCATTGAAATCCCCTTCCTGCAGATGACCCTTGATGGTACTCATTACAGACCTGTTTACCTCTACAGAATGTTCGTATTTCCTACGGATTCGCCGCATAAACTACGCACTAGTAACGAAAATCCTACAGAAATTGGTCATTATCGTCAATTTTTACTCTTTCCGTTAATTGAGTACTAAATAAGTATGTTTCTAGTCGCAATAAAGTTTTTTCTTGTCTGCTACTTTATAAATGATTTTAAACTAAAAGCTACTGTCTAACTGTTTTCTGTTGTTATTTTTTACTTTAATTAGTGACCAAGTGTGGTTATAAATCTAGGGCCTAAAAACTACTGACAAGTGTAAAAAACTACTGATAAACCACTTTCCGACAACTGACACGGCATTAATGGGGTAAACAGGTCTGCCATTAACACCTGGGTGGAGTGGAACAACTGTAGACTAATTTCTTGCTCAAGGAAATTTGCAATGCCCCTAGTTGGGTTTGAACCCAGGACCTCTTGATTCCTAAGTGTGCATCTTACCACTGGATCACTGATCCTACAAGTATACATAACTTTCAACTATTACCATTGATATTTGTAGGTTACACTGATGTATCAGAAGAAGCATTAAGTGAAGCATTATTTACATGTTTAAATGTTTATAATATTGGTACATCACAAAGATTAGAGTTAGTTTTCTTTAAACAAGCTATCAGACATGCAGCAAGACTTAGTAGAGTTCTTGTAAGTAGTTACTCTTTCTTATTCATTTTGTGGGTTTTCAATAGACTTGATTCTGAACTTGAGCATATTGGGTTTTCCAATTGAACAACTGTAATGAATTAGCCGTGTGGAAACAAATTTAAAAGACAAATGTGTGTATGCAGAACAATAGGATTTAATCTGTGTTGCATACTTTTCAGCAATAATGTGTAAAATAACTTCATTCTGCATGGATGCTGGTACAAACAGGTATTCAGTTGGAAAAAACCTGTAAATTTGAGTTCTGTATACGGACAATTTCTTTCATTTTTGTAGAGTTTGGTCATAAACTATTTCTATGGGATTTCTGCCTTGCACTAATTATTAAATATCATTAGCATATAGCATTATTAGCCACTGACATAGGTATTTGTATTGGTTAAAATTTTTGTAAACAAATAACCACAAACTGCTGCTGTTGTAGAATTTCCCATCGTTACTCAGTTGGTCACTTTCAGATGTCTTTAGTGTCTACCAATTAATGTATAGATTTTTGTCCATTTAACAATTATTATCGGAATTATTTGAATCATAATGATCTGTTATTTGTGTAGTGTCTTATATTGGTACAAATATACATATTTTAATGTTTGTATAATATTTTGAATTCATTTAGCGGTTATGGCGCAAGACGGTTATAACTCCCTATTTTTCTTATTTAGAGTTGCCATCGTCTTCCGCTAAACCCGTTATTTGTGTTCTATTAGTATGTATTAAATATTGTTAATTTTTTCGCATTTTTATAACGTTTTTTTCGCGCGATGACATTACGTCATCGTCTTATTTTCCGCCCTCTGTTGTTTATACCTGAGGAAGCCTTTAATGGCGAAACGTTGTGAATAAACAATAAGAAAACAAGCTATGTGCTGGTAGTGTTTTTGATTCAGTATATTGTCCATTTAAAACAAATTTTATAGCATTAGTATTTCATAATTTCTATGTTGGAATCAAGTTTCTGAGCTAAGTTTTGTGTAATATTCTCATGCAGCTGTTGACTAAATGTTGTGATTTGTATCATGAATATTATAAAAGCAAAGATCGGCTGAAACTAGCTTTCTGATGTGAAATAGTCAAAAAAGCTTGCTGAGAATTTTGGACCTGGTTTTAATAAGATTTTATTGGTGTAAAACTTTGACCACTCCTGGAACAAGAAAGGACAATATCACTGAAAAAATAAGCCGCGGCCATGGTGTAGTGGTTAGCATGTCTGTTCCGAATCCGGAGATCGCAGGTTCGAGCCCAGTCACAGTAGGTCATACCCTATACATGAGTTGTTGGCCTCATGGTAGGGTAAGTTATTACTGGTGATAGAAAAGTGTCCAGGAAATCTATAGTAGGAAGAGCTGACCGTCGTGTATATGACCTAAATATGTGTTGAATACGACGTTAAAAAATTGACCTAAAATGACCTATCACTGAAAAACTTTTTGAAGAGAAGAAAAAGTATAATTTGTTCAAAGTTATGTCAGTATATACCTGGTAAGTCTGTAATGGTTTATACTATGATATATTTTATCTGTAGGCTTTGCAAGGAGGACATGCTTTATTACTTGGTACATCGTATTCTACTGGTAGAGCAACATTGGTTAGACTTGCTGCATACATTGCACACTGCAAGGTTAGTGTCGGATTTATGACTTTTATTACTATTGTAGTACATTGTATTTTACATACATCTATTGTAGTATTGTGACAATTGTTCACCATTTTAGTAAGATGTCAGGCCTCTTAGCGTAACCTTTGAACCTTAGTAACAAATAGCGTACAATCACCACTATTCAAGCAATTTATTTTATCAGAGCAAAAAAAGCAAAAATTCAAATAAGAAGTGTTTAGAATGAGTGTATAAAGTTGACTTTTCTTTTATATACACATACTTATAATTTTGAATGTGTTTATTCAATCATTTTCATTTATAAAGTTTCAATAAAGAGCTCTTTTAGGAAACAATGAAGGCTATTTTTCCAGTTAACTGTTTTAGAATCTCATAGTTTTGTAATGTACTCGAAAAAATTGTTAATTGTTATTTCTTGAGATAAATGTACTAACTGTATACTTATTTATTATTTCATAAAGGGTAGTCTGACTGGGTTTTGTTGTTTTTCTAATTGTCGAGGAGTAAGTTATGCACAAATATTTTGATATCTGAATGTTTTTTGGAGGTTGTGAAGTTTTGGGGACATGCTTGTTTACATTATATTGTATAAGATGCACTGTGTTTTTCCAATTTTTTAAGGAGTTTAGCACTTTGTATTGTCTTTTTTGTATGCATGTCTAAGATGCTTGCCCAAATTCACTTGTTTGAAGTCATTTTTTCATCATCTTGCATGACACTTGTATTGTAAAAGGTCAAGTTCCACTATCATGTCTTGGACATTATCAATCCCATTAAACTTGATTACAGTATGCAATTATCTTTTGGTGCATGCAGCATGTTGAGTTTCAAATCAAGAATGTTTTTTTTATCTGTTCCATATTAGCTAAATTTGTCTGTTTTATACCAAACTGTAAGAAAAGCACACTGACATGATTCAATAGTTGATATTTAGCCCCAGCCTTATGCCCCATTAACAGAAGTGTATATGTTGAATTGTCTTTACTTACTTGACTTAAGACTCTTGTTTCCTTGGGAAATAGAGAGCTATAACTACACTGAATCATTTCTGCAGTTTCTATAACAACCTTAAGTGGAATACAACCCCCTGTCCAAGGTGATGAATCTCCTGCAAGCATAGCTCTTAATGTCGTTGAGACATGCAAGCTGCCCTACCACACCAAGATTGCACTCACAGAACAGTGATTTGTCTCTATAATTGTGTAATTTTTAGATACAGTTTCTTTAATTTTTATACTATAATTACAACAGATGGGACATACTCGTAGACAGAGAAATATGGTATGTGTTTACCTGCTTGCCAGGTGACATAATATAAGAGAGGTCATATGTGAACATTGTCGACTGGATTACTGTTACTTGACCGGCTTGTCTCACATATTGACCTCTCAAGTTTTTTAAAAGTTTTACATATTAATATTTTTTATATAATTGTGGTGATGGCTTCTTATATATTTAATGTTGTGGATGTTTTATCTTTTTATTTTGATATTAATTAATTTGACTCCCATGTAAATTTTTTCACAATTTTTACCAGCCTTCTCCTATTGTCTATCATATAAAACCTAAAACACAATAATGTAATGATCAACTTATGTATAACTAAATTTTTGTGTTCCCAATTGCTTTTGGACTATAAAACAGCATTTGTAGCCAAATTATGTCAATATGACATCTGAATTTGCCCTTTCTTTTTTGTCAACATTGCAGCTGAATATTCAATTTCAATCAATATAACAGCTGAAAATTCCATTTCTGTCCACATTGCAGTGAATAATCTAATGGTGTCAACATTGCAGCTAAATATTCAATTTCAATCAATATAACAGCTGAAAATTCCATTTCTGTCCACATTGCAGCTGAATAATCTATTGGTGTCAACATTGCAGCTGAATATTCAATTTCTATCTATATAACAGCTGAAAATTCCATTTCTGTCCACATTGCAGCTGAATAATCTATTGGTGTCAACATTGCCGCTGAATATTCAATTTCTTACTATATGATAGCTGAAAATTCCATTTCTGTCCACATTGCAGCTGAATAATCTATTGTTGTCAGCATTACAGCTAAATATCTTCATTTCTGTCAAATTGACAACTGGATATTTCAATTTCTGTCATTGTACCAGATGAATATGCCTAATTCTGTGTTGACAGCTGAATAAAATTGATATTTAAAGTTATAGCAATTTCAATTTATTTTTGTGAAGTATGTACATGTACTTAGGTATTGTGGAGGTCAAATAAATAATAATTAACAAATTTAATGTATATCTAATTATATGTGATGGTATGTAATTAATATGATAGATAGCATTAACTATCTGTAAACTCAAATATTATTGGGTAACATGCATTTAAAACATATAACTTTGATTATGTCATAATCATTTTTAATTAATTTTTCTTTCTGTATATAACATTTTCATAGTTTCATTTCATACATAGTGAATAAGATTAATTTTATGAATGTTAAAAAATGTAAACAAAATTGTGTTTTACAGTAAAATAACCACTTTACAAAAGTTCCAAGAAGAAGTTGTCTTTGAAATGAAGGCTATGAAAAATACTTCTTTTAACTTGTAATATTGTTACCATTTAAGGATTTATATAGAATTTATTTAGATTTGTTTTTAAAAAAAATTGAATTGTTTAAATCTTGAAAATAAAAAATGTGTGTATTTGAATAGATGTGCTATTTTTGAATCTTGACTTTGTTGTGTGGTTTTGCTTTTTTATATATCAAAAGCTTGTAACTATTTTATATTGACATCAAACTTCATGGGCAAATATTTAACACCCATTTTAACTGGGTAAATTCTATCTTTCTGGATTATTGTTTCTGATATGAAAAAATATAAAACATGTGTATCCACAGATTTTGCTTAGTCAATACCACATCTGACTATGAATGCAGAACTTAGGGGTTAGGTTCCTTGAAATATTATTGAAATATAATGCCGGCGCGATGTGACCTTTCTGTGTTGGTGCGCCGCAAAACCCAAACAAACAAACGAAATATAATGCAAAGAACATACATTATCATTTTTTTACATTACACTTCTTTTTTAACAAAAATAATCATGTAAAGTTCAACTTAATTGTGAGATAAAAGTATGTGAGCTCACATGAAGCTACTAGACTATTTAGCTGTTTCTTTTGTATTGTTGAAAGATTCAAGGATTTATAGCATTTCAATGTTTTGATATTATTGAATATATCCAGGGCTTGAATTTAACAAAAAATTGGACTCGCAATTTTTTGCGAGTTGATTTTATTTCAACTAGCAAAATGAAAATAATCACTCACATTTTTTTTCAAATTTTAATAGCATGCATTGTGATTATTCACATATGCAATACAAAAACAACATAGTGCTACATATAACTAGAAAGAACAAGGGCATTATTGTAGGATAGACAAAAATATCCCAACATATTTTTTTGTGAATCTTTCATTAATACCATCAATCTATCTGGCCGTTTCAATGCTGTTTTGAGCCTTATTAGGTTTGACAGTTAAATGTTTGCATCAATTTCAACTCGCGAAAATTTGCGAGTTAAAATAAAAGTTACTCGCATTTTTCAGAATCCACTCACATTTTGCGAGTATGTGAGCTTAAATTCAAGCCCTGATATATCATACAAGTAGTGAGATTATTATTATTTAATTTAAATTGAACAACATGTCTTAAAAACTGTTGTTTTAGTGCTTTGATTGATAGCATCTGTAAATAGTGTCAGGCTTTAGAAATTAACTCTAGATCAAAAGGCCATATTGTCAAATCTCTTACTTTGTTCTCTATTCTCATTGTAAGCTGTTCCTTATTGTATAAAAGAACTGCTATAAGATTTTTGATGACTTTTTTACTTTTTTTTCTTATTTGTACAATTTTCAGCTTTATGAACCCAAAGCTCAGACTGATGCTACAAAGAATTTACGTATAGTACGTGAACATATAAAGAGAGCATGTCATCATACAGGTATCCTTGGTAAACCTTCTGTACTACTGGTACATGAAGATCTAGGTATGGAATGTTTACAAGATGTGGCTGCTCTCATGGCTGAAGGTATGGTCCCCTTTTTAACCTATTACCACCTTGTATTTTAAACTATTACTGGTTCTGACTTGGTCAATACTTGTCATTTTGTAACTTTAATCCTTAGACTGCTGGAATAGATTATAATGACCTTTGCAAACAGTTTTGTACCAGACAATATGCAGATAACTTGGTGACTAATCAGGGTCCAAGCTGTTTGTCATTCAGACAGTATTTTTACTAAATTTCATGAAAATTAAACAAAATTCAAAAATAAGTCGTCAACATTTAAAACAGACCAGTATTACTAAGCATGCAATGAGTTACTCCTATGGGGCAATTTTCAAATACTTTTTGTTTTGTCTCATTTTGTGCAATGCAACAGAAGTACGACTTGGCCAGAGTTCTTCCTTGGTTATTTTCAGCAAGAAATTCCCATTTGATTCCAAATCCTGTTCAACCTGACAAAGCTGGGGATACAGCTACCCTTGTGACTTCTCAGGTTCTTGAATGGTTCTAGCTGCCATGTTGGCAATATCTAGCTTCTGTAATGTCAGATGGATTCTTTTTGTTGTTGCTTAGGATTTTTTAACAACTCCTATTTACAGGTACCAGTCCAGGTTTATATACAGAAGATGAAATGTTAAGTATTGTAAGTCAGATGATGCCAGGTGGAGTACAGACTAAACGTATTGATAAAATAGAGCAAGCATTTGAAAGATTTGTTAAAAGAATTAAACAGAACATGCATGTTGTTGTATGTCTCAGTTTCAGAGGTAAGTGCTTGTCCTTTATTCTGTGTCAAACTCTTCCTACATTTCTCTATAGATTTAAAACTAACCTTCACTGGAGAATTGTCATGAAGTGCCTAAATGAATAATATCATTGTCATTCTGTTTCCAGAATGCCACATCGGCCTTTTATGTAATATGTACCATATATTAGAGAAAACTTCTGTGCTCAACTCCTACATTTATTAAGGAATTTCAACAAAACTTCTACATAAAATACCTTGTACATAATGTTGTTGTTTTTGGAATTTGATAATCTTTTAAATAGTTATGCCCCTTTAAATGATAAATTGAGAAAACCCTTTTATGGACAACTGTGCTACATAGCAGGAAACCTGGTTTTAACAGTTCTTATCACTTGTTCTTACCCTATTACAATAACATGCATACATGTGTATATTTATTTAATTGTTGTAATATTGATATAATAATAATAATTTATGACACAACATGACACAATCATGGCATAAAACTGGTAAATATCACAGTTTGTAAAATATCATATGTCATGCAGGTCAATTCTGGGGATGATACAAAAAGATATCAATCTCTTATTTCCATGTCTTTTTTCAGGCAACAGTTTTAGTTCCAACTTTAAAAGTTTACATAATGTAATGTGTAAATATCCTGGATTGATCAAATATTCATGTTGTGTTGATCATTATCAACCATGGCCATTTGAAGCTTATGTCAAGATAGCTAAAGTATGGCTGGAAGATTCTAAATCTAAGGTAGGGAATAATTCTTCTAGACTTTACTATTGTAAACAAGAATTCATATTTGAAGATCATTTTAGACATTTAAACATTAAGAAATTCAAAGTAGCATATTGACAGTTTTGATTGTCAGTACACTCTCTAGCCATATAGTAGGAGCAGTAGTCCAATGGTTGTTGCCTGCTTGCCTACTTGGAGCACTGCTAACTTCCTTGAGTAAGAAATTTACCTACAATTGCTTCACTTCACCCAGGTGAAAATGTTTACCTGCAAGGGTGAAATAATTCTGTTGCGCCAATTTGTTGGCTGCACTAAGCGGAGTAAAAAGACTCTGCAGTGAGATTGATAGATGGATACTAGTAGCTAGATGCCCAGTTAAATAAAGTCAGTGAACATGCATAAGCATGAAACTTAGACTATTATATGCTATTGAACTAGGCACAAATCAAGCCAAACCAATAGATAGTTTCTGGACTGACTTTTTTATGAACTGAAACTGAATTTCTACTAAACTCACAATGCCAAATAGTTGGAAACTAAAAAGTTTTGGTTGAAAATGGTAAACTGGCAATTAACTGGCCCCTGACTGTAACAATTTAATAGGTATTTAGTTTAACATTTGAACTCAACAAATTCAGAGCTTTCTGTGATTTGATTTATATTAAATTTCCCTGTTCTAATGTTCTGCTAACAACGAGATATTTGCTGTTGGTTTTCAGGTATACAGTTCAAATAAAGAAAATATTTCAATCCTTTCAAATTACATTTACTTATTAACCAAACATATTCAGCGCTTTGATTTATTGTTCAATTTTCTTGCTTACAACAAGTTGTATGATGAATGTTTGCAGGTATATAGTCCAAACTAAGAAAATATTCCTATCCTATGAAAGTATGTTAATTTTTAACCTGAACATATTCAATACTTTTAGTGCTTTGATTTTATGTTCAACTGCCTTACTTTTAATGCTCTGCTTACAACAAGTTATATGTAGCAGAGGTATAATACGGCACTTGTACTCCCTTGCCTTCAAGCTAGCTTTTATGGCGACGTGGTAAAATGTCCGCTTACGACTCGAGAGGTCGTGGGTTCGAATCCTAGCTCGGACCATGGATTTTTATCGGGTTACATATATAATGTATGTTTTCAGGTGTATATTCCATGGCATCCTACAAGAAAGGAAGAACAAGTAGACATGATGTGTAAAGCTATGGCTTATATACATTTATCAGCTAAAGTTGCTATAGAAAGACAATATTGTCATCAAAGAGAACCACTTAGATTCTTCTCACCTTTAACATTCATGGAATTTGTTCATATATTTAGAATTATATCAGCATATATTGTTAAAAAGGAAACTGTGAGTATTTTCAGCATTAGTAAGACTTGACAATTTATAAACTGTATTTGCTTTGTATTTAGTATGACTTGATTTATAAATTTTATAGTTTATGATTTAGATGTATACATGTGTATTAACTGATTCCAAGTGCACTGGGGTCCTCAAGTTTCTTTACATTTTTTTGTGTTAAAGTTTGATGTATTGGAATATATATTCTTTACATGTCATTATTAGTTTCACAACTAATGTACAGTTTATCATGAGCCGTCAATTATGTTCTTCAATGTAATAAAAATTTACAATAAAAACATAAAACAAAAAAATAGTATGAAAATATTACATGTGTAAAGAAACTTTTGGACCCCAGTGTATTTGGTGTACAGGGATGATCTAACATGATTGTGTTAATTAAACACATTAGCTTGTATTTTAAATCTTTTAAAGATTGCATTTTATATACCTAAACAAATTCAACCCTAGATAAGTGGACAAATAGCGATGTCTGTAAATATGAATTGAAATGGCCAATGATAAACTGATCTAATCATCATCATCTTCCTGGTAAGGGTCAGGAATCCAATCTGGACAGCACAAAGTCACGCGGGATCTAATCTGACTTTAAGCAAACAACTGATTTCAGTCTTTAGTAATTGTGACAGTCATACTAAATACTAGGTTAAGACTTGGGACCAAAGATCTAGTTCTGTCCAGTGTCCAGGGATTGTGAGAAGATTGACAGACTGTACAAATGTAACTGAAAGGATGTTGAAACATACTGGAAAGCATCAGACATTACACAACTTTATAAAGTTTGACATTCTTTTTTAGGGTCATATACACAAACATGAGAAGGCACTAAGTAAAGTAAATGAAGCATTTGGAAGTATAAGTGAGTTTAAAAGAGAAGTATCTGATCTTAGTCCACAACATAAAGAAGCTGTGAATGAAATCAAAGGTCTAGTGGAAGAAGTTGAATCTTGGAAAGCCGATTATATTGTAGTAAGTATTTTGTCTTGTGAATTTTGATTGGTTGGTTTTAGTTCCAGATTTAAGTATTAGCCAATAGGTAAGGTCTTTACTTTTATGCTTATTTTGTAAAATAACTTCAATGATAATGAATACCTGTGTGTTATACTTACATGGACTAGGTGCTACCAGTGGTAGTAATGTTTTTCACTCAGATGGCATAATAAAAATATTATGTTCATATGATTCGTACTAGGTGGTCAATTTGGAAGAAGCTTATATAAAAATTGGAAAGAAAATGTCAAAAACAACATTTTGAGAATCTTTACATTTAAGTTAATGTTTTAAACTGGTCTAAATTTTTTTTCACCATCTGTGATTGGACAATTTGTTTGCAAATTGCATCATAAAAATTATATAAGCAAAGGTTAGCTAAATGTGACCCATACTGTGAGCTAGTCAGATATAAAATAAGTGATTTGGGAGTAGAGAATTTCAGATCGGATTATAATTCAATATGTTTATTTCAGGCATTAGATAAATGTAAGGAACAAGAAGTTATGATAGAAGATTTACAAGGACCTTTAGAAAGGTTAAGAAAAGATGCTCAGTCGGAATTTGATAAGGTTAGTGAACATTTTACTAAAATAATTCTATGATATTGAAAATATATAGCCTTGTATAATTGCTGTAGTACAAAGTATGTTGCTTACTCTTTAATTTGTCATTTTTCTTATAAAAACGGGATATTCCTTTACTTGAAATTAGCTCATATTGCTTATAAGTGAATTGTACTGATCATTTGTCATAGCTTTGATACCCTTACAGTCATTGTCTTAACTTTTCTTAAGCACTTACCCATATTATTAGGTTATATTGTTTACTAGATTTAATGCCCTGTCAACACAATTTAGGTCATTTTACGGAGTCCAGCGCACCTAACCCAGCTTTCCTGTACCATTGTCTATAACCAGTACTCACCTACCCTTCCACAAGGCTGGAAACTTCTCCATATTATCTAATCAATGGAGGAAAACCGACATTATTGTCAAATTTTCACGGAAGGGTATAACCTCCCCCGGTGGGATTTGAACCCGCACCCCCTCGGGCACGAGATTCCAAATCCTGGCAAAACACTTAACTAGCCAGACTTATATTATAATTAGTTTTCAATAGCCTGAGTCAATTTGCTCTTGCCCCAGACTTTAAGCTATAGGGTAAAAAAGATGGCTGCTGAAGTTCTGGATTTTAACACTTGAGAATGGGTTATATGTAAAAACTGCGTAAATCATGAAATTATTTGTGCTAATGAAGTTGCTTTATTTAAATGATATTTTATGTATATTATTAGTTTACAAAGTTTAAAGAGTATCATGGATTTACTAAATACTACACACCATCTCAATATAGGGTAAAATAATACACAGGATGATGGGTTGCACTTTGATTTTATGTTTCATTGGGTGAAAAGTCACTTGGGTTAGTTCTTCAGTTTTGGAGAAAAATGAATTACTCAAATAAAATTGCTGTATCAACTTTTCATTGCAACATTCTGGTATTCTTGTATAGTGATTTGCAATATATTTATATAAATGTGAACAATACCTTTGAAGATTTGAACTTTGATCAATTGTTGTCATATCTGCTTTTTAAGCGGCCTTCTTTTTGATTCTCTTACCATTAGTTGCCCAAGTCTTTGTCATATGAATGAAAAATAGGTTTAGCTGAGGTAACTTGGCAACTTCTAATTTCAAAGACTTTTAATGTTTGGAGTAAGTTTCATCATACAGTAACGTTCCACTGTTAGGACCATCAAAATTGAATTTCTTTATATAGGGACCTTCTTGTTTTAAAATTATGCATTTTAATAGGACTAAAAACTGTCAATAATTTCGTGATTTTGTTATAATTAGGGTGGTTTTTATATAGGAACTTGCTGTAGATGTCATTACCATAAACATTAATGCTTTGTTTTAATCATCCTCATCATAAACTCCATCTCATCTCTTTAGCTTGAATGATGAACTTGTCTTCATTTTCAGTAGTTTTTGCTGACAGAAAAAAACATGGTTTGGTATTTAATGAGTAAAATATTCCTGTTATTTTACCATTGTAATGTTTATATATTGTGTCACCTTGCCTGTTGGATGAATTGTTATTAATTCCTTAACATTGCTCAAATTATCTTGAATCCATAGAGTTATACATGTTTGTTTGGTTTTGTTGCACTGCTGTTGACTTGTGTTTTCAATTATAAAAAGAGGGAAAGAGGGAGGAAAGAGAGAGAAAGAGAAAGAGAGAGAGAGGTGGAGACTACAAGAGGTTCAGGAAGTTGCCATCATCGCCACTCTAACTTGCTGACTTGGATCTTCATTTATAACATTAGCACTATTATATTGTATTTTACCAATATTTGACATTGTATTGTCAGAGATATCACTTTGAATGTTGTATTTGGCATGTAACTGTTATCTCTCATCAGTTTCTTGTTATTTCATACCTACCAATCAGTATGCATATTTAAAAACATTTTGATTGTAACTGTGCATGAAAAATTGGTAGTTTGATTGTTTAAACCTACAATACTTAGATTTTAGATTTTTATCACTGAAATGAGGATGTTGGTAACATCAATGTGTGAAATAAATTGCATTTTTTGTAAGATTTGTATATATGTATACTTCTTGCATGAAACCTGTGGTTTTAAATGTCACTACAGCTGGCCTGATTTATAAATTGTTATAAATTGTATGTGGACAAAATCCTCAACTGGTCTGATTTGATTGATAAAGGTATAATTTTTTCTTACCCGAATTAAGTTTCCTTGGCTCTTGGAATTTTGGGTTTAAGTAAACTTTTTTATGTGAAATATATATTTTGATATATGTTTTGTATGTATGTTTATCACAAATCTATGTTCACTGGTTATGTGTGTATAATGTTATGTGAGCAAGCACTGTCATGTGACCATGTTGTTATGTGTCCAATTTAAGCATGCAGAAGACTTCCATGTAAATCTTTGTGTCCCATCTGAGTTTTGTGATCTCTTACTTGTTGGTATACTTATTTATTTTAGCTCTATTGTGAAACAAGTTCTTACAATTTAGATTTATCACTTTCCAGTCTGCTTCCTGCCCCCCCCCCCCCCAGTACTGAGCTAGTAGGGATAAAGTTTCTTGCTCAAGGAAACAATAGGTTAGGTTTTGGATTGGATTCGAACCAAGGCGGAGCTGGCTATCCAATAATTACCAGTCCAACGTCGTAACCCCTTGGCCAGCTCGCTCCTTACTTGTAATATCTATGTGATACTTGAAATGTTGGAATCATTTTATATTTTCATAATTAATCATTGGATCATAAAAACTACATTTTCATATTTCTTCCAACAAGATTTATGACTTATATTCAAATGGAAGAATCAACCGATTAACATATTTTCTTTTTGTAATGTCTATCTCTCATATATAAATACCCCTCCACAGTTTTTAAGGAAAAGGTTGTCTGAGCTGTACCCAACAACAAAAAACAACATGTTTATTTTGTATCAGGCCTCTAGCACATAACAAGTATTAACAGTTAAAATTTGAATGTTTGTGCATGGTAAACATATTTAATGAAATTGAACCATAACAGGTGAATGTTGTTAGACTATGTATCATATATTGGCAATTAGCAAAGCATTATCATTTATTTTTCAGTTAAATCCTAATTATCAAGCAGCAATGTATACGCTAGATGCTTTGAATAGACAAGATTTAGATGAAGTTAAAAGTTTTAGAGAACCACCAGAACTTGTCAAATATGTCATCAATGCTTTATGTTTATTGTTTGACAAACCACAGGAGTAAGTATATTTTCTACCTATTACAAGTGTTAACTTTTCCTGAAATTTACTTTTTTGTCACCTTAATGCAACTTTTTTGTTTCACCTAATGGCAACAGTAAAACCATCATGCTCTTCCACTTTATTAAAACTAGACATCAAGGTATTGAAGGCGGAGTTTATATAATGGAAAGAAGGCGGGGTTGTTATCAGTCAACAGCGCCATCTAGTGAGTGTGACATTGCTAGACAATATATGTATGTTTACAAATTAAAAGGGGGATAACATATGCCAGCCTAGTTGCAGTACAATGAGATGTCAGGCTTTAACTGGGGCCTCTTTGTCATTGTTGAAGTGTGGAAAGAGTAATCTTATAATCTCTTGTTACCATTGGAACAATGTAGAGATTTTTTTCTAGAAAACCTTCTACATATGAATTACTTATTAGAAAGAGTGGGCACTCCCCATTAACTCGTAGAAAATCATAAAATATCATTCAAGTTTTGAAGTAAAAACATAATTTAATGATCGATGTTATGATATTTTGACCAGCACTGATGACATGCAGTCACATGATACATGCAGCATGATGCAATGGGACTGTTTGAAAATGCTTGTATTTTGTCAAGATTGGTGTATCATAGGTGCAACCCTGATTGTTGGATTCCAGTAATTTACAGTTGACAGTTGCCAGTTTAACACTTATCCTTGCTTCGATGACAGTGTTTGGTGGGCAAATATTCAAAAAGATTTTAGTCTACGTTCATTTTGTTCTTCTGAAAGTTATTTTTTCCCAAAATGATACTGAATGTGCCAGAAATTATTAGAACCTAAACTTTTAAGTACCATATTGCACCTTTTGCCCGCACCAAATTTTTTCTTGCATTTAGGGGTCCTGTGTCAGTCCTCCATTAGAAATGCTCACCACAACCTGTATAAAAACTAACTTTCACTTTCAGCTGGGAGAATGGAAAATTATTGATGGCAAAAGAGAATTTTATACAAGAATTAATCTTCTATGATAAAGATAACATACCTGAGGAAATGTTCCAGAAATTATGTAGACTTGTAAAAGAACCAAAGTTCCAACCAGAACTTGTAAGAACTGTTAGTGTGGCTGCGGCAGGTATCTGTGTCTGGGTACATGCTGTACAGAAATACTCACAAATACATAGAAATATGCAACCTAGATTGAAGAACTTGTTAGAACATGAAGAGAAATTTACTAGGGTAACGAGCCTTAATTTTTGTTAAAATATTTTTAGCTTGACTATATGGAGCTTGTTTCAAGAGCCTATTGCTTTGTACCCTGGTAACCTTCTTTCACCAAAAGGAATAAGTATGTGATATCAAATTGAGAGTACTAAGGGGCAAAGCAGATTGTAGCTTAAGGCTTAGGCAACAGGCCCCTGAATTTGAATTTTATACAGAGAATATTATTTCTTGGTGAAGTTTATTTTTTTGTGGCTACTAAAAGTATTTACTTGAAACTTGACACTTCACAAATGTCTACAGGATTAAGATTAGAGGTCAATTACCAAGCTGCATAACTCTAGCATGAATTTTGACTGAATTAAAGCCCTTTTATGCTGAGAAGGTTTGCATGCAAATTTTAGCTCTTCAACCGATGAAATTTTCTTCTTCTTAATGGGATGCATGTCATTAATTGTTTTGTTAACGCAAGCACTCTGAATAATCCAACATGCTTTCAATGGACTGCTTTTGTTTTATATTGTCTTGAGTAACTGCGAAAATTTTCAATTTACATGTTTATGTAAAAACTGTTATAATTTCAGGCTCAAGCTAAGCTAGGACAGTTAAGAGTTGAGGCCAACAGAATTAAAAGTGGCTTAGAAAGAAAAATACAGATACATAGAACTGCTGTAAAAAGAGCAAAAACTATTTTCAAACAAATGCAGGTTGGTAAATTTATATGTATAAACATTTATATAGAAGAAATTACTTACTACTGGAATGAATTAAGCTGTGTACTGGTGCCTAACCTCAAATCCTGCACTTGAGATCATTGCATTCAGTCTTACCCTTCCCTGAAAATTCAACAATTCTGCCAATTTTTTTTTATATTCAATGAAGTCCAGAGCACTTTGCAGAAGGCAGGGTTCCCACGCTTCCTTGAAAACGGGAAAAGTCCTTGAATTTCAAAATTGCTTTTCCAGGCCTGGAAAAGTCCTTGAATTTCGAAAGAACGGTGGAAAACCGGGAAAAAATCGGGATTTTTGCACGTTCCAGTCAGGGCTTGAATTAGTCCCGAGACCTCGGGTTCTGATGCACGGAAATTCCAAAATTCCCTCGATCAAAATCGTCCGTTCGTCAATTTGACTCGTAGGTATTTTGCCTTCAAGAGTCAAAGTTGAATCAAGATCTCGGATCGACAACAAGTAGAGCGTATGTTACGTCCGCCTATTTGATGTAATTGACCAATCCGCGATGCGCGCTAAGCGGGGGTCGCACTTAGTAAACACGCTTCAAAAGCCGATAACAAGTAACTCCTGTGTTTACCTATCACCCGTGTTTTTTTTTTTGTCGCAGGGGTTGCGAAAGCGCCGGACCGGCCTTTTTTTCTCACGACATTTTTACATTTTTCGCCGATAATTCGTCCCATACTTTGGTACGTAATCATACCAGGACGAGTCAGTATGTGAACCGTTCCAGGAATATTCATAGGACGCGATTTCTCGCACTAAAACGGCAAAAATCGCATTAAAAGTTCTTAAACTGTATGACAAAAAAGTTTGAAATCGGCGAAAAAGAGTTAAACAAATATTCATAGTATACTAAATTAAATTCCCTAATTGATCGTCGATTGTTAATCCAGATATGTGTTGTGAAGAATAAGACCGCCCACGGCGATTACATGCTAATTACATATCAATTAAACCTTATTGTCGGTCACACGCTGGGAGATTAACTCGCCGACAAAAGTATGCGCAAGGATGTCATAAAATCGACAAAGGTGTCGCCAAGTTATGTTTACATGCTTGACTATGTTCGCATATGCCTAAGTTCTTTGTTTATCGATCTCCCCTGTGTATTTTGTCGCCTATTAAGACCAATCGGCGTCCGCTCAAAAAATCAATAGTGCTACATGTCGGCCCGATAAGATTGTTTACGTAATCAAACTGTTGCAATTAACAAACATTTGACAAACTGTGATATTGCATTGATTAAAGTAGATAAGCTTTTGGATGCTTGCCGTTAAATTGATAATTGTATTTAATAATGAGCATGTTGTGACGCAGCTTAAATAGACGTTATAGCCAGTTTGCAAATGTTTTTATAAAGACAATTAAAATTGACTACACTAATAAACTCTAATTAAATGATAATACTCGTAATAATCGTTAAATTCCATATCAAAATAATCATTAATACAAATCATTTTACAACAAATTAAGTTTTTTCATTTCACACTGTCATACATTTGAAATTTGCGCCTCCGACGCTATCGCCAATAAAGTGAAACATCGTTCAAATTACGTTGTAATTAATATTTTATCATTTTGATTTTTAGATTTTCTTAATGTAGCAATAAGTAAGGGGAAATACCCTCATTTTTTTCGATTTCAAGAATAAACATCAGTTGAATATGTGAAAATTTCAAAAAATATTCGTCACATAATCTATCTGTTAAAATCGTGTTTTAGACTCTAAAAACAATAAATAGCATCTATTACTACTTGAAAAGCATAATTTAACTAAAGGTATGATGTTAATAGCTGACTGTAGTTTTAAAGAAAATGTTTAAACAAAGAAAGGTCAAAATTTAGGACATTTATAACATATTTTTAAATTGGCCCTTTTTATCTCTGTTGATGAACATGTTCCAGCAAGCAAACATGCTAAACCAGAAGATCTGATCAATTGAAATGAAAATAAGATATTTTTAGTTAACTATTTGATACAAAATCAGGACTTTCTGTGAATTTTACAAAATTAAGTTACAACAAAGGCATTTCCATACTGAATTTGCTTTTATACATGGGTCTGTTTGTCCAATGTGACAGAAACTATAATGTAAATGTTGTTGTAATTTTCACTATGCTAGTATATTTGTTATGCAACCTTTATATTCATCTATCTTGTTCTTGGGAAGCACAAGCATTTGTAAAAGTAATTTGAAGTATTAGCAATCTTAACCACTTGACCATGGAGCTTGGTGTAAATTATTGAATTAAGTAATAGGCGTTAATCCAGAGCAGTCCTTGAAATTTGCAAAAGTTTCCTTGAAAAGTCCTTGAAAAGTCCTTGAATTTTTTTCTTAGAAAAGAGTGGGAACCCTGAGAAGGGTACTATATACTGGTAAATGAAAAGTGTACTAGAGAGCTGAGATACTATCGCAGTAATAAAGAAGTGATTGCATTTTATTGTCTAAGTTTCGTGCTGATGCATGCTCTCTTACTTTACAGCTATTATCCCTGGTCATCAGGTTACTGGTATTTATCTATCAATCTCCTTGCATAGTCTTTTACTTTATGACTATGTGCAGCAGACAAATTGACACCGCACAATTACATCACCTTTGTTGTTACCTTTATAAAATTACATTGAGTGAGGCAATTGCAGGTAAATTTCTTGCTGAAGAAAGTTAACAGGGTCCTGATAAGGTTGGACCCTGGGACCTCTCCATTCTTACATCCTTAAATATCTTACCACTGGACTACTGTTTTTCACAGCATTATAATTAACTTTGTAATTGTTTTTTTTTTTGTTATTTTATTCCATAGAATATTGAGAGAAAGATATCCCGTGCTGTAAACTTGATGGAGAATATGTCAATGCAACATTTTATGTGGAAATCTGAACTACGTAAAGCTAAACATCAGATAGTAACAGCCCCAGGTGATGCCTTGATTACTGCAGCTTGTGTGTGTTACCAGGGTCCACTGTCTGATAAACTGAGAGGTGAACTCGTTCAAGATTGGTTGGATCGCTGTAAACAAGGGAACTTTAAACTACCTAAGTTCGTAGGACAAGATGTGTACCAGTTGAGTACGAGTATCGAAGGTTGGTTTGGGTTCGAGTCTCACAGAGAACGAGATTCTATCAGTGAAGTATCGAGCTCGCAGACTGAGAGTCAGAGTGAAGCAGGGTTACTTCCCCTTCCTGAAGTCCACATGTACAAATATCAACCTGTGGTATTTGATACAAGTAAATACTACAAATCTGAACTTAAACGTCACGGAAGTGTCGAATATGAACCCTCCAGTGCTGATCAAGATGACTCAGACGATGAAGAAGATCAAAGCCCCTTGATGACTCGGATTTCTTATTCGCTTCAAGAGATTCTAAGCGACTTTGATGAATTAAGTAAATGGAGGCTTGAAAATCTACCGACAGACTTGCACTCAGTACAGAATGCTCTACTAATGAGAGTTAGCTGTTACAACAGAAAACATTGTTGGCCATTATTAATTGATCCAGATAATCAAGCTGAAGTTTGGGTGAAAGCTGTACAAGTTAGTAAGAATATATTCTCTGAACGTGATGTCAGAGATGATGATGATAGTGATGACATGGAAGGTTAGTGTTTTATATTTATCTTTATTATACCCCCGCTTCGAAGAAGAGGGGGGTATACTGTTTTACCCTTGTCCGTGCGTCCGTCCGTTACAAAATTTCCGTCGCAGTTTTCTCAGCAACTATAGCATGCAGCAGCCTAATACTTTGCATATTGCTTCATCCTATAGTCCCATATGGTGTAAAGCGATTTCATGTTCCTTGCTCATCTACTTCCTGTTTGTCACATATTTTTAGATTTTTTTAGGGGGTATCACTAGTGAGCATTAGCTCACAGATTTACTTGTTTTAATTGTGTTAGGAATAAGTTTGGAAATAAAAAGGGTCTGCCCACTCCATGAGGATACATTTCATTATGTTCTTTTGTGTAGCTAGGTTGATATACTTTGTGGCGAAAAAGCCTTTACATTTGTCATGTTGTGTTGGAGTGTCAATTATAAAGATATTTGCTCACAGATTTTTTTTATATTTTAAAATTACCTTTCAGTGTTTGTAATTGTGTTAAAAAATAAATTCCTAACATATTCAGACAAACTGACTTGTGACTGTCATCTGTAGCATTACTAACGGGGTAGATATTTTCATGAATTTCCCATCTTTACAGTTGTATCTCAATTTGATCTAAAATTGTCACCCATCAGAACATTGCTTAACTTCACTGTTTCCAAGATGTTTCTTTATAGTTTTGAGAGTCTAAAAAAATGATAGTTTATCAGTGACTAAGAATCTTTAACAAAGGTAGGATAAACTGTGTACATATAACTGGGGGCAACTGGACTGTTAGTCTCATATGATTCAAACTGATAAAAAATCAAATTAAAACTTAAAGCAACCAATATTATCCCACTCACTGTTGAAAAACACATGTTGATATTAAACACATTTTTCTATATGACACAGATTTACCCCAGTTACCATCGTCAGAAGATAAAGATGATGATGGTTCTAACTCTCTACCACCAAGTCGTGGTACTGGTGTTACATTCTCAGATTATACTATAGATTATCATCCTGAAGAATCAACCAGGAGAACTAGTACAACATCTAACACATTGACTTCTAATACAACCACTGATTATACTAAAAGGTTGGTATAACTGAATGGAAAATTAATGTATATTGTTCTATTGAAGATCCAGTGGATTTAATTCAAAACTCATGTTTTTGGGGATTTTTCCAGCAGAAAATCTTTGATAGTACTGAATGTACCTCTGCGGAAAAAAATTGAAAAAATTGTATGTACACTGAACAACAGGATTTAATCTGTGTTGCATACTTTTCAGCAATAATGTGAGAAATATCTTCATTCTGCATGGATGCATGTGGTACGAATAAACCTTATGTAGACTTGAAAACCCCATAAATTTGAGTTTCGAATATGACCTTCTTAGTTGCATTTATCAGATTTAAAACAGGTGTAGGTTTAATGAATTGAAAATTCTACTTTCTTTGAAAACTATCACATCTGATGGTTCCTTACTTGCATAACAAGCAACAAAACAAAATTATCTATTTTTCTGGTTTCAAGCCTTCAGGGGCTGCTTTGTTTAACATTTAATGTCTGAAGGCTGAAAGAAATCAAACTGCTTTATTGCATTAGCATGAAAACTTATGTTAATCTTTTGCCACCTATCAAAGCTTAGAACCAAAAGAAAGTAATTTTCATCTAATTCAAGGTTCAATATGAAGAAAAAAACACAATTTATATTAACTTGGCATCAACATTGCCCAGATGTAATTTATGGGTCAGTGCTTAATTACACTACATGTAAATAAAGAAGAATGTAGACTAGTTATGCACTAACCTATCAATGTATAAAATGTCATATATTTTAGGTCCCATTCCCGGCAATCATGGGAGAGTGAACAATTACGTCCAGTTACATCAGTGACAGCAAGTTGGGAAGTGTATAGTTTACATCCTGATGGATCATTAGAAAGACCTAAAGATAATTTATGGATTATAGAAGCAGACGATCCGACATTAGATAGTAGATTAGTCTATGCCATTGTTCATGGTAGGTTTACTGTTTTTTAGTACTGGAGCCAGCTGTGTTAGGATATTGCTGACGTTTTGCTTACTGAATATAATCAAATTACTCCAACATTTACAGAGACCACATGCCTTGTTTTTGCTATTGTTAAAACAAGCCCTTGCTTAGCTCTTGGCTAGCACAAAATGGCCCTTTCTGAAAATGGCTGGATAATAACTTCCTTATACAACTGGCTCCTGTTTTTTTTAATAAAGAGGAACAACTAAGGTTCCTTTGCATTTCTTTCTCAAACTGATGTTATTAGCCCTTTCTTCTACAAACTATCAATCCAAGATGGCAGCCTCCACAAACAAAAGTTTAGAATTATTTACAAATGAAGTTTAGACCAATCAACTATCAGCATGCTTATAAACTTCAAATGTTTGACAAATTTGTAATAATGTTTGAATGGGGAATCCCTACCATAAGAAGGTTGCCATTTTGAAGGCATAAGTGTTTCAAACAATTAGCAAGTAAAAGGTTGAAGTAGCTAGCAAAAGATTTTGTTAGATCATGACATAGGAAATCATTCAGTAGTGCTAGCTAGTGATATATCCTTGTACTACAGGCACAATGAATTTCTTTTCTATTACATGAAATATTGTCAAAAAATGAGAGTCATTGTCACCCAGCAACCATAACTTTATTCTGTAATAGTTTCATGATGATACAATAAAGTTTCTTTATCAAGACCATCAAAATTGATGATCCTTATAGCCGAATATTCTAAATATTGGGACTGTCTTAAATTAAGCATTTGGAACTTAAAAAATGTCAAAATTCTCATGATGTTGCAATAACAAAGATGTTTTTATTGTAGAACTTTACTGTACTGGTAATTCAATGTATTAATTAATTTGGGACTTGAAAACCGTCAAAATTCGCATGATTTTGTATTAACTATGGTGTTTTATATGGTTGAAATTTACTGTATGGGTAATTTTATGTATTGATTACTTTCATTTTCAGGTGTAACAGTATTAATCACCCATCTAGAAAGGAAACCTATAGATCCATTATTCCGTGGTTTATTATTAAAACATTTCTATGTTGATAAAGATGGTAACAAAGTTGTACGTGTTGGTAGTTATGAGTTCAAATATCATCCTGAATTCTGTCTATATCTTAGTACTTCTGTACCATTGTTCCTTAAAGGTAATGTTTGAATTTTTGAAAGGTTTCTATTTCAAATTTATAATACATAAACAGCTGGTCCTTTCTTGTCAAAATTCTTATTCTCGTTAGTCAGTTCTATTCCTTATGAAATAACATGCAGTAGGATATGTTCAGCGATGTTGATTGATTGTTTCATACTTGTAGTAATAGTAGTCTAGACAGTGCATATACATACATTTACCCCACTGAAATACTCACTACTGTATGTCAGTACTTTTTTGGGGGGGGGGTTTAATGCTGTAGCAACACTTTGTATAGATTGTATTATGGCGGTCAGTCCACCTACTCACTGTTTCTGGAAAGGCTAAATCTCTGGATTTAGCTGTTAACCAACTCTTAGGCACATATTTCCGTCAGAGATTGACTAATGCTATACATGGTTTAGAATTAGTGGTAGGAGGGAGAATGGCCATTGAAATTTATTCATGACCAAGTTCCACTCAAGTATGCCCCACCCGGAAATTGAACCTTCAACCCCTCGATCAGTAGACTTGTGCCCTTCCGACTAAGCTAGCTCTCTGTACTCTTGATTTAAATCAGCAAGGGTAATATGTGCCCACTGATAACAATAATTAAATGTTAAATTGATATATTGTCTGTTTGTCAAGTGTTGTTCAGCACATTTCAATTTGAAAGTTATTTATTTAATTCTATTGTCTGTTACCTAGGTGATGGTCTACACGGAGTACCAATACATAGAATGTGTATAGTAAACATGTCATTAAGTGATGAAGCTATCATAAATTATCTACTACATGAAACTATGAGAGTTGAACGGAAAGAATTTGAAGGACAGAAAAGATCCAATGAGAATGATATCATACAACATAGAAGAAAACTGGCTCAGGAACATGTAAGGTTTTTCTTTGTACTAATTTATTCTAGCTAATTTGTGAAAAAAGTTCTTGCAACTTTTATTTATCACTTTCGAGTCCACTTCGTGGTCCGACAGTACTGAGCTAGTAGGATAAAGTTTCTTGCGCATGAAGGGATAAGTTTTGGATGGGAGTCAAATCATAATGAAGCTAGCTATCCAATGATTATTGGCCCAATGTTGTTTATACATGTTCAGCCTACTTGACAATTTTATACTGAAACAATAACCACAGATCACTAAATCACCTTTGGACAGGTTACCTCTAAAGGTACCCATTTATGCCTGGGTGGAATGGAACGACTGCAGGAAAACTTCTTGCTCCAGGAAATTAGAAGTATCCCAAGTGGGATTCCAACCTGGGACCTCTAAAACCATGAGCATGCTTCTTACCGCTGGACCACTGCTCCTCGTAAGACATTGACCCTGTACTTCATTTTATATGTTTGTATATATTTCAGGAAATGATTAGAGAGAAGACACTGAATCTATTTGGTCCAATCTTAGAAGATCAGACTATGTTAGATTCATTGATAAATTGTCAGAAAGAGGTTGAACGTAACAAGAGAATTCTTGAAGACACGAGATACATGGGGGACCATTTAGAAGAGAAATTCTCCCATTATGTTCCTATGATCATGCAAGCAGCTATGCTCTACAATATGATCCAGAGAATGTCTGTCTTACATTCTTACTACTATATGCCATTTTATAAATTTGTTGAAATGTTTACTGGTGTGATAAAATCACGTGATCGAGGAAAAGGAACTCAAGGTTGGTTGATTATCATTATGTTATTATGTTTACCTATTTGACTGTTGTTTGTTTGTTTTTTGCTTTGTTCATAGTTGTCATAACATTTTGTAGTTTGGACACTAGCTATTTCTTCTTTATGAGTTAAGTTTTTACACTGGTGTCCATCCCCTGCACATGGATGCACTATGGCTAGAATTTAGCCAAGAATTTAGACATAAGTTGAGTGTCTGGTAGTGACTTATCTGGGAAGATCTTCTTCTAATGCATACTTTGACAGCAGTGGATGTCCTCAGTATTTCTCAGCAGACTTAGGACAGGCTACTACTGGTTAAGCATGCTTACTAGCAAACTATGTTATTTATATGATATATAGATCTTTCTGACAAAACATTTAGTCATTTCATCATCTTGCAGTAAAATGGTAACTAATTGAGCAGTTGTCTGGATGAGGATGACCTCTGATTTAGAAATATACAATGTATTTGTAGGGCCCATACCTGGTGACTTGGTTGCTGCAACTTGTGACTTTCATTGCAATGCTAATTTTAAGTCAGAGTAAATATGTTTATTTATGAATGACTAGAATATTTAATATCAATACTTAAAAGAGACAAGTAAAATGAATAGATTCAACTTAAGAAATAAATGTTGACAACTTAAATACGAACATTTATACATTACAGGTGCCCCAGCTTCGAGAGCTAAAGAGTTATCCGATGCTGTATATATAAATATATTTCGATATGTATCTATGATGATGTTTGAACAACATTTCTTATTGCTACAATTACTTGTGGCTTTAGAAAGGTTACGTCTTAGTAAGAAAGCTTCTAGCAAGGAACTTGGTATATTCTTGAATGGCTTTGATAAACAAGGTCTGGAGGAAACATCTTTATTAGAGAATAAACCTGAATGGATGGAACCACAGGTTAGTTTATGATGAATTTGTCTTTGAAGAATTTATTGAGAGCAGACTTTGCTTAAAGTTAATAGCCTGAAGTCATTGACTAGTGAAAATTTATACAGACTAGCAAAAATTACTTATTTCAAATTGTCAGACTTGTTGAACATTTGGCTTATTACTCTGAAACATTATAAATCAGGCTAGCAGAGCTGGAGAAATCTTTAAAGTGTTTACTTGTCCATTCTTGCCATCTGAAAAAGTTACTTGTCCTATGAACATTATAGAATAAAATTATTGAAAAATCCACTTGTCCATATTTGCCTTGGGACAATAAGGACATTTGATTTCACCAACCCTGGCTAGTAGTGGTTGTCAAAATTGTAGGCGAAGACTGACTGAGATGAAAAGAATAGCCTTTAGTCTATATTACTTGATTGGAAATATACTCTGGCTGGCAATCCTTGGTTCATTGTAAAAAAGCAGAAGATTTTAAAGCTTTAAAACTAGTTTTGATTGACATGTTAAACTTCAATAGTAACAATGTATGTACTCTATGATTGTATGTGATTCAGACTAAGAGTAGGAAAAAGTCAGAATACCATTTTTAGCTGAGTTTTTCAACGAAGTGGGCGGGTGTCTGGTGTAACAATTGCGTTCAAGTTTTCAATTTAGCATATATTTCTGCCATTTATTGTCAGATCTTAACAAAACTTCATACAATGATAACATACTATGTGATGAACAGAATTAGAAAGTAACTGCAACTCTATCTGGCTTTATTATGGATTATTTCCCTTTGATTTTATTGCATTACAGTTTTTATATCCGGCTTGAATGTGGTTTCCACATTTCTTGTTGAAGCCAATGGTTTGGCATACCTGCCATATCAAGGCCAACAGTGACCATCATTTGTGAATGTATATTACATTTGTTCTTACATTTAGTAAATATTTTCTGTATATTTCAGTGTTGGATAGATTGTCTTGTACTGGAACAAGTACATCATGCATTCCATGGTTTAAGAAAATCATTGATTATAAACAATGAGCAATGGAAGGAATACTTTCAGGTAATTTAAGTTTTGGTTTTTAGCTCGACTTTACGAAGTAATGTAGAGCTCTCCTACTCGCCCCAGCGTCGGCGTCGGCGTCCGCGTCCACACTTCTGATTAAAGTTTTTGTGCAGTAAAATATTTTCTTCTATATCTTTGTTATTTCTTAAGATATTAACTTCAAACTTTAAATATATGTTCCTTACTATCAACCACATCTCATGTGACAAGGTCCATAACTCCAAACACATTTTTTGAAGAATTATCTCCCCTTGAACTGATTGAAGTTTTTGTGCACTGATTAAAGTTTTTGTGCAGTAAAATACTTTCTTCTGTATCTTTGTTATTTCTTAAGATATTAACTTCAAACTTTAAATATATGTTCCTTTCTATCAACCACATCTCATGTGACATGGTCCATAACTCCGAATGCATTTTTTTCAGAATTATCTCCCCTTGAACTTAGAGTTTTCTTTAAAAAATGTTTGTTTTTACTGCAACTGTTTTATTTCTTTAGGTATTGATTTCAAACTTTAAATATATGTTCCTTATTATCAACCACATCTCATGTGACAAGGTTCATAACTCCATATACATTATTTTCAAAGTTATCCCCCTTGAACTTATAGTTTTCTTTAATAAATATTTGTTTTTACTGCAACTGTTTTATTTCTTTAGGTATTGACTTTAAATATATGTTCCTTATTATCAACCACATCTCATGTGACAAGGTTCATAACTCCAAATATATTTTTTTCAGAATTATCTCCCCTTGAAATTAGAGTTTTCTTTAAAAAATGTTTGTTTTTACTGCAACTGTTTTATTTCTTCAGGTATTGACTTCAAACTTTAGATATATGTTCATTATTATCAACCACATCTCATGTGACAAGATTCATAACTCCTTATACATTTTTTCAGAGTAATCCCCCTTGAACTTATAGTTTTCTACTTATTTCTTTTTTTTTCTTTGAATTTGTTAAGGTTATATTTTCAAATTTTAAAATATGTATGTTCCTTATCATCAACCACATCTCCTGTGACAAACACTTACTAAGTCGAGCATGCTGTCTCCTCTGACAGCTCTTGTATGTTTTTATGGTCAATTTTATTTGTTACCTTTTCTGAACAAGTATGTTTCTGCTTGGTGATGGAGGATTATATTCTTATAACCTGCATGTTTTTCTTTAATCTTGTTCAGTGCACTTGACTCAACATTAATTTCTAAAGTAGGTTGAGCAGTTGGACATCCAGTGATGTAAATATGTAACCTTCTCAAAGTAAATGTTTACTAGCAGTAACAAGTTGCCCGAACCCAAGGAGCGATAGGACACTTTTAATGTTGAGCCTTGGTCCAGTACTTCACAAATATGGAATTTGTTAATATTGTGCCCAAATAGGGACTTGGCTCAGATGGTTAAGTGATTGGGTTAGAGATATGCTGGTTAAAATATTAACCTATTTTGAACTATTCAGAATACTGAAAATAAGATATTTACATTCAGTTATTACAGAAGATGTATCTTGATGGCTAAAACAGCAAAAATGAAACTTGTTCTTGAAGAACTATATAATCAATTCTATATTGTGTAAATATTTCAGCATCCAGTATCATTGATGACCTCAGTACCTGGTACTACTATGCAGGATATATTTGTTTTCCAAAAATGTTTATTATGGAAGTTTGCTTGTCCAGATAGGGTAAGTTTTCTATTTGTTAATCTCTCCAGTACTTAGATAATTTTAATCTGTTTTTTTTATCATGAATGTTACTGTTGATGTCATCATGAACCACAGAATCTTTCTATTCATGCCAGTGTAGTTTTGTACCAGTTGTAGTTATTGACCTTGCAATAATGTAATTTATTTCAGTCTACCAAATTAGCAAGTGTTCTTAGGTCCTAATTAACCATTTTAAGTTCATACAGCAAAAATTTCTTTTGAACAACCAAAAGACTATGAAAAAATTCATCAATGATGCTGTTGCAGTTTAAATTACCTACCGGTATTCAGACTATGGCTTTCGTCTACTGACTGCATAGACTGCAAATGTCACTCATTGAGAAGTGGTGCAGTGGTAGGATGCATGCTTAGGTATCGAGAGGTACCAGGTTCCAGTCCCATTAGGAGCACTGCTCATTTTCTTGAGCAAGAGATTAACCTACTGTTGTCCCATCCACCCAAGTGGGTACAGCAAGAGATAATCTGTCTGAAGGTGATTTCAATGATCATAGGTTATTTTACAAAATTGTAAAGTCAGTTGAAAAATGTACTTAGAAGCAGACTATAAATCTAACTTAAACTTTTTATAATTCCAGCTATCCGAGGTGGTACAAGCTTTGATATTATTTGAACTAGGAAGTATATGTACTGTACCAGATCATTATAATATAAGAGAAGTATATAACTTTACATCAAATACAACGCCTGTAGTGTTTGTATTACCTAATGATTTACAGGATAGAGATGCTCCAGAAGCTACCAAAGGTAAGAAACTAACCATTTATACCTTAACATAGATCCAATAACAATGTACCATACATCACAGGTACGTAGTAGCTGGGGCTGCAGTGGCCGCCGCCACGGCCCCAATATTCTAGCAAAGTGCTGGAAATCAAGTTTTAAAGGCTTACTTTCACAAAACATTTCGACTAGCGGAAAGGGACACCCTTCCCGTAACCACCCCATCTGCGACCCCAATATTCATATCCTTCCTACACACATGCATCAACATAGTTTCACAAATAAAGTACTGCAAGTTGACTAGTATTTCACATACCTTTTTACATCCAAATCTGAATTTGTCTTTTTTTGCTGCCAAAATTAATACCAGTAATGTGATTAACAAATGGCCAGTTTACAATGGAAATTACTATCTAGCCTATTGTCCTCTGGTACCCTTCTTACACCAAATGTAATAACCATGTGATATCCAAATCGATGGTATTAAGGGGGAAGTGATTGGTAGCAATATGTTTAGGAAACTGGCCACAAATCAATTTTTCTAAATAACTTTTTTTTAGGGAAAAGGGAGATAATTCTGTATCACCTTAAACATTGTAATGGTTTGTTATAAAATCTGTAGTGATTGTACTATTTGATATTGTGTTAGTTTTTTTTATTTGAACTTTGCAAAGTGTTGTTTGATTGGTCAGGATTAATGATAATTTCAAATACAAAATGAGGACTACATGTGTTTGTTTTATTTTATCAATAAAGCAACTATCTTGAATAGAGGAATAACTGGATTTTCCTGTCACAGTATTTGAGGTATGGAAGAACAGTTGATGCATTAAGACATTAATTTCATTAATTAATTTCTGTATTTAGCAATGGTATGATATAGCACTTGTACTCCCTTACCTTCAACCTAGCTTTTATGGACACTTGGTAGAGTGTTTACTTATCACTGGCAAGCTCATAGGTTTGAATCTTAGTTTGGACCATGGATTTTTATTTGGTTACATATAATGTAATATATGTGTTTACAGGTATACCTTATGTAAGTCCATCTCATGAAGTAAAACGTTTAGCTAAGGAAGTTGGTATGGAGGGTAAGGTGAAGGTCATGAACTTTGGAGTTGAAGGTCAAGTTAATGAAGCTAAACAAATTGTTGAAGATTGTATACAGACTGGTTACTGGCTACTGTTACAAAATTATCATCTAGCAGAGGAACCAGAACCTGAATTCTTCCAACTTCTTAAGGTATGTCAGGGGATCTTGAATTTCAATATAGTTTTCAAATTTTATGATCCTAGGGAGTGTGTTATATCCTTTTAAGTTAATGTGCAAAACTTTTGTGCCTAGATGCTTATATGCCATATATTTTTAGATGTTTTGAGTCTGTCTGGGAAAATCCAAGGATTATTATTTTAGAATGTAACTACTGTATGGTTCCCTTACAAAGTCTACTAAATATTGTGCTATATTTTACCCAAATGCTTATTTTTTTACTCAAATGCTGAATTTTTTTGCCTAAATGCTGATTTTTTTACCCAAATGCTGAATTTTTACCAAAATGCTTAATTTTTTATCCAATGCTTAGTTTTTGGAGAAAAATGTCTGTACATTAAGACTGTTATGCTTTTAAGATCTTCGATTTGATAAGTTTTTACTGTAATATTTTATTTTACCCTATTCTATGTTACAGGATATTGTCTATAGTAAATGGTTAGTAGAAGATGAGTTAAGAAAACAATCATCTAATGTACAAGATGAGACAGGATCATTAGTAACCTATCAGAAATCATCATCTAGACATCCTAATATGTTTAATGTTAATACAAACTTTAGATTATGGATTACAACACAGTCTGATAGAGGAAGATTAATACCGGGTAGGATATTTGCATATTTATTTTTGTTTTGTCACATTTTTATATGCCCGAAAGAATTTCGAGCATATTATGTTGTACCCCCTGGTGTCCGTCTGTCCGTCCGTCTGTCTGCTAGCAATTTGGTTTCCGGAGCATAACTTAAGTTCCATTTGGCCCACAATATTCAAACTTCATATGATGATTGTCCATATTGGGTAGAAGACCCCTATTGATTTTGGGGTCACAAGGTCAAAGGTCAAGGTCACTATTACCTTAAAACTGAAAACAGTTTCCGGAGCATAACTAAGGTTCCATTTGGTCCACAATATTCAAACTTCATACGATGATTGTCCATATCGGGTAGAAGATCCCTATTGATTTTGGGGTCACAAGGTCAAAGGTCAAGGTCACTATTACCTTAAACTGAAAACAGTTTCCGAGCATAACTTAAGTTGAAATATTCTCATGTCTTACAAATGCTTCATCTTAACTAAAAAAAAACAACACTTTCGGGCATATAATGCTCTGCCTAGCAGTGCTCTTGTTTTGGTTAGGTTATCATTCTAGAGTTAGTACCTCCTACACTGCTTGGTGTAGCAACCTTTGCTGGATCTGTAAAATAATGTGATGGAATGATTTATTTACTGCATCAACAAGGAAAAGAATAAATGACTTTGGATTATCAGAGTCCTTGATAAGAGCATGAGCACACCTCACTGAGCATGCTCACCTATTTGGGATGCTCACATTTTTGGGAGGTAAAGCCGTGTCAATGCAAATAATGGTCATTTTATAGAGACAATCTCATCATAACGAAATTTCTTGGACCCTTGTCTATAATCAGTACTCACCTGTCTATCCGCCTAATAAAAAGTAATTGATGGAAAAAAAATCTGCATTATTGTCAAATTTTCATGGAAAAGTATAACCATCCCAAGTGAGTTTTGAACCAGCAACCCTTTGGCACACTAGATTTCAAATCCTGCCTATAAACAACTGCACCACAGACTCTTCCATGAAGTGATGTAGTCAATCTATTTCTACTAGACCTTGTACATGTAACAATATTGTTCATCATATTTAGAAGAAGTAGACCTCATTTAAAGCTTCAATTTATTTTTTCCATCCCTACGTAGGTGGTACAAACAAAGGATTTTATTCATTATTGCTGAAAAGCATGAAACACATATTAAATCCTATTGTTCTTTGTACACATATTTTTATTGTGACAGTGAAAGTAAATTTGTACTGCATGGAAAAGCTAAATATTTGACTTCCAGATAGAGTCTATTTTACAATATTTATCTTCTATTAAAGGTGTATTAGTACAACATGGTATAAAGGTTACAGCTGAAAGTACTGGTAACTTTAAATCTACATTACAGAAAGCTTATAGATCTGTAGCTTTCCTACTAAATAACTTCCAACTTTCATCTAATGAGGTAAGTCACTTATATGACTTTTGTGTTTTATATGATTACCAGGAGACAGTTGGCGACATACAGATATAGCTACTTACAGTCTCATAGCAATTTTCTATGGTGACAGTTGTGTAAGAAACCACACTTCATAACCCTTTAAAAAAATCTTCTTGCATTAATTGTTACTGTTCAATGGTTTTACTCCAAGGTAGGAAAACCAAGATTGCTGCATCTTGGGATTTTCAGAATTCAAAATGTGTTTTGTACATTAGAAATGCTTCAGTATACATGTATATGAAATCTTTAGATCTATGAACAACTTAAAACTTGTAATACGTGTGTATGACCAAATATAGAAATGTAGCACACAAGAACTATATGCTCTGGCTGGTTTACATTATTGTTATCATCATTATTATGAGCAGTGGTCCTGTATGCATGCTTTGGGATCGAAAGGTCACAGGTTCAAACCTCACCAGGGAAATGACTAATTTCATTGAGCAAGAAATGTATCTAAAGTTGTTACACTCTACCCAGCTGTAAATATGTATTTAGAGAGGTCAGCTGTCTATAAGTGATTTCAATAATAAGGGTTTACTGTACAAAAATTTAAAAGCCAGCTGAAGTTGTATTTGGAAGCAGACTTTAAACGACACTTTTACTACGTGTCACGGTACTTACCTATTCACATAATTGGTTGAAGGATATGTAACCAGCAGAATAGCTCAGTCGTGAGAGCACTTGCCTTGTAAGCGAGAGGTCCTAGGTTCGAGTCCCAGTCAGGCTGCATATTTTTCTTACCCTGTGACATACACTTTATAACTTTATAATCACTGTTATATTTTCAGACGTCAGCAGATAAAACATCAAGAATTATGCCTATAGCATTACTACATTCTTTATTGTTACAACAATGTTACTATGGTAACAGTTTATTTAAAGTAAATCATTTCTGGTCATTAACTGATCTAGCTATGGCTGTTGATGTTTATAAGAAGGTGAGTTTTGTTTGTTTCCAAGTTTAATGGTATTTAATTGAGTGTTTTCTTCAAATCTGTGAAGAAATAACAAAATGAGCTACATAATGCCAATACTTTTCTGCGTATTTTGTCATCATTTGTCCACTAAAATAAAATGAAGGCAATCATAATTTTTTCGATGTTTTAACTTGAAAGTTTATGATGGAGAGCATACGTTTTATTACCATTGACACTGACAGCTTCAGATATAGAACCAATTAATAAAACCATCTTGAATACGTCAGTATAATTTTGCATCACAGTATTTACCCCTGTTAACATTATAGGTAGAATGATATATAAGCCGCCAGATAGCTCTTGGGAGGGTACTGACTGTAAGCAATGGATTACAAGTTCAAGTCTCAGTCAGACTGCATATTTTCTCACCCTGTGTCATTTTAACCCTCAAATGTAAAAGACTTTAATATTGTTACTATTTTGTTACTTGTTTAATATTGTTGCCTGCAACACTGTAGTAACTCCCTCTTTTAAGCAATGCACTTACTACAGTCTTGCAGGCAACCCTCCATATTATATTATATTAAATATTATTAGCCAGATTTTTCAACGATCAAGTGGTCAGGCAGTCGGGCGTCTGGTGTCCTTAACAATTGCGTTAAAGTATTTCTTTACCATATATTTCTGCCATTTATTGTCAGATCTATATGAAACTTAATACAATGATAAAATACCATGTGATGAACAGAATTAGAAAGTAACCACAACTCTACCTGCCTTTATTATGGATTATTCCCCTTTGTAATTTTTGCATTAAAGTTTCGAAATCTGGCTTTAATGTGGTTTCCACATTACATTTCTTGTTTGCTATACTATAGGTGATGATAAAATGTGATGTTCATGATGATATACCAGCATTAATGTCACAAGTCTATACAGATCATTGTACTGATATGACAGATTATGTTGTAGTTAAATCTCTGGTAGAAACATTAGCTAAATTTTCTACATTACCTAGATCTGCTGTAAGTATTTTAATGCTATTTTATATATTTAATATATTTTATATTTAATTTATTTTCTTGGGTTAAATGCTGTAGCATCACATAGGTCATATAACGAAGTCCAGGGCACCTAACCTAGCTTTCCTGGACCCTTGTCTATAACCAGTACTCACCTACCCTTCCACATGGCCGGAAACTCCATTTTTTAATGGAGGAAAATTAAAATTATTGTCAATTTTCATAGAAGGGTATAACCTCCCCACTTGGAATTTGAACCTGTACCCCCTTTGGGACACTAGATTCGAAATCCAGTATGGCACCAACTGCTTTACCCATCTGGGTTTAACTTCTAATATTTCATAACATATAATGGTTGTTTAAGTTAGAAGGTATGCCAGTTGCATTAGGATATTGTTACCTAGCGCTATGTAGGGGTTTATCATTCAGCAGATTGCTACAATGTTCAAGTCCAGCATATTATTTTTTCTGCATTGAGGGAATGATTCTTTATTATAGTATAAGTTAAAATCAACTTTATCTTTTCAATGTGTCATGGTATTATTTTAGCCAGATTTTTCAATTAAAAAATTCGACTAATAGTTTTGGGAAACACGGGCAGGCGGGTGGTTGGACAGGCGTCCTGTGTCGTTAACAATTGCAGTTAAAGTTTTGAATTTAGCATATATCTCTGCCAATTATTGTCAGATCTATATGAAACTTCATACAATGATAACATTCTATGTGATGAACAGAATTTAATGTGGTTTCCACATTACATTTCTTGTTTTTTTATAACACAGTCTGGAATAATTATGCAAATCCTGAAATTTTGCAAACTTTTATTGTACATTTCACCCAAAACCTTATATATTTTCAACGAATTAGATCTATATATGGACAGGATGCCAGTAAATTCATCTACATTCTTAACTAGAAGTATTTTTAATGTAAGATCAAAAGTAAAAATTTCTATGGCAATTTGCTTTCTCCCATGGGAAAATCAGTCCCCCAATAATGGTTATATTGCAGTATACATGATCAGCTTTTCTCAAAATTCCATTTGTCCAAGAACAATCTTAAGGCAATGTAAGTATATGTAAAGTTCGTTTTTTCTCAACTGTCAAACCATGAATAATTTCATGGTCAATTCATATGTTAAAATTATGGGCATCTTACATTCATGACTTTCAGAAAATGTGTATTATGATTGAGTACAGCTACTTATGTCATATGATAGGCTTATAGTCAAGATATTTCAAAAACAACGAGGCCTAGAGTAAAATATAATGCATTCAGTCACCGTGAAATTATTCAAGTTTTGACAGTTGAGATAAAACGGACTATACAATGTATGTTTATTTCTGATATTTCAGTTGGAGAACAGTTCAGATGAAGCTATTATAAAACTATTAAAGAAACTATTACATACAGAAGAAGGTGGACAATTTAATCTAAAACGTGCTGTAGATTCTATAGAAGAATTATCTTCAAGGACATATGGTTTACCTGAAAATGTTGATAGGGTACAGACTGCTGCTGTTAGCAGGTATGTATAATATTTCTTTCATGTCTATGCCACTCGTGAAAATATGTTTTCTGAGCTCACTCGGTGAAATAAAAATCGATCTTACACTAAAGTTGATGAATATCCTCTATATCTTTACTTTTTATACACCCAAAAAGACATATGTTATGGTTTGCATTGTCTGTCAGTCCCTCTATTCTATAGGAATTTTGTGTTTGGACTATAATTTTACTAATGAAGAGTTTTTCCAAATACTCTGTCTTTAATCATCCCCAAATAAATTATCTCTAAATCTTCAGCACAAAAATAGACTCAACTTCGATACATGGTCATTTGCAGATACACTTTGTGCAGAATATTCAAACTAAACAATTACAATTCAAAGGTGCATATGGACTTTTTTGGAGAAAGAGAAAAAAAAAGCTATTTTAAGGGCTATTCAATACTTCAGCTGGATTTTTCAATAAAAAAATTCTGCTATTAGTTTGGCAAAACACGAGCAGGCGGGCGTCCGGTGTCATTGACAATTGTGTTAAAGTTTTCAATTTAGCATATATTTCTGCCATTTATTGTCAGATCTTTACGAAACTTCATACAATGATAACATACTATGTGATGAACAGAATTAGAAAGCAACCACAACTCTATCTGGCTTTATTATGGATTTTTTCCCTTTGAAATTTTTTATTAAAGTTTTTAAATCCGGTTTTAATGTTGTTTCCACATTACATTTCTTGTTTCTATCTTTAAGATGTTGTAAGAACATGATGAAACTCAAGTGTTTGTTTACCTTATGTAGAACATGTAACTATATACATATACCCTGTTAATATCAATGATTAATTATACCCCCCCTTCGAAGAAGAGGGGGGTATACTGTTTTACCCTTGTCCGTGCGTGCGTGCGTCCGTCCATCCGTCCGTCCGTCCGTCCGTTACAAAACTTTCGTCACAGTTTTCTCAGCAACTATAACATGCAGCAGCCTAATACTTTGAATATTGCTTCATCCCATAGTCCCATGTGGTGTAAAGCGATTTCATGCTCCTTGCTCATCTACTTCCTGTTTGTCACGTCCGTCCATTACAAAACTTTCGTCGCAGTTTTCTCAGCAACTATAACATGCAGTAGCCTAAAACTTTGAATATTGCTTCATCCCATAGTCCCATGTGGTGTAAAGCGATTTCATGCTCCTTGCTCATCTACTTCCTGTTTGTCGCGTCCGTCCGTTACAAAACTTTCGTCGCAGTTTTCTCAGCAACTATAACATGCAGCAGCCTAATACTTTGAATATTGCTTCATCCCATAGTCCCATGTGGTGTAAAGCGATTTCATGCTCCTTGCTCATCTACTTCCTGTTTGTCGAGTCCGTCCGTTACAAAACTTTCGTCGCAGTTTTCTCAGCAACTATAACATGCAGCAGTCTAAAACTTTGAATATTGCTTCATCCCATAGTCCCATGTGGTGTAAAGCAATTTCATGCTCCTTGCTCATCTACTTCCTGTTTGTCGCGTCCGTCCGTTACAAAACTTTCGTCGCAGTTTTCTCAGCAACTATAACATGCAGCAGCCTAATACTTTGAATATTGCTTCATCCCATAGTCCCATGTGGTGTAAAGCAATTTCATGCTCCTTGCTCATCTACTTCCTGTTTGTCGCGTCCGTCCGTTACAAAACTTTCATCGCAGTTTTCTCAGCAACTATAACATGCAGCAGCCTAATACTTTGAATATTGCTTCATCCCATAGTCCCATGTGGTGTAAAGCGATTTCATGCTCCTTGCTCATCTACTTCCTGTTTGTCGCGTCCGTCCGTTACAAAACTTTTGTCGCAGTTTTCTCAGCAACTATAACATGCAGCAGCCTAATACTTTGAATATTGCTTCATCCCATAGTCCCATGTGGTGTAAAGCGATTTCATGCTCCTTGCTCATCTACTTCCTGTTTGTCGCGTCCGTCCGTTACAAAACTTTCGTCACATTTTTCTCAGCAACTATAACATTCAGCAGCCTAATACTTTAAATATTGCTTCATCCCATAGTTCCATGTGGTGTAAAGCGATTTCATGCTCCTTGCTCATCTACTTTCTGTTTGTCGCATATTTTTAGATTTCATTAAATGAAAGTTACATTATGATAGTCATATTTCTCACTGTGGGGGTATCACAAGTGCGCAATAGCTCACAGATTTACTTGTTTTTTCAGAGTATTGTCCAGAGATATGATTCAAGTGATTGGTGCTCCAGAATTATTTAACCATGTTACTATGGGAACCAGTACAGCTGTCATAGCTAGGGAACTTGCTATACCTCAGTATATTATGATGGTACAAAATCTACCATTGCTACCTGACACCAACAAGAATCAAGTTTATCCAACGGACGTTTTCTTACATTACGAAGCCGAGGGCTACAGAAATTTGATCGAGACAATCTCAAATGACCTCTCGTTACTTCAGCGTAAATCTAAAGGCGAAATTCTACCATCACCAGAACTGAACGAGGTCATATATGCTATAAATAGGAACATTGTTCCAACATCATGGACTAAGGACAGCTTCCAGTCAGCTAAGAATGTGACAGACTGGTTGAATGAATTGTCTATAAGATTGAAGACTCTTCGAACATATATACTGGACAGTAAGCCTGCAACGTACAACTTATCTGTGTTTTTACGACCTGACAGATTCTTGGAGTCTGTAAAGCAGACGTACGCTAGAAAACAGTTCAAGGACATTGACTGTGTAGAGTTTAACGTTGAAGTAAGTAAACTTTTAGATTTATAACCTATTTTTAAACAATTTTTTCATTGGTTTGAATCCAGAATTTATTTAATGTAGAATTCAAATTGATGGTTTTTTGACAAATATGCAAATGATTTTGCACATAATGGTTGAAAAGTATTTGATTGATGGCTATTTTTTCTTGCATCTATAATAATTGAGTGTAACAGTTAAATTGAACCTAGAGAAAGAAAGAATTGATGCTGAATGCCTTTTATCTTATATTTTCTGATTTATGGAACCTAGGTCCATGGGGCTGTTGGCTTCACACAGGATTTAGTGTCTAGTGTCTGTTAAACCTAACCAATATACCCATAAAGTATATGGACAAGAAATCGGCCTTGTGGTAGGATAGATGAGTACTGGTTATAGACAATGGTCCTGGTAAGCTAGGCTAGTCTGCCTGTCTTTGAATGACAAATCTCACTTTGAAATGCTTCAAAAGTTTAAAGGATTTATTACAAAAGTAAAGATTTTTTTCAAAATGATTGAATGTTAAAAGGACTATTAAAAGCTTTTTGAATTTGGGGATATTTACACTAAAGGACCTTTATTTTAATAAAAAATGAACCTATATAATTATAATTTTCTATATTTTCTATATAATTTATTTTCTTGAAAGCATGCTAGGTGGCCTGCATAATGATTGATTATTCTGTAGTCAGTTTTATAATAAAATATTTCTAAAGAAAAGTTTAATATCCACTTCTCATACAGTTTCTGTGAGCGTCTGGAAGATTATGTGTAAACATGAAAATGTTATATATATTCAAACAAATCATAACAATCTAATTCTGAACCATTCTACATTTATCTGTTAAAATAAAATTATTTTCTCTTATGTTTATCTACCTTGCAGATTTTATTGTTTAAGATTATCATATTTTATTTTATTCTTGATGTTACCGATTTTTTCAAGAACAGTAACTCTTTGCATACTACGTTTGTAATTTACTATAATTACCTCCCCTTAATGTAATAAAAATGTACAGGTGGTGTTCAAAAGTTTTGCCTATGGGGGTTTAGATTTTTTTTCTTAGAAATCTCAACTAACTTTAATCTAATCTAGTATAGTAGAGGTTTGAAGAATTTTTATGGGAAATGTTTCCCTTGAATTTTTAATTGATTTAAAATATTGATATCCTTTGAAATTTGACATTTAATACATTTTCACAGTATGATATTTCAAATCTAATTTACAAAATAAGATTTGAAAATTTCATGAGTTTTGCATCTGGAAGAAATCACACACATCTTTGATGAAGTGGTACAACTGTTGCAATGTTTATGTGCTTTGCTTTCAAAATACAAGAAATAGGCTTACATAATAGAGATGAATCTCTGCTTTGCTCTTTCAATGTTGGTCCTGCAAGTCTGCCATGGTACATATCCTGTACATATCCTTTTTTAAAGATTGGCTAGTTGAAGGAGTGACCATACACAGCCAAAAATGTTGATATTATTCTAGGGGTTTTTCATGCTTTTTTTATAAGTTTTGGTTGAAATATTTTACATAAATATAACATGATGCCATATCTCCTCTGACATTTATTATCTTTTAAAATGAAGTCAGACTGATATTACATTGTCTTCACAATAAATAAATAAAATATATGATTATATATATGTTAATCATATATTTTCATGGTTTAACAGTTAATATACAGATAACAGTGAAACAATTAGGGACTTTTGTCAGTTACCTTTCCCTGATAAAATCTGAAGCAATCCAATTGGTAAGTAGGTCCTTACAGTTGGAATCCTTGGATTTTATCAATGAATTTCTATGTAAGGATAATTAAATATTTCATCTAATATCTTTCTTGCTAATGAAGATATTAATAGAAGGGATGAAATTTAGATAGTTCTTTAATCTAAAAATACTTAGCTTGAATTGCAAACAAATTAAATGATTTACAGAAAAGTTATTTAAGATTAATTTTGGCAAATTGACAAAAAAAGTAAGGGTAAAATCCGAGTAATCCAACTAATAGGACCAACTTATTTAAAGAGTATACAAGGGGTAATAACTGACTAAAGTCCCTTATTTCTAAGAGTCAGTGTTTTAGCTTATATTTTTGAGACTAGAAAGTATGATACAAGTACCTATGTAGTATATACATATAGTTACGGTGGCATAGAGGTGACATGGAGATATATTTAAAATTTACATGCGCATGCAATAACGTTTGAGTGGCCACATAATAGCTTTACGTGCGCACGCAATAACGTTTACTTGGCCACGTAATAGCTCTACGTGCGCACGCAATAGCTTTACATGCGCACACCCGACAAAATGGCTGCCAATTTCGACAACTCTCATTGGTCAATTATAACTTGCGCACGTAAAGCTATTACGTGGCCACGTAAATTTTAAATATATCTCCATGTCATCTCTATGCCACCGTATATAGTACCCGGGGTATATGTAAAGATTTCATATCAAGATTATAATCTACTGTCAGTTTGTACCAGTGTAGATATATATACATACCTAGGTTGTGATGAAAACTTGTGTATCATTACTGACATTTGTTAAGGACATACACACATTCCCGATACCTGTTTCTTACCCCAGTTTTTGTTATGATTGTCAGGAAAAGTGATTTGTTGCCACAGCGATAGGAAATGTTTGATGAAAAACTTTACAACAGTTGTCGAAGAAGGAAAATTGATTCATTTTTTTTTTTCGTGCTTAATTAAGCTTCCCTCATACCATATTCTCAAAGCAATCCAGATTGATGTATTTACCATTAATCTCCACTCATATCATAAACACAAACAAAAAACCCCAAGGTGTCAAAGAAACATTTTGCTGGAGTCATCTATATATAAATGTATAATGTTACCTCTGTACCTTCAAAATAAGGTGTGAAAATTACGTCAGTTTGTCAGTTTCGTTGCACACATATTTAATTAATTACGCGTCTCATTGAATGTTTCTATTCCCATTTATAATTTGTTTTGATCTTTTTTGTCTCCATTTTTTGGCATTTTGAGTAGCATATTTTATAAATACAAGTTTTTTGAGGTTTACAATGCATGGCCAAGTTCCATAAAAATATTGAACTTTTTGTTTTGACTTTAGTTTCCTCTCTGAGTTTTACCTAAGAATGAATACATTATTAATTATGTTTTGTTTAAAAAATCCGGAACATATTGTTTGCCTTTATGGAACTTAAAACTCAGATCAGTGCTCATGGTGTATGAGATTATTGGAATTGTGTTTTCTCAGCAAGAGTTGTATATTTTATTTCATGATTATTATAGCTAGTTCACATTGACCTAAGACAAGAAAATACTATGTCAGTATTATGTTCACTCTTGTGTAAGTTAACCACAGTGTAACATTAAATATATTTGTCTCGGGTCAATATGATCTAGCTGTATATTTTTATGTTTAAAATAAAGAGTTCCAGCTAGGAGCCAAAAGATATTAACTTAACCCCCCTAAAAGTAAAAACAAAACAAAAAAGGATCTAAAAAAATAAATGATGTCTGTATCCCCACCCCATCTCCCCCCTTAGTAATAATTAATGTGTTAGACACCTCCTCTCCTTGGCAGCATATTATTAAGATTGTTTCAATAATGCAGTAATGTACAGAAAATGCAGAAACACAGTCAGCAAACCATTGTTAACATTGGTTCTTGAGTGCTAAGAAAAAACATCATACAAAAAAGCTAATGCTAGGTTTACATCTGGCCACAATCTCCCCGATTAGCCAGAGGCTAAAAAATCGGGGAGCTCTACGATTAAATGGTATACTCCACGTTCTGTTATGCTTCCTTACGAAATCAGCACGTTTTGTTGCGCTCTACTGCGCTTTGCTACGATCGAGCCCACGATTTGCATCACGTTCTGTTACGCTTTGTTGCGATCAACACGATTGGCTTCCACGCTCCACCACGTTCCGTTACGTCCTGTTGAGATTTCCCACGACAAAGCTGCTTTGTTGCGATCTCCTGTGATTTGACCTACGATTTGAGACAAATGACCACGTTTTACATCACGATTTTAACAAACAAGAACAAGAAATAATTCTTTCCCAGCGACGCGGGATGAAAAAATGTGTCCACGCTGGTACTGATCTGTTGCGATTGTACTCTACGTTCTGTTACGTTCTGTTACACTTTGGTACGTTCCGTTACGTTTTGTTACGAAGGCCACGCTCTGTCACGATTAGAAAAGAATAGGGGCAATCGTGGTGAAATTTAAGTTTGATTTAAAATCTGTCCCGATGCCCACGATGTCCCCGATTCAACCACGTTCCGTTACGCTCCCCCACGATTACCCCGATTCGACTCCACGCTCTGTTACGTTCGCCACGATGCTCTGGAATCGGGGACATCGTGGTAATCGTGGCCAGATGTAAACCTAGCATAACATACAATCAATATTTTTGGAGTGTAAAACAAAATAAGACTACCCACATTTATCTTCATCTAATAAAGTCTTTAACTGGTTATATATGTTAATAGTATGTCATAAATCTTCATATACTCATCTTTAATTTATAACATTTCTTTTAATTACCCTGTAGATTAATAAACTATGTAGGGAATTACTATCTTACAATCTAATAAACATCAATCATTTCTCATCTTTGTAATACATAATGTACTAAATGGATGGTATAATTCAGAGATAATTTTGTCTGGAATAAGACAAAAGAGATTCAGAAATTCAATCAAAATCAATTAATCTTAAATCAGAGTTGTATAATGGCTGAATCATGTTTGAATAGTTTGACTCAGTAATAGATGAGGTCATCTTGTATGTCTGGTACATTGTTTGAAATTTCTTTGAAAATTCTTATTTTCAATATTGTTGTAATAAAAGTTATATTTTTCCTATACCATACTGTCGAAGTTTGTTTTCCTATCCCATACTTTCATATTTTATGATAAGTTGTGTAAAACATTTTAAATGCTTTGCCATAAGTACTGTTTTGCTGCCCGGCTAGCTCAGTTGGTAGCACACAAGGCTACTGATCGAGGAGTTGTAGGTTCGATTCTCGGGCGGGGCATACTTTTGTGGAGCTTGGTCATGAAATTATTTTTACGGCCATTCTCCCTCCTACCAATGATTTTTAATTATGTAGGACAGTTGTCAGTCACTGACAAAAGTATGCGCTTAGTAGTTGGTTAACAGCTAAATCCAGAGATTTAGCCTTTCCAGCAGGAGTGAGTAGGTTGACTGACCGCCGTTATATGACGTATACAATGTGTTGCTACAGCGTTAAACTCAACAAAAGCAAATATTGTTACAGATTAACTTTCAGTACCATACTGTTGATGTTTGTAATTCTCGACCATACTGTTATCTTCCAACACCATACTGTTAAGGTTTATAATCATGGACCACATTGTCACAATGTATCTCTCTATACCATACTGTTTGACCTCAATTTTCCTAAACCTTACTGTCAAAATTTGAAATCCTGTGCCATACTGTCAAAGCTTATGTTATCCATAGTTAATTACTGTTTATATTTTATCATATAATTTTGCAAAGATCAAAACGACTGTGGAATGATTATCTACAGGGTATAAATCTATATTGATGTATTTAATCAGATGAACACAGGGAGCTGATGTAGTTATCTATGAGATGTCTTTACCTACTGTTTCTAATTAAATGTCTGTAAACATTACTAATTTACTAGGAGTAGAACTCAGGATCTAAGCTTGAGCAGTAGCCAGCCACTAGCAAGGGTTTGTGCTGTGTATCAAGTTAATCAAGTCCTGAGATCTAGGCCAATTAAGGGAATGTGAAAAGGACCATTGATTTCTGTATTGAATAGGGAGTCCAGTATTATTTGCACTTTAACCAGCCCCATACTGTCAAAAGTTGTGGCACTAAGCATTTAGCGCTGTTTCTTACATTGTTACATTTTATGATAAACATTTAACAGTCAGAGGAAGGGAGATGATAATCAATCAGCCAGTTGTCTCACACTGTTTCTGATTAATCATCTATAATTTCCTATCAATGATCATATAGTTAACAGTCTGTCAATCAACATTCTACACTATAGGTCATATACTTGGTCATGCATATATATGTACTTCAAACAATGGACTTGCCCAATCAATATGTGAATCATGTTATGCAGGTACATTATTTTACAACCCGGGTTGGTAGGGCAGTTGGTAGCACGCCTGGATTTCAAATCTAGTGTCCCTAAGGGGTATTGGTTCCAATCCCACTTGAGGAAGCTATACCCTTCCATGAAAATAGACCTAATCTGGAATTCAAATTTATGGGTTTTTCCGTCCGTGCACAAACAAAGTTTTCTACACATGATTGCTAAATAGCACGAAATATGGATTAAATCCTATTGTTTTTTTTACACCTGTTTTCATTGTGACGGTGAAAGTTTGATTGTACCCGAGGGGAAAACCCAAATATTTGTATTCCAGATATAGTCTTTTAGACAATAATGTTGATTTTCCTCCATTAATAAGGTATATGGAGGAGTTTCCAGTCTTGTGGAAGGACAGATGAGTACTGGTATGGGGATGTGTGACGATAAGTCAATAAAATATTTTTGAACAAAATAAACTATTAAATGGTTATAACATTTCACCCCCATATTTTATTGGAACCAGCCATATTTATTGTTGCATTGTTTACACGAATGAGCTGTACATACAATTATATAAATATTATTGTTGATTAAATCATAACATTCCAACTAGCTGTATTGCATTATCACATTACAGTATGGAGAAAACAAACAAACATCTCATTATTACCAGCATGTAACATGCTTCGATTGAGCACTCTATCACTCTCATATACCTTATCAAACATTTTTTAAGAAATCTGATTGGTTGTGAGGAGTTCCGACCACTATCATCTAATAAGAATGTTTTATATTTATGTATAGATAGAAAAAGCTTTTGCGTTTATATGGTTTTTCAGTTAAAGGCTTGCTTATTATTGTTTGAAACAGCCAATTATGCTTATATACTTATTATAGTCCAAAATCTAACCAATTGGCAGAGCTTCCTTGACTGCGGTCCCTAACTTACACAGATTGTAAATTCTACAGTCCATTTGTCTAGCCCAGCTTGTAGAGCTTGTGAACATTGACCCGAGACACCATTTAAATGGCATTTTTAGATTTAAAAAAAAGTGCTGTTTAAAATTAAATTCTGCTTTCATACATGTTCCACAGACTTTACAATATTGTGCGATATTTCCTCATCATTAAAATCACCCTCAGGCTGGCGGTCTCTGACAGTACCAGTTTACACCTGTATGGAGTGGAACAATCGTAGGTTAATTTCTTGCTCTAGGAAATTAGCAGTGCACCTAGTGGGGATCCAACCCAGGACCTCACAATCCCTTAGCTCGCATCCTATCACTGGACCACTTCTCCTACATTAGATTAGTTAAAAGTTATGTAGTTACTGTAGCATGAATTGTAAAAAAATCTGTTACAGATCATTTCATACTAACTATGCTATTGTGAGAAAGCAATGGTTCTTTCTCTATGAATATGATAACTTATTTCTGACAGGTCACTGTTCTATTACTTGGACTTGTTATGAACTTGATTCATGTAATTGAGACCAGATTCTACCTTTCTTATCTCTCATTATTTTGTTTATTAAATCTCTATAGTTCTTGCAATATTACTGTGTCTATACAGTACCCTCCAAAAGTTCTTGGACGAAATTAGCCAAGTTTTAGAAAACTGATCATGCATACCAGATTTACCACTCATTATGAACAGTTCATGAAATTAGGATATTAAAGTGGTTGTCCCAACAGGTCATTGAAATGCTAGCTATATATCTTGTTTGTATATTTTTGGTTGCCTGAAAAAAAAATTCTTGGTTTAATGAACTAGAAAGTGGTTGTCCTGGGCGACCAGACACCCACTTATTTTGTAGACTGATGAACCTTGTAAAACATGTCACATGATTGAAACAAGTATTTCACATTAAATTATCTCATATATTTCATATATCACATACCTATTTTGTGGGTTTAGCGCAAGACGGTTGTTACTCCCTCTTTATTGAGTTAGGACTGTTTTCCGCTAAAACCAGCGATTTGTCTTTATTGAGTTTAATTTGACAAATAAAAGAATACAGCAAATAAGTGATTCTTGATCAAAATTGTTTGTTTATGCATATTCATTAACTTTATATTCGTCTGTATTTGGCATAAAACAGCATTCCTATGCCTTTGGCCATTTGCAAATTTCATGGCACAGACCACACATTTATATCAAGTGGGTACCAGGATCTTTGGCAAATAGACATGAAGGCAGTTTTTGAAGGCAGCTCTTTCTCCTGTATCATTGTAGCCTACCACTAGGCTGTAGCAAGGTTATTTCATTTAGATACAATATAACCTGTGATTAGAATTCATCACACAACAAATTCTATTTATTTCTCATTCTGTTCAAAGAGATTATTTTTATGAGGCGATACCTATAAAAAAATGCAATCAACTTCAAATTTTGAGAATTTTCATCACAAATTAATTATGTTGAAGATATAAAGACTGAAGGCTGACATGAAAGAGTTTACGTCAAAGGAATGCTGAAAGAATGTGATAGAGAACCTTGAGATAGAATCTTTAAGACCATTTTGACTAGATGATCATCTTATAATGATAGTTCTACTCGGATTTCTGTAGAAACTATCAAGTCTTCACTGATGATGGAAATATTGTCAGATTGTGGCTTGATTCATTGTCAGTTTATTAGAATGTACTTTGGTGTCGGTGTAAATTTGACCTCATGATTTGTTTTCTGTAGTTGTATTGGTAAATATTGCAAAACTTCTCAAACACCCAGTGTTTTGGGGGTAGCAACACATTGTATTGTTCATAGCACGGCAGCCTGGGCCAACCTATGCACCATTCCAGGAAAGGCTAAATCTCTGGACTTAGCTGTTAAGCAGTTACTAAATGCATACTTCCTTCAGTGACTGACAACTGCCCTATTTGATTAAGAATCAGTGATAGGATGGAGAGTGGCCGCAGAAACTATTTCATGACCAAACCTCCAAAATACGCTTCGCCCAGGAATCGAACCCACAACTACTCAATCAGTAGATGTGTGTGCTATAGAATGAGCTAGCTTGGTGAGCATAAAACTTCTCTATCATAGCTAGTGTCAGGATTATGTTAAGTTGGTTGTTAAAGAAAGGTGACTGGTGTGATGTAGGAAAGTTTCTTTGATGTGATATGTATGAGAATGGTGAATTAGAGCTGACTGTTGTTATATAGAAAAGTTGTTGGTATTGAGAGTTTATGATTGGTGTGGAGAAGTGACTGTTGTTATATAGAAAAGTTGTTGGTATTGAGAGTTTGAGACTGGTGTGGAGAAGTGACTGTTGTTATATAGAAAAGTTGTTGGTATTGAGAGTTTGAGACTGGTGTGGAGAAGTGACTGTTGTTATGTAGAAAAGTTGTTGGTATTGAGAGTTTATGACTGGTGTGGAGAAGTGACTGTTGTTATATAGAAAAGTTGTTGGTATTGAGAGTTTGAGACTGGTGTGGAGAAGTGACTGTTGTTATATAGAAAAGTTGTTGGTATTGAGAGTTTGAAACTGGTGTGGAGAAGTGACTGTTGTTATATAGAAAAGTTGTTGGTATTGAGAGTTTATGACTGGTGTGGAGAAGTGACTGTTGTTTTATAGAAAAAAGTTGTTGGTATTGAGACTGGTGTGGAGAAGTGACTGTTGTTATGTAGGAAAGTTGTTGTTATTGAGACTGGTGTGGAGAAGTGACTGTTGTTATATAGAAAAGTTGTTGGTATTGAGAGTTTGAAACTGGTGTGGAGAAGTGACTGTTGTTATATAGAAAAGTTGTTGGTATTGAGAGTTTGAAACTGGTGTGGAGAAGTGACTGTTGTTATATAGAAAAGTTGTTGGTATTGAGAGTTTGAGACTGGTGTGGAGAAGTGACTGTTGTTATATAGAAAAGTTGTTGGTATTGAGAGTTTGAAACTGGTGTGGAGAAGTGACTGTTGTTATATAGAAAAGTTGTTGGTATTGAGAGTTTGAGACTGGTGTGGAGAAGTGACTGTTGTTATATAGAAAAGTTGTTGGTATTGAGAGTTTGAAACTGGTGTGGAGAAGTGACTGTTGTTATATAGAAAAGTTGTTGGTATTGAGAGTTTGAAACTGGTGTGGAGAAGTGACTGTTGTTATATAGAAAAGTTGTTGGTATTGAGAGTTTGAAACTGGTGTGGAGAAGTGACTGTTGTTATATAGAAAAGTTGTTGGTATTGAGAGTTTGAGACTGGTGTGGAGAAGTGACTGTTGTTATATAGAAAAGTTGTTGGTATTGAGAGTTTGAGACTGGTGTGGAGAAGTGACTGTTGTTATATAGAAAAGTTGTTGGTATTGAGAGTTTGAAACTGGTGTGGAGAAGTGACTGTTGTTATATAGAAAAGTTGTTGGTATTGAGAGTTTGAAACTGGTGTGGAGAAGTGACTGTTGTTATATAGAAAAGTTGTTGGTATTGAGAGTTTGAAACTGGTGTGGAGAAGTGACTGTTGTTATGTAGAAAAGTTGTTGTTATTGAGGCTGGTGTGGAGAAGTGACTGTTGTTATGTAGAAAAGTTGTTGGTATTGAGAGTTTGAGACTTGTGTTGAGAAGTTGCTGTTGTTTATCAATGATAAGTACTTTTCATGTCCAGTGTACTTTTTCACAAAAAAAACTTATGAAAAATGTTATCCGTAAGTCAATTTCAAACATTTTGCAGTGCAAAGTGAGAAGGATAATAAACATTAAGTCAATTAATTTGATATTCAAAATGTGTACATAATGTACAATATTTTACATAGTTCAATGATACTTGGAATTGATTGGCAAGGCAAATAATGACCATAATTATGAATGTTTCTTGCTTTTGACTATGATAATTAATATTAAGTTTTTTGTGAAAAGCACCACGGATCTGTTATGTGAATTGATAGCACTTTGTACAAGTCAAGAGTCAATGTTGGTGAGTTACCACTTAAACATACAATAATATGTATAAAGACATAAGTTAGCATCAGTGAGTTATGGTTTGATGTTACAATAAATAAAATAATAAAGAATTTTTAGTAATGACAAACATAGTGGTCTTCAATCAGAATATAAATGATGTACTCCAAGTGTACTCATGTTTATAATGATCTTTTAATGGTCTTCTAATGATGCTACTCTCTCATTGTTAAAAGAGAATGCCGTCTGCTGGGTCAGTGCTAAACTAGTCTAACTACTTGTAAATAAAGAAGGATGTAGACTAGTTTTGTGTCGACCCATCAAGACAGTTGGGTCTGTTGTCTATAATATGTACCAGCTGTAAAATGTTCATGAAAATATGAAAAGGTCAATTTGTTACTGGATTGTCTTACACATGTATGATTGAGAGGAAACATCTGTGATATAAACTGTACCTTGTTGGTCTCAAATTATCATGTTTTGTTTGGTAAATCATTTACTTACCTTTCCTTGTTGATTGACCAATCAAATATGAGATCAGTAATGATTAGGAATTATAGGTTAATTTAGTCAAAATTGATTATCATGAAACGTTGGTCAAAGCTGAAATGAGTTGTTTTAAATTGTTTGAAAAAAAACAGTACTTAACGTTCTTAGAACTTTTTAGCTATTTGATGCAGGGTGACCTTTTACATTTGCACATGCTGTTTCATTGTGCTTTACATAATTCCAACAAACTTTCTACGTATGAGTTACATACTAGAGAAAGCTGGCACTCCACTTTGCCCCATAAAAATGATGAATAGTAAAAATGTTATGGAAGAAAATTCCTTCCTTAAGGATTCATTTTTTTACCAACAGTGATCACAAAATGTCACATCATATAGGCACCATATTGTTACAATGTAGCAGCTAACAACTTATATTGTTCCTAAAATTATACTTAATCATATAATGACAAAAAAAACCCAAAATATTACCAAAGTTATGTTGTTTATCACAAACTTACCACAAAGTCATCTAACATAATGTATACTAAGTGTAGACAAAAAAACAGCAAAACTACGTTGTAAACCAAAACAAGTTGTTTGGTGCCATGACATTTTTTATACCTGTTGAAACATAGAAAGGTTGATTTATCTAATAGTAACATTGTAATAAATGTATTAGAAAGTAAGATTGGCACGAAATCAGGTGGCTGTCATTTTACTTACATAGTGTACCCATGGGTCGACTCAAAACTAGTCTAATTACATGTAAATATATTAACAATGTAGACTAGTTTTGCTCTGACCCATTGATATAAGTTCACATCTGTAGAATATATCATTGTAGAAGATTAAATGTAAGGTATAAAGATAATCATTTCATGAGCTCTAGATATCATTATCTTTGTTTGATGTAAATACTGGTGACTACAGTAGTGAGTTCAGTTACTGCGAACGTTACAGAACGTTCCGTTTCGATACATTCGGAACTCCTCGGCCATTTGCTGCGAATAATTTCGGACATATTTAAATGCTAGTTTGAAACTACTGGTGTTGAAGTAAACAAATATATGGTTGGATACATTTGGAACTCCTCGGCCATTCGCTTTGAATAGTCTAATCTAATACACAAATATGCGATCGTTAAGGCATTGAGTGATGTTTCAAAATTTATGGACTAAAAACGAAACATCACTCAATGCCTTAACGATCGCATATTTGTGTATCAGATTAGATTATTCACAGCGAATGGCCGAGGAGTTCCGAATGTATCGTTATGTAACGTTCTGTAACGTTTTGTGTAATTGAACAGGCTACTGATGCTTTTGTTTATATAATCAACAATAATTGGATGATTCCCACACCAAAATATTTCTAACTATTACCTTGGTAACGGCACCCAATCTCAATGTTACATAAGTATATGATAGTTGTGTGAACTGTGTCTATTATCATTTTAATTTATTGTGGTTGTCTTGTCTGTCTTGTGAAAACCACAGACCACAAGGTATGTAGCAGAGGTGTTATATGGTACTTGTACTATATTGCCTTCAAGCTAGCTTTATGGAAATGTGGTTGTCTTGTCTATCTTGTGAAAACCACAGACCACATGGATGGCAGTGTTGCAGAGGTACAATACGGCACTTGTACTGTATTGCCTTCAAGGCAACTTTATGGTTACTTGGTGGAGTGTTGGCTTACAATTCGAGAAGTAATGGATTCAAATCTCAGTTCAGACCTTGAATTTTTATTGGGTTACATTAGATTGTACAATGTGTGGCTTACGTTACTCTAGCTTGGGTTACAATTTGTAAATTCTGCCATTTGTAAGATTGGGGTTATAGAAGAAAAGGGGCAAATTTAGTCCTTCATTTAAAAACTTAATTGGCACTTGAGTATTGTCACATAACATCAGTGACCTGAGTGCAAATCATTTATACTTTCATATATGGTGGAAGTGGGTTTGGCCCATTACTTCAAAAGTTATAAAAACTAATGTAATTTTATTATCTATGCTTAGTTTAATCCCGGCCCGGGGTGTCTTTTAGAACCAGAAGCTCTAGTCAATGCTGGATTTGAGGCTTAGAATTTTATTGGTACTTTACTTCAACCAATATGTAAAACCCAAGCGAAAAAGATCTAGCACTCTCAATTGCATTCACTCAACTATAATTTGTAGATTTTTAAGTATCTTCACTTTTTATCTCTCTGTTTGATTGCATGTTTAAATAGTTATACTAATGTAATCAGTTTGCTAAGGAGAGAGTACTTTTGTACTCTTTACACAGTCATGAAAAAACGTCTATAAATATTCCAGGTCTTAACATGGAACATAAAATGACATTCTTAGGTCTTCAAGCTATTTTTTTCATTGAACTTAAGTAGCTCAAGTTGCACCCATACTCATAATCTTAAATACCATCTTTTGTGATCTATGAAATTCTAAGATTCTAGGCTATGAGGTTCATGTGTATTTATTGTCAGACCAAATGATAAACATATGTTAACAACTTGAGATTAATTAAGTATTTATATCATTATTAGCTATTATAGATTGTATATATTGTTCTTTCATGAGGTTCTTGTACCTTCTCTATCTCTAATCTCTCTAATAAAACATAACATCATTTTGATAGCTCAACCCATACCTTCTGTAAAAAAATATCACCAATTTGAATCACACTCTAAAAATCCTGTGATTTCATTGGATGAAATTTATACAATGCTACTTGTCAACCAATCACTTATCACAAAGACTGGTTAAACTTTGACAACCAATCAGGTGACTTATCACATAGACTGGTTAAACTTTGTCAACCAATCAGGTGACTTATTACATGTACTAGTTAAACTTTGACAACCAATCAGGTGACTTATTACATATACTAGTTAAACTTTGTCAATCAATCAGGTGACTTATCACATAGACTGGTTAAACTTTGAAAACCAATCAGGTGACTTATTACATAGACTGGTTAAACTTTGAAAACCAATCAGGTGACTTATAACATAGACTAGTTAACTTTTGACAACCAATCAGGTGACATATCACATAGACTGGTTAAACTTTGACAACCAATCAGGTGACTTATCACATAGACTGGTTAAACTTTGTCAACTAATCTGGTGACTTATTACATAGACTGGTTAAACTTTGTCAACCAATCAGGTGACTTATCACAAAGACTTGTTAAACTTTGTCAACCAATCAGGTGACTTATCACAAAGAATGGTAAGACTTTGTCAACCAATCAGGTGACTTATCACTTAGACTGGTTAAATTTTGACAACCAATCAGGTGACTTATCTTGTAGACTGGTTAAACTTTGACAATAATCCGGTGACTTATCACAAAGACTAGTTAAACTTTGTCAACCAATCAGGTGACTTATCACTTAGACTGGTTAAATTTTGACAACCAATCAGGTGACTTATCTTGTAGACTGGTTAAACTTTGACAACCAATCAGGTGACTTATTACATAGACTGGTTAAACTTTGTCAACCAATCAGGTGACTTTACACATAGACAGGTTAAACTTTGACAACCAATCAGGTGACTTATTACATAGACTGGTTAGACTTTGTCAACCAATCAGGTGACTTATTACATAGACTGGTTAAACTTTGACAACCAATCGGGTGACTTATCACATAGACTGGTTAAAAATCATCCTGGCGGGGTTTAGAATTAGACATACCACTAATACTTGTCATAGATTACCCGGTTGGGATTAAGATTGCATCAGATTTCAGAATGTTGAAAACAGTAATCTAAATATGCTGCACTTGGTTATTTCAGAGTCACACAATTTTTGACAATTTAAGCTGCAAATGATGATGGAAGAAAACATCCTTCTGTTATTATGACCATCAACTTTGATGGACTTAATAGTGGAACTTTACTGCAGTCAAACCAAATGATGAACTTGATCACATGAACTGGGTGCCATATCTAAAGTGTTACTAGTTATGATATCACTGTTAACACTTGTTTATGTAATAAATGCTCTTGTACATAATAACCAGCTTGATTGTATATGAATATAACAATGTCTATAGAATATCTGGAATATCTAGACATATCAATAATGTTAAGATGTATAGAAATCATTGAGACTTGTAATATAACATAGTCTGACATCTCTTGGCTTACATCACACCCCAGCTATCTCATAGATGCATCATTATTATACATGTGCTCTATATTTTATGTATACGACTTTATTATGACAGACACCACTTCTAGACTTATCTGCTTGTTAGTATGATTTATAGAAGCCATCATGTTAGCTCCGTCAGTTGTGCATTTGTCTAGAAATTCAGGGTCAATGGTTCAATTCTAGGACAAAATCTACAAAACTGCATGTGGAATATGGTCATGAAATAATGAAATATTTTTATGGCCATTCACTCACCTCCCTTTGTATTGAGCATGGAAGTTACCAATCACTGGCCTCAAAAAGTTTTGTTTCTGGTTTTGCTCCCCCCATCCCCACCACACCCAAAAAATCAGTTGGATCCATTGGTAGGCAAAATTAATGACGGTAACTTTTTTGTCTATTGTTCACAGATATCAGATTTGGATATTTATCTTTGGTTTTTTAAGATATTTTGACATTGCATATTATTTACAGGGTTTGATTATATAATAATTGGCAATTTGCATCATGATAATAATATCAAAGGTCAAACGAACATGACCCATACTAAGGGTTTGTTAGAAAAAAATAAAAGAGTATGGGAGTGGAGAATTTTAGATCAGGATTTATTCAAATTTGCATTGGGTTCATAAAAAGTAGGGTTCACAAAAATGCTTGCATGCATTAAGGTACAAAATGTGATAAATGAGTTAATATCAATAATTTAGAGAGCTGTTATGTAGAATAAAGTTTTTACTGTTGCCATGGTAAACACATGTCAGAAAGACAACTGATGTTTGGTGTTCAGGATTTTTGTCTTTTCTAAAACCTGTTGGAACCTGTTGCTATCTATCAAATATTCTCTATGTACTCTGGTTTTACTAAGCTCATCATTTGACATTAAGAAATATTCCCCCAGCACCTAGGTAGAAATCGTATGTAAAAATACTTATGGCATTGTTGATGGCTCTCTTGAGGTATTAAATTAGAAAAACAACTTTTTGATACTTGATGTAAGATTATGTTTGATGATTTTGTTTTTGCGATCAGCGAAGTTTATTTTGTGCGCATAACCTGTAATATTGTATGATTATTAAAAAATACTACTACTGAAATTTAATTTTGTACCTACACTCTGATGTATTGGATAGCGCATTACTGAGTGCATGCATAGCAGGTTGATTTTTAGCATTCTTATGCACTGACACGCCTCTCCTACGCATATACCTTCTTTATGATGTGTCTTTCTTGTAGGAGAGAAGTTAAACAAAAACATAGACAATATATCTTGATATTTTATAATTCTTTGTATGTATTTTCTTGTCTCGCTATCTTGGCATTTCCCTTGTTATTGTTTACTTGGAAATATTTGACATAGTTGTATGTGCTAGATGGAAAACATTATTTATTTAGTTTAGTCTTGGTTATAGAAATGAATGTTAAAATTCTTATACCAAGAATTTTTTTATTCCAATTAGAAAAGCCTTATAATTTATGATACTTGGGGGGAGGTAGGGGATCACCCAAACAGTTTAATGACATTTTAAATGAACATATTACAGCTTGATACACTAAATTACACAATAGTACACTAAATTACATAGTACATATTACACCATTTTTCTGTGTTACACATCTTCGGGCCATTTTGGGCTAAAAGTTTTCCCTTTGGATGTGGCAAAATTGTATTCCAGTCTTTAACATTTGGAGTGTTGAATGAATTTATTATAATTCATGGAGGTTGATATTCCTTCAATAGATGAACTTTTAAACAAAAAGAAGTATTTATATTCCTTAAAGGTATTTCTGACAATGCATTTTTGTAGCTACATGTATTTAATTTAAAAAGGGCCACTCCTTGCCCCTAATGTGAGAATAAACACTAGTTTACCTTACTTTACATATTGCATTGCAATGTAATTACACTATTAAGTGAGTGCAAACTAGCTTATCAGAACATTCTACTGAAAAATTGTCTTTAATTTTATCTAGGATAATTTCTTGTTTCTAGGAAGATCTTGTACAACTACTCAGCTAACTCCCTTCATTTTTATCAGTTAACTTAACTCCATCTATTATCTACACCTGTTTCAATTGTTGCTAGTTATATTAGCTCACCTGTTGAAAGCCTACAAGTCAGCTGTGAACAGTCGTAAATTTTGGGTGTCAAAATATTTTCAGTAAGAGAGAGAGTTGTGTATACCTTATGGCAATTATTTTATAAGGGTTTTTTTTCTGATTTTTTTATGCACACTGCTGTTTCTTGAGCCCTTCAGCAGTATTCTGGTGATATAATTGTTTGTGGGTGATAAGAATTGTTGCTGAGCTACATCAGTGAAATAGTAATATGAGGTATGATTGAATAATTTGCAGAGTTGGTTTGTTATTAGCCTGGAAAAGTAGTACGAAAAAGCAGGGATCTTATGAAATAGGGATTTCCAGCCATTAATGATTTTTTACTTTCAAATTCACTCTTGTAGCTGTTATTACTTGGCTATTTTAATATTAAGTAGTACAAGTTGAAATAAAAGATATTCTCATAATTTTTTATATTTTTAAGAAAGCTTTTTAATTCCGATCAAAAGTTGTTTTCTGAATGATTTTGATCTAAATTACAATCAACAACTTGTTTCAAAGATGCAAATTTGATCCACCATTTTTCAACCTTATTTTACACTACCTAGAGTCCTATTTTTGTACCAAATTGCATCACAAACTTAACAAAAGTTTGGTACATGTAACAACACTACCTTCACAAATCCATTGAAGAGCCACCGGGCTAGCTCAGTTGGTAGCACGCAAGTCTACTTGTCGAGTGGTCGTGGGTTCCATTCCCAAGCAGGGCATACTTTCATGGAGCTTGGTCATGAAATTATTTCTACGAACATTCTCCCTCCTACCAATGATTTTTTAATTATGTTGGGTAGTTGTCAGTCACTGACGAAAGTATGTGCTAAGTAGTTGGTTGACAGCTAAATCCAGATATTTAGCCTTTCCAGGAGGAGTGAGAAGGTTGACTGACTGCCATTATATGACCTATACAATGTGTTGCTATGTTGTTAAACCCAACAAAAACAAACAAACAAACAAAAAACAAATGCATTGAATACATTATGCTTGATATTAGTTTTTTGCATCTTTTAGTCCTTCCACTCATGTTCCTTTGACAGTCCTACATCTCTTGACCCAAGATTTTAACTAGTTGATACAGAGGTAATCTGAAGAATGAAAAACAAGTTAATGACCTTAGAATCGGAAAATCCTCTGTAAAAATATGCCAATCTTACTATTTTATATTTATCTTAAATACTCATGACTTTATTACTAGCTATAAAAATACTGTTCTCAATGTAAATTCAAAATGCAAAAATCTCATTGGTCAATTTTTTGAAAATGGTTTTCCCAGCAGCCAATCAAATGCTTTGTTTATGAAAAATCATATAAATTTGATGTGATAAGTTTAAGACATAGATTATTATGTGTTAAGATGACTATATTTTATAATTATTTATCTATTGAAGTTTTGATGTTATTAGATTAGGCTAAATCATTCAGTTTGTTTATGGAACATATTTTATATTCTCTGGGAGAAAGTAGAACATCTGTTTTTTATTTGTATCTGTAAAAACCTTGGTTTTATCTTAATTACATTTGAAGTATGCTCTCATTGTACAGGTAGAAAAATAGAAGAAATAGTACTAGACTTTCATGCACTTTATTGATTCTGTAGAATTATGCTCTATTTGTTGCTGCTTCCACTGTAGTCTAGTAGTTTGTTTCCTGGATTTCTTATCTGACTTTCTGAGTTTGATCCCTGGTCATGGCAAGTGTGTTAAACCTTTTTTTAATAAAATTTGAAGATTAATGTTAACTTTTGTTAGTGTAGAGAAAGATTACAGTCCATGCCATTTTTATGGGAAACAAGGGTAGCTCATTCAACTCAAAATTTAATGACATTTTCAATTGTAGCTATGCTTCTCTTGAAGGTGTTTTCAAAGCTCACTGGGTGAAAAAAACACATCTTACACCAAAGTCAATGAGTATCATTTATATACTTTACAATTCAAGGTTAAAGTGAGATTTTAGTTAACTAAAAGTTAGATACTCAGAACTTTCTGAGTCAGAAGTGTTGAACAATGTATAGTATGGTATATCTGTTATCATTCATCAAATAGTTACTTTATGAAACCAAGAGCCAACATTTTGTAACAAATTGACAACACCTTTATGTCTTTGACAAGTGTTCATATCTACATAGCTACAGCTGTTTGTTTAGGCTAAATGATTGTTTTCTTGGTTTCATGCATTAGAACAATCTCTGGAATTGTTCTATAGCAGAACGGCTGGAGTTAAATCCTAGCCTTATTCTCCACACCCCTTTTTCTTCTCTCTGCCTGTTTCCTCTCCCAATTCTTTTGCTTCTCCCAGCTCTTTTTCTCCCTTCCATCCTTTTCTCTCATCTCCCTACCAATTGATTCCAGCAGGGAATTAGATCTATGTCTCTGATTCCAGGCCCTTTTTCTCTTCCCAGCCCTTTAATATCTCCCCCTACCCCTTTTGCTTTTTTCAACCTTTTCTTAGATTCTACACAAATCAATGTCCATGTGATAAAATAGTAACATCGAAACCTGTACCCTAATGTAATGTATGTATTGACTCACCTGTGAATTGTATGCCATCTTCTGTGGCCAGTTCTGTAGTCACTGACTTCAAATCACTGTAACCTCTCAGGAATATATGAACATTGGTTTGATACCAGCCATGGCTTTGTTTTGTAGTAGCAGCAGAATAGTGGTAGAGAGCATAGAGGTACTGGGTTTAATCCATCCTCTAGGGGCACTGCTAATATCCTTGACTATTAGTCCGGTATATAAACTACAAAAATCGACTGAACCGTGCATGGAATGATGTAGAAAATGTTTTTGCATTTTCTTGAAGCTAAGACACTGTAGTTTACGAAACTGGATGATGCCACTTCGGCACTCTTGGGCAACTCTCAAAATTCAAGATGGCGGACAAAATAGCGGATTTGAGCTGATTAATGTATAATAAGTCCATCTTTATCATAGTCTGATAATTTAAAGAGCTAAAATTAGTCTAACATTACCTGCAATTTTATTTCATGCAATTTTGGAACCCTTCATTTTTTTCCAATCCAAGATGGCGGACAAAATGGCGGATTAAAGCTACATTTGTCGGGAATATCAAACACAATGAGCAGAATCGTACACTGAGTCATATCAAAAAAGTTTAATGCATTTTTGTAGTAATTACTCTTTAGTTTAGTTTATAAAACTGGTTGATGCTACACTGGCATCATTTGGCAATTCCCAAAATCCAAGATGGCGGCTAGAATGGCGTAAATAACTAGCTGTCGGGTATATATCAACCACAATGAACTAGGTCATAGGCTGGGGTATACAAAATGATTTCAATGCATTTTATTTCGTAGTTAATCCACTTTTGTTTTGTAACCATTTGATGCCATGCTGGTATTCTTTGATAACTTCAAGAATCCACCAAGATGGTGGTCAAAATGAATTATAAGAGCTGGAAAGTTAATTTCAAGTCACATAAATAGACATAACTCCACACTAATGGGTATACAGCAACATGTTAAGGTTCTTTATATCTCTTGGTCTTGCGAATATTAAATCATTGATACTATAGCTTGTCAGTTGACTCTAGAAGCAAATTGTTTCTAAGATGGCAATTTAGAGGCACTATTCTTATAATATTTAATTCATTGAACAACATAGGTTGTAATACGATGTTTTAATATCCTTAGAGTAACGACCACTTTTACATATATGTTTGCCACTTCAATAATCAATATGTACTAAAAAGAGGTTATAAACAAAGAAAAAGACAAATGATATTGAAAATATTGTGTGCATGTTCTATTATCTTTCAAGGTATTCTAAGAATATATTAATGCCAAAGCAATTGATAGAAATTCTGTTGACATTGTAACACATTTTGATAGTAAATAAGAGAAATTGCAATATGATTTCAAGTTCGATCTTGACATCAGATATCACAACTGTATCATACGTGTTCTTTATTTCACTGTAAATGACTCTATCTATCCATTGATCAAAAAGAGGAAATATCTAAAGCAAATTTTCATCACAAGTTTGTAGTATAATTTGTTTTTAACTACAAGGACAGAGAGAAATTAAGTCGCGTAGATGCCAATTCTATAAGCATATACACTGCTATTTGAACTCAGTGTCCAGCTCATGATTTAGCAAATAATTTTACCCTGTGCAAGATGTTGGTTTTAAGGGATTCACCAATTACAAAACATGGCCAAGTAGAAAACTTAGAAATGTCTTGTTTCACTGAAGTCTATATATCTTGAAAGAACACATAACAGATCTGATGCATCCGTGTCAAAAGTTCAAACAGGCCTGATAACTAAACACAATTGGAGTATATTTATTATCAACTTAATCAATCTTACCAAAGAAGGATGGTACGCTGAGACAATTTGTCAATCTCGTACGTTATATTCAAATATGTTCCACTCCAAACATTATAGACGATGCATTGCAAGATATGGTGATTCTCCATTTTTTCGGTAAAATTACAAATATGTTTAATCGCATTAACCTTTAAGACTTGGTACGAGAAGCACAGACAACAAAATTGTACAACAAATGATCTATCTTTGTTGCTGCAATTTGCTGAGCACCAAAAATATCTGACGACATTGGTGTGCTGATACTCATTTTGAAATATCTATCTTGTAAGAGTGACACTATAACAATGGGTTCAACTAACATTCGTTCAAAAAGTAATGTTACAAGTCAGTCAGTTATTGACAATGTAAAGAGTGTACATAACTAGCATGGATGTAAAATATGCTTTTAAAGCTGGTTCACCTATCCTACATCAAAAGTGAAGAAAGTTATGCTATCTTTTGGCCATAAGTTATTACCCACTTGGATATTTTCTAAAGATAATACTCATTAATATGTTAAGTTTACCATTGCATGTGATGTGCGTCGGGGTATTCTAATTTAGTCTAGTTTAGTCAAGACAGACTGTAGTTTGTGTAATGATAATAATAGAGCTCAATCAATTAGTTTCTTCCTCGTTATTTTTAATTAGCACACGCTTATTTTGCAATTTGTATGTTTCAGTTTATTTTTACTGCATCAAAAATTTTCAACTAAAAGGATTATAAGCTTTTCAAATAATCACACATATTGCAATCTTAAACAAAATGATTGCCTTTCATAGTGGTCCTATAATAAATTGTCTTGTAAACTGTATATTAACCCCATTTTAATTTTCCGTTTTTCTTTATTTAAATGGCATACATTTTGGAAATTAAATTAGTTTGTCCATTCCAATTATTTATCAAATTTTTTCATTAAATCCAGTTAATAAGTAACATTATTAATTAATTGTATGATATTGGACTTCAAATACAGGGCTGATACATACGGCGTTCACTACGGCATTATAACCAAATACTCGGCCATCATGGAAAAACGGCCTTTCCAAAATACCTCGGCTAATATGAGATTTATGCATTTTGATTGGATACCAATGTAAAAATGGCCAAGTTTTCTCATGAAGGCAGTGTTTTTCTTCCACAAAAAATGCTGCCATTTTGAATGTTGGTACAATCTGAATGTTTTGATAGGGACCCTGTCTGCGACGATGGTGAATTAAGTGTTTTCATATTTGCCTGTTATTTGGCTGAAGACAGTCATTATAGTCTGAGGCCGCAAGCCGAAGGCTAATATGACTGTCTTCAACCAAATAACTTTATCATTATGAAAACACTTCATTATTTGCAATACATTATTGCTAAAAGATAGAACTGGTTGAATTTGCTTCGTAACCGTAATCTTGGACTTCACATTGAATCTTGAGTTGCTAGTAGATGATCAGGTGGGTAGTTTTACAAACTAGAGAGTTTAAGATTAAAAAAACAACAACAAAAAAACATTGAAACTTAAACCCACACGTGTTTGTTTCCGTCCATATATGTATATTATATACTACACTATTAGATCATATCCGCCATTTTAGCCGCCATTTTGGATTTATAATTGTTTATAATAACTTTTAACTTAGTGAAATTAATCGGTTTCTTTAATGACATGAACTATTCTATAAGTAAATAAATTTCTACACCACTCAGTCTCTTTCTGCCAGTTTGTTCTTTATATACTGGGCTAAAAGCCTTTGTCCGCCATTTTGACCGCCATTTAGACCGCCATTTTGAATTTAAAAATTTGTATATGAATAACAAAATTTAAGAAACTGGATCTACAAATGTTGAAATCACTTTTGTCCTTCATTTTGAGAACATGATGTGTAAAAATACATTTTGTATGTATAATTTAGCCTCTAGCCGCCATCTTGGTCGCCATCTTGGATTCTGGGAGTTGCCCAAGGATGACAAAGTGGCATCAATCGGATTTGGAACCAGTAAGACCATGTCTACCAATAAATTGAATAACATTTTCTACATCATTTCGTGCAAGGTCATCCTTGGTGTTGGCCGGACTATATTAATTTACCTGTGATTGCTTCTGTCCACCCAGGTGTATGTGGACTCCTGTAATGATGGTATAATTCTGTTGTATCAACAATCAATGCACATAAGTGGAGTAAAAGACTCTACATAAAGATTAATAGATTGATTACAGTAGCCTAATGTCCATGGGTAATTGCTGTAAAGTTGCTAACATGCATCAGCATGGAACTTAGACAATAAAATGCATTCTTTTTTTTACTTTTTTTGTGAGAAAGTAATCTAGAAATGGTGCATCCCAGGTAAAATAGGAAGGTGTTCTTTTGACCTGGTATTGCTCTGATGGCTGAATAGGGAATGCGAAACAAACCAGGAGATTTTTTTATTTGGCCTGATTATGGCTAATACATCATCAGTAACTATTTGTGAAAATCTTTGTCTTAATTAACCATTACATTATAATAGTGAAGACTGAAGGCCCAAGATCATTCTAAACTTGCTGGTAAAACATTCTTCCTGTATGGTACCCGATCTCTCTCCTCTAGGATGTATACATTCCACTTGTCTGGTACCTGGCAATTCATCATTTCAGTAGAAATGAGAGAATTATTTTTATTGTAGCATCATAAGCCATTGTTGACAGATACTAATTATAAAAGTTTGGCTGGTAGCCATTGTGGAGAGAATGATAAGATCAAGTTTTTTTCTAGGTACTTTGTAAAGGTACTATCAGTACTCCTAGTTTGTCTGAACAATCTTGTCTTTGAAATAAAAAACTTGAATTGTTCAACTCATTTTCTATTATTCATTAGACTTAAAGGGGTGTTGAGCAAGCTTGGCCGAGTGGTTATGATGTTGGACTGGTTATGATTGGATTGCTAGTCCCGTGTTGGTTCAAATCCCATTCAAAACCTACCCGTTGTTTTCTTGAGCAAGAAACTTTATCTTACCAGCCCAGAACATTGGGACCAGAAAGCGGACTTAGAAATGATTAATCCAAGTTGTAATAACTTGTTTTACAATCGAGCAAAAGTATAAACTATAGTATAGACTAAACATATAATCTGTAGATCTGAGAATATGTCACATAAATTTCAAAACATACAATTATATGTATTTATCTTTTATGCATCTAAATAACTGAAACACAAAAAGTTTGTAAAAGTAGGACTCGAATTTTTATAAATTAGAAACCCTCTCCCCATAACCTTGACCAACAGCAATCGCTGTAAGTATGAAACAAAATGTCCAAAGATTAACCGTTTCTCATCAATTAAAAGCAAAAAATTAGCCGATTACAGTATAAAATAATTGTTTGTTTGTTTGTTTGTTTTGTTGGGTTTAACGCCGTAGCAACACATTTTATAGGTCATATAACGGCAGTCAGTCAACCTACTCACTCCTAACTGCCCTACATAATTAAAAATCATTGGTAGGAGGAAGAATGGCCGTAGAATTAATTTCATGACCAAACTCCACGAAAGTATGCCCCGCCTGGGAATCGAACCCACGACCCATCGATCAGTAGACTTGCGTGCTACCAACTGAGCTAGCCGGGCGGCTTATATAAAGTAATTGTAACAGCCCTTAAATTTATAATAATTGTACTACATGTACGTAGATATTTCTGTATTCCAGCAGTGAGAAATATCCTTCTTGCTTTCTATTTTGATGAATATCAGTTTCTGTTAAATGAGTTCTTTTTTGCTAACCATTAAACCTAATTGATGTATTTATTTTAACTTAAGATAGACAAACATTTCAAGTAATTACATCAACAGTTGTTTTCATCAGGAAAAAATGTCAGCCAGGAGTTGAACCTTAACTCTTTTTCTGCCAACAAACACATACAAACTGTTTTCACAGATGTATGAAAGATCAACCGATAGAATTTTTTTCATCATTTGTAAATTTTTAGGATTTATTCTAATTCAGGTGTGAAAATTAACTGCTCATTTCTGGACTGAATTTAACTTTGATGGTAAATGAGTTATGATACATTGGGGATCTTAGAAGGGTGAGAGGGAACAGGCCCCCTCATTTGGAATTTTCATAGTATATTGTACTGCCAAGTTTCAAAATTCATTTATAATGCATAAAATTTATAGTAATGGTGTTTGGATCACTGTTGTAAAATCATAGGTTGACACTTCCAGCAGAAAAAATATGGCTCCTCCTCCATGATGGCCCTATTAAATGTCAGTTAACTTCTATAGGGTGTTAAAAATTTTAGTTTCTTCAAGGTCAATTGAATGTTTTATTGAATTAGCTCACCTGTCTTGTAAATCATCTTATTTTAACATTCACAAGAAAAGTTTAAGAAAGTCCTGTGACTGGAATGAATATTAATAGCATTCTAAACACTACAGAATATCACCATTAAATGAGCATATTTCTTAAACTATTAAATACAGTTAAATTCCATTATAAAGATCACTTCATTTAGCACAACCATGTGACTTTTGAAGATTTTTTAAGTTCCATATGCTTGACTTGAGGAGAAAAATGTCTTTATATTTTCTGTTTTAATATCTATTTTGCAAGTATTAACTCAATAAAAACTGTAATAAATTAACTCTAAGTGGATCATATAAAAAATTAAGAATTTGTTTTACCTGGGTTAAAGTGATTATTTAGATTGTTATTTAAGTATTAAACTACTTAAAGTTAAGCTTCCTATTATTAGATTTCTACAGAATGTTATAGTTGTACATTAGTCTAAATATCTTGTGTGTTCTTGTAGCCTTGAAAAGTTGAGTGTATTCTACTTCACTGGATTCTGTTAAAATGATTTGCATTTCCTATGCAATTTTATTATTGAAAATTGTTTATTCTATTTTCATTTTTTGAAGTGACAAATTGCTATGTTATTTGAATTATAGTGCAAGTATTGTCTTGTATACAAAGTAGATATCCGACATGAAAACTGTTATTAATTGCTGGCAATGGGTAACTAGCATACCCAGTTGTTCTAACAAAAGGGAGATTTCTGGAACCAAAGCCTCAGAAGATGAAATAATTCTAAATTATATCCAAGCTGCTATTTTTCACTGTGTGTCCGAACTGTCTTTCTATTATGAAATAACAGAGACAATGTCATTCTAAGAATCATTAAATAAATGCTCTTAACTATATGATAGTTCTAATATGAATTATAATATAAAGGTATTTGTTGCTGTAGAGAGTTGAATAATTAAAAGGTTTTAAACAGGCAATACATATGTATTTAACTTATGGGATCGTGGGTTAGTGCCCGGCTACAAACCATAGCATGTTGCATTGGGTGAGAAAGATGGCAGTTGCCTATAAGGGATGGGAGTCTAGGACAGGAAATTTCTAGCGACACTGATTAGCTGAAATGGTTGCTTCTTATGATTTTGACTAATGCAAATGGGTTTAAAAACAACCATATCTTACTCTTATACAAGTCAATATATATTAGTACATGAATATAACAAACTGTCAAGTGGTTATACTTAATCCTATATTTTCATGCTTTTCCCTACATTTTTACAAAAACCTACTACATGTATTACCACTTTTATGTTGATGGGGGATATTTCTTTATCATATTGTTCAGGGCGGCCACAGAATCTGAAAGTAGGGAAAATTCCAGTAAGATGCGTAATTTACTGTTATATCCTAAGAACTATTGTATATGATCACAATTTATGCAACCCCTGCAAAGTAGATATGTAAAGCACTGAGATGAAGTCACATAACTTCTTCCAAATTACCATAACTCCAAGAGGAACACTCGACTGTGAAAAAAATGTTTTCCATCTGTAGAATCATTTGTCTATAATTATATAGAAATATTGATGTAAGGAGCTGATGACTTTAACTTATGCTTAGCATTTTTATTTCTCATCATAAACAAGTCGGTGATGAACAAAAAAATTATGAAAATATCAAAACAAGATAAATTACATTTTTTTGTGTCTTTGATGGCTTTATTTATTTTTGTTGCAAGTTTTTTTTTTGTGTCAGTATTTGAGTACACAGGTAGACATTTTATTTACCTGTTTCATGTGGCCTTCTAAAATGTAACTTCCGAGAGCACAGTTCCTTTACAGTCTTTAACAAAAAACTTCAAATGTACTTTCAGTGGCAAACTGCTTACTTTTCATCATTTGATAGGTTTGCCTTCTTGGCATCATTCCCTTTATTTGAACATACATTGTTACCTATAGTGACCTTACATTTTGTCCAGTATAATTTTTTTTATTGGGTTTAACGGCATGTCCACACAATTTAGGTCATTATACAGGGTCCAGCACACCTAATCTAGCTTTCCTGGACCCTTGTCTATAACCAGTACTCACCTACTCTTCCACAAGGCTAGAAACTTCTCCATTTATCTTATTAATGAAGAAAAATTTACATAATTGTCAGATTTTCATGGAAGGGTATAACCTCCCCGGGTGGGATTCGAACCCGTACCCCCTTCAAGACATGAGATTCGAAATCCCGGGGCGCTACCAACTGCGCCACAGACCCGGGTTTCCTGGACCAAATAAATTAATAAATACCAGATCAAAACCACAGATTGCTAGCTGGACGATACTCTACTTCATAAATCACTGTACATAATACATTCACTGGAGTATCATGAAGGCAGCACCCTGTAATCAAAACTAGAACTGTTACTGTCACTTTCTTGTACTGCTAAAAGTATATTTAAAACAAGGGTATTTTATCAATGATCTTAGTGCTGATTGTAGTTGGAAATGCTTATATATTGTATTACAAATGTTTCATATTATGATGGTAAAATAATTAATAATATGCTGCCTAGAAATATACTGATTAAAAATAAATTCATACATGTACATTGTATTGAAAAATAATGCTTTTTAGCCGGATATTTCAATGAAAAAATTTGGCTAATTGTTTGCCTGGCAGGCAGTTTGGTGGGCGGGCAGTCAGTTGGGCGTCTGGTGTCATTAACAATTGCATTAAAGTTTTTTTTTAATTTAGCATATATCTCTGCCATTTATTGTCTGATCTTTATAAAACTTCATACAATAATAACATACCATGTGATGAACAGAATTAGACAGTAACCACAACTCTACCTGGCTTTATTATGGATTATTTCCCTTTGTAATTTTTGCATTAAAGTTTTTAAATCCGGCTTTAATATGGTTTCCACATTACATTTCTTGTTTAATTAGTGATTTGAGTCCTGATAGATATTTGAGTCCTAATAGATATTGAAGTCCTGATAGAAATTAGACTCAAAGTGGTTAAGTCGATTATATAAATAAGAGTACATGACGATTGTATCATTAAGCAACCTGTGGCTTGGATCAACTGACCTTCTGATATTCTAAACTGATGCCAATTTAATACACCCAGTCTACATGTTATATACAAAGACTTCTTTTATACAAAATGTATCACTAAAATACTTGTTGGATTATAGTGCATGAGCATATCTTCAGCAGGAGCCAAAAAAAATGCAGAAATTTGATAAAATAATACAATTTTGACAGGATTCTATTAAATTAGAATACTTGTATTGAGTAATTCCAATCTGTTGAGACATAAGCCATGCACATTATCCGAGTTCTATAAAACTCTGCAAGGTACCTATTTTAAACCTGCATTAACACATAAATCTCTCAGCTTGACTATCTGTCAGAAAATAATGCAACAAAAATTTACTGTTACATTTGTACAAAAAGTGAGACTTTTCTTGTATTGTGACATTTCTGTAATTTGCTGCATGAAAACTCTCGTGTTTAATAAGTGGAACCAAATGTGCTCTCTATATGCTGTTTTAATTAGTCTGCGATGAAGCAAACAGGTTTCTGGGATAGATATGTTACCTAGATTCTGTATGCAATTTTCTGCAATATAATTACATTCGCAGATATCTCTTGAGGCACTTATAATTGCGAAATTCTTCTTATCCACGTAGATGCTTTGATCGTGGATACCTTAAATCATGTTCTTTATATACTCCTGAGAAATTCTTACTTCTACAAGTTGAGTCGATTACTTAATATGAATATTAACTGTAGATCTACATAATTATATTTTGTAACATAATTCTAGTGCAAGATCATTTGCAGAATTGAATTAGGGCAAGAATTGAATATAACGAGAATTATACTGCGTTGAATGTTACCTTTCAACAATAGTTAATTACTATTATTATATTTTTTTACCTGTGAAAATTTCTTTGATAACAAACTATGTCATGTTCATAAAACTTGTATATATTCTAAGTTAGAATGGAGACATAGTTGGAGTTCTCAGTATCAAAGCAAAAATAGAGTGTAAAACAATTTCCATGTAGTATAGTCCAACCTGTTTTGATGACCATCTGAACTTTGCAACTTTCTGGGGTTCCTACAGGTCTTAGATACTTTAATTATCAGAGATGTGACAGGGCCCTAAGTTGTAACAAAATGTATTAGAGACTTTAGTTGTGGAAGGTGTGACAGGGTCCTAACAAAATGTTTTATTTTAGAGTTTTTAAAGCATCATGAACAGTAGTTAATCCATTGTATTATTTCTACTCATAATTTCTACTTTCAGGTTATGCCACTTGGTTTGAAACCTTCAATAGCTCCACCAGAGGGCGTTTTTATATCCAATCTTCATCTTTACAATGCATTATGGGACAGTGCTAGAAGTGTATTGATGATGCCTTCAGCTGACAGTACCGGTAAACAAGAGATGCCAGTATTCTGGTTAAAACCTTTAGACAAGAATGCCACTGCCACACCAAGACGTCTTTATAAGTTATACAAGTGTCCCGTATATTGTTCTGGGGATCCAAAACAACATGGTCACAACAATGTAGTCGTCCACTTTTCACTTCCTACTGAAAATGAACCTACAGTATGGCAATATCAGAGAGCATTTCTTACTACCAGTGTCTTATAACTTGTTTAATGTGAACATGAGTCTTTAAACACTCATTGAATTCACCAATGTTTGAAATGTGACAATCTTTGTTTCTATGCAGAGACTTTTAGTTCCAATTTCAAGAATTCTGTGATTATAGACAAACTTCATCAAGAAAAATGACTTGAAAGATTATACTACATTTTGCCGGTTTAGCGCAAAAGGGTTATAACTCACTCTTCTTATATTGAGTTACGATAGTTTTTCCTGGGATTAAAAAAAAATACAACTTCTTCATTTCTATTTTCTTGGATCCTGTGAATATGAACTAATTTATGCAGGAAATATGACTACAAAAAGTCATACTGTATAATGTGTATGCATTTTAGTATAACAGACTTACTTTATGTATTAATATTGAAATGAAATTGTCGTGTATATTTATTTCCTTTCTTGCTGCAGTGTAACTTAAGCAATCTGAAATTCACTGAATAAAAACAATTTAAGGTCGAATTTAGGATATCCAAATTTATGAAAATAATAAAAAGCATTAATGATCCTAGAAGTTTAAAAACCTCCAAAGCTGAGCATTTTTTCAGTAACACTGATGTTTGGATTGCTCAGGTTTGCATTTTCATCAAAATACTTTGAATTTTTATGTACATATAATATATTTATAATATCCGTCCTGACTTAACAAGTTGTTTTGTGCTATTTTGTGTTTATTATGTATCCAGGGTGAACATTCCTCACAAAATATGAACAATTTTTGTATATTTATTATACTTTGTATTTCTGTAGTCTAGCCAAATACAATTCAAGTTATTATTTTTGACATCTTTTTTTTATTCGACTGTGATACTGAAAAATTTATGTACTTAGATAAAATAATATAAATATTGTTTTTGTTGATTATTTTCTGAATAAAATGTGAATTGTTTTGATAAATTAATGGTTTTGTAATTATTAAATTTCTGGTTAGACAAAACATTATAAGTGAAGGTTTCTTGTGAAACGCTGACCTCTGTGTTAAGTACAATTAAGAAATTGGGCTCAAGGACCAAAATGGATATTCACTAAAAATTACAGGGGAGAGGTTACCTTTAACCTTGGAAGCACTAACTTATTGCACAAGGAAGTTTCTATTTGACACTATGTACATAAGTTCTATACTTAGATTTTGCTTCAAGCTTGCAAAACCAGCTTCGGACCTCCACAAATAACACAGGACTGGTATGCCTCTAGTCTGGATTACCTGCCTCTTACCACTATCGTTATCAGGTCAGGCAAACCGTAATAATGGCGGCCTTCAGTTATTATCAAGGTATTGCGTTTTCTTAATCTTGCATGATCATTTGCAGACGACAGTACTTTAGTAAGAGTTGGTACTATATGGGTCTTTCTATTTTTCTGATTGAATGATTAACAAAAAACATGTCTCAAGAGTACATAATTCAGACGTGGATTAGTCTTGTTAGATACTTTATTTAGCTTACATGTAACCGAACAACTAAAATAAGGTATCCACTGTAATTCTTGTACAATGATCCTTTGATTTAAGCCCGTGTAGTGAGAAATGTTCATTTGAAAACATAACTATCAAATACCTAATTCATTACATCGGGCGCGGCCATTATCGTACTTTTACCTGTCAAAGTACAACTGGGAACCAGACAAGTATGCCTCATGAATTAAGCTAGCAAGTAGATAATTCACTGGCTAGCACTTCCTAGCAAAACATTTAGCTAGATAGAAGCTAATCCCTGCAAAGGGTACATAAATATATTTGACCAATGAAAAGTGGCGTCAGCTAATGGGTTTACTTGCAGATTTTGAATATTAAATCATCAAATCTGTAGAGACCAACGATCATTATGAAATTATATAATAACATAATTCGTGAAATATCAAGTGGTCTCTTGTTAGAGCATTATGGGCCCCAAGATGGGGTAGTCATCATATCCAAAATTTACAAAGAATGGATACAACTTTATACAAGGCCTTTAACCAAGTGACCCTAAAATCATTAAGAACCTTCAACTGACAGACTATGGGCAACCTTCCTATCAAGTATAATCATTGTAGTTGTAGTTATTTTGCGGTCAAGAAATCTGAATGCAGCCTTAGTGACCTAGACCTTTGGCGGTCAAGAAATTTGAATGCAGCCTTAGTGACCTAGACCTTTGGCGGTCAATAAATTTGAATGCAGTCTTGGTGACCTTGACATCAATTAATTCATTTTCTGTCAGTGACCTACCTTTCTGTCAAGAATGATCACAGTAGGTCTAGCTATAGTTGGCAAGAAATTTTAATGCAGGGTCACCGACTACGACCTTAAAATCAATAAGGGTCATAATAAGGGTCATCTACTACCTGTTCAACTTATTTTTTCAAATTGTCAAGTTCAAGAAAGGAGTTTTACATCACAATTCAATTTTAGCAATATTGCGTCAACCATGTCTATATCTCCAAGTACCAACTTTTCGACACTTACCATTGCAAAATGGCTTATAACTACCTTACTTGATAGAGGTAGGCAGGAATAAGGCAGTTGAAAATATTACCATAATCAAACTCTACTCCCTCAGAGAATCAAACCCCTAACTGCTGCATTCATAGTCTGACCTACCAGCTTAGTTTGACAAGACTATTGATGTTTCATTAATTAATGCATCTTGTTGAGCAGGTATTAACTAATGCCTCTTGCTCATTACTCTAAACAAGCCATCTAAAACAGAACCCACAAAGTGGGGTTTTAAATGCTGGTGCTGTTCAAGTCGGCTCTGACTTCTTGGTATAAGCCCCGATCGAAATCGCTGTTAGGTGACCCACACAGTACCTATTTACACCTGGCTGGAGCAGTACATATGTAGGCAGATTGGCTCAAGGAACCTAGTATGGCCTCTAGACTGGACCTCAATTCAAAAGTGCACATCCTACCACTGCACCATTTCTTAAACTATGTAGGTAAAATTATTATTAAATACTTCTACTTTGTCAACTAGACAGCAGAACAACAGAACAATTGTAATTTAGACCTTGTTCATTGTACACAAATACACCAGCACGCTTGTATAGTCTGACAATATTTACCCGAGCTCAACACTCGTGCAAGAATATATTAAACAAAGTATTTACAGTCAATTTTGTCTTTGTAAATCGCGCTTGATCAAAGCTTTTGGCAACAAGAGCTCCGCTGGGCGGGGCATTATACGCCCATGTGCAGTCCATGCTGTGTTCTATCTCATATGAAGTCCCTGTGACCTTGACCAATGACCCCGGGATCTCAGAATAGGTCCCATCCTTAACTGGAAGGCTATCCAAAGCAAAGATTTGAAACCTAGGTACAGCCATGGTTGAGTTATCACCGACACAAAGTTTTCCCATACAAACTTACAGTGACCTTGACCCTGGGGCCTCAGAGCCAAATATATCAAAGGGCTATCAACACATTACATCTTGACAAATGGGCCGATTCACATAAAATTTGGTTAACCTAGGTACAATCATTGTTTAGTTATTGTCCGGACAAGGGTTTTCCATATGATGCCCCTGTGACCTTGACCTTTGACCCAATTTTGACCCAAAACCAATTCGGAACATCCTTGACACATGGGCTACTCTCACATAAAATTTGGTGAACTAAATTAATGTTACTTATTAAATATAGCATTATTTCCATTGTTTGCCATTTTGACTTTATTAACATATTTATTGAACATTTGAAGTCACTGCTTGGTAATTTGATATCTTCTGGATGATGGTTTAAACTTGACCCAGGGGCCCCAAAACCAATAGGGAACATCCTTGACCCATGAGCTACTCTCACATGAAATTTGGTGAACCTAGGCGCAGTCATTGTTGAGTTACTACACGGACAATTTTTTTCAATATGATGCCCCTGTGACCTTGACCTTTGACCCAGGGGCCCCAAAACCAATAGGAGATAACCTTGACACATGGGCTACTCTCAGATAAAATTTGGGAACCTAGGTACATTGGTGGTTCAGTTATTGTCCGGACAAAGTTTTTCCATATTATGCCACTGTGACCTTGACCTTTGACCCAGGGGCCCCAAAATCAATAGGGCATATCCTTGACACATGGGCTACTCTCAGATAAAATTTGGTGAACCTAGGTACATTGGTGGTTCAGTTATTGTCCGGCAAAGTTTTTCCATATTATGCCACTGTGACCTTGACCTTTGAACCTGGGGCCCCAGAAACCTATAGGGCACATCCTTGACACATGGGCTACCTTCACATAAAATTTGGTGAACCTAGGTACAGTCGTTGTTCAGTTATGGTCCGGACAAGGTTTTTCAATATGATGTCCCTGTGACCTTGACCTTTGACCCAGGGGCCCCAAAACCGATCGGGGACATCCTTGACACATGGGCTACTCTCACATAAAATTTGGTGAACCTAGGTAGATTGGTTGTTAAGTTATTGTGAGGACAAGTTTTTTTCCCATATGATGCCACTGTGACCTTGACCTTTGACCCAGGGGCCCCAAAACCAATAGAGAACATCTTTGACACATGGGCTACTCTTACATTAAATTTGGTGAACCTAGGTACATCGGTGGTTCAGTTATTGTCCGGACAAGTTTTACCTATTTTAAGTCTTAGTGACCTTGACCTTTAACCCTGGGGTCTCAAAATCAATAGGGAACCTCCTCCACCCAAGGGCTATCCACACATAAAATTTGAGGAACCTAGGTACATCCTTTCTTAAGTTATCATCCGGACAAGCAATTGTCCACGGACGGACAGACGGACGGACAACAGCATAACATAATACGACCGTTTTTTCAAAACGGGCGTATAAAAACCATGTATAAAACAATTTTGTTTTCATAAGAATAAATACTTTGAAACTGTGCCACATTATTTCTGACTTGCCCGTTTTCCCCAAAACTAATGTGTTGACAAATTAAAAGGACAACACGTTTACAAAATTGCTTAATAGTCACTTATGTTCTTATAAACATGTATATTGCCGTTCACACGCATACAGAGACTCACGATTTAATGTTGGTGAAGTGTGTAATTATTATGATTAGGCATTTCAAGCTCAGGTTAATATTGTCGCACTATATCTCCTGAATAAACAGAGTTGTGGAAATTTTCTACTGTTAAATTCAGTAACCTTAGCTTGGTTCATACTAGAGTCCAGCAAATTCAAGGCTTTTTGAGGCTAGGCCAATTTTCAAATTTTTTCCAAGACCAGTATGCACCCTGCTTAGATACACAAGTTCTTTAAGTATCATCAAGTTGTTATAACCGACATTACGCCGAAGCTCTCGTTTCTAAATACCCATAATTCATTTACATGAATGAAAGGATTAGCATATACTTGGACTAACATAGTCGTAAGTCCTACAACAGTAAGGATCACTTTAACAAATTAGCCGCCTGTCTAATGGCACCAATATAGTAGCCTCAGCTTAATATCAATTATAGTCCGTTTTTTCTCAACTGTCAAAGCTTGAATAATTTGACGGTGACTGAATGCATTGTTTTTGTACCGGCGGCCTATAGTTATTAAAAATATCTTGACTAAAACATCATACGGCGGTATAAGAAGCTTTACTCACTCATAATACACACTTACGGAAACTCATGGGTGTATTACAATAATTTTAACAAACGCATTCACCATGAAAATATTCATGTTTGACAGTTGAGAAAAAACGAACAATACTGGATGTAGAGAAAGAATACACTAACACAAGATTAGATTTTTATTCGTACAGAAAAATATCATTTTCAATAGCATTCATTGTCTTACAAGAAAATCCAAAATTATGCATACTTTAGTTGTAAAAATATGTTCATTGGTAATATATCTCACAAACATAGACTCTCAAAGATTAATCATATCAGTTCAAATAGATGAGCAATCATGTACTTAAAGGTAAAATAAAAATACCAGTGTATACAGCTAAATAAAAAGATGACCTTTGCAAATTTTACCTGTTCAATAGTCTAAGAAATTGACTTAATTTTACAAAGATTAATCTTTAAATTATATCAAAGTGTGAATAAATCCACAGCATAGTAACCAAAAGAAATGTGGCATGGGCAATTTTTTTGCAAGCCCTTCAGAATATTCCTTCTAACGTAAGCCGTTATATACTTACAGGCCGCCTAAATACTGGTACTTGCAAAGAAAAATATCCTATAAAAAGTTGATGATAAAGAAACTTAATTGCTTAAAATTTTATTTTTTACACTAATGACAAAGTACATCCTCAAGTAAGTGGAGATAATGGTTATTTTAATGACAGAAAATACTGTCAAAGGTTACAAAATAATAGTAAAATGATACATATACAAATATAAAAACTCTCAACCAGTCACCATAAACCATATACACAAATCTCTCACTACCATCACACATGAATGACACAAAAAGCGCATTCTACGACACAAAAATGGCACATATCCAAACATGTATGAATAATGAAAAAAAATCGTGATGTATATAGGAAACATACATAATTAACAATAATACCAAAAAACTTTTAAGTAGCATTTTCTGAGACATGGTCATCTTTCATAAACACATGACAAGGTTTTGTTTCACAATGTAAAATGTATATATCAAGGTAAAAGAAGGCACTTATATAAAGGCACAGTTAAACGAAATTCTCATAGGTGTACGTATAGAATACACAACAATAAGAAATAATAAGGTCACTATGATGAGCAAAAAACAATAAAAATACATCATCAGTCAAAGCAAAAGACATTTCTTTAAATCAAGTTTTTGTACATTCAAAAGAAGCAACATTAGTAAGTTTTTTTCTAACATAGTTAACACCATAAATGCAGATATAACAACAAAAGCACCAATGTTGTCGTTAGTACAAGGACTGAACATCTCTTGCCTGAACCCTAGACAAGGATTAAGCCAATTTGGGTAGCTCTATGCTACATAGTTTCAGACAAGATTCCCAAATAAATGTAAATACAAAACTGGTAGTGCCTATAACAAAGTAATTTCTGACAGGAAGCATAATTTTAACTAACTGTGAAACTACTTCAAAACAAAATGGGCTAACTCTTTAAATTCAGTATTTTTAGAGTGGGTTTAGACACAATGAAAAACACATAATAGGTATGTGCAGTCACAAAGGCTCATTACAAGCACCATGTGCTAAATTGAGCAAACAAATTCTAACCCACTTTATGACCTTTTTAAAAACTTGACCTATGGTTAACATTCATGCAAATTTTAAAGCTTCATTCATTATACTAATTTTTAGTTGCAAAACATATCTAACTGACATAGCAGAACACTAAAGAACCAAAAAACAGACAATAATTAATCAATATTGTGATTTTCAGCTAAGCTAACAATGTAAAGTGCAAGAATCATGGAGCATGTTGAATTAATAGCACAATTTGATGAACAAATGTATATCTATCTACAAAAATAATACAAATAATGCAATAAACAAAAAAATCAAGATCAGCAAAATTATAGCTCGTTTGGCTGACAAAACCATTGGTATAAATATTAATAAAACCAGTAACACTTAATATGATATAAGACATCCATCATTCAGCACATGACATATCTTGACATGCAGACAAGCAAGGTATCAGTTCCCCCATCTAGATTAAACTAAGTTCAATATGATAAATCATGCTTCCATAGCACATGCGGTACCTTTTGTTATGATATTAATACACTAAAATCACAACATTGATGTTAAATAACTTATAACCAATTACATTAATGAAATAAAATATAACAAAATAAATCTCTAACAAACGAAAACAAAATACTCTGAGAATGTCTACCATTACTATTTCCATTGTGATGCAGTTGAATCTTCACCAAGATGAGAAACAAGTGTCACATGTCTAGATGGTAGATTTGCAGGTGGTACCATTAAACATTGTACTTTGTTTCCATTTCTTACCAAAAATTGATTACTTATAGCTCTTCTAGACACAGATGATACTGGTACCTTGTATGGTGCAACATTTACAGGACACACTGATGGATGTTTCGATGTTGTCACAGTGTTACTATGATTAGTTGCAGTAGTTACAGTGTTCCTACTTTCAGTCTTTAATAATGTTACTGGATTACACTTTTCATGCAGCACAGTTTTTGTTTCTACATTAGTGCTGGGCTGATAGGAGGCTGCAACTGTCACCTTGCTGTTCAATGTTGACAGTGCAGCGGTTGTTGACTCAGAAGCAGAGACGGTTGGCAAGCTGACTGTTTGCAAGGTTTGTTCCCCCAGGGAGATGCTGCCCTGAAACAAAGGTACTTCCTAGAAACATCTTGAAGCATGCATATGATTTATGATTATATTCAAAATATTAATAAAGTAAATATATTTATAGCACAAAACAGTCAATGAGAAGCTAGCAATGTAAGTTATTTTCTGAACTTCAATGGCAATACCAATCAACAGGCAAAAAAGCGTACTTTGTAAGCAAGCATAAATGTTGGTTAACAGACACTAGTATGGTTCCCTTCAGAAAATAATCCGTTAAGTTATGTGAGGGCAAGATACATTATCTAAGTGATCACACCACAGAATACATGAGATACATATATATTTAAGTATCATAGCTTTGCCACTCGCTGGGACACAAACCAACATAACTTTCATTTGTAACTCATTCATCTCAGAATAATTCATATCTAAAAATTATTTGTACATGTCATAAGCAGCTATATCCGGGAGCTAACATGCCACTCAGTAATTCATATATCAATAGTTAAAAGGACATGCAACAAACAAAATCGTCTTAATAATGGCAGCAAAATAGCTAATACACGAAACAAGGCTATTACAACAAAAGCGTGTTAGTTCAACCAAAACTATAACTTCAGCTATCACGGCATTCCCAGGCAAATTGGACATCAGTTATATACTGGTCAAAAGTGAAGGTACTTGGGCAAAGGCAAGTAGATAACACACGCAGCAAGATGCAACATTCGAAGAAGTCAAGTAATAATTGACCATGTTGCCAAGTATTGTTCCATACACTCAATATATAAAATATTGATCCAAGTCGGACAATATTCAATACATTGTGATAGCTTAGTTAAGAACTTTCAAACTAACAAGAACAAGCAAGAAAAAAGGGTGAAAAAAACTTATAGAGTTAATCATGAACATGGGTAAGGCAATACTAAAGAACTATATTACCATAATGCTACAAAAAATTTAGTTAACGAAATGTTCAATATAACTATTTCTAGTGAAAGAATCAGAAACAAATGCAACAGAAGCAGAATTTCTACCGAGTTTAAACTGGAGGACAATGGTTGGCTTCATGTCACAAAATATTTTGAAACCTGCAAGTTTTCACAAAGTAGTTATTAGTTAGTAGTCAATAAATATATCTGATCTTATAATATAGCATGCATTATAACCCAACAGCTTTCAGACATGCAAATTCAAAATCTTGTACTGCTGATTGTTACCATTTCTACCAGATTCATGCCAGCACTCGACGTCTATCTAGAGGCAAGATACACAAACTAATTGGCATACCATACAACACAACATCACATTTAAACAATAAATTAATAATAAATAATTTATGATAAATTATAGTATTGCACAAATCTGAGGCAAAATGATAAAATAATAGAATTCAAATTTCTAACTGAAAGTCAACAAATTTATATATTATGTATGAGCAATAAATAACAAATAAAAAATCATAAGAAATCAAAGACCTAGAGATAATAAATTCGATACTGCATCCAAGTCACTTCCATATAAGTCTTACAAAATATCTCAATGAGGTACAAAAATAGCATCAGTACAAACAAAATGAAAACATTACCACACAATAATACTGGAATGATGTAGATTTCTCAATGCAATCAATAACTGTAGTTGCAGTACTAGCCACATGGAAAGACCAATTAAAGAGAATTTCTTCACATTGAGACAACATATCCATTGTTACATGTAAGAAAATATTTTTTCAGATAGTAACTAAAAATTGATCAATCAATGTGGCAAATTCCAAAAATTACTGTAACATAAATATACAGAATACAACACAAATCTGTCATAGTGCAGCTATCACAGTGCAAATGGATTTGACATTACCTCAACCCCAGTCGATCCTTCAAGGACTGTTGCATCTGTAAAATCTGGGGCTTGGTAAGCCTGTGTTGGTACTTGAGCATACATCAAGTCTGGTTGCATAGCAATCATGTATGGATTTGCAGTCGCCGTCAATGCTGTAGTAGGACTCTAAAGAAAAAATAAACAAGTAAGGATTAGACACTTAATACATGAGAACAATATCCATCAACTTTAATCAGGGTTTGTCTCCAATAGTGTTCTCAGATTCTAAGGATCCCAAAAACTAGGGAGATCCCTGTGATCTTTCGCTTTAAGGATTCTATCAGGATCTTTTAAAAAAGTTCTTAGTGAATTCGAGTTCCAATCAATTGTTTATTAAAATTTGTGCCAGCAAATCTGTATCCAACATGAAGAAAGAATCTCTAAATAACTGACTAGGGATTCCTTAAGGATCCCTGACAAAAACCCAGTGTCAAACCCAGCTTAAATTCTAATAAATTTAGAACAATATCTATTGACATGAATTCATCCAGCTATTACAGCCATCATTTTTATCCAAAAAAAATATTGATGGTTCTCTATTTTGATAAAATTTGTACAGAAAGCAAAAATATTAAGAACCTTCAGAAAATATACAAGTTACTATTTCTGTTCAAGTAAAAAGTAATCAAGAGGTACCTGAGTCATGTAACGCCATTGTCCAGCATTTATAGCAGCTGTGGCTGTCGCTGCTGAAGCCCACTGAGGTGATGTCTGTAAGCAAAAAAAAAAACCGATTCAAATTGAAGGTTTCATAAAACAATGATATATAAAGAAATGTGCACATAGGTTTTTCTCTATATTTTCTCCATGCAAAATTCCAGGAGAATGATATTACATCTACTTGCTACTTGATGAACATGATCATTGATTGAATTTAAACCATGATTATTAATTTCCAAGGTACCCAACTTTAATACTGGCTGTGTATAATAATAAATAATTTACTGTCATCTGTGAATATTAATTTAGTGACTTCTGTGTCGACTAAACAAAAACTATGCCCATTGTGGTGTACAAAATCGGCTACAAATTTATTTATGAATATGCTAACCATGTTGGTTTCATTTGAAAGAGAAAGGCCTCAGCTATGCATGCATGTTTAAAATCATTAATGATCAAATATCACTAATGAATATATCCTTTTTTATGAAAGGCTTCAATAATGCTAACAATAGTTTTGAAGGGACATGTGTAAGATTCAATCCCAAAAAAAATCTGCAGAAACCCTATTTCAATATCACGACTCAAAAATAAGATATAATAAAAAATCCTCTAACATACCTGTAATGAAGTATAGGAAGCAGGAATTTGATAAGCAGCATATTGAGGTTGAACATAGACTGGAGGTGTCTGTGGTACCATTAATGCTGTCTGTGGCTGTAATGTAAATAGTACCAAGTAAATTTTAGTTACTGGTCCCAAATAACACAGATGCACTTGATAAATAAACATTGCATTGGCTAGGACCATCAAAAAATCGATTAGAATGACACTGCTAACTTTTTACCCCATGAAATTACTAAGGAGTCAAGGACCACTTTTCTCAGATAATTTAACTTTACATGAAAATGCTTGGGAATGTTGCCATTTTTGTATCAAGCAGTTATTTGATCTAGTTTTTATTTCTTGACTATGGCCAGTTCATCATACCATCTTTCCTAGACTCTACCTATTTTTGTAATCTACAAAATCCGGATAACTTCTCCCTACAGCAATATCATGAAAATTATGACTTGCAATGACTTACAAGTCCAATATGGCTTTGACTTTCTTTTAGTTAAGAATGACCAAGTTATACAGCACCATCAATGCTGGATAAAAAATCATCAAGAGATGTGATACATACCTGAGCTTGAGGAACTGTGTATCCATTAGCTTCTGGAGAAGCAAAGACAGCCATGCCATTTTGATAAGTGTAAGGTACACCATTTGAAAACATCACAGTCCCTGGCGACACCGGTGATTCTGAAAATTCATTATTTCTTAAATTTTGTCCTAATGAACTTCTTAAAATATCAAAATAAACAAATAAAAAATTTAAAGTTAAATTTAAAGAACTTAATACTAGCAGTAAGAATCCTGTCAAGTGGAAGTTGGTAGTTTGTGCTTAGTCAGTTATCTCCATAATAACTTAATATATTTAATAAGTATTCTCATACTTATACTTGATGTTGCATAATTCTAATGATGAAACGAGTCAGTAAAGAAAGCATTCCTAATAAACAACAAGAACTTATTCAGAGTCAGCAAGAGTTTAACCATGAGGTTTATAAAATATAACCTAGCAAATAATAAGCACTTAAAGACTTCATCAAGCAACTTCAAATTGCACAAGATTATATTGATTGTGATGAAAAACTGAATCAAGCATCATTATTTCAATAAAGCTAGCTTATAAGAGGATAAAAGCATACAAGGGCTGCCTCTTGTACCAACTTGGAATTTAAAATTTGAGGAGTTTTTGTTGTAACTGCCAATAAAATGTCATACTTGGATATCTTAACTATTCATCTGAAAATTTGTTTACAGCTCACTTCAACACTATCTGAATGTTCAAGAACAGGATATAAATCAATTTCTGTCCACATATTCACAAAATCTAGCAATTATTAATTTCTAACTATTTTAACTTCCACTAACTAGGCAATGCACTTGCTTTACACAAATTTCAATTTGCATTTTTCTGGAATATCAAGTTCTAACAGTATGGCAAGCGAAATTGTACACTAGAAAGTTCCAAGTAGTTAATTAAGAAATCTTAATTGCATTGATACAATATACAAGTCATCTTTTCAAGTTGAATGAAAGATTGTAATCAATAAACACAGCTAAAGTAGTCAATCTTTTAGCAACAACAATTATCGTATTTACTTTCTCTAATTTTTAAGACTCAAAAAAAACAAAGAAGCTTACCAAATGCCCTGGGCAAAACTTGCTGCAAATGAAATGGGATACAAGTGTTAGAAGAACATGAAAACAAATCATGCAAGAAACAAAATGCATGTAAATGCAGTATGCTACCTGATGACAAAACAATAAAACAAAGTACATGACTTTTAAGAACTATTTCACAAAATTAACAGATAGCATAATGCATTTCCCCACATCTCTTTCTGACCCCATCTATATTAACAAAACAAATTTCCATTTATACCATCAGACAAGACGTGAAGCGAGGCAATTGATAATTTGCCAGATGCAAGAGCTTGCCAATTGATTAAAGTCATGATTTGGCATGTCAGAAAAGACCTAGTCTCGGAATCTCTATATGTTGTTATGCCAAATACAAACATAAAAGTAGTTGACAAATGTTGCATTTTTGTAGCCAACTTTAAAGGGACAAAATTTTATAATTATATTTCTAGATAGAATAATTACAAATACAAACTAAGTCTTCCAAGAGATGTGTGAATTTATTCAACTTGTTCCCCTATCACGCAAACAATAAGTCACCCAATAAATTTCTTTAAACTAATGCAAAACAAGTTTATATGTGATTTGGGAACAATTAACTTCAATAGGTCTTGGTTATCTTAACATAGGAAAACTCATATTAAATGAAAAATTCAAAATAATAGAGCATAGCAATAATTCCTGGCATTTGCAGTCGTACTAGCACAAGTATAGACCACAATAAACTATTACAATACAACAAAATCCAGTTTTCAGTTTCAAATGCCAAGATTATAATACTAATGCTCAGTTAAAATATTATTCAACCATATTATGCCATAACATTAACAAAAAGGTCCATAATATAGGGGTTTGCACCCAACTTTTTCATTCCTTCTAAATAAAACAAACAGTACCATAATAAGATCTTAAATTTGCACATGGTAAACTTTGAAATAAATACATTATAATAAACAGAATTATTTTTAGTAGTACTGATGAATAAGTGGGACATTTTAGTATTTTGTTGATAAAATGGAGTATGTGACAAGTAAGTTAGCAGCCATTTTGTCATTAATAAAAGTTCTTGCCAAAAAATGGCACTACAACATGTAACCATTTTTGTAAGAATTAACTAACAATAGACTCAAGTAAATTCCAGCAGTTTCTTAAAACTAGGCTATGTGATGTTAAACCTTTAAGTATTGTCATTCTTAACAAAATGTTTCATTATCATGTCATACCAGAATTAATTGTTAGGAATTTAATTTAATCTAGTGGATTCTGGTACACATCTTAAAAGTAACTTTTGACCAATAAATATTACCATCTATACACTTTGCATGACAGTGACAAGGTACATAATAATATCAACACCATTTCCATCCCACTACTAATTCCATATCTTACTATAATGCATACTTCAAACTTTCGAAATGATGAGTGAAAAGATTCATAAATATATTTTATTAGTTGGTGCAAAGATTACTAACTTGGATTTCTTTCAAAACTGGAAAAACCAACAAGATCCAAATAACTTTAAATGCAGGCAAACTTGGGTGTGGTAATCCTACGCAAAGTTGCCAACAACAGTAACTTATATAAGAGTTAGACATGCAAACAAACCTGTTTTCTAATGGCTGGTCCGATGTTCAGTTTTCTATCCCTGAATACAAGATTATCCGACTACAAAAAAATAAGAGATTTTTACATAAAGTCACAGAAAACATGAGCACATAACAGCAGCAAGTGTAAAACCTAGTGTATTATTAACAATCGATTAAAAAATCAGTTCAAAATCAATTCATAATCTAAAGAACAAACAAATAAGCTACTAATAGTACAATCATTTTATACTCCCGTAAAATTTCTTGCCACTTTATAGTTCAAAGGCATTACTAAGTGACTACCGGTAGTTGCCTTTTTTTGTATATTTACATACTACAGCCATAAAAATACAATCCATTATCTGATTTGCTAATCAATAGTTCTAATCTGTCTTGGATTATTATCAATCATAGGTCCATCACATAGTTCCTTTAAAACTTTCACTGTATGCATGTAATTCACAGTGAAAAGCTTCCAATACTACAGACTATGTACATATTATAATTTTAAGCAGAATTGCCTTACCGATTCAATATTAACGAAGTTTAAATGTAAGCAAAATATACTAATAATATATAAATTAAATAGCTTGTCTAAATGAAAGTAAAAAGATAATAGAAAAAATGACACTCACTTCCACACTCACCTCCTTTTTGATAATCCGATCTGCATCTTCCTGGCTTTCAAATGTGATAAATCCATACCTTCAACAAAAGAAAATTCAGCAATGAGAACTAAACATATTAAGTCAATCATTATGATCAAAAGATTATTTACAAATGAAAACTATACAATAGACTATAACTGGTTTCTATATTTGGTTTTCTTATGCATTACTAACACTTTCACAGTCACAACAGAAACATGTGTACAGAGAACAGGATTAATCAGTATTTTGTGCTTTTCAGCAATTATGCGCAACAAACTTAAGTTTGTATCCTCTGAACACAGATGGAAAAAATATCAATTGGGGTTACAAAATAAGTCTATAGTTAAGTACTCTGAATTGGCCTGATCAGGTGTATACTAGTTCAGGTTTATTTACTTAATGATCAAGAGTGCTCATCTTTTCTGTTTTAGTCAACCAAAACCCACGCTAATTACCCTAATCTTTAAGAAATTTACATAAAATTTGTAGTGTTCGAACAGCCATAAACACAACCTCACTGTTTAGGAACTTCAGTTTCAATTATTCTCGATCACCTCTTCAAGTGAGTTGTTCAGTTAAGGCAATACCAGTTATACTTTAAATTGAAGAACATCTTTATCACTTACCCTTTAGAAACTCCAGCTCTGTCAGCTATTATTTTACTATCTTTTACAGCACCATATGTAGAGAAAAATTGTTTAAGATCTTGTTCTGTGGTCTGAAAAATAAAATTGCCAGAATGAGTTTATAAGCTATGTAACCACTAACCAATATTAACAATGACAAAGTATGTCCAAAATAGTAAATATGTGAATAAATTTATATAAACATTTGACTTGATAAGGTAACCTACATTTGATTGAGAGCAGCAGCCAGCTCAGTGGTAAAGTGCAGGATTTGGAATCTGGGTCCTGGGTTTAATTTTCAGCCACAGCATTATTGGTTATTGTAGGTCCTTGTGGAAGGTTAAGTGGAGAATTCGTCAAAATACTAGTCCAAGAAAGTTAATTTTAGCAAGCAGCATCCATAGATATCAAAAAGGGTATTAAATTCAAATCAATGCTCGTTTTATTCTCAAAACTTGTCAAAAGCAAATTAGACTATTGGCCAAACTGTTCTACCAGACATAAGAAAAACTTGCTCAACAGGCACTGATTTAACAAATTAGAAGTATCTGCTTGACACTTTAAATAATCATTTTACTCACATTTGCAGCTATACCACCAACAAATATTCTGTTGGGTATGACTGTTCCATATTTTGGTGCTCCGCTAAGTGGTGTACCACAAGGAGTAGAATTGGGACTGACATCCACTGATGACGCCTAGTAATAGAAAGAGAATCAAGTTTAGAGCTACATCAAGTGATCAACAAGTACATATGATAAAAAACAATGCAGTGAAACATCGCACAATAAAGGACACACTTTCAGCAATAACCAATTCTAATTTCCATGCTCCACATAGGGGTAAACATGTTTCGTTCTTTGTAGACCAACATCTTCCTTGATTAGACCAAGAAACAAGTTCTTGACCCATTGTTCCCTTAACAAACATTGCAACAAACTGGCCCCATCAAGTGCACTGACAATGTCACTGAATTTGCAGTGTTAATTTTTGGTCAATTTTATAGCCGTTTATGGGCTATATTCCCAATCTAAAATCATATCTTTTTTTCCCAAATTTCAATCCAAAATTCCCAATTAAACTTGAAAAAAAAATCTTTTCAAAAAAACCAGCTGTAAGTATGTGTCAGCTTAAATTTTAAATCCCAGTAATCTTTCTTTCTAATTAACTCATTAAATTAATTAAGAATGAAACTAAAAACTTTGTTAAACCTGCTTTTGTTATTAAATTTGCATGACATTTTATCCCAATTTAAACCAAAATGCCGATAAAATTCCCAATTCTAGGGGTATGGGTCATATTCCCAAACTTGTGGAACAAAACATTGATTTGATCTGGTGATCAAGTTTTAAATCCTAGATGACCCATTTTCTAACAAGATCTACACATAGAGGCAGATATCCTGACAAACAAGAGCTGTCGGTAGAGACAGCTTGCTCGACTAAGTAAGCATTTGTCACATAAGATGTGGTTGATGATAAGAAACATATCAATTTTAATATTTGAAAATAATACTTTAAAAAATAAAGGAGTTAAAAAATGTTTATATAACGAAAATTTTAAAGTTCACATGTATTTGGAGTTATGAACCTTGTCACATGAGATGTGGTTGATAATAAGGAATATATATTACAGTTTAAATTTGATACCTAAAGAAATAAAACAGTTGCAGTAAAAAGCAAATATTTTTAAAGAAAATTCTAAGTTCTAAGTTAAGGGGAGATAATTCTGAGAAAAAAATATATTTGGAGTTATGAACTTTGTCACATGAGACGTGGTCAATGATAAGAAACATATTTTAAGTTTGAAGTTGATACCAAAAGAAATAAAACAGTTGCAGTAAAATAATTTTTTTAAAAACCTCCAAGTTCAAAAAAGAATTTGGAGTTATGAACCCTTGTCACTTGAGATGTGGTTGATAATAAGGAATGTATATTTTAAGTTTAAAGTTTATACCTTAAGAAATAAAAAAGTTATAGTAAAATATATTTTACTGCACAAAAACTAATCAGACAAATATGGACCAGGATGCTAGGACGAGTAGGAGAGCTCTACATTTCTTCGATAAGTCGAGCTAAAAAGCAGAGCAAAAATGTGAACTACTAAGCTCTACCATGTTTTAACATGCAGCCAAACATAAATCTTAATATCTTATACATTTCATTTATATATTAACATGTAACTAAAAAATTTTGGTCCAGTAAAAATCCTTTTAGCACTAAACGTGGTATCTAATAAGATGACAATTCAATTGACAGCAGATGGACAATCAACAATTGCTTCTACCAGATAAATGGATGCCACAAGTTAAATGAAACGTCTAATTGTTGTTGTTCAAGTCATTTGTAAGCCCCGAGGCCCATTTTTTAGAAAATCTTTCAGCAGAATACTTATCAATTGCAATTAAACATGAAGAATGTACATATATGTCTGCTCAGCAGTCCTATTCTCATATCACTTTAACAAGCACATTTGAAAACCATCTGTTGAGCAGTTTTCTTCTTTATGTCACTAACAACTGTGTGTATTAAACCACCTTGACATAATCCAACATTTTCAGTAGTCATGAGATCTTCGAAGTAAAATGTATAACATTATTGACTTTCAACAATCTTGCGAGTTGCTCCAGTTGGTTGTTGGGACCTACTCATTACTTCAAATATATTTAACTGGATAAAAATCCATGGGACTCCTAGAGATTCGCACCAACGACCTCCCTAGTCATAAACTGACACCATCATGTCATAAAAGCCAGCTTGAAGGAAAGGGATTACAAGTGCCATATCATATCTCTGTTACATACACCCCCTCCTTCACAGAATTTGTCCTCGAATTCTAGGAGTTTGAATCTCCGAGGATCAATCCAAGGATGCAAGTAGCCTTGGGTACCCAGGATCTGATAGCCCAATGAAAATCCAGCGTCAGAACCGAGATTCGAACCCACAACCTCTGTAGTCGTAAGCAGACAACCATGTCACCATAAAAGCTAGCTTAAAGGCAAGGGAGTACAAGTGCTATATTATACCTCTGCTTCATGTAAGTGGGTTGTATACCTGGCCCCACAAGATTATTCATATCGATATGGACTTGCAATATCTTGCACGTATGTTACATTGTGCATTAGATGAAACCAGTTCATACATCTACTGACTACTGGCCAGTAATTGCAGTATGTGGGTGGGTGCGCATTCATATTAGATATCCATTATTGATTTACATTTAAGTTCCATCCCAAGGTAGATATCTTCAAATACTTAGATAATTAAAATAATCCATGGATGCAGTTTCAATTTCTGCTTAGTCACAGGTTTAGTGTCCTTACTTCATTAATTTCTGATATTGTTATGAAAAACTGTCATGTTTAAGAAAACAATATTTAACACAGATATAATCTAAATTATCTAAAAGCTCATATCATAAAGGGATTAACTAAATAAACATTTCTCTCTTATTTGGGACGAGACCTTAACTTAGTAAATTGAATTGGAGAGAAATTTGGCCAATACTAATTGACTATATCTGGAATTCAAATATTTGGGTTTCCCATGAGGTACAAACAAACTTTTACTGATGCAATGAACCATATGTTCAAAGAACAAAATGATATACTCCAATTTCGTGCTTTTCAGCAATAATGTGTGTAAAGACGTTTTTGTACCACCTGTGCACGGATGGAAAAATGTATATAATGAGATCCAAGTTAGGTCTTTAAAGAATGGTATTTTGGGAAAAAGACCTAATTCAACACGTTCACTTGTGATGAGGATTATGGAAAAGTAATCAAGACAATGAACCAAGGACCCTATAGACAATTAAAGAGTCCTTGAATGAACTAATAGAATAATGACAGCAATGTGAAGGCTAACTGAGTAAGCTCTATAGATCAAGTACAAAGCAAGGTTCAACATCATCATCATCATCCAGTCGAGTTTAAACTGACTGTTGATTATTCCTTTGACAAGGTTGAGGCATGTCTGTCTTGCCTGGAGTGAAGTCTTTCAGACTTTCCCTCCATGACTGGCAGTCTTGAGGGTTGGTGCCATCCATTTTCTGAACCAGTCGATCGCGTTTAACAGAGGAAGACATAATTATTGAAAAGGATTCATTCTCATGGAATTTGCTTTTCCCCATGATAATCAATTGATACAATTAACAATTCACGTGTCACTATCTAGAATAGTGTTCAAGTATTTAACAAAAAGAATATTAAGCAAAGGAATGATTAAACTTCCACTTTCAGTCCGTACTTCTTCTGACACTGCGCAACAAGTTCTACCGACTACACGCACGTCGATGTTTTGACACACTCGTCACACAGTGAAAAAATCACGACTGAATTTCACCTCTCAGGGCAAATATAACACAACATGCAATTATTGCAACAACAATAATTGTACTAATACAAAGAATAAATCACATCAACAAATCATTACGAAATAACGAAGAATGCAAAAAGGTAAACGCACGCGAAAGTTCATTGCGAATGCTGAACAGTTCAACTTCAAGCCACTTCACACAAATCCACACCACAAATAAAATCCATATGAAAATGAAACGTAAAACAAATTAATAATCCGGGTTTATTAGGGTGAAAATCCATAAAATAAGTTTCCAAATATTCATTTACCATTTCATGTATATCCATTCTATTCCTATGGATGAACAATACACACCGGTTTACGTGAGATGCAGCCGAAATAAGTATGGAATGTTCCACTTCTACAGTGGTAGATTGAACGTCAGAATTTTAATTTATGTTTTATTTCATGCTGTTCTACAAAAAGTTTGGATTCATTGTTCTTATTATTGTCTGATTGTTTTATTTCAATTGTTTTTTCACTATAATTTATAAGTTTTTCAATAAAAGGCGCATTACACGTACTCGCGGTAAATTTACCACCCCTAAAAAAGTGTAATCTTCCAAACACCCATCCAGCGACAGATTTTCGCGCCTCCAATTTCCAGGTATATTCACGTGACTTTCAACCTACACACAGTCTACAGTGTATAACCAAATGTGTTAACATGAACAACCGATGAAATATTGTCAAACGCTCTTCCAAATCACAAAGTCGCTAGTACTAAAAGAGTCAATAATTTGCACGTGCTGAAGTTGATCATTGTTATAAGGTTCTGTGCTGGCCGAGCAAGAAATTCATTATCTAGTCAGACTGGCGTTAATTTAGCATGCTGCTTTCAGGTGTTTTAAAGGGTCCGCACAAAATGCACGAAAGAAAGCAGTGTGATTGTCAACCATTGGCGGATCCAGCGGGGGGTGGGGGTCAGGGGTCCGGACCCCCCCCCCCTAGATTTTGGAAAATGTACCTGTCCATTAACTAGTGTATTTCTTGCCTGTAAGTCATTTTTAAGTAGCATGAAGCAATTTTTCTCGGTGCTTAACATAAATTTAATGGTTATGTAGTTGTTACTATCAATATGTTGCATTTTTTCTGCAAAATGTGTATAATGTGGTTGTGGTTCGAGGTTTGGACCCCCTAGAAAAGTTCGGACCCCCCCCCCTAGAAAAGTTCGGACCCCCCCCCCCCTAGAAAAAAATCCTGGATACGCTCCTGTCAACGATGACAATAGGGGCCTATAAACGCATGTCCGTAGTTCTAATACCAGGGGTTGGAGCCCTGGGTATTGGCCCGGGAATTAGCGCTAATAATTTTGAAATTTAAACTAAATTTGATGATCGACTGACCCATCAAAGCTGTTCAACAAAGAATTAACAGAAGGTGAATCCAGGGGCTCAAGCAAAGGTTTTTTATCTATCATAAGATATTTATAAAATAATGTATAAATATAAAAAAAAATCCCAAGCTATGCATGCAATAAGTTACGTACGAAATTGGGAGTAGCCTACACTATTAATAGGCCTACAATAACATAACATACAATAATTAATACATACATGTAATAGTCTTTGTCTTATACTATGTAAATAATGTTTGTAATATTTTTATTTTGTTGTATAGCTCTCCAATATTGAAGGAAATAAAGCTATATGTGCGTTTACTTTCCGAATTCAGAGCTGTTGTTTTTTGTTTTGTTTTTTTTCTCCACGGCATCCAATGTAGACCCGTTACTACTTTTATACTCAGGACCGGCTCCAGGATTTTTTTCGGGGGGAGGAGGGGTCCAAACTTTCGAACCACAGCCATAGTATACACTGTTTACAGAATAACACAACATGTTCATAATAAAAACTACACATCCATTAGATCTATGTTAAACACAAAGGCGATGGTCTAGAGTTCAAAACATACACTCATGGACAGACTAATTTGGAAATTTCAATGAGGGGGTCCGGATAACACTGGTCCTTAGCTAAATTTGCCTATGATAGACAGGCCTACTGTCAGCATCAAAACCCTTAACTGAGAATCAAGCAAACCCTTGAAATTATTTCAGACATATACATCTAAAAGCTAGTGTAATATAGCAGGTGACTTTACGTACATGGTGATAGTATTTTTGTGTACACATGTAGCCTACAAAGAAACATCTTAACCCGGCTCGTGGTGAGTTAATATAAGAATGTTACTGTATCTCGTCGCCAATGTCTTCATCATCACCATTATTATAATTATCTAGACGTGTTTGTCCTGAACTTCAAACTGGAGACGGCGAGATGGAGTCGACGACTTCTTGAAATCTTGATCAGCAATTCCCCCTGAAACATAATTTTCTGAGTTTATTATGTTAACCTAGAGATAGTCAATCCTCTAAAGTATCACCGTACTGCAATTTACATCATCAAAACTTTGCTAGCAGTCGTATAAGTGTTTCATGGAATACGCCTGAAGAACTCGTGATGAAAGGTGCAACTACTCCTATTGCACGACTACTTAGATTTTATTTGTATGTTTATTGTATAAACCTTAAGGGAGAGCCGTACCTAAGTAACAGAACTTGTGGTTCAACCCTATTGCCGTATATACATATTATTATTTTTCATTATTATCTTTGTTGGATTTCAGTACTTGGAAATATGAATACGGGCAATAAAATAAGTTTAAACTTAAACTAAAGATGCAATATATATTTTTGAAAAATATGACTAGAATATTGAATTAATAAGGCCTTAAATTGTCATGACTCAAATCTAATACAGGTTTGACTGAGCTTTTGAACGTTTGATTTCCATAAGCCTGTTTAGAAGCACTTAAATGGTGCACCTTATTATACATGTATACATACAATCATAGGATGCTTGGCGGCGATAAGCACTTTGTCTCAAGGGACATAACTCTTAGCCACACTTTTGCATCTTTCGTTTAGTTTATTATCCGTTTGGTTAATACGGAATACATCGGACTTATTCGTCTACAAAACGAATTCCCATAATGCAATATTTTGTTTTTAATTTTGACAGATAAATTTGCGTCTTTCACTTTCTAATTATATTCATGATAAACCCTTTTTCACTACGAGCACAAAATGTAAGTCATAACATAACAATCAAGCATTTGAATGCGAAGAAATTGAACGACTACATGCAGCTGGATTGACCTTTCAGACACAGTGGTATGGCATTCGTTGTGCAATTTTCATGTGATTTTTGTCGTTTCCAAACTTGTTCGCACTAGCCTATTTTACTGTGACCAGTCAACTAGCTATAAATAACTATTGAAGTATTCTTGGAATTGTTGGGATTCCTTCGAATAAATATATAGACTGTAGACTAAACTTTGATACAATTTTTACATGTAGTGGTTTATTTAGATGTGATCAATCACTTATGACAATCTTGACTTTGGCCTTAGTTATAAGGTCAGTATGGGAATACAATTCATCATTCAATGATTCCTGGTTGGTTCACTTTGTGGCTTTTTGATATTGTGGATCTAATCTTGCTGATTAAATATTCAAATAAAGTGTATGACATTGTCAACATCAGACCTTATTAATGATACTATTGTCATTGACTGACAAATTATTGAAACCAAAGCTTATGGATGGTCACTTGAGACTTTTTTTTAAAATTCCTTTACATTTGTGGAAAAAATTTCACATCTTAGTCATCTAACCTTAATTTTCTTGTTATGAAATATTCAAAGTGAGAGACTTGAACATTGTCAGCTTGGATACCTCTTGACAGTGCCATGGAAGCTGACATAAGTCATGTCACATGCTAGTGTCACAGGGTAAGAAAAATATGCAGTCTGACCGGGACTTGAACCCAGGACCTCTCCCTTACAGGGCGAGTGCTCTCCTGACTGAGCGATCTGGCCGCTTACATATTCTTCTCCCCATAATGTGAACAGGTAAATGCTGTGACATACTCCCCCACAAACTAAAAATTTGTCTCGAATTACAGAACTCCAGGCCATTTAAGGAGCAATTATTTTTTATAAGCATTTCTCAACTGACCAAGTTATTGTCTTGATCCCACGTTGGACACTGAATGTAACAGGGTAAGAAAATTATGCAACCTGACTGGGACTCGAGCTCAGGACCTCTCATTTACAGGGCGAGTACTGTCCCGACTGAGCTATCTGGCCGCTTACATATCCTTCTCCCCATAATGTGAACAAGTAATTGCTGTGACATTAGGATTTACATTTTTTCTTGATGGCCATTCGTGAGTGTACTCTCATTTTGGCCCAAAAAATAACTGTCAAAATGCTAGCTTAAATACTTAATAGGCATGTGCACTATTGTGGAATGGATATATTGTCAGTCACTGTTTCAATTGAGATAAGATTAATTATGAGTCCACAGACTTTCTTACAAAAAATGATCAGAGCAATCTTTTTCATTATTTCTACCTTTTCCTCTTAATATTTTTAAAGCTAATTTTGACAGAAATATTACTTGCTTTTTGTTTTACTTCTATTTTTCCTTTTTCTGCCTGGGCTTTTTTCAGTGTTTGGGGAAGGGGCCTGGGCCTTTCTTATATAGAACATATAGGGAAATTTTTCTCGCTATTTTATAGATAAGGGAGCAAAAAATCAAAGGTTAACTCAAAATTAGGGGAAAACTGCATGATTTTAAAGAAATTTCAGGAGGGGAAGGTGCCTGTAAATGGCCCCTGTTATATAAGGAAAAAAGGTCTGTCTGCACACTGTCTGAGCTTTTTTAATTGTTCAACTGTTTGAAGTTCTAATGTAGATGAAGATCTCCTTCCTTTTATCTTTCACACATGTCAATTATAACATTTACACAGTATTAAATGTTTCGCATTATAATAAAAAAGAGGTATTTAGGGTTCCTAAATTTCAATGTTTACATAGTGATTTCAAATTGACTTTTCTTATTTTTTTTTTCTATTTACGGATTACAGGTATTGACTAATTAAGTAGAAAATGGCTCAGTACGAGACACAGTATACCCAGCTTTCTGTCTATGATGATGATGAAACTGGCGAAGATGAAGAAGAAGAAAATTTTCCTGCTGATCATTTGATAATGCATGTTGTACAAGATGAAAATAAAGGTAAAGCATGGAGTCACTGTGTATGTTCGGCTTATCAGACTACATTTGTCACCGTATTTTTTCTTGAGCACTAGTTCAATTTATAAGAAAAGATATTGAAGATAAGATTTATTTTGTGTTGGGAAGACTGTATTACGAAATAACATAAGCTCTAATGAGCTTTTATAATTGACTATAATATTATTATGTAATTCAGTTTAAAGAGAAAAATATCAACTTGACTTTATGAAATAAATAATTTTCACTGGCACTATAGTCTAATCAATTTCAAACTTTGACTCGAGTTTGAGGGTTAAGGCAAAAACTAGACTATACATGTACAGTATTATTTTCTTGTCATTTTGGGTCAAAATTTGGTCCCACTTTCATCTAAAAAAGAATGCATTTTTTTCCTCTTTTCTGTAGCCAAATTCTCATTTGCATTACAATGTTTAACTGTTGGTTGTATTTTTTGTCAATTTTGTAAAGATATTGCTTCAAAAATTAAAATTTTGAAACAAGGAGACAGAAATCTTCTGTCAGCACAAGGTTATAGTCAAAATACTTTGAAATAAAGAAAGGCATTGATTAGTTTTGCTCTGATCCTTCAAAGTTTTTGTATTCATGTGATAAAGCTTAAATTCTTTATTAATGAAACATGCATGGATGAAAGTTTTCAGTATTAATACTGATTTCAGTAATTTTAGAATAAATTACTTTATATGTAATTTATGTGAAATATGCCTATTTCAGAATTTTGAAAAAAGTTTTCAGTATTTTGAAAACTTTCATCTTCCACCAATGAATATGTATGTATTTCTTTAAATAGCTCGCTGGAATCATATAGAAAATTTAGATGAATTTTTCACCAGAGTTTATCAGTACCATCAAAGACAAGGTTTCCTGTGTATGGTTTTAGAGGATCTTTTACAGCTTCTGTAAGTTTAATGTTTATTGTGGATCCAAATTATCAATGACTCTTAATTCTGTAGATACCTGTAATGTGACATCTTTTGCTATAAACGATAAGTGACTATGGGAATTTAAAAACTGTCAGACTCTGGAAAATACTGGTAGAAGAAATGATTGTGTATATGATTTGTTGATGTGCAAAATTAGTCTATACATGTGTAAATAAAGAATGACCAAGACTAGTTCTGCTCTGACCCATGTAATACAAGAATAATGCAGCACTTTTATTCCCTTACGTTTAAGGCAGCTTTTATGGCTTTTAGCACTTGGCACATAAGCCAGGGCTTGGAATGTCATGGCATTGATCCCTGTCTTGAATTTTCACTGGTTTACAAATAGCAATTTTTCATTAATCATACACCTTCTGAAGACATGTAACCTGCAACATAGTGATCCCCTAGACAGGGTTACATGGAGGTCAGATGTAAGAAAATCTAGCTGCCTGCTGTCTACCCCAGTCCCTGGGACTCCGGCAGCAGTTTACAAATAAACCATCCAAGTTTGATTGATGATTGATTGACTTCTATGTCACAATTTTGATATTTTCTTTCTTTCATTTGAATACACACCTGGTATCATTTTATATAACTATTTATTGAATTATCAAATGTTTTTGTCGGCTATGAATTGTACATTAATACCAAATAAATTCTATTATTATATGCTTTCCAGTGGAATACAGGGATTTATCGGTGAAATAAAAATCACTATTCCACTGTTTTGGAACAATGAAAATGAATTAGTTATTTTTCACTGTTTGGGTGCGTTGTTCTGATGACATATCATACTTAAACTTTAAAAGAGCCAGTTCGAGCATATAATAAACAGAAAATTTGTCTATTTTAGTGTAAGATCTATTTAATTCACTCATGAGCTAATGAAATTATATTTTCACTCGTGGCAATGCCACTTGTGAAAATATTGCATCCTTAACTCACTCGTGAAATAAAAATCGATCTTACACCGAAATAAATATCCTCTATATATGTTATGTTAATTGCTTTTTTAACTTCATACTTCAACATACACAAGAACCCTGTTTTTACATTTCAGACAATTTGTATTTGTGGTGATATTTTCAACATTTCTCATAGAATGTGTAAACTATGATGTATTATTTGACAACTTTTATAATTTAGATAGAAATAAAACTGTCCATCGTAAAGTTACAATAGATGATGCTATAAGGCCTCATGATCAATGTGTACAATCGTAAGTATATCGCAGACTCACTGCAAAACGATGGTAACTCAAGTTAAAAAAAGAGTGAGTTATGTCCGTTTGGCACTAAGCTCGGATAAGGTTCTTTAAAACATGGGGTTACTATAAATACTTACAATGTGACATCCTTGGCTGTAATGTTACCAGTGACATAGCTTGAGCCCTTGGAGAGTAAAGCATAGCTAGTTATATAATATAAGCATGTTTGACATCACAGTCGTATTGCACAGGAAAGCTGACATATCTTGTCAACATTGTGCTTGTGTTAAACTTTTGTGATGTTTATCGTCTTCAATATTCGTACCATATGTCCCTGTACAACATAACATACATTGACTGACTATTCTTGTTGATAAATGTTTATTGGAAGGTAATCAACCAGAATAAGTTCTTGTGCAGCTTTTTAACTTTCTTATAATTCATATTGCATCAGTTAGTTTTTAACTATTTTCAGCCATATCACTGTAGCCATTTGTCCTCTCTATCCCTAGATAAGCATAGATCTCTTTAATTAGAACTTAAAACATACCATAGCCAGTGTCTGACAACTTGTATCTAAGATTTTACAATTTTCATAATTAAGGCCACAACAAATTGATCATGTGTTCTACGGATTTTCTAGAAAATAATAGGGTGAGTAATAAAGGGTGGTAATAAATTTTTTTTTTTTTAGTAAAAACTGTCAAAATAAAGGTGCGAGCGAATCCATAGAACACATGATCAAGTTGTTGTGGCCTTAAGACTCTAATTTATTATATTAAGCTTGACAAGCTGATGTGCTGTGAAATCCAATATAAACATAGTTTGAGTCTTGATGACATGTTACAGGTAGCAGTCCAAAATATAAAAAGTGTTGTTAGCTAAAATGTTAAAAGTTAAAGTGCTGTTTAAAGTCTGCTTCCATCTACATGTTCAGCTGACTTTACAATCTTGTACGATAACTCCTGGTCACTGAAATCACCCTCAGGCAGGCGATCCCTCACAGTACCCATTTACACCTGGGTGGAGTGGAACAATTGTAGGTTAATTTCTTGCTCAAGAAAATTAGCAGTGCCCCTAGCGGGGATCGAACCAGGGACCTCTCGATCCTAAAGCGCGCGTCCTACCACTGGACCACTGCTCCCAATGACCCTCTTAGCCTAATTTATAATACTTAAAAACTTATGTAGCGATATTCAACCTTTTGTATTAACTAAATATTTATTGTACTTTCAGGTTTAGTTTTACTGTAGTTGTATGTCTTATTGTTGCGGGTGCATTCTGGGTGTTCCGTGTAGTCAAGGTGATCTACAACATATTTCTTTACTATGAAATTAGATCATTCTACATATATGCTTTAAAGATCTCTGCAGTAAGTATTACAAATTTTTGTTTTGAAATAAAAAAACCCAAAGAATTAAGGAAACATGTAATTTTTGTTTAAGCCCATCTTTAGATGGAATGTTTTATGTAACGACACTGTCTGACTGTCTGTCTCCCTGTCTGTCAGATGGTTGGTCTGACTGTCTGTCAGATGATTTCTCTGTTTGTCTATCATTGAAGAATTGCTTGTCCAGATGATAATTTGAAAAATCTGGTACCTAGACTCACCAACTTTTATGTGTAGACACTGAAGATGAGCCAATGAGCAAAGATAACCCCTATTGAACTCTTGGTTGGAGAGTCAGGATGATAACTTGACAGCCTTGCATCTATTGTCACCAAGTTTTGTTCATAGGTTAGTTAAGGATCCAAGGATGATTCCTGATAAATTTGAATCCCAATGGTCAAAGGTTGATGTTATTAGAGTTTATGTACATTGTATCATAGTAAATAAGTTAGTGGTAAAATCATTACTTTTGTGAAGATATTTTACTTAAGGTCTTTCACAAGGTATAGTCCAACAGAATTAACCTGAGCTTGACCTTTATGCATGACTTAATTAAACTTAGTATTCATTTTCTATTTTTGTCTTCTGTGAAAGTCGCGTTTTATCGTAAGCTTTCGGCAAAATACACGCATTGAATAATTAATTTTGTTTTCATAAGAATGAATACTTTGAAACAGTGTCACAATATTGCGGACATTAGTGTTTCTCCATAAACGAATGTGTCAAAAATTATAAGTACGATAACATGCAATTTTTACAAAATTAATTTATAGTCACATAGGTTGTTATATACACGTGTATAATCGTATACATGCATACGGAAACTCACGATTAATTGTTAGTGAAGCGTGTAATTATTATAATTAGGTAGTTCAAGCTCAGGTTAATATTGTCGCACTATATCAAATAAAAAAGTCCAAATTAAAGATATTAATGTTCTAGTAATGAGGAACAGTTACATTTTTGGGGTCCTAAGTTGGGAGAAGCATGAGCCAATTATGGACTTTTGTCAGTTATCTTCCCCTTATAAAATCTGAAGCAATCCAATTAGTAAGTAGGTCCTTACAGTTGGAATCCTCAGATTTTATCTTTGAAGTCCTATGTATTGATAACATAATATTTCATCTAATATCTTTCTTGGTAATGAAGATATTAAAGTAATCCAACTAATTGAATCTAACTATTTGAAGAGTAAACAAGGGGAAATAACTGACTAAAGTCCCTTATTGTGTAAGGAAGTAGGTACCTAGTGCTTTTAAGAATTGCTTCTTCTGTTAGCAAAGTCAATGCCATGGGTTTTTCAAGGTAACAAACCAAGATTGAAGCCTCCAAAAAGTCAGGAGTATTCAGAATGTATTCTGGTGACAAGAACAAGATTGCTAGCTAGCTCTACAAAGTAGCTAACTGTAGCACTTGGAAACCATTATGTAGTCCTAGGCAGGGATACTATTATTTTATTGGCTCCATGATTCCTGTGATGGAAACAATGTAGTAATTTTCTGATGTTTTAATGTAAATTGTAACCTTTTATTAGCCGGATTTTTCAAGGAAAAAATTCGGTTAACAGTTTGGCGAAAAACAGTCGGTTGGACAAGCAGGCGTCTGGTGTCATTAACAACTGCGTTAAAGTTTTTCAGATCTTTATGAAACTTCATACAATGATAACATACCATGTGATGAACAGAATTAGAAAGTAACCACAACTCAACCTGGCTTTATTTCGGATTATTTCCCTTTGTAATTTTGCATTAAAGTTTTTAAATCCGGCTTTAATGTGGTTTTCACATTACGTTTCTTATTTCAGGTTGACTTACCTAACATGACATGGCATGAAGTACAAACAAGATTACTTGATGTACAGAAAGATCAACAAATGTGTATACATAAACCAGATCTTACACAGCTAGGTAACCTTTATATAGAAATGCATGGGTGAAAGTTTTCACTATTGATACTGATTTTAGTATTTTGATAATAAATTACTCTATGTAATTTCAGTATTTTCAAAACTTTCTACTTTCACCCGTGTAAATTTCTACTTTTTTCATTCATTGTCTCTTTTAATCTTGCCCGATGGTGCAGTGTAAATTATGGCCATGTTAAGGTGCATGTTCATAAAAATTTTTAGTTAGATTGTACAGTACAACCACTGGGAGGGACGAAAATGTGTTGCTGTTCAAAGGTTGTTGCTCTGTAGAGGTTAATTTTAATTAAAACCACACCTAAGGGAAGTATCAAAAGTTGTTGTGCAGAGGATTTGCTCTGTTGAGGGCTGCTCTGCAGAGGTAATACTGTATTTCTCCCAGAGAGTTGTTGGCTGATTGCACAAGGGCACTTAGTATTGGTAATAGAAAAGTACCTAGTAAACCACGCAAAACAACACAGTAAGGAGTCCTTTCTAACATCTTAAGTGTTACCAGATGAAAATCTTTGGTCCAATCGAAATTTAAACCCACAACCTCTCTAGTTGTAATTGGACACTCTACCACCTTGCCATAAAAGCTAGCTTGAAGGCAAAGGAGTACAAATGCTGTATTATACAACTGTTACATGCACATCCTCCTTAACTGAATTTGTCCTCAAAATTCTTGGAGCTCGATTGGGACTATCTAAGGATGCAATCACTCTGTTCCTAGTGGGAAATTTAAGTTTGGCGCCTAATGTAACCCCATAAAAATCCAATGGTATGAACTGAGATTCAACCTACGACCTCTCAAGTGGTAAGGGGACACTACTTTTTTGCCATAAAAGCTATCTCGAAGGCCAGTCAGTACAAGTGCCATATTATACATCTGCTACATTAGTTATTTTACATGTAAAATATTTATCTCTTGTTTCTATATCCAGATATCTATCATCGTATATTAAGATTTAAGAATTATACTGTTGCCATGGTGAATAAATCAGTGTTGCCATTAAAGTTACAAGTGCCTTGTCTTGGAGAATAGTAAGTATGACTTTCATGCTTGATTATGATTTTTCTAAAGCAGAATGTCAGAGTGCTACAGCCTGTCATTTCTCTCTCCTCCTTGCCAATTTTGCTTCATCCTATGCAGAAATAGCTACATGTACTTTGAAATATCAACACTGATGTGCCCTACCTGTATTGGGAGGCAGGAGAAGATGTTTATATTTTTTTAGCTGGATTTTTAAATGACAAAATTAGGGTTATAGTTTGGGGAAACCCGAGGGGGGGTGAGTGTCAAGTGTTGTTAACAATTGCGTTTAAGTTTTCTTTACCATACATTTCTGCCATTTATTGTCAGATCTTTATAAAACTTCTTACAATGATAACATACCATGTCATGAACAAAATTGGAAAGTAACCACAACTCTAGCTGCCTTTATTATGGATTATTTCCCCCGGCTTTAATGTGGTTTCCACATTACATATCTTGTTTCTTAATTGTTTGGATTAAAATAAATACAACAGTAGTGTAGGTAAGTTGAGGAGGAGTACATGTAAGATACTCAAAGTGACCTGTTATTTTATTCCTATAATTTATTGCATTTTGACCTTAGGCATTCCTATATTTTGATGCATTCCAATATTCTAGTGATGGAAAATGAGTGGATGTCCTGAAAATTATAGATATATGATATTTTATATTTCAGTGTATTTCTAAGTACAGGATTGAAATACAATCTAGATTTCATTCTATTCTGTAAGTACATGCTATCTTAATTATTGGTTTAGTTTTGTTTTTATGACAATTTTACTGACACATTTTTCCATTCAATCTACTAAACTCACCACGCTGATTCTGTTAAGGCTTAGATGTGTAAAACAAAGCTTTAACCAGTGTTTGAATACTACCTAATTTGCCACTGCAGTTGAAGGAAGTATGGCTATAGAAAATATTTTATGACGATCACCTAAGTTTTAAGTGACCTTAAAGCATTGATTTTTTGCCTCAAAATGGCCTCGAAATAAGCATTTCAACAATGGATAAATTGACAATTATGCAAAAACATGACCAAAATCTCTCAATTAATAGCAGATTATTTCGTTCCAAAAAAGTCTAAATGATATAGCAACCATTTAATGTCTGTTTTCTGTGTGTGGCCAGGTTAGAAACTTAAACATGTTTCTGCAAGTTCTTTTTATGAAAGTGAAGTGTTCAAAAAACATTGATTTAAGAAATCAACATAGATTTTTTTAAAACTTTTACTTATTGTCCCATAAATTTGTCAGTTACACTTAAGTTGTATTAAACATAATATTACTTGATATATTTGTGTTATAGATGGACCATGGTCAGCGTTTGAGAATAAATGGCATCTAAGAAGTGAATATAAAGAAAAAAGTTTTGATAAAAGAAGACAATTAGCTGATAAGTAAGTGGGACATTTTTTGTATATTTTTATTTGAAAAAAAAACACAGAGAAAATCATCAAATGAGAGCCAAACAATGTCTTAAATGCAATACTATTTACTACGCATACTGACATGAATGGATTTTGACTTTTTTGTCTTATTATTAAGGTACATAATGATTAATAGGTCTGATTGCCTTATAACAAAACATGTTACAACACAAGTCACATTGAGTCCATTTCATGATATTGTCATATTAGGTCTGCCTTTCATAATGCAATTTTTAAGATACTACTTGTACATGCATATTGAACTTTCTGCTTAATTCAGACATATTTAGAATTGACTTAATTATTGTTGTTTATACACATGCTTATATTGTAATTTTGTAATTTTAAGCTTGTTCGTATCTACATAGAAAACCTTAAGGCTTTAGTTTGGTATTATTAGTCTACTAGAAACAAATCTCCTCAAAAGTTGATTTTGTACCTTTGTGGTAGTTTTCTGTAAAGCTGTTATGATCTAAAAAATGAAATCACTCTATCGTTAATTTGAAATTGATTTTAACTTTGTTATTTGGTGGCCATTTTGATTATGATAGCTCTAGATACCCATTACCATTCTTATACTGTAATGATATTCATATTTTCAGATTATCACAACGTTTTCTATGGTTAGGAATTGTAAACTTGGCATTATTTCCTCTCATATTTCTATGGCAGATATTATATTCATTCTTTAGATATGCTGAGGTAAGTCATTTGATTGTATTCACTATAATGTTTTTTAAGTGATTAAGCTGCCTTTACCATGTGACTTTTGTGGTTGGCAAGGGTCAAATTTTGAAGAAAAAAAACCTGAAAAAGGTGCTGATTTAACCCTTACAATGCCAGAGCCAAATATGAACTGCCTTTGCCACCAGCATAGAGCCGGTTCAGCTGACACAGCATATGCCGGCTGACCAGGCTCTTTGCTGCTGGCTGCTCATTGTCCAATTTTTATACTGAAATCCCAAAAACTTACAATGGATAGGTCTAAAAAATTGAAGACAGACTAGTCCATTGTTGAAATTCAGCATTGAAAGGGTTAATAGGGATTGGCTTATACTTTCACTCATCTTTATAAATTTGGTATTCAGAATCAATTTTGTTTAATATTGATTTAAATTGATTTAAAGTGCCTGGAGTAGTTTAGTTCTTTGTTAATTGACTACCCTTGTTTCTTTATCTTATGTTGTTATGTCTCTACTTGTGTTATGATGTGAAAGAATGTTGGACCAATGTTTGTTATGATTAAACCTTAAAGTCAATTTTTTTTATCAATTTCAGTTGGTAAAGAGACAGCCTGCTTTCCTTGGTTCAAGAAGATGGTAAGAAACTTAATGTAGTATAAACTATTTAGTAGAAACCTGCTAGTAGGGCTGCTAGTGTTGACCCACCTCAGGGATTGGTTTAAACCACAGTATGGGTTTGGTTCATATCACAGTTTATGAAAATTAATAAGCAACTGACAATATCACCCATGTTACACCAAAATGCCTTGAATCAATGATAGACACCGATAATACGTAGGCATGAATTGAATTTAAATTTGAATGCAGATGGATCAAATTGTCATCACCAATGTTTGAACTGGTTTATAAACTGTGAATTTTGAACTGTGGTATACACTCACATGGTACAACTTTGGCAGTCCTACCATTCAGAAACACAACACTTAGGAATATACATTTTAAATGACAGCCACCAGCACTACTATAAACATCTTAGTGAATGATACATTCAGCGGAATAATGTTTTTTTGTAAAATGTAACAAAAGTATGTGATAATTTGTGTTACATTGCAGAAACTTCTGTTGTTTCTCATGTTACTTGATACCATGCTGGTGTGGCTAGCTCAGTTGATATCACACAAGTCAACTGATCACAAGCTTTTGAGTTCAATTCCGGAACTGGGCATACTTTTGTGGAGCTTGGTCATGAAATAATTTACATTGCCTTTGTCCCTCCTACCACTGATTGTAAATCATATATGTCAGTTGTCAGTCACTTATTAAGGAAGTAAGCACCTAGTAACTTGTTAATAGCTTAATCCAGAGATTAGATTTAGCCTTAGCAGGAACAGTGGGTAGGTTGACTGCCTGCCATTATATGACCTTTACAATGTGTAGCTACAAAGTCAAACCCAACATAATATGTAGTGAACCAGTTTTATCCACTGTATGGTAGTATCTCATTTTAAATGTACCATAAATTAGATTTATTTTATATTTCAGGTCTAATTATGGACGTCAATATTTGAGACATTTTAATGAGTTAGATCATGAATTTAATGCAAGATTAAATCGTGGTTATAAACCTGCAGATATGTATCTTAGTATATTTATGTCACCATTAATGGCAATATTAGCAAAGTAAGTTTCTATATTGAAATACATGTGCATGTTATCGGGACTCAAATTTAAGCTTGCAAACTTGCAAGTGGATTTTGAAAATTGTGAAGAACTCTCAAATTTTGCAAGTTGAAATTGTTGCTAAAGTATAACTGTCAAGCTCAAGTCAATCTTAAAAGGACCAAATTAGTTGATAACATTGTCTTTTTTCTACTTACTTATATCCCTAAAGTTTACAAGTATGGGAATTAGGTCTCTCTCAAAAACATGCTAGGTAATTTTGAGCCCTGCTGTTATACTTGTATTTTATTGAATTCAAGATCATTTTAAAAATCATGCTCTTGTTTGAGGTGTTATATCAAAGACTTAATGATTAAATCTTGAGTTCAAAAATCTTATATGTTTCTAATCTACCACTGGTATTTGATTTTCTATTGATACACAGATTTCAAACTATCAAAATTTCCAACTATTATTACTGTTGTCATACAATGTACTTTAACTCATTAGTTTTTCTGCTCACTAGCATTTGTTTAGGAAACTGTAAAACTTCTTTTCTTAATCTGATGTATTTTAGAGTTTTGGCAATGTTTGATTTAAATGTGATTGCATTTCATTTGGTTCATTTAAGAGGTATATGAAATGTATTATTTCTGTTACAAGTTGCTGAAAATACATATGCTTAATGATATTTAGCCAGATTTTATAACGAAAAAATTCAGCTAATAGTTTAGCCAATCGCTGTTGGGCGGGCAGGCGTCTGGTGTTGTTAAAATTGCGTTAAAGTTTTCAATTTAGCATATATTTCTGCCATTTATTGTCCGATCTTTATGAAACTTCATACAATGATAACTTACCATGTGATAAACAGAATTAGAAAGTAATCACAACTCCACCTGGCCTTTATTATGGATTATTTCCCTTTGTAATTTTTGCCTTAAAGTTTTTAAATCCGGCTTTAATGTGGTTTCCACATTACATTTCTTGTTTTTGATTTATTTTAGAAATATAGCGTTTTTTGCTGGATCAATATTAGCTGTACTTGTTGTATTAACTGTGATAGATGAGGATGTACTGAACGTAGAACATGTTCTTACAATTATGACCATAGCTGGTAAGTACTGTTAACATAACTTTAACTGTACAATTGAATTTCATCTTTTCTGAACATGATTTTTCAAAATTAAGAACAATTCAAAGTATAGAATAGTTTATACTGTTTGAATATCATATCATAGTTATGCTTATTATCCGTCTGACTTTTAAGTGCTAATTATATGAAACTAACTTACAAAGATTTTTTTGTAAGAATTTTTGTGAAAAGCACAGCTGATCTTTCCTACTATATGCTCAATGTTAAAATCAAGCATTTCTTGCAACACATTTTTTTAATTCAGGAAAATTTGAAGCCTTTTCCTGTTTGTCTTAAGTTAAAATCAACAGAAATTTTAATGGTAATTTTGAAAGTGTGGACTTGTTCCTAGTTTTAAACACCTCTGAGCATCTACTTATCAAATAAATTGGTTATAGTTATCTTATCATGTATCGGACAATGGGTCATATTATTAATTGACATAAGAACCACAATTTATATATATGGTCCTAATAGTGAATTTTTTATTTTATCATTTCAGGTGTCGTGGTTACATCATGTAAAGTGTTTATACCAGATGAAGTTAGTATTAATTTACTGTAATTTATTTATTTAATCAGTAAAACATAGCCAACATGGTTATATCCAAGTTTATGGATAGGTCAGTCTGAGGATGAACTATTGATTGAAGAGCAACTACAGGCTTTATCAGCAAATGATAAGAGTGTTCTTAATGTTTTCAGCTAGCAAGAAAAAATTGCTAGATCGTAAAACAGGCTTTTGCGTGAAAGGACCCCCCCTCCCAAAAAAATGTACGTAAAATTGCAGGGGGACTTTTTTATGTTGACAGCCTGTGGTTATCGCTACACTGTAGTAAACTGTTACATACATGCAAGTTATCACTAGGTTGTGCTAGGTAGCAATATCTCTCGATACAACTGACTTTATATCTTGTTTGTTTATTTCAGCATGTTACATACATGCAAGTGATCACTAGGTAGTGCTAGGTAGCAATATCTCTTGAGACAACTGACTTTATATCTTGTTTGTTTATTTCAGCATGCTGTATATTGTCCTGAGGTATTAATGAGGAATGTCTTATCACAGATACATTATATGCCTGATCACTGGGCGGGTAATGCTCATACTTCTAAAGTTAGAGCAGAATTCTCACTTCTCTTTCAATTTAAAGCTGTAAGTTTTTATTTTACTTTTTATTTGTCCACTTTTAGCTCGACTATTCAGAGAGTTGTGGGACTATCCTACTCAGTTGTGGGTCTGTGTAACACTTCTTGGTCAAGTTTTTAGGTGCTACATTTTTATATCTTTCAAACTACTAAAGGGATTTGCTTGAAACTTTACACATGTCTACTGGGTTGCCATTGATGGTCAAATAACAAGTAACATATATCTAGCATGACTTTTGACTTGATTATGGCCCTTTTACTCTTAGAAAACCATAATTGATGTTGTGTACTTGAATACACTGAATAGTCGAGCACTGTTCGTGAACTGCTCTTGTTATTTATAGAAGTGTTTTATCTCCCACTTCATTTCCACTAGTACTGTTGAACTTATGATCTTATGTCTTTTCCTTTATTGGTCATGTTTGATTATTCTAATCAGAGAGTACTATCATTCCTGTACGATATATTGTATAATGTTGATTTTCATTCCAAGAAAGTCCTGGTCAGAGTGCGTGAAAATTGATTTGAAGACAAAAAAACTGAATAACAACGATCCCCTAGACAGAGTAACGTGGACGTCAGATGTGAGAAGATCTAGCTGCCTGCTGCCTACCACAGTACCTGGGACACTGGCAGCAGATGACAAATAAACTATTCGGATTTGATTGACTAAATGATTGATTGCGTGCTATTTAGATTTATTATGATATATATAAAATATATTGAGAGGCAAAAATTCTAACAAGCCTGACTTTATGTTTCAAGTTATTTTTCACTAGCCTAAATCAATTTCACTAGTCACAGGCTTTGGGCTAGTGGGTTAAAGTAGTGACTGTGATATATTTTGTTATAATTTCAGATATATTTACTTGAAGAGTTATTTAGCCCATTGATAACACCATTGTTGTTAATATTTAAATTCCGGTACAAAGCTGGTGATATAGTTGAGTTCTTCCATAATTTTACTGTTGATGTTGTCGGGGTTGGTGATGTTTGCTCATTTGCTCAAATGGATATTAGAAAACATGGAAATCCTCAGGTAAATTGTTATAAATTCTAAAGTGTATAAATCTACAGCTGAAAGATTAGTTATATTTTTCTGTGAGCAAAGAAATGAAAATAAAATAGATAATAGTGAAAAAACATTGGTTGTTTAAGAGATTACGACTCAAAGATATCATATATTGTTTTCTGAAGTATATAGAATTTTTCAGAACTTGTTTTGAAATGATTAAAAGCCTAAATAAATTAGTCTGGTTTAAAATAAAGATAATTTGATTCCTAGACAGGGCATACAGTTGTCAATCACTAACCGAAGTATACACCTAGTAACTGGTTAACACCTAAATCCAGAGATTTAGCCTTTCAAGGAAAGGTCAGTTGATTGACTGGCGGCTGTCATATGACCTATACAGACTACAATACGTTGCTATAGAATTATACCCTACTCTCTAAGATATGAAAAATAGATCATGTCCTTAATGTTATGTTATTTATTATACCCCCGCTTCGAAGAAGAGGGGGGTATACTGTTTTACCCTTGTCCGTGCGTGTGTGCGTGCGTGCGTGTGTGCGTCCGTCCGTCCGTTACAAAATTTCCGTCACAGTTTTCTCAGCAACTATACCATGCAGCAGCCTGAAACTTTGCATATTGCTTCATCCTATAGTCCCATGTGGTGTAAAGCGATTTCATGCTCCTCGCTCATCTACTTCCTGTTTGTCGCATATTTTTAGATTTTGGCGGGGGTATCACTAGTTGTTTATATTTTAGTGGGTGAGTGAGAATGAGACTGAAGCTAGTCAAGATGAGCAAGGAGAATGTGGTAAAATAGAAATGTCTTTAATGCACTTCCATGTAAGTAGAACTCTTATATATTATCCCATATATCAGGCAAACCAAAGTAGTATATGTTACATACACTATAGTTTTAGGTCGCTGATGCTGTTGTATCTCAAAATAAGATAGCTTATTTATGAACAGCAGCACTTAGAAAAGCTAAGTTAACTGATGGACCTTTCGGAGTGTGACCTTTTTATTTGAATAACAATACATTTACCCACAAATATAAGCATGTGCTCTTTTGTTAACACCTTGTTTGTGGGACAGAAAGTAACTGTAAACCTTTGTTAAATATGCTGATAGTTAAGGCCATGGAAAGGTCCATTAAGAATGGTTTGACTTGCATTTACTGGTGCCTGCACTAGTGGTCAATGGTTCTAATTTGGGTTTCAAGTACCTTGAAAATGGGAAATTTAACCTAAAAAAAGTATGTGAATGTTGTTTGAAGACTTGAGTGTGAACCATGTATCAAAACAGAATAGGACAGAAAGAAACATATTCTTTATTTAACCCAGGTTCTGTTCATTATGAGATTAAATCATTTATATCCCATCTTCTATTTTAACTGCCATTGCTGCAATCTGATGAAAACCCAATCTAGAACTCTCAGCTTGCAGACTCGGCTTATTTTCTAATACATAGGTCTATAGGATATCTGTTTACCTCTGAGATTGACTATGTTGGTGTTCTTATTTACTAATTAATATTTTACTTATTCAGTACAATATTTTCCTAAAGGGGGTACAGGTTCAAATCCGACCCATAGGGGAGGTTATACCATTCAATAAAAATTGACAGAAGTGTCAGTTTTTCTCCATCAATAAGGTATATGGAGAAGTTTATGGCCTTGTGGAAGGGTAGGTAAGTACTGTTTGTAAACAAGGGTCCAGGAAAGCTGGGTTAGGTGCGCAGGACGACATAAAATAACATAACGAATTGTGTTGGCACGATGTTCACCCATTATAGCTAACCAACAGTACAATATTATTGTTTCACTATTTTACAGTTAACAAATCCAGAATGGAAACCTCCAGAGAACTGTAGTTTGTTTCTTAATAACTTCAAAGAACAAGGTACATATATTTACAAAATGTATTAGTTTCTATTTCCATATAATTTGTGTAATGGTAAAGTGAATACAAAAATTGCTTAATTTTGATTTATGTTTTAACTACTTGTGTCAAAAATATTTGCTTATCCATGTGTGCAAAACATTTAAACTTATTATTTGTTTTGACTTAGTAAATAGTGGCTTGGTAAAAAATTGCCACTTTAATGCAATGGGGTATTTTTACAGCATTTTTGTCTGTCTCTTGTGTGACTTGGCTAAAGTGTTCACTAGGTTATTTACTGCAAAAAGTAGCTATTTGATTCCACACCCTGGTTACCATGGCAATGCAGAGGTGAAGCTGAATTACCAAAATATCTAATTTTGCTCCTTTTTACCCTTCAATTACCATTTCTAACAGTTGTCTGTAATAGGATTTCATACATTTAGTTTCTCAAAGTTTGTCCGAAAATAGAACAAAATCTGCTCCAACTTACAGAAACTTTATTTATGGCATTCTATTACCATAGTGAGCTTTTTGTACCCAGTGATCCTAATTTTCTCTTGTGATGAGGGTCGATACACCCCCTTAAACCCCAGCAACAGTGGGATGGGACTAAGACATTCTACTTTTGTTATAAAATAAACCTTGTAAAAAAACCTGTAGTATAATTGAGAGACATAGTTGATGACATTTTTGAAACCTTGTTTTATTTATTCATCTAAATAAAGCTTCTATATATTCCAGTACAAAGAGATATTGGTGCTAGTTCAATGCAACAAGATATTGCTGGAGGTGGTCCCTATCAAAGTATGATACCTAGCTGGGCTACTGGGGGTGGACTTGGGGTCAGTATACATTTAATATTGATTATATCCCTTGAACTGCATTTTGTGATTAATCTTTTTAAATACATATTGCACAGTAAATTGTAACCACATGATTGTTTACAGTTTCAATACACCATTTTGATTATCAAAAACAGTACTGACTCAGACTTTCTCCTATTAACTTACATATAAGTTAATTAACAAAAGCAGTGAGCACTCTTCAATATCCCATAAAAATGGTGAATTACTCAAATAGTATGAGCTATGGAAGAAAAATCTGGTGTGGTGGTTTGTTACTTCGATCCACACTGACCACAAAAGTCACATGGTATAGGCACCATGGTAAACAGAGACATGATGTATGCTACACAAGTGAAGTGTAAAGTAAAGTTAAGACTTCATCTGTATATGTCTTAAGATAGGCATTTTTATGTGATTCTTATTATTTTTCTACATGTATACATCTATAAATACTTTTACATTTTTTGTAAATGTTTGATTTGTTTTGAAAATTTTACCAAAACTAATGGAATTATTTAGCTTATCTTTAGATACATGTACATGTATAACAATTACAATAGTCTGGTGTACCATAACATACATATTTTTACATGTGTAAATGAAATTTTTGATGGCCCTGTATATACTAATATTTTGTCAAATATATCATTAGGTATAGCTTTATACACTTTTTTATAACCATTGTTTCTATTATTTTCAGTATGCTAGTTTGATATCTAGTGTGACTGGTGGGACTAGTGCAATGTTGTCACCATCTGTAAATATCTCAGCTCCATTTACTTATGGTATGTATCTTTTTAGCTTGACTATTTAGAGAATAGAAGGGTTATACTATTCAGTTGTGTATGAATTAATGTTAAGTGCTTTAGACCATGTATCAATACTTTTCAGTCATATTTGTTGGTCAGTTGTTCTGCTCATAGCTTTTGGATAGGGCTAGATCCCTGGGCCAAGATTAAACCTAATATTTAGCAAATACCCCTGACAATGGCTTACAACTGACCTACTTGATAAAGAGAAAGATTGTAGAATAGCCGTAGAAAGTTTTCAGTATCAACTTCCATAAAATTTGTTGGTCCTGCTCAAATATATAACCCAGGACCCATGGATATGTTGTCAGACAGGTAACTGACTTATAGGACTGTGGATCGTTAAGATAGTGGTGATCCGATCCGAAACCACTATTCATGTGTATAGGTTCTCGAATCGAACCACAAATCACTTGTTAATGGAGAAGCATATAGGAATTCATGTAATAACAAAAATAAAGAATTACGAAGTTTTTACTTTATGGAAACATTCTTATTACCAGATGTTTATGGGCATTTTTAGTGATAAGATATTAGTTTAAATGATTATGTGTATCAATCAAAATTTTGACACAAGATAATTTGGTCCCCACCCAATCAATCGATCAATATATTAATGAAAAGGAAAACACAAAGTTTTGTGCCTCTAAATTGGGTCTAAAATTAAGCTGAAAATGTTCTATATTTTTTCCTTAAAATAGATCGCAATTCGACAACTTCGGATGTGGCGAACATTTGTACTCGATTTTCTGATCGGGCTCGTGAATATCCAAGTTCTCGGATACTCGCAGCAGCCCGACTGACTTATCTTACTGGGAAGGTTTAAGCTGTTGAGAGCTGAGTTGTTGATTATTCTCATTGTTAGAATTACTTGGAATAAAACAGAAGTTAATCTACTTGTACTTTTTGTTCCAGGAACTGCACCCAAGTTACGTGGAGCAGTATCACACAGTGTGGGACCTTTAATGGCATCAACAGGGCCAGTATCATCTATATATCTTAGTCCTAGTTCTTCAATGGCCCCTAGACAATCTCTACAATCAATGGGTCAGCCCCATTCACTAACAAATCCACCAACATCGTTACAACAACCGACATCAATGTCACAAAGACAATATGACGAGGGACAGATAGAACTAATGTCTACTGATATGAGTTTAAGTGCATTGTTTATGCATGATTTGAGAACTAGGAGAGCTAGAGGATTTATGTATGAAAATTTAGATGATATTAGAGCTAGATCACTATGGCAACGGCATGAGACGCCTCAAGCCACACCCTCATCAGGGGGGACAACTCCGATGCCAAATATAGAAGAACAACCACAGGAAGAAGATAACCCAAAAGAAGAAAGTTAATTTTTCTGTTTTGTTTTAGGCCTAGTGATTTAGCAAGAGCTATATATGGCAAACTATCAAAACTCAATATTTAAAAATGTTTTAATATATTACCCTTTAGAAATACCTTACATATTAATTTACTAAATAATAAACATTTATTTATATAGCTAATAAATGTAGATCTGCTCTGTTCAATGGACCATTCTGAGTGTGACCTTTTTATTTGAATAACAATATGTTTACCCACAAATATAACCATGTGCTCTTTTGTCAACACCTTGCTTGTGGGACAAAATATAACTGTGTATAACCTTTGTTAAATATGCTAATAGGTAAGGTCATGGAAAGGTCCATTATGGAAAAGGTAGAGAGAAAAAATGGACAGAAATTTGCTTTTTCTGAAAAATTGTGAAAATTGGAGTAGTAACAGTTTTTGGATAAATGTACATGTATTTATTTATATGACACTGAAATTATGTGTTTTAGTAAAGCAATGTCTGTAACACTGTGCATGATATATGTATCAATTTATGTTTACTTGATTGTGAAACAAGTTCTTGCAACTTAGATACCTCACTTTGGAGTCAGAAAATTTATGTTGTTTTTTTTTCCTGCTGGAATTTTATAATTATATTGTTTTGGTACTTACAGAGACAATGTTTTTGTTGATATTTCATGTGTAGAAAATAGTGTCCTCTAAGACAAAACCCTGTTTTAATATTAACTGATTTACATTTACCTAAAATGGATACAAAATAATCATCTGAGAATATTTCAAAATTGACCGTAAGTAGATTATCATCATTGTTATTCCGACTATGTTACATGAAGAAACTTTATTATATGCTTTCCAGTGGAATACCGGGATTTATCTGTGAAGAAAAAATCGATATTCCACTGTTTTGAAACAATAAATTAGTTATTTTTCACTGTTTGGATGCGCCGTTCTGATGACATTTCATACTTAAACTTATAAAAAAGCCAGTTTGAAGCAAATAATAAACAGAAAATTTGTTTATTTCAGTGTAAGATTTATTTATTTCACTTGTGATCTAATAATATTATATTTTCACTTGTGGTTATGCCACTCATGAAAATATTGCATCCTTAGCTCACTTGTGAAATAAAAATCAACTTGCACCAAAAAATCAATTATCCTCTATTTATTGTAAAATTACTAACAGTATGCAATATCAATTTCTAATAATTTCATTTGTCCAAGAACTGTGAAGGGCACAGGACCTTGTAGAAACTTACATCAGAAATAACAATGTAACAAATTTTGACATTACAGTACAAAAATTTCAAACATTATTCCTGTTTTTTTTTCAACATGGTGTACTCTGTGTAGACTGACTTAGGAACATAAACTTGTTCCTATTATTGCAATCTTTATTAAAGTGTCTGCAGGGGTCACATATCCTTCCTAATGTCTTACATGTAGTCATAAATTTGTCACCCCTTTTAAAATTTACTTTAAAACTTGGTATGCATAGTCCACTTCCTGGTACTGTAGTACCGAGTTTCTAGCTCAAGGAAACAACTGGGTAGGTTTTTAGATTTTGACTAGGTCAATAGGCAGTGTTGTTTTTATACTGTGTGGTAATACTGCCATTAATATCCATGTCCATTTTTCTGTGGCCAGTGTAACATTGATACTATGTTAAAACACTAGTTATAAATGTTTAGATGTTTTTTCGTCAGATTAGATGTGATGATTTTGTTCCTATTTCAAGCTCACCTTGAGCACACTGTACTAAAGGTGAACTATTATGACTACAGTAAAACTCGGATATAACATATTCGCTGGATCATAGAAATAAGGTATGTTATAACCGAGGTATGTTATATCCATATAGAATACTAAGTATGTTATATATAAGGATGAAATACGGGCCAGAAAAATTGGTATGTTGTAACCGAGTGTATGTTATAACCGAGTATGTTATATCCGAGTTTTACTGTATATGATCACTGTATGTGTGTGTGTGTGCCGGTAACTGATGTCAGTTTATTTAGAAAAAAACTTGTCGAAAATCATCAGTCTAGAGTTTCTACATTTGGCATGTGGCATCAATTTAACGTTCTCAAATGTATTTATTTAATAGTAGATAGGCTATCAGGTCTTCAGTTTTGCATAAAAAACAAATATTTCCACATCATAATGCATTCTTATGTAAACCTTTACCATGGGTATACTATAGCCATTTATTGACATGTTTGAAGAGATTTAGGTTATCTGAAATAGCTTCTGTAAGCCTCTGATCCTCTAGAACCCTGATCACAAGGTTGCCCTGGACCCACTGGGGGTTCTAATTTTAGGGTGAGGGGAGAGTTTATACTCAATTATTTTACTGCCTGTTTTTCTGTTTTTATTATATTTATAAAATCATTTGACTGTGTAGTGCCCTTAAATGCTGATAATGAACAAGTCTTTATTGTAACTTGTTGAATGCTTGAGTAAAAAACCAAAAGTTTTGAAACTACTTTAATTCCATGCATTCACTGATATATAGCATGTACTGATATATATACTCAATACACTGTACATAAGAACACTGCTGCATATGATAAATGAGCTTCCTGTTAGAACATTAAGTTTTCAGACATTTTGAGTAGGTCCTGCTATTTGAAATTAAATTTTAATTGATTAAATGCACCCAATATGACTTACTTTCACTTGCTTCTAATATAAATTAGCTTCCACTGAAGCAATCAGTTGTTAGACATTTTGAGTATTTGGTAGTATAAATTTTCATTGAAATATGTAAATATGTTGCCATATTGTAACCATATAAGTATTGTTAATATGATATTTTATAGAGTAAACCATGATAATTGTACAATATTAGTAATAGTATAAGTGCTAGCTTCTATATTTATTGTTCAATATACTCAGACTTTTATGAGTTATTTTAACCATTATTCATATTATTTGAACTATGTTAACAGTTTATTCATGTGACATGAGGTACATTAGCTGTTTATTCATGTGATGTGAGGTATATTAGCTGTTGAGTCATGTGACATGAGGTACATTAGCTGTTCATTCATGTGATGTGAGGTATAATAGCAGTTGAGTGATGTAACATGAGGTATATTGGCTGTTCATTCATGTGATGTGAGGTACATTTGCTGTGTATTCATGTGACATGAGGTACAATTGCTGTTTATTCATGTGATGTGAGGTATACTAGCAGTTGAGTCATGTGACATGAGGTACATTAGCTGTTCATTCATGTGATGTGAGGTATATTAGCAGTTGAGTCATGTGTCATGAGGTACATTAGCTGTTCATTCATGTGATGTGAGGTATATTAGCAGTTGAGTCATGTGACATGAGGTACATTAGCTGTTCATTCATGTGATGTGAGGTATATTAGCAGTTGAGTCATGTGTCATGAGGTACATTAGCTGTTCATTCATGTGATGTGAGGTATATTAGCAGTTGAGTCATGTGACATGAGGTACATTAGCTGTTCATTCATGTGATGTGAGGTATATTAGCAGTTGAGTCATGTGACATGAGGTACATTAGCTGTTCATTCAAGTGATGGAGGTACATTAGCAGTTTATGCATGAGGTACATGAATAGTTTTTCATGTGATATGAGGCACATGAGTAGTTTATTTATGTGATATAAAGTACACTAGTAGTTTATTCATGTGACATGAGGTGCATAAGCTGTTTATTTGTGTGACATGAGGTATATTAGTAGTTTATTCATGTGACATGAGGTACATGAGTAGTTTATTTATGTGACATAAAGTACACTAGTAGTTTATTCATGTGACATGAGGTGCATAAGCTGTTTATTTGTGTGACATGAGGTATATTAGTAGTTTATTCATGTGATGTGATTGATGTTAACAGTTAGTTAATTTAATATGAGATATGGTAACAGTTTATTTATGTGATGTTTATTAATGTGAATGTTGTTGGCTTTTATGGTAATGATATCTATACAGTTATATTTATTAATAGTATATAAAAACGTATGTTTAATTTAAAACTTTGTAATGAATGCCATGTAATTATTGATCGTATTTGAGCCAAATTTTATAAATTGTTGCCAATGGCGATCAGCAGAGCAAGCCCTCATATTGATTGTATTTTCCACAGGATGAAAAGATATATTTCATGGCAGATATTGTATTTTCAATATATATTGCATTAAAATCACTTATTCCAACTTATATGAAGTAAAGGAGAGTATGGAAGCATTTTCTTCTAATACTGTATTTCATAATTAATGTATGATGGAAAGATACTAAAAAAGTGACCGTTCTAATTACTGTTGTAAACTTGATGCCCATGAATATCCATAATAACCAAGTTGCTTATAAGAACTCCTCTCTCCTGTTTAACATGTTTAGCTAATTCCTTCCATCAAATATCTTGTAATTTATCATATTCTTACTGATGTTGTTATGTTTTTTGTTTAGAAACCATTTTGAGTGTAAATATTTGTAATGTTATTCATTTATTTGTGAATTGTTTGTGATGTTACCATACTTGAGCATTAAATTACTCTATAATGATTTGGTTCCTTTCCATTTATCAGTTAACTCATACCTACCTTGTTGAGGGCAAAATGGCAAAGCCTTAACCATTATACAGACGTAATCTTATAATAATTTGGCTGAAGACTAAATGACAACAATTTAACCACTTTACAGACTTATTGTGGCTGATGGAATAGGGCAAAGCCTTAACCACAAAACAGCCACTACCTCGATGGATGCAAAATTGCAAAGCCTTAAACACAATACAGATTGGGTTCGAATACCACCCAGGGGGGTTATACCCTTTCATGAAAATTATATAGACATTCTGACAATGGTCTAGGAAAGCTAGGTTAGGTGTGCTAGACGCCGTAAAATGACCGAAATTGTGTTGACACGGCGTTAAATCTATTAAAAAAAACAAAAAACACAGACTTTAGGTAGTTGAAGGCTAAAGGGCAAAGCCTTAACAAAAATACAGACCTTACTTTGATGGAGGCAATATGGCAAACTCTTAACCACAGTACATACCTTACCTGGCTGTAAGTAAAATAAAAAGCCATTACACAATGCAGGCTACCTGGCTGAAGGCGAAATGGCAAACTTTTAACCACAGTACAGGCTTTTCATTGCTGGAGGCAAAATAGCCAAGACATAACCACTATGCAGGCGTAACATTGCTGAAGGCAAACTTGCAAAGCCTTAACCACAGTACAGACTTTACCTGGATGATGGCAAATGGAAAAGCCTCACGTGTAACCACAAAACAGATCTCACCTGGCTGAGGGCAAAATGGCAACGCCTCAACCACAATACAGAATGGCAAAGACTTTACACAATGCAGACTTTACCTGGCTGAAGGCAAAATGGCAAACCTCAACTACAATGAAGGCGTAACGTTGCTGAAGGCAAACTGTCAAAGCCTTAACCACAATGCAGGCGTAACGTTGCTGAAGGCAAAATAGCCGGGCCTTAACCACAATGCAGGCGTAACGTTGCTGAAGGCAAACTTGCAAGGCCTTAACCACAATGCAGGAGTAACGTTGCTGAAGGCAAACTTGCAAGGCCTTAACCACAATGCAGGCGTAACGTTGCTAAAGGCAAAATAGCCGAGCCTTAACCACATTGCAGACGTAACGTTGCTGAAGGCAAAATAGCCGTGCCTTAACCACAATGCAGGAGTAACGTTGCTGAAGGCAAAATAGCCGTGCCTTAACCACTATGCAGGAGTAACGTTGCTGAAGGCAAAATAGCCGTGCCTTAACCACTATGCAGGAGTAACGTTGCTGAAGGCAAAATAGCCGTGCCTAAACCACTATGCAGGAGTAACGTTGCTGAAGGCAAAATGGCAAACCTTAACCACAATGCAGGAGTAACGTTGCTGTAGGCAAAATGGCAAGCGTTAACTACAATGCAGGAGTAACGTTGCTGAAGGCAAAATTGCAAACCTTAACCACAATGCAGGAGTAACGTTGCTGAAGGCAAAATGGCAAACCTTATCCACAATGTAGGCGTAGCGTTGCTGAAGGCAAAATAGCCCAGCCTTAACCACAATGCAGGCTTAACGTTGCTGGAGGCAAACTTAACCACAATACAGACCTCTCATTGATCAAAAAACCTTTGCAATCGTGTTAAATTTATTTTGCTAAGGTAGAAATGCACAAGTCTCTATCTTAGTCCTGACCTTACCTAACTGTTGAGTTTTGGGTGATATTTCGAAGTATGAAAAGTTAATGATTAAAAACAAATGGTAAACTTATAACCTTATAATATGAACAATACAACTTATGGAGTCTTCAATTAAATCCATGTACATGTAGTGAAAAATTCGTACAATAAAGATCCGCTATGCAGACCATCCCGGTCTTTGCAGGGATTTTGTATAATATCCCTGGTCTTTGAAAGATCGTGCGATTTTTGATGACTTTAAAGTCCCAAATGCCTATTTTGAGAAGATAACATGACCCAATTTTAAAACTAGATTTTGTTATTCTTAATGGTGAAACTTCAGTGTACTAATTTTAACTATTGTTAGATAAGGATTTGTAAATTTATTCCTAAATAGCTGCAAATAACTTACAACAAAGCGTCTGTGTGTCGAACAATTGTGTTGCAAATATATGCGTAGATAAGAACAATCGCCACGTTTTAGCTAACATGGCAACAATAACTAGGACTCGACAGAAACCTTCCTAATCTCCCTATGTCCATTACCTCAATACTTGTAGCTTCAAAAGTGGATATCAAACTAGGACGCATCATACTTAAACATTGTTTTTGGAACGATGTCTCTAGACTCTACATCGCTCCCATGGTAACAAGGAAAAAGATTACTCTCTCGTATATTGTCTGCATTGTGAGAAGTTTACTCTCGTATATTTTTTTGCAATGCTAAACTCAACAGGTGGCACTGTCGATCAATAACAAACCTGGAACCTATACATTAATTTTTGCGGCAATTAACATTAATTGAAGTCCTTAGTTTAGTGACAAATTATTGCATGTTCGCAGTTATGAACGGAAATTGATAAAAGCAATTTAAGGTGCACGTCTTCACACTTTATTGTTATTTAATTACAAAACAACGACATAACCGTAGATACGTATCGTATTTACCTTGCTTTCCTGAAGGTGAAATGGCAATATCTTTGCTAAGTGTAGAGGCAGGAAAGAAAGCATTCTATTCTTGCTCTAAACTAATAATCCAAGCAGCCGCCCGGCTAGCTCAGTTGGTAGCACGCAAGTCTACTGATCGAGGAGTCGTGGGTTCGATTCCCGGGTGGGGCATACTTTCGTGGAGCTTTCTACGGCCATTCTCCCTCCTACCAATGATTTTTTAATTATGTAGGGCAGTTGTCAGTAATTGCGCTTAGTAGTTGGTTAACAGCTAAATCCAGAGTTTTAGCCTTTCCAGGAGGAGCGAGTAGGTTGACTAACCGCCGTTATATGACATATACAATGTGTTGCTACGGCGTAAAACCAAACCAGCAAACAAACAAACTAATAATCCGTACGTGTTATGTATTAATCCTTCTTGTTCTAATTTGCACAGCTTACATGCATCTGGAATACCATGACCTTTCATTCTTAGCGAATGGCCGAGGAGTTCCGAATAAGCTTACATGTTTTATCATCGTTGGTTATCCCACGATACATAACTCATCTATAGTGGAGTGTAAGTGAAAAAGTACTGTGGTTGCCGACGATGTTGTATGATATAGATGCATGTTTGTTCACACTATATAACCCATCTTACTATTTGGCTAAACTGCATTCACGTGTTTAAGTTAACAAATTATGTCGTACAGCTGTTATACAATATAAGAAAAGACAATAAAGAACAAACAACTAACTTTATCATTCTGCCTATCAACATACTGCTTGATCAACATATAGCTGTTTCAAACCATTTGACTGGGAACAATAACATCTACAATGTTCTCTTCACTCAAGTCCAATGTACATTCCATAGGTCATTTATCAATATACAACATTAACTAAATACATGTAGTAATTTAAAATAGAAGACAATAATGAATTAATAACATAATTGTTTTATTCTTCGTTTTATTCTATTCCAAACAAAAGAAACCCAGAAAAAATAGTATGCCAACTACCATGGATATCATCATCTGCATTTGTATTTCGAATCCAAACCTCCTCGCCTTTGTTTAATTCCAGGATCCACTGTTTCGTAGTAGATACGTGGCTCCCACCGGCAGGTGATGCTGCATAGATATTATTTATGTTTCGTCCTCCTGCAACAATCTGTAAATATGCAGATTTCCCTGGAGAAACCATGAAGGTCAATGTGAAGCTGTAAACACCACGTACAGGGGCAGTAAATACCCCTGTGGTGGTATGATAAGCATTGCCGATATTTGTGATAGCACTATCAAATATTATCGTTTGATGGGCTCCAAGGTTTGTTAAATCGGCTTTCGACACTCCAACAGTAAAAGCAACTTGGCCGATGGCTTGTCCTGAAATGAATTACAAATACCAAAATGAGGAATCATAATGAGTATTAAAAAATGGAATGAATATATTTGTACTGCCTGCTGGTTATTTCAAGTTAATTTGTTAATTTAAATTCGCGTTAAAATTAGCATTAGGATAATAACAATGTGCAGCGCACCTTAATAAATAAGCTGAAAGCATGTTAATAATTTCTCTTGCTAAGTTTTTTAAAGTGTTAAAAAAATTGTTAGTTACGTGAAAGTTTCAGCAGACATGTGAAGTGAAGGCTTATACATGTACATATGCAATAAATACATGTATCACTCAAACAGTTTCATACTACCATAATCATTTCACATTGAAACATTAAATATTAATCATTGGTTTTCATGCACCCAATAGATTTCGTTGTGTCGCCATCGATGACATTTGTGCAAAAATTGTCCGAATGGTAAACATTTAAAACAAAGACTTAATATAAATGAAAATATTATACAGAAAAACGTACGTTTTCCTCGGATGGAATCATTCGGCATTGCTGCATGGTACTGCATATGTTCATTCTGTAAAGAAATAAGTAAGCTTCCTTTATATTAACATGTTTTGTTGTGTGATTGATTAGAAATGCGGGTGTGTTCAAATACGAGCAATAAAGAAGAATCACATTTCTTTGTTACATTAAGTGCACTCAAACGACCAATTAATAAAATGATAATAGGCCTACCGCTAGCCTTATCAACTAGGACAAGCCTTTTAAGAATCATATGCACTTCAATTCTATTTATTATGACAATATGTTAATTTTCACGAAGCAACAAGTATTTTATGATAGAATTATTACTAACAGTATATAGGCCTGTTTACATAATACATTTTGTATAATTGTATTTATATCTTTTAAGAGTATATGAAAATTTCCACAAGGTATTATTCATTTTTTCTCAACTGTCAATGTTTGAATAATTTCACGGTGAATGATTACACACTATCTCAATATCACGTGTGTAAGACAAATAGCGTTTAGTCACCGTGAAATTATTCATGTTTTGACAGTTGAGAAAAAACGAACAATATTAGAATTAAATTTGAATCGTAAGATTTGAGTGTGAAGTACTTGTGAATGTACCACATGTAGTAATGTTAAAACTTTAGAAATGTGTTTATAAGAGAAATAACCCGCATTTATTTTCAAATTTGTTCGATGTCAATGTTTATAAAGATATACATTTCTATGAAATTTCCTATTTTATGTCAATATCCTGGAAAATTGTTCAGCTACATTGACATATCTACGACGACAATTTTAGTAAAATTTAGACGCAACATATGTGTTTTAAAAATCGGCTGCTTTGAACTTACTTGAGTTTTCAATGATGATATTTCTTCTTTTAAATCCGTGACAGTTTGTTCCAAAGCTGATAAACGACTTGAAACATCGTCAGATGAGGATTGAGTTTCGTCCACTTGTTTTCCGTCAATTGTAGATTGAAGGCCCACAATTAGTAAGAAAACGAATATTTTCATTGCAGACATCATAACTGTGTGGTTTGGTTTGGTATCTTGAAGCACAGTGTCTTATATCTGTAAGTCTGGCCCAGTTAGATAACAAGTTTGTTAAAGACAAGTTCAAGGGCTATTTGATTTCACTAGTAACAGTTTAAACCGTTTTTTCCGTTTCCTTTCCATAATCCAAGCAGATGACCAAGAACTGTAACTAATGATAACTCGGGTGTTGTGCGTACGTGATTAACTCCCTTTGATAACATAGTAAAGCGTTCTATTTTAATGTGTTTAACCAGGGATTTTATATAACATCCCTGGTTTAACTAATTACTAATTACTAATCTAACAGAACGTTTTTCAATGACTATATTAAACATTCTTGACACCTTGCATTTGTAATTTCAAATGATTCATTTTCGAAGCCTGGACCATGCAGGGGCATCCAGGATTTTTTCGGGGGAAATCCAAACTTTTTTTTAGAGGGGTCCGAACTTTCGAGCCACAACCTTACTGTTTGCAGAATAACGGGACATATTTATGATGAAAACTACGTATCCATTAGATCCATTATCAATGTATGATGGAAAGATACTAAAAAAGTGACTGTTCTAATTACTGTTGTAAACTTGATGCCCATGAATATCTATAGTAACCAAGTTGCACATAAGAACTCCTCTTTCCTGTTTAACATGTTTACCTAATTTCTTGCATCAAATATCTTGTAATTTATCATATTTTTACTGATGTTGTTATGTTTTTGTTTAGAAACCATTTTGAGTGTACATATTTGTAATGCTATTCATTTATTTGTGAATTGTTTGTGATGTTACCATACTTGAGCATTAAATTACTCTAAAATGATTTGGTTCCTTTCCATTTATCAGTTAACTCATACCTACCTTGTTGAGGGTGAAATGGTAAAGCCTTAATTACAAAACAGCCACTACCTTGATGAAGGAAAAATGGCAAAGCCTTAACAACAATACAGACTTTAGGTGGTTGAAAGCTAAAAGGCAAAGCCTTAACCACAATACAGACCTTATTTTGATGGAGGCAATATGGCAATGTATTAACCACAATACAGCCCATACCTTGATTGAAGGCAAAATAGCAAAGCCTTAACCACCATACAGATCTTACCTGATTGAAGGCAAAATGGCAAAACCTTAACCACAATGCAGACTTAAGGTGGTTGAAGGCTAAAGGGCAAAGCCTTAACCACAATACAGACCTTACTTTGATGGAGGCAATATGGCAAACTCTTAACCACAGTACATACCTTACCTGGCTGAAGGCAAAATAGCAAAGACTTAACCATAATACAGCTTATACCTTGATGGAGGCAAAATGGCAAAGACTTAACCATTATACAGCTTATACCTGAATGAAGGCAAAATGGCAAAGCCTTTACACAATGCAGACCTTACCTGACTTAAGGTAACATAAAAAAGCCATTACACAATACAATGTACAGACTACCTGGCTGAGAAAAAATGGCAAACTCTTAACCACAGTACAGGCTTTTTATTGTTGGAGGCAAAATAACCAAGACTTAACCACTATGTATGCGTAACATTGCTAAAGGCAAACTTGCAAAGCCTTAACAACAGTACAGACTTTACCTGGCTGAAGGCAAATGGAGAAGCCTCACAATTTTTTCACGTCGCATTCAACACATATATAGGTCATACACACGACGGCCAGCTCTTCCTACTATAGGTTTCCTGGACACTTATCTATTACCAGTACTAACTTACCCTTCCACGAGGCCGACAACTCATGTATAAGGTATGACCTGCCGCGACCGGTTTTCGAACCCGCGATCTCCGGATTCGAAGTCAGACATGGTTACCACTACGCCACGGCCGCGGTTGCCTCTCATGTAACCACAATACACCTGGCTGAGGGCAAAATGGCAACGCGTCAACCACAATACAGAATGGCAAAGCCTTTACACAATGCATACTTTTCCTGGCTGAAGGCAAAATGGCAAACCTCAACTACAATGAAGGTGTAACGTTGCTGATGGCAAAATAGCCGTGTCTTAACCACAATGCAGGCGAAACGTTGCTTAAGGCAAAATGGCCGAGCCTTAACCACATTGCAGGCGAAACGTTGCTTTAGGCAAAATGGCCGAGCCTTAACCACATTGCAGGCGTAACGTTGCTGAAGGCAAAATAGCCGAGCCTTAACAACATTGCAGGTGTAACGTTGCTGAAGGCAAAATGGCTGAGCCTTAACCACATTGTAGGCGAAACGTTTCTGAAGGCAACATGGCAGAGCCTTAACCACATTGCAGGCGTAACGTTACTAATGGCAAACTTTCAAAGTCTTAACCACAATGCAGGCGAAACGTTGCTGAAGGCAAACTTTCAAAGCCTTAAACACATTGCAGGCGTAACGTTGCTGAAGGCAAATTTTCAAAGCCTTAAACACATTGCAGGCGTAACGTTGCTGAATGCAAACTTTCAAAGTCTTAACCACATTGCAGGCGTAACGTTGCTGAAGGCAAAATAGCCGAGCCTTAACCACAATGCAGGAGTAACGTTGCTGAAGGCAAAATAGCCGGGCATTAACCACATTGCAGGCGTAACGTTGCTAAAGGCAAAATGGCCGAGCCTTAACCACGATGCAGGCGTAACGTTGCTGGAGGCAAAATAGCCTACCCTTAACCACAATGCAGGCGTAACGTTGCTGAAGGCAAACTTGCAAGGCCTTAACCACAATGCAGGCGTAACGTTGCTGAAGGCAAAATGGCCGAGCCTTAACCACAATGAAGGCGTAACGTTGCTGAAGTCAAAATAGCCGAGCCTTAACCACAATGCAGGAGTAACGTTGCTGAAGGCAAAATAGCCGGGCCTTAACCACATTGCAGGCGTAACATTGCTGATGGCAAAATAGCCTAGCCTTAACCACAATGCAGGCGTAACGTTGCTGGAGGCAAACTTGCAAGGCCTTAACCACAATACAGACCTTTCATTGATGAAAAAAAGTTTGCAACCATTTAAATTTATTTTGCTGAGGTAGAAATGCACAAGTCTCTATCTTAGTACTGACTGGTGAGTTTTGGGTGATAATTCGAAGTAAGAAAAGTAAATAATTTAAAACAAATGATAAACTTATAATATGAACAATTCAACTTATGAAGTCGCCAATTAAATCCATATACATGTAGTGTAAAATTCGTACAGTAAAGATCCGCTATGCAGACCATCTTGGTTTCTGCAAGCTCATGCGATTTTTATGACTTTAAAGTCCCAAATGCCTATTTTGTGAAAATAACATGATCTTATTTTAAGACTATAGATGTTCCTAATGGTGGAACTTCAGTGTACTAATTTTAACTATTGTTAGATAAGGATTTGTAAATTTATTCCTAAATAGCTGCAAATAACTTACAACAAAGCGTCTGTGTGTCGAACAATTGTGCTGCAAATATATGCGTAGATAAGAACAATCGCCACGTTTTAGCTAACATGGCAAAAAATACTAGGACTCGACAGAAACCTTCCTAATCTGTCTATGTTCCTGACCTCAATACTTGTAGCTTCAAAAGTGGATATCAAACTAGGACACATCTTCCTTAAACATTGTTTTTGAAACGATGTCTCTAGACTCTACATCGCTCCCATGGTAACAAGGAAAAAGATTACTTTCTCGTATATTGTCTGCATTGTGAGAAGTTTACTCTCGTATATTTTTTTGCAATGCTACGATCAACAGGTGGCACTGTCGACCAATAACAAATCTGAAACCTATACATTAATTTTTGCAGCAGTTAACATTAAATTAAGTCCTTTGTTTGGTGACAAATTAACGCATGTTCGCAGTTTTAAACGGAAATTGATAAAATCAATTCAAGGTGCGCATCTTCACACTTTATTGGTATTTGTTTACAAAACAACGACATAACCATAGATACGAATCGTATTTACCTTACTTTCCTGAAGGTAAAAATGGCAATATCTTTGACTAAATATAGAGGCAGGAAAGAAAGCATTCTGTTCTTGCTCTATACATGTACTAAAAATCCAAACGTGTGATGTATTAATCCTTCTTGGTCCAATTTGCACAGCTTACATGCATCCGGAATACCATGACATTTCATGAATGAATAATTCTTAGCGAATAGCCAAAGAGTTCCGAATGAGCTTGTATATATTATATAAATGCATGTTTGTTCACACTATATAACCCATCTTACTATCTGGCTAAACTGCATTCACATGTTTAAGTTAACAAATGACGACAATAAAGAGAAGACAATAAAGAACAAACAACTTTATCATTCTTTCTATCAACATACTGCTTAATCAACATATAGCTGTTCCGAACTATTTGACTGGGAACAATAAAATCTACATTGTTCTCTTCACTCAAGTACAATGTACTTTCCAGAGGTCATTTATTAATATACAACATTAACTAAATAATAATTTAAAAAAGAAGACAATAATAAATGAATAGCAGAATTTGTTGATAACTTCTTTTTATTCAGTTTCAAACAAAAGAAACCCAGAAAGAAGAGTATGCATGTTACCATGGATATCATCATCTGCATTTGCATTTCGAATCCAAACTTCCTCGCCTTGGTTTAATTCCAAGATCCACTGTTTCGTAGTAGATGCGTGGCGCCCGCCGGTAGGTGACGTTGCATAGATATCATTGACTTGTTGTCCTCCTGCAACAATCTGTAAATATGCAGAATTCCCTGGAGTAACCATCAAGGTCAATGTGAAACTGTAAACACCATGTACAGGGGCAGTAAATACCCCTGTGGTGGTATGATAAGCATTGCCAATATTTGTGATAGCACGGTCAAATATTATCGTTTGATGGGCCCCTAGGTTTGTTAAATCGAATTTCGACACTCCAGCAGTAAAGGCAACTTTCTCGATGACTTGTCCTGAAATGAATTACAAATACCAAAATTATGAATCATAATGAGTAATAAAATTTGAAATGAATAGATTTGTACTGCCTGCTGGTTATTTCGCATTAATTTGTTAACTTTAACTTCGCGTTAAAATCAGCTTAAGGATAACAACAATGTGCAGTGCACCTTTATAAATATGCTGAAAGTATGTAAATCATTTCACTTGCCTAGTTTTTTAAAGTGATAAAAAGAATTGTTAGTTACGTGAAAGTTTCAGCAGACATGTGAAGTGAAAGCATATATATGTACATATGCAATAAATACATGTATCACTCAAACAGTTTCATACTACCATAATCATTTCACATTGAAACATTAAATATTAATCATCGGTTTTCATGCACCCAATAGATTTCGTTGTGTCGCCATCGATGATATTAGTGCGAAAATTGTCCGAATAGTAAACATTTAAAACAAAGACTTAATATAAATGAAAATTTACAGAAAAACGTACGTTTTCCTCGGATGGAATCATTTGGTATAGCTGCATTGTACTGCATATGTTCATTCTGTAAAGAAATAAGTAAGCTTCCTTTATATTAACATGTTTTGTTATGTGATTGATTAGAAATGCGGGTGTATTCAAATACGAGCAATAAAGAAGAATTAGAATTCAAAGCTACATTTAGTGCACTCGAACGACCAATTAATAAAATGATAATAGGCCTACCGCTGGCCTTATCAACTAGGGCAAGCCTTTTAAAGATCATGTGCATTTCAATTCTAATCATTATGACAATATGTTAATTTTAGATATGGAATCTACCACAATTCACGAAGCAACAAGTATTTAATGATAGAATTATTACTATTTTACTAACAGTATATAGGCCTGTTTACATAATACATTTTGTATTATTGTATTTATTTCTTTCATGCTTTACGGTGAAACGTCACGTTATTCGATGAAAATAAACGATAAAAAATATAAATTTTATATTTTCATCGCAGTGAAAATACATGTATAACCTTATATTTTCATCGTTCATGACGTAATAGTAGAGGATAAATGTCGTCATCTTGGAGCAGAAATGACGTCACGTTATAATTTGTGTAAAATACATAAATAAAACGCAAAACTAAGTATGAAAGAAACAGAATATTCGTCAACTTTGGTGTAAGATGATTTTCATTTCAACTCGTGAACTCAGAAAGTGACATTTACACTCGTGGCTATGCCACTCGTGAAAATATGTTTTCTGAGCTCACTCGGTGAAATAAAAATCGATCTTACACCAAAGTTGACGAATATCCTCTATCTTATATCTTTTTAGAGTATATGAAAATTTCCATAAGGTAATATTAGAATTAAATTTGAATTGTACGATTTGAGTGTAAAGTACTTGTAAATCTACTGCAATGTTAAAACACTAGAAATGTGTTTATAAGAGAAATAACCAACATTTATTTTCAAAATTGTTCGATGTCAATGTTTATAAAAATCAACATTTCTATGAAATTGCCTATTTTATGTCAATATCTGAGTAAATTGTTCAGTTACATTGACATATCTACGACATTAATATTCGTAAAATTTAGACGCAACATATGTGTTTTATAAACGACTGCCTTGAACTTACTTGAGCTTTCAATGATGATATTTCTTCTTTTAAATCCGTGACAGCTTGTTCCATAGCTGATAAACGACTTGAAAAATCGTCAGAAGAGGATCGAGTTTCGTCAACTGGTTTTCCTTCAATTGTAGATTGAAGGCCTGCAATTAGTAAGAAAACGAATAATTTTGTTGCAGACATCATAACTATTTGGTTTGGTTTGATATCATGAGGCACAGTGTTATATATCTGTAAGTCTGCCCTAGTTAGATAACAAGTTAGTTACAGACAAGTTCAAAGTTTATTTGATTTCACTTGTAACAGTTTAAACCGTTTTCTCCGGTTTCCTTTCCATAATCCAAGCAGATGATTAAGAACTGTAACTAATGATAACTTGGGTGTTGTGCGTACGTGATTAACTCCCTTTGATAACTTAATTAGTACATGTATAGCAGTCGATTTTAATGTGTTTAACAATAAATTCGACTTGCATTATTTAATTGTGTAATTCGTACAGAACGTTTCTCCATGACTAAATTAAACATTCTTGACACCTTGCATTTCTAATTTCAAATTATTAATTTTCGATGCCTGGGCCATGCAGGAGCGGATCCTGTATTTTTCCAGGGGAAGGTCCAAACTTTCGCGCCACAACCATATTATACACCGTTTGCAGAATAACATGACATATTGATGCTAAAACTACATTTCCGTTAAATATATGTTTAGCACAAAAGCGAGAGAAGCGAGCCCGAGAAACATTGCTTCATGCTACATTAAAAATTTAAATGGTTTACAAATCCAAAAATACACTCATAGACGGGGGTGTCCGGACCCCCCCCCCCCCCGGCCCCCTATAGATCCTTTTCTGGACCTCGAGATTGAAGTTTATACATGTCAGGATTAGAAAATTAAAATCATATTAAAAAATATCAACGTGAGTTAGATATTAGGACACCCAGTTTACCTCGGATGTTTAACATTAAAGGTTATTTGAAGTATTGGTCAATCAAGAATAAGCAGGCCTACTCGATCGGTGCCATGAACCAGCTAGTTCATGGTTATTATTAAAATTTTAGTTTGGACTGTTTATGGTTTACTGTTGTACTGGTGTACATGTACTGATGTTACTGCTGTCTTCACATACATCGCTCGATACTGTCAGATATGTCTAATTAATTCCCTAGTTTGATATGCCCTATTTAAGAAAGGGGGTCTCGTACTCAAACCTTAGAAACAAGAAGGTTTGCTAATGACTACTTAAATAAGAATATTTACGTAACAAAACTACTATATTGCTAATCAGAGGATACATTTTTCACTGATGATCCAAGCACAGTGCTTTCAGTGCTTTGATATGTACACTGACTCAAATCGTTGCATCCACAATAGGGAAATGCTTCTGTGTATTTCTCTGACTTTGCCTGATTTAATCACAATGAATAACATCAGTTTAGTTCATATTCTTTTCCATACAAATTACAAAATTAATATTTCATACATGGTCGACGAGTCGAGCAATATCGACCAACGGGCGTTATCTTGTTCAGAACGAAAACGAGGCTACCTGTCTAACTTCGGATACATTTTGATACTATCGTCAAGCGATGAAATTGAAATGACCCAAATATCACGGACGTGGAGTTTTAAAGTTTTGTATACAGTGGTTTTCGCTGACCTTCAGGATTAAATAATTGTGCTTTCGTTATTTGTTCCATTATATGATATGTATTTTGAGTTAATCAATGTTTAACACGATTAAAGTTTGTAATCATTTTAGATGAAATTATCACCTGTGTTTTGTCAGGAAGTGAGATTGTAAAACAAGAGTTGTCGATCTTTGTTTACGTATTTCGTCAATCAATTTTCGTAATGTTTTCAGAGGATTAATCACAATGATTTATAATACCTGAAAAAATATGGATTTAAATTTACCTGTGATTTATTTGGTGATTTTATGAAAGTTTGATACACGGATAACCAAGAAGTTGTACGTTTCAAACAAAGGAATTTTCATTCATTTTTATTTTGTCTATTGAGACTATTTAGTTAGAACTCAACCATTGAATTTATACTCAAAATTGAAATATTTTCTGTGAGTAATTTTGACGTGGTTGTTCTAGTGTCAAGAATGAGAAAAGAATAAGATGCGAACATGTGAGACGACACGATGCCTATGAAGGTTACAGTTTGTTTTGACAAAGTGAAAGTATTGGTACCATGCGGGGATGGAGAGCTCCTGGTCCGTGAACTGATAGAAAAAGCGATTACTCGGTATAAGAAAGCTATAGGAAAGGTAACAGTTTATGTTGAATTTTACCGTAAATCAATATATCATTTAAATTCGAACTTTATATAAGGATTTGTTGATTGTTAAGTTAAACACTTGCCCTCATTCTCACACATTGAATTAGTTCTAAAAATAAGACCCTACGTAACTTTTTTATCTTTAGGAATGTCCATATGATAAAAAATTTATGTAGGGTCTTATATTTAGGACTAACACTGAATCAATTCCGTTTGGTATTGGTAGGGTGAGCATTGATTATTTTTATTATTTAAAAGTGGAAAAAGCAGTGGCCAGGGTTATGGAACTGTAATTATGCTTGAAGTTAAGGAAAGAAGAAAAAAATATCCATGTTACAAAACTTCCGTAACTCTAGCCTTGCCTTGTAGAGTTGTTTATGATCACATTTACTGAACTTCGGTAATCCTACACTTTGAGGTTAGGGTTACCCTAGAAACTGCTTGGCAGAAAATGACGTGGCCCTTTTTAAGAAGAAATACAGAGACAAAAAATAAAATGATGGATTACTAAGAATGAAGAAGCAGTTTTCAAAGACTTTAAACTTTTTAGTCTGTGCGACCCAAAAGTTCTCTTGGGCAACCAAAGAACTGAGAAAAATATGATAAACTAACTTGACCATTTCAGACAATTTATGTCTGATCATAATTTCATTTCTTTAGCTGAAATTTATTTACTGGAGAGTTGCACTCAACAACCGATACAGTTCATTGTATAAATACCATCCTAGGTTAATGATTGTGATGCCAATAAATGAATTCACCTACTGTCTCTTTTCCATTGTATTATCAAAATTCTCTCTAAAATCAAATTATTATATAAATATGTTCTTAATGGAATTGTTCAGCTTAGAATTTCATAAAGTTATCTTGGGTTTAGCGCTAAAGCGCAACTCAATATTAGAAGAAGAGCGAGTTACTATCCTTTAGGCCTGATGCACAGTATTTGCCCCATTTTTGTTAGCATCTAAGTCAAAAAATAAAGTTCTTGTAATTGAAATTATTTTTGTATTTTTATACAGAATAATGCTTTCTGAAAAATGATTCAGTAGTAAAAAGATAAGATATGTGACCATTTTCTAGAAATTTGACTTGCAAAAGAGTTGGTCTGGTTGGGGACGGACATTACAGATTGTGGAATCCTCAAATACTAAAAAGCTTTAAAAAATTATTTAAGCATTATTTTGTAAAAAAGTTGATAAATTCAGTTAATATAATCAATCTGCAGTAAACTACAGCGAAAGAAATTTTAAAATCAAGAAATTTAAACGCTTTTGGTTCAAATCTTTATGATAGTTGATTGGCAAGTAGGAAAATTTCAGATAATCAAATCTTATAGTTTTCCTCTCTTTTACCATTCCTTTCTAAAAATTGATTGTGATATCTAAATGCAAAGTAATGGATACAAGGAGTAAAATGAGTCATAAATTATTGTTGTAAACCTTTGAATAAGAAAGTTATAGCATATTAAAGATGCACAGTTACTGTGGGACGGACATTACAAAATTACCAAATTTGTCATAAATACTCATACAAAATTTTTATTTTGCAAGTGTTTGGTATTATTCTTTATAATTTATGCTAACTATGTATAAATAAACTTATTTCTTAAGATACTTACTAAAATGTTAAGTTTTAATATGAATATTTACATATTTAGTAATAATTTACATAACCTTTTCTGTTTAGAGTATAACCCCAAGACAAGATAAGTCCATAACAGTTGTTGAAGTATTATGAAGAATTATATCTTAAAATACATAAATGCTATTTTTACAGACAGCTACTCCAAAAAGTATCTGTTACAAATGTTTAATGAATTTGCAGTTATTTGAATTTTATCTATAGATTGTTTAAAATTTAACTCAATAAATAATTACCTCACATTCTTCATGTATGTTTTTTTCTTCACAAGATATTCTATAATCTTGGGCTGATACTTTACACTAAATTCCTGATAGTTTATGAAAATGTTACACCCACTCATTTAAGTATTGATAGATAAATGTATGACTTAAATAACACTGTAATTTATGACACTTTAGACAATGCATCACAAAGCATCCCTTAATTGGACTCCTACTGTGATACTGATGTAATTAACAGATAAGATCATACAGATCAGACAGACAGTGGATTATCTTATTGCATAATCTTACATAATTGACCACTACAGTATATTGCACCATTCAACAGTAATGTTACTTAAATATTGTATTATTAATTACAGAGTTATTAAGTGCAAATAGTTAAAGAATAATGCTGGATTTATGATATAAAAGGATTTTGTGTTTTATTCCTTACTGAAACTATTTTTAAGATTTATTTGCTAAATTTGGGATGTAAATTTTATTGTGTTGCCTTTTCACATGCTGTCAAAACTATGAATATTTGTATGACAATAATTTCCATTTGTTCCTAAATACTTCAAGTTAATTATATTTTATGAAAATAAAAAATAGATGATACTTTTACGTAAGTTAGAGGATTTTTAATTTCGAAAGGGTTTTTCTTAATGATTTTATTGACTTGGACAAAAAGTTGTAGTAGAACTAATGTTTAAATAGAGCTAAATCTGATGAAAAAAGACTCGATAAGAATTAATTTTAAAATATTTATCATACTACAACTGTCAACTACAGATTCTTTTTGAAGGAGAAGAATAAGTTGTAAAATTATGGAAATCTGGTTAAATTGATTGTATCGATGGAAATTGGTGATTTTAGGACTACAGACAGCTTAAAATAGCTTCTTAATTTTAGCTTATAATTTCATAAAAAATGATTTTTTGTTGATGTTTTTGTTTTATTGGGTATTGTATACTAAAGATACATTGGATATATAGCTTTTGATTGACATTTTTGGAAAATTAGTGATTTGAGAGAGGGGACAGACATTACTGTTATTTTTGGGGTTTCAGCTAATAACTCTTTTAAAAATACAACTAGGTTGGTCTTTTTTGTTTACCTGATGTATTTTCACTGTAATACATTAAGTTTAGCAGAAAGTTTAGATAAACTTGGTAAAATAGCAATTTTAAGCAGGGCGGGACGGACATTACGCGGGACGGACATTACACAACTTTTCTATTTTTGCTATTTATTTCTTAAAAATGTAAATATTTTTGGGTGTTTTGGCTTATTTACTATCTTGTCACATAAATGAATAGTTCCATATGCTTAGTTTTGATATTTTTTACTAATTAGCAATTTTAGGAGGGTGGGACGGACATTACGTTTTTTTCGACACATTTCAATTTTTGTTCCAAATTATGGAAATAACAAATTTACCATTATTTCAATACCTCAAGAAGTGATGAAAACTTGTACTTGTACCATATTTGAATGATACTAACTTACATCCATACAAATCTTATGTTTTTATCATAAAAATTTATCAGTTACTGAAGTATATGGTTTTCTCAAATATAAGACCATTACATCAGCACCATTTTCATTTTCCTTCAAATAAGAAAAAACGAACAATTTTACTGTAAATTGTTATCAGCCATGTTTTAAAGCATGAAATTTTCTATAAAATGATCTTATGAGTTTTAAATTACAGTTTAATTGCTCCAAACTACAGTATTTTAAAAAAAGGTAAAAAAACTGATGCTAATTCATTACACCCCAAAATGGCCATTTTTGGACCCTTAAAATTACGATAACTCAAAAACGACTAGTGATATTTCAATAATTTTTTGCGCACACCAGCAACATTTAAGACTTTATAATATAGAACTTTGTTTTTAGTATTCAAACTTTCACTTTCCAATTTATGTCTTTGTACATCTTTTTTGAAAAAAATGGGGCAAATACTGTGCACCAGGCCTTTAGTAAAGGATAGTAACTCACTCTTCTTCTAATATTGAGTTGCGGCCATTTTACGCTAAACCCACAATATGTTATATAGTTAAACTTGAAGGCAAAGCATCAACTAGCCCAACTGTATAAACTAAATACAGGGCTTTTTCAGGGGTTTTGGGGAAAAAGGCCCCAGCCAAAATTGGGAAATTTTTTATGCCAATTTGGGAAAAAATTATTGACAAATCCACCCAATATAGAACTTTCATCATTAATTTTTCTGTATTAAATCTTTATATGTCTTGGTTTGGTGTCTCTGAAAGTGTTGCAGTGCTCTAAAAGAGTTTGTTTTGACAATTCAATGAGGCATTCAAATCAAATTCTCATGTATTTATTATTTTTAATTTACATAAAATCTTGTGGTTTCTTTTGTGACATCCGGTTCAAAGGGAATTAATTAACAAGATTGGGAATTTTTTTCTTGAAATTGGGAAAAATGGTCATTATTTGGCATTGGGAATGGGGCCCATATTCGGCCTCGTGAGATAGGCTGGAAAAGCCCTGAAATATTCTTCACTATAGTTCAAAATGAAATCATTATCAATTTTCACCAGTCTCAGGTTTCAGACTTTAGGGTTAAGTCCTCGTGACTAATAATATAACTGAATGTGAATACAGTATTCAGTAAGACCATATTCATATATAGCTATATTACAGATTAACCAGATCTGTATTGTGTTGTTGTTTTTTGTCAGAGTAACCACAATAATTGATTGAATACAGAATGCAAGAACATGTACAGTTGTACCCTTGAGACCAATCCTAGAATCAGTCATACTGAAGGCATGAAATCATTGAAATTCTGCCTTATACTCCATATAACAGATCTGACACAATTGAATCATATAGGTTTAGTCAAAAACTGTTCAGGGCAGGGTTATTCAGGAGAGAAGAGAGTATAGAGTGAAAAAAAGGCATAGGGAGAGAAAAAATAGAGAATGAAAAAAGTCAGAGTGTAGCATTCTGCTGTTGTGCTCTCAAACAATCACTAATACTAACTCAACTATCAATGATGTTCAACAAAAATTGATTTCCTCATTCTATTGACATCTGGTATCTCAGTGTTATAATACTAGATATGAAAACAAGAGTATTTATTTCTCTTCTATCTCCTATAAAGTTATTGTTATCAGGGACTTGTTTCACTCTTCACTAACCTATAAAACCATATGAAGTGTTGTTGACATGTTTACATATTTAGTTTATAGTTTATATGAAAGATATTATAAATTATATGATATGTTTAGTTTACAATATTAGTGTCTTCTATGTTAGTTTAATATGGTCCTTATAATATGTATATTATAATGACTTTTATGTTTAGGCTTTACCAAATCAATTGTAAAGCATTTTTGGTGTCAGAGCAGGCTTTTTACAACATAAAATGGTTCATGCTGTCTATCGCCATTTTCGCCAAATGCAACAATTTCTGGCACTAATTCAGAAAATTTGGTGAAAATTCTTGTGAAAAAATTGTTCCATATTTGTGTTCTTGATGCAGTGTTAACTACATCATGGACCCTTTATTCTTAGCAATTCAGACAGAAAGTATGACAATGACAAATATTTATTTGTTTAAAGGCCTTCAACCCGTACAAAATTGCAATAAATTTAAACAAATAAATATTTGTCATTGGACTGAAAATGTTATCAATGACAAGTCTCAAGGTGCTGTAGTACAAGTTTAAACGGCAACTAACTTGAGCTTAAAAGTGCTCAGTTATTGAAAATTCTTATTATACTGTATAAAGGCCTTAGACAAACTGAATATTTTGTATTATTCTAGCAGGTCATTTGTTTTTGTTCTACCTGGTTAGTAGGTTCGAAAATATTGAGAGGACAATAAACATGGAATCAATTTGGATTGGCCTCACTATGGTCTGGTCCCGTAAATTTTACGATCCACTTTGACAAGATTATCATTCTTTGTTTGTGTACAATTTGATATAATGTCAAAATTTGTCTTAAAAGTTGCACATTTGGGCTCATGAAAATTATCTATTTTGTGTAGTTGGGCTAGTATTAACTGTATAATTAATCAGGCTAGTGTTTTGGAAATTTTCAGGCGATGACATGAAAATGCAATGTTAAGTTTAAACATTATTTGAATGAAGGAATTTTTTCTTACAAAAGTGCCATTTGCTCTCAACTAAAAGTCAGAAAATTGCTTAATACAGATGTCCAGTTACTCATGTTTAAGTGTATCAGTACATATTTGGTGTAGTATATTTACTCTATATCTGTTTGCTAGAGGGTATTTAAAACATTACAGAAATATGTCACAGTTATGACACATCTTATAAATGTGCAAATATTTTTATCTAAATGTAAACTCTACCATTGAAATACTCAAATAGCATTCATTCTTTTTATTTTTATATGCTGGTATTTTAGTTTTTTTACACTAAGCGGGTTATCTATAAAGCATTTTATTTAGGTTATAATTGGGTAGGATAAGGTTATCATTGAGAGTAAGAATTTAAAAATGAATTTTGCTCTGGAAGCACTGATTATGGAAAATGTTACAGTTTATATCAATGGTCAGTCCTAAACCAGTGTCTGTTAACACACTTTATAGAAAGACCCTATAGAATGCTGTCCCTGACTTTGCACAAGGAATCATGTTCTACCAAATCTATGGTTCATGCAAGAGTTCTAAAAGTCTTGTAATTGCTTCACTGTTTTTTGCATTTTTTTTTTTGTTATTTTTAATGCTGTTGGAACGCATTGTAGAGGTCATATCACAGCGGTTAGTCAATCTACTCGCCATTTCTGGAAAAGCTTAATCTTTGGATTTTAGCAGTTTTAACTGTTACTAACTTTCTGATCACATTCTTCAGTCTGTGACTGACAACTGCTGCCCTACAGGATTAAGAATTAGTGGTAGGAGGGAGAACGGCAGTAGAGATCTTTTCATGACCAAACTCGATGAAAGTTTGCCATGCCTGGAAATCAAACCCAATGACATAGATCTTGTATTTCCATACTGTTTGTTCTAAGATTCTTAACTGCTAGAAATTTAAAAGAAATAATCAGTATTTTAATACACACATTTACAGTTTATAGTCTTTTCAATTTGTGCTAAGTAAGTAAATACAAAAAATATTGACTTATGTCATAAGTTAAATACAATATATATACAGTCATGTACATGTTAATAGTATATTTACATTCCTATAGCATGATGTTATCTCTGCACATTAGGCCTTAAAAAAGAATTCTGTTTCTTGTTTTATCACCCCCCGGGCCCCCCAAAAAGGTAGGGTCAGTACTCAGTAGTAGGACCGTCATCCGAAATTGCAATATCAAATTGTTTCACCCATTCTTGATAGACGATCCGATAATGAATAAAAATAAATGATCTGCGATTTGGAATATCGATACAATCTAGTATTTTATAAATGTATAATTATACTAAAGGATTTTTTTTATATATTTCTGAGTTTTCATGTTTTCTATTAAGTATTTAAAACAAGAAAATGTAGTTTGTTTTTTGTATGTAATTACTTTTAACAACATGCATAACATTACAACAATATTGAACATCACAAGGGCATTATATTATTATCTCATTATTTTTGGTTAGTTATACAGTGAACTTGACAGTTCCGGGTCATCGACAATTCCGGGTCACTTCTTTGAAATAGTGCAGACGATTCCTTAAACATTAAATATTTTGATTATATGATAGTTAAGTCATGTACACTAACCACTTAGCTACCGTTACACAAACTTTCCAAGTTAACATTTCTCTACCGGAAGTCATAGTCATGAAACACTAAACAGCGTCGTTTCCAACCAATGCGAAAGTACGTGAGCGTTTCGTCCATGCGTTCGAAAAAACAGCGATTTATATCCACAATTTAGATAAAATAAGTCCTTATTGCACATCATTTTGCTGGAAATTTATCGGTGAACACGATTTAACTCATAGATTTGTTTAATCTAATTACTGTTTGACAATAATGCAGACAATTTGACCTGTTAAGCACGTGACAATTTCGGGTCAAAACTTAACCCGTATTATATACAATCATTTATTTGAATTAAAAAGTATTTTTTTAACATTTAAAGTTTATTTTATACATAATTATATCCCATATGTAAGATATTTGTCAATTAAATACAATTATTGTTTGATATTTTGAGTTTTACTTTTTACACGCAACTAATTGTATTTATGGTACTTGTTTTTATATGCAATAGGTAATTGCAAGTGACATGATTAAATCTTTAATTTACGAGCTTTATTTTTGTTTAACTTGGAAGAAAATATGAGATAAAGTCTTTATGGACAAAAAGTCGACAGTTTTATTGATTTTAACCCTGTTGAGACCACTCCGGATTACAGAGACAAGCATCTGTCACGTGACCCGGAATTGGCAAGTGCGACCCGTAACTATCGAGTTTGCAACATGCAATTTCGAAAATTGTAGGAAATTACAAGCAAAGAAACACTATTAATTTATTATAGCATGGTAAAGTGGAAGTATTTGTTTATCAATTTATGCAGGTTTGATTCCCACAACTTTCGTTTTGAAGAGACACGCATCGTTTGTTTCGTTACTGACCCGGAACTGTCGAGTTCACTGTAAGTTTATAAAAAGTACAGTATCTCTCACTTGAAATCAAATGTCAATAAGTTTATGATTCAAAACCCCTTTTTGTGATTTATTTTTATGCTGCTTTACAAAAAATCAATATTAACTTTAAAAATATAAGGGTTGGCAATAAAAGAAAGGGTCGATCGAAACACCAGAAACATTTCTATTTATTTTCGGCCTTAAATAAATTGGCTCAAATTAATATGCACATTGTTAATGTATGTAGATTAATGAATCGTTTACAATCAGTTTTGATCGAATTAAAAATTCATTTTGTATTTGAAACATTGCAAGTTTACTAGGTGAAATTTAAGACTGCACAATAGTTAATTGATTTACTTAATTCAACTTTAAAGAGCTGTCTCTTTCATTGAAAGACATAGATTTTGAATGTTGGTTGAATAATAAATTATTTTGATTTTTCTGTTTGTTTTATAAATTAGCTTTTGCTGTCTGTCATTGGCTATTGTGATCATTCAGTGCAAAAGTGGCTTACACCAGTCTACGAAATTAGTAGGTGTCAACCACTTTTTTAGTTCGGGCAACCAAAGATTTCTTTTGGGCAAGCTAAAATCTACAAACAAGAGATTGTGCTTGCTGCTAAATTGACCTGTTCAGGCAAGCACTTTCATATCCTAATTTTGTAGACTGTGACACTGTCCCAACACATCCAAGACACTATATAATGTAATATAAATAGTCTTTTGTGGCTTGAGACTGAGCTGACATCAGATCAGGACTTGACATTAAAGGTCGCCCCTGATGACCCACCAGTATATTTGGGTTTTGGCAACTTGTTACTGCTAGTAAACATTTGGTTGGGGTAAGTGAAATGTATAACTGGTTGTCTAACTGGGCAACCTACTTTGAAAATTAATATCAAGCCCTGCATCTAGGATATTGTGCATTAAGATATATTAAAGATTTGTTAAATGTATTTGAAAAGTGATATATTCCATGTTTACTTTCTAGTGTGAAAGTTAAGACCTGATTGAAGATAACAATTTTGGGAATTCAGATAATAGCTGATGAAAAAATCAGTATTTTGAATTTTTGTAACTTTCACTCTTTTAATTAGCCTTTGCCTAAATTTGTACAGGCTCTTGCCTGATTTATGATATTTTATAGTAATGCAAGTAATCAACTTGCCTGATAATATGGAATAAGTAACTTTCACTAGTCCAAAGTTATTTTCGTAAATCCCAAGTTTTGAGCTGGTGGGTTAAAAGGAAGACCAAAATTATTCAAATTTCTATGTAAGAGGAAATAATAATTTGATTAAACTGTTTAGATGGATTTTCACCATTTAAAGGTTTTCTTTTACACTTATAATTAAATATTTCATTAGTATGAATCAGTATGATTGCTCTCCTTCTATTTTCGACAAGTCAGCGCATAAACTAGTCGACATTCTTCTGAAATATACATTTAGTTACACTAGTTATGCACTAACCTATATATATGTCTTGTATTTCTTGACCCACTTTATCATTAAATATAATTATTCTATTAATAAACTTAATTATAAATGTCACTAGAAATTACAATTACAGATAAACCTGTGTTGACAGACAAGGGAGGCAACCATGCGCAGATTAAAATCATTGTTTTAGATTTCGTTGCCACATCCTATGCATTTCAAGTTGTGAAACTTTGCAAGAAAATCTTGAAAATAGTAATAAAGTTTTGTAGGAAAATTATTCAAATTTTTTAAAAATCTTATTTAAAGACTTGACTGTCATATAAAAAGTAGTGTACCCTAAGTATTGTACTGTCATGAAAAACCTTATACGGCAAATGAGATATTTCTTCTGTAAAAGATGACATAGTCACATTGTCTACTGAAAGGTTAATGAGTATACTGGTGGAGAAAGGTCAAGGCAAGCTTGTTAAGAGAAGTGAGTCTGCCACCACACATAACCTTATAAAAATTGTTGATAAATCGTGAAAAATCCAACCCTGGCTAGTGGCTCAGTATGCTATGCTTTGGATTTTGAATCTTGTATCCAATCTGGTGTAATAGTCAGTTTTTTCCCCCGCCCAGTTTTTCCACTGGGGAAGAAACTGACTTCGCTGGGTTGCTAGTTTGAATCTCACATGGGCTGGTTATACCATACCTTTTCATGAAAATCTTACAATAATGTTGGTTTTTCCTTTGATAATAATAATTATGAAGAAAAATTTAACCTTGCGGATAATTTACTGGTTAGAGACAAAGATTCAGGAAAGTTAGAATAAGTGAATTTGCTGCCATAAAATGGCCATAATTTGTGTTGACACAGAGTTCAACCCAATTAAAATTACTTTATTCTTATAATCCAAATAAAAAAGTCGTTAGTTGTTAGTCACTACTGTGAGTATATAATAGTATTGACATAGTGGATTTAACATTTACATGTGACTTGTTAACTTAATTGTATTGTTAATTTAAATGTCAAATTTTATTATGTATGAAGTAAAAATGTCAAATTTTGTAAATTCTTCGGCAAATATGTGTGTATGCCTAGCCCTTAGGGTTTTAGAATTGTTGTCTATAAATTAGTTTTATGATTCTATTTCATGTTTATGAATTTAGATGAACTTGTATTTGTAATTAAAATTGAGTAAATTCAGTACTTGATAAAATTCACTTAATTTTAAACTTTTGTTAACAGTTTTGATAGAGGTGAATAAAGCCAGTCAGTGAGTGCATGGGTCAGTGAGAAATGGGTGGATCAATTTTATGTTTAAATTTACACTTTTTTAGCGATTATTCCAGAACTCAGAAAAGGCCAGTGAGGCAGAAAAAAGGGGCAGGGCATAGCTGAGGGTAAATGTCTTAAATGTACTATAATTGCATAGAAAGAGGCTAAAATAAAAAAGGGCAGGGAGGAGAGAAAAAGGGCAGGGTGCAGCGCCCTGCTATTCTGCTTTGGAATAATCACTACCTTATTATCAACACTGCCTTGGTAGCATAGTAATCTGCACGTCAGTCAATTAAATCAACACTTATTATTAGGATAAAGTTAGTGACCAGTTCCCCTAACCAACTTTCCCAAACACTTAAACCAGTATTTGCTTACTTTTCCACATGGAGCTGACCACTTCTACCTCTATGGGGAACACTCAATATTAAATATTGATTTTCATAGAACCTATCAGAACCAGGAATGCAACCTAGGTCCTTCAGATTCAATTTCATTGGCTTAATGACTGCCCCACAGAACTGGTTATTAGTTTTCTATATCTCCTTATTTGTATATTTTAACTACACAAGCCTTTTATTGCTATTGTAAGATTATACTATTTTAATTTAGTAAAAGGGAATTAGGGATAGGTTGTTTTTGGGGATACTGTGGTTTCATGACCTACTTAACTGATAAGTTATCGACTTACCCATCTTTGCTGTTTTGCTTAATTTTTAACTCAACTTTTCAAAGACTGGTTTCAGTGGTGGGAGTATCCTACTCATATTTGTGGCCACTACTCATTCTGATATTTTTTATTATACCCCTGCTTCGAAGAAGAGGGGGGTATACTGTTTTACCCTTGTCCGTGCGTGCGTCCGTTACAAAATTTCCGTCACAGTTTTCTCAGCAACTATAACATGCAGCAGCCTAATACTTTGCATATTGCTTCATCCCATAGTCCCATGTGGTGTAAAGCGATTTCATGCTCCTTGCTCATCTACTTCCTGTTTGTCGCATATTTTTAGACTTTCGCGGGGGTATCACTAGTGAGCATTAGCTCACAGATTTACTTGTTGTTTCCTATTTTGTTTCAATACTTTGGTTAGTAATTGTTAAAGTTTTAGTTAGGGCTGTCACAATATACTGGTATATTGCAATACTCAGCTGCAGCAATATGTACCGCGGTATGATTTTAACGTACCAGTATTTGGCAATATTTTTTATTTAATTTGAAAATTCTTCCCTTCACAAAATAAAAGTAGCGAAATGTCAGTTTTTCCATTGTTCATTCCATCTAACCTTAAGTTACAAGAATTTAACCGATTGGGGCGCTTCGCTGTCCTAAATTACCGTAAATACTTAAAGAGGCTAGATTATATCAGTAGCTGCATTAAGGAATTGCAGTGTTTCTGTAAAATACAGCGGAGACACAACAAATCTAAAAGCCCACAATATATCGTGGTATGTATCGCTATACAATGCCAGGGTATTGCAATATATCGCAATACGCTTCTGGTGTATCCTGACAGCACTAGTTTTAGTGATGGACCTTATACAACCAAGCCTCACTCCCCACTCTCCATCTCCATTGAATGTCTTCAAAAATAGAGCCACATAATTTTATTCCATTCAGCTGTGTATGACTTTCTCTCCCTATTAATTATGTTAAGTCGTTGAATTCAAATAATTGAAGTTAATAATGTATTTGATTCATCAACAGTTAGAATTAAAATGGTTTTGTCAACCCTGTGGCTATTTATTTCAGAAAAAATGCTCACCTGGTTTTTATTGCCCATTTTTGGCTGGTCTATAATTAATTGACACAAAAGTCAGCCTTGTTGTATATTTGGTGTTAACCCACCATGATTTATGAACCGTTGTATTTGTGTTAGATTTGATGTAATTTTAATCTAACTATAATAGTTCCTTTCATCATTTTAACAAATATTTTGATTTTAACTATATTTGAAACGTTCAAACATGGACTAATTTTGATAGTGTTTGATTTTGTACTGATATTTTGTACCGATATAATGAGTAAAAGTTATAACTTTTTGTCTGATAATTTACCTATTTTGAAAATTAAGTTTTGTTTGAGGTTTATATACTTTATTTGACTTTACAGTTAGGCCACAACAAATTGATCATATGTTCTATGAAAATTTTTTTTTTTATTTCCACGCTCGCTCATAAAAATTTGGTCAAACTGCTATATAAAGCAACTGAATTAAGATTTTTAAAAAAAATTTTCTTCGCTCGCTCGCCCCATTTGTTTCTAGAAAAATCCGTAGAACATATCATCAACTTGTTGTGGCCTTATGTGTAAGGTGTAAATAACTTATTTCATTTATTTATGATAAGGTGAATTGATTTTAAGGGTGTAACTATACAGTAAGAACTGTATTGCAATATATTGCAATATGCAAAACCCATATTGCAATATATTGCAAGACATATCGGTTTTTTTTAGTAGACATGCAGAGTATGAATTAATGCATGTGCGTTGCATTCTTTACACGCATATATGTATTTTCAAATGATTTCTTAACTATATATTTGAATGATTAAAGTTAAATTGACTATATGTTCGAAAAATGCATGTTTTGAAATAGAATTGCAAAGAGAATTATTCTCTCAATTGACGAAGTGTTTTACATTTTAAAGCACTATAGGATTATTTCAAATTTTCAAAAACATTTTAACATTTATTCAATCATTTAGATTTCAGATTCTGATAAAAACAATCAGTATGTCACATAACTAAAAAAACCGGTTCAGGGAAAAAAGAACCAGTTAAAACCGTCAGAACTCGTAATCGTATTGCAATATTAACCCATTTATCGGTTAACCGTTACACCCTTAATTGATTTGTAGCCTCGTCTGTGGTGCACCCTTAATTGATTTGTAGCCTTGTCTGTGGTGCACCCTTAATTGATTTGTAGCCTTGTCTGTGGTGCACCCTTAATTGATTTGTAGCCTTGTCTGTGGTGCACCCTTAATTGATTTGTAGCCTCGTCTGTGTTACACCCCTAATTGATTTGTAGCCTCGTCTGTGGTGCAGTGATTTGCTCAATTGACTTCTTATCCTGTGATTGTGGATTCAATTCCTGGTTAAAGTCGATCATACATGTACGACTTAAGTTTAATCCTTCCTTGAGATTTTACTATATAATATAACACCCTGTGAGGTATAAAAAAGTACAATATATTACTCGTTAAGGATATCATGAGACATTGATTACAGGTCGTCCACGTAAACATTGCGTAAACATTGCGTATATAAACATAGCCAGTTTCATTACACATCAATATTTAGGGGTGAAGTATTTTTTACAATTTTATAGTTTAGTTAGTTTACACTTATTTCATAAACACATCATTATATAGAATTTATAATGTGCATATACCCTCATTAAAATATATGTCAAATATCAAAAAGGTATGTTTAAATCATTAAAATGCTGTTCGTGCATTAGCTTATTAACCTATTTACTGGCCAAGTCCATTGTTTAAAGTACAAAAACACGCATGACCTAGAATACGACCTGTACATATGGTATCGTTCAGTTTGGACGACCTATAGAATGGTTTACGACTAAAATGGGTCACTATATCAGTGAGTGATAATATTAGCCCCTCAATATCAGAATATTTATAGAAATTAGCCATATGCATAAATTGTCATGTTATTATCTGTATAACGGACATATTGTAAAATACTGTTATATTGTTTCTTGGCAATGGTCTTGGTTTATACCAATAAAGTTTTGATTATTGATTATCACACTACCTGGGTCCGTAGCACAGTTGGTAGCGCACCTGGAATTTCAAATCTAGTGTCCCAAAGGGGTACGGGTTCGAATCCGACCCGGGGAGATTATACCCTTTCATTAAAAATTAGACAATAATTTCAATTTTCCTCCATTAATAAGGTGTATGGAGAAATTTCCAGCCTTGCGGAAGGGCAGATGAGTACTGATTATAGATAAGGGTCCAGGAAAGCTAGGTTAGGTGCACTGGACACCGTTATTTAACCTATACAATGTGTTGCTAAGGTGTTAAACCCAACAAAATAAATAAATATTGATAATCACATCTTCAATACATCGTATTTCTGTGTACAGCAGAATCTCTGACTTGGTTTAAGTTGTAAAAAGTTAACATCGGTTTGATTGACTTTCAATTTCAATGAGACAAATGACAATTGAATTAAGCCAGAGGGCTTTGATCAGAATGTTGATAAATGTAAATGATTTCTCTACCCTTTGTTCAGATGACCCATCGGTGACTAATTTTTATTGGTTTAACATTTCATCTTGTATTATATTACCATTATGAATACATTATAGTGTTGACCAAGATAACACTGAACGATTCTGGTGTGAAGGGATGGTAAATTTTATTGTTGGGATAAATCTGATTTATGACTAAAAACTAGTGGGTGGGGAGAGTTATATGTCGACAATCTTAAGGCAGTGCTTATATGGGTGAAAGTTTTCAAGAATGGTCTTGAAATTTAGGCATTTTGATTGAGAAAATCTTGAATTTATAAAGGGCTCTTTTTCTATATTTAAGGGGCTGAATTCACTGAAATTCACTTTCACCTGTGATGAATGTAACTAGATTTTTTGTTAAGCTAACATTGACTATGATTAGATGCTTTAAACCTTTCTATAACTTATAGACATTAAGTTCCCATGATGAACAATAACAGTTCTATCAAATTGATAAAGAACTGCTTAAACCTCTGTATTATGTTTTATATCAACAGGTTGACAACCCTCTTCCTGGCTGTCCATTGATGATTAATCTTATTATATAATAATAATTTTACAATATGATGAACAATGAAAAAAGTATGTAATAAAACAATGAAAGTCATAATTATATATAAAACCATCCACAACCAGAGAGAGTAATGAGGAGGGATAAGACGATATGGTCATGATACAATACGTATCGTTACGAAAGGAGATGATATGATTATTTACGATACGATACGTTACCATACGAAAGTTACAAACTTTCACATTCTTTTATTTATGATTACTGGTTGTCCAAGGATTGAGTTGTCTCTACCTGCGGGTTGAGTTGTCAAAATTTCGGGTTTAGACGTCCACAGGTTGATTTGTACCGGTTTCACTTTTCAAACAACCACAGGGATCTATTTCTTGAATGAATATGCCAAACCTTCCAAGTACTGAAAATACAGTGAGTTCCCCTGATTAGGAATGTCGGACGTATTGCAATATATTGTGCTGGTCCATGATGCGTATCGTAGCCTGACATATCGATATGGTATCAATATATCACCATATCGTCTCATTTCTAGTAATGAGCCAATAAACACTGATAGCAATATTATAATGAATGAAAAAAATACGTAATGAAAAAATATAACTTTTTGGCCACATTGTGGTCTGAATCATTTCTGTTTAATTCTTTTTATCTTTGTTTCTGATTTAGATTTAAATATATAGAATATCTGATATAATCCCCTCTCAAACCACAAAGATATCTTATATCTTAACAGCTGTATGTATGTTGTTTCAACAGAATTATCTCAAACTTCTTTCATCCTGTACCTAGTATATACATGTCTATTAAGCCATAAGATTTGAATTGATGAAAAAGCTCGTTTTTTAGGTGTTTGAAGTAAACTTTTGTAATAATTTTTTACTGAGGTCATATTTTAATTCACTGGACTAAAGTAATATCAGAGTTTCTGCTCTGCAGTCTATGAAATAAGCAGATGTTTTGTTCACTGGGTTGTTGATGACAACCACATTCTAGACAATAAATATTTCCTTTTCCTGCCTATCTCATATCAAGTAAGGCAGTTGTCAGTCGCTTGTGTGGGTATGTGTTTAGTACTTAGTTAAAGTTTGAGTCAAGACATTTGGGTTTGTCTCAGGACACTGTTAGGACAACTAATCCAGTAATTGACTGCTCTGAAATGACAGAAAAATAGTTGAAATGGAACATAAAACACAAATATATTACATCTCTGTTTATAATTTCAGCCGACAGATTATTGGGTCAGTGTACACACTTTACGTACTGTTCATGAAGACTCTATCCTTGATCCTGATGATACACTATGTGATGTCATAGATGATAGAGAACAGGTTTGTAACAAGCATTTTCATTGGATAATTTTTATAAATGGAAGTTTTTGATTGGTATAATTTCAAATTTATTTAAATCAAAGAATTGATTGGTTGATTTTTCAAAATTCAATAGATTAGTACATTTGATTGGCTGTTGGTTGTGAATGTTAAATATTTGATGAAAACATGGGTTTAGAGTTGGAAGTCTCTTCAGAGACAATGTGGTCAATTGTCTTCCACAAATTGACTAGAAAATTGTGGTACAGCATCATTCAGGACAGCAACTTTCAATATCGAATAAATAAAAAGAAATAAAAAATTAGTGATAAAAATGTAAAATTAAGTTGAATCATGATCTGTGAATGATGTAGGTCCAAAAAATATGAAATATAAATGCTCAATAAAAACAATACAAAAAATTAAATACACTTACACACTATATAACATCATGTGTGCTAAATTTTTATTTTGTTTTTTGTTATTGTATATACATTATGTGTTTATGGTGGAGGGTTTTTACTTACATGTATTTATTTTTCATAATATATATTTTTGTACAACGCCATTGAATATGTAATATAGAAATACTATTAATAGGCGTTTAATCAAATGAAAAAGTTTAAAGTTTAGTTTAAATGGAGCTCCTTAAAAAACTAAAATCAACAACAACAGTCATCTCTGGTTGTATGATTTATCTTACAGTAATCAAATGTTGGCAAATTCAATAATACAATATGGGAAAGACCTGCAAACCTGGAAAAATCATATTAGGGCATATTTTGTTTCTTAATTTTACAGTCGACATTAGTAACAAATCAACATGTGCATACTCTTCAGATATCTTTCGAATTATAAATTGAGAACTTCATCTTGTCATGTACTTAACTAACTATGGATGTTAAATTATTGAATCCACACATTTGTCTGTTCGATAATTGAACTTCTTATAACTCTGTATTTATTCTGTTTTGTTCAATGAATACAAAAACAACATGTTGTTATTGCTGATTAAGAAATAAGTCGTTCTTAGAATTGTCAAGTAGATGAATGTCAAATTGTCTGATGAAATATTCAGGCATAACAACAACCATAACAACAACAACACTTGTGACTTAAGGCAGAGATGACTTGATGATGTGATATTTACCAGCAATAGCTTCAACTAAGCAGACCTCTTTATATAGCCTATAGCTTTATTGTTTATAGCTTTTGTTGAGTTCATTATGTTGTTTTGATCCTTATCAAAAATGAGTTTGTACCAAAACAAATGAAAAAGTTTTAAAGTAGGAATAACAGAGCTATGCTGGAATTATGGGCTTTTATCTATCAAACAAGGGCTGTTCACAGACCCTTTCCCTTTCTGAATCTTTTTAATGTTGTTTCATCTTGATCTACAGTTAAATACCTTGGATTTTTCTTTACCCTATCATTCTATGAAATTGCAACAACATTTCCTCAAAATGTTTTATATAAAGTAAAGCCCCAGACTCCTTTTCCAAATACATAAAAAAGCCCTATATTGTATGTACATGTAATATGTATTGTTATATTATTTTTAGCTTCTGGCCGACTTTGAGGAGCAAGGTGGACCACGTATACATCATAACGGAGATGGTCAGAGTGTCAGTTCTACAGGAACAGGAAGTCCAGACATCTTTGATCATCTAACCAATCATAAATCTAGAAATCATCATCGAGGATTCTCGTTTGATGGTAATGATGTTATTGTTACAGATATTGATATCAGTGCAGGTAAGTTTTTAGCCTGATTTTTCAACGAAAAAATTCGGCTAATAGTTTAGCAAAACACAGGCAAACGGGCGTCCGGTGTGGTTAACAATTGCGTTAAAGTTTTCAATTAAGGATATATTTCTGCCATTTATTTCCGATCTTTATGAAACTTCAGACAATGATAACATACTATGTGAATTGTGATGAACAGAATTAGAAAGTAACCACAACTCTATCCGGCTTTATTATGGATTATTTCCATTGGTAATTTTTGCATTAAAGTTTTTAAATCCCGCTTTATTGTAGTTTCCACATTATATTTCTTGTTAAATGATCTTTTGAAAACATATTTCCTCAGAAAAAATTAGGTGTCTTAAAGCTTTTACTGACTAAATATGTTACCGGTTACATAGAGATCAAAATGTGTGATTTTAGTGACAGCACATGGTAATGACCATGGCATGTTTGTTTTTAAGAATTGTTTTGTGATTTAAAACACACATTTGATCATGACATTGAAATACTTCTCAACAGAAACTTGCAGAAATTTATGCTGTGTACTGGTTAGAATTTAGGTTTAGACTTAAATTGGCAATAATTTGTCCCGGGAACAGTGAGTACTGGTAGATTGACTGACCTCCAGGATTAAGCCCCTTTAGTTGTCCATATAGTGCTAGCAACCCCTGACCAATTTTAATTTTGTAAGATTTTACTGTAAATTATGTTATTTAAAAGCTCTTAATGAGAGCTTTATAGAACAGTTTAAATTGTTAGGATTCCTTTCCTAGAACTTAAGTTCTGTCATTTTTAAGGTGTTAAAAATATGTTTCAACGTTAGAAGATTTACAATTAGTACAGGTTATACTGTATAAAGTAGTCTGTAATGTCAGACTAACAGACATGTTTAATTAATATATATAACATAGTTGAATACTAATTATCATGTCTGTTATAATTTCTTATAGAGAAACAATTAATGTTAGTTCTAGTTAGAATCAATGATGTCTGAAACTCTCCTCTAAGGAGAACTCACTAACATATTAACAATAAGCAATCTTGATCTATCTGTGTGCATTCTGTGTTTGTCTTAAACCTAGCCTATCTATTTCTGCTCAAATTTTGGTCACAGTGAGAGATACCATTATTTAGCAGAGGTATAATATGGCACTTGTACTTCCTTGCCTCCAAGCTAGCATTTATGGCAACATGGAAGGGTGTCCGCTTACAACTTGAGAGGTCATGGGTTTGAATCTCAGTTTGAACGATGAATTTTTAACAGGTTACAATTGGCACCAAATGTAAATAACCCACTATGACAGATGTGCTTGCGTCCTAAGATTGTCCCTCAGACACTCAAGCTCCAAGAATTCAAGGATGAATTCTATAAAGGAGGGGATGTATGTAGCAGAGGTATGATACGGCACTTGTACTTTCTTGCCTCCAAGCTAGCTTTTATGGGGACATAGTAGAGTGTCTGCTTACCATTCCAGAGTTGTGGGGTTTGAATCTCAGTTCTGACCATGGATTTTTAATGGGTACAATAAGGCTTGCACTGAAACTGTATTAATCAATTATGTCTGTAGGTCTGAAGAGTTACCCTCATTAGAAGAACTCATAGTCTATGAGCATGTAGCAGTCTTTATATATTTACCAGTATATTGTACAAGGGTTTATTTCTTTAACAAATTGAGGCTATTTTTAAATGCCTCTTCTCCTGAGAAATTTAGCATCACTTTTATTGTTTTCTGTAGTTTACTGTTTTATTCCCAAAATTAAAATAAAATCTTCCTGTAAAATTAGTCATTCAATCTAGAATGCTGTATTATTTTACCTAGCTGGTCAAGGCATTTGTTACTAAATGCAGGACATGTTCTGGAAGCAGATTGCCTGTATCCCCATTGCACTTTTAAGTTTAGCTGTAAACAGTATTATTACATTGACTCAAGTATTTATCTTGTATATTTTAGGTTCAGGACTTACTGTAAGAAGAGGTAGTGAGCCAGCATTAAATGTTCTTGATGATGAGTCTCCTTTATCTCCTAGATCTAAACTAACACTTCAAAATAATAGTGAATTTAGGGTAAGTTTCTTTTTGATTTTTTATGTATCATTTATTCAAGGTCAAGATGAGGGTCATTGTATGGGATTGAAGGGAAATTTTGGCCATTGTTCAAGGTAAAGGTCATTGTTTGACCTTGAAGTTTAAATTTTGGCCATTTTATCCAAGGTGAAGGTCATTGTATGACCTTGAAGGTGAAATTTTGGCCTATTGTATTTTCGTAAGTTATTAAGGGTTACAGTTAATTGTAGTTTGCGACTTAATATGGTCATAATTATTGAAGGTCATGATAATCCTTAGTGAAGGTCAGTTGATGACCTTGATGGTGAGATGTTGATTTTAGTAAAATTTGAATTGTCATGGCTGTGGGTGGTTAATTTTACAAAAGTATGACTACTATTTTGTATGACTTAGAGAATGATCAATTTTTTATAACCTTTATATCAGTAAACTGTGACAATGATTTCCTTCAATGTATTAAGATAAAAAATTATAAGTTTAGTTTGAATTATTAATGTATTTTTTCTAATCTATTATTTATTATCACTTTATGATCTTTGACAGTAACTGTTTCTGTCAGTATGTGTTAAGGATTTGTAAGTCTTGATGAACAGACAGAAAGCTGGTTTTCCTAAATAACTGTATAACTTGATGGTTCAACTGTTGATATCACAGAATTGTCAGTTTCGCGCCATATATCTTACAAAGCTATTTCATAGGATACAACCTAAGAAATCACAAATTTTCTTCAATGATTTCTTAAAATCACAGAGTATATAATTATACCCCCGCTTCGAAGAAGAGGGGGGTGTACTGTTTTACCCTTGTCCGTGCGTGCGTCCGTGCATCCGTGCGTCCGTTACAAAATTTCCGTCGCAGTTTTCTCAGCAACTATAACATGCAGCAGCCTAATACTTTGCATATTGCTTCATCCCATAGTCCCATGTGGTGTAAAGCGATTTCATGCTCCTTGCTCATCTACTTCCTGTTTTTCGCATATTTTTAGATTTTGGCAAGGGTTTCACTAGTGAGCATTAGCTCACAGATTTACTTGTTATTCCTGAACATTGTTGCTGAAAATTTTATCATATGTGGGAATTTTCATCTATCTAGTGTATAATACTACACATTACATTAAATAACTTTTATTAAATGATTTTAAGAATCAATGTTACTATTAAGAGAGACAGAATTTCTATGAATTATAAATTCAGTGCTTTCAGCACTTTGATATTTAACTGGTTTGACTAATGCTATGACTACACATAAAGAAAGTAATGTACTAATATACTAAGTCTTACATTGCCATCATAGGCGGATTTAGGGGGGGGGGTCTTGACGCCCCCTGAAATTTCCAAAATGTACCTGTCTATTAGAGTATTTTTTAACTGTAAATCTTTTTCAAGTAGTATGAAGCAATTTTTCTTGGTCTCACTTCACTCACCTTTATGTTTAACGCAGATCTAGTGGTTATGTAGCATTTAATATCAATATGTTGCATTATTTTGCAAGCTGTGTATTATGTGGTTGTGGTTCTTAAGTTTTGATCCCCCCTAAAAAAAGTTTGGACCCCCCCTAGAAAAAAATTTTGGATTCGCCCCTAGCCATAATGCCATGAGTCAGTATGTGTCTGATATATTCTTGTACAATATTTTGGCATCAAGATACATATTGTCTGCAGTAGACAAATTTTCTTAATTAACTAATAGCTCTGACGTATCATGGAGAGTATGGTTCATCGCTTAACTATTTTTTTTGTTGCACCTTTTTTGTGTCAGAATTTCTTGTGTGCTTCAGGGTGGGCTGTTAATGCATTTTATTGACTAATTAAAGCTAGGAAACAAAAAAGATGAAAGTTAATTGATGAAAGCTATGTTTCACCTAAATTATAATTTACTTACCTTGTAAACTGGGTTCATTACAGTGCATACATCTGTAAAGTGTTTAAATTGTGTGCAGAGAATGAAAACAATAGAATATGTTTGATAATTTAGAAAACTTGAAGCCTGAGAATATTGATTTGACAAAGGTCAACCTTCTCAAGAGTGGTCGTGGCCAAGCTGTTACGATGTTATATTTGTAATAATTGGATAGCCACATCACGTTGGTTCGAATCCCATCCAGAACCTACCCTGTTGTTTCCTTGAGCAAGAAACTTTATTCTACCAGCCCAGAACATTAGGACCAGAAAGGGAACTCTAAAGTGATGACCGTATGTTGTAAGAACTTGTTTTACAATCGAGCTAAAATAAAATAGTGTAACAATTAAACAACCTTCTCTTAAAATTAGATACAATCTATTAGAACTACTTCCTGTAAAATGTTACAAAACTGCACAGGAAAGCTGTGAGTGCTATTACAACACAGGTGATTTAGTATGTTTTATTTATCTGTTATATAATTTGTCTGTTATGTGATGATAAAAAAGTGACTCAGCCACTGTGAAATTATTCAAAATAAAGGTTGAGATTCAGGCTAATTTATCAATCATTATCACCAAAACATCATCAGAAAGAAAATTTTATATGGTTTACTTATATATTAACCTTTTTGAAAATTGGATGTAGAAAACTATTTTAATTGTTGGAAAAGCTTACAGACCTATCGATTTTTACAGATATTGGCCAAATTCTAGTGTATGCATAGGCTTATCTGGGGTTGCTAAGTTAATGTAGAAAAGTTTTTATTATCATTACATAGAAAACAAGACTGTGTTGATGTTGACAAGACATTTAAATCATCCCTTGAGAGGTCATGTGGTGCAAGATGTATTAAAACATGTTTAACACGTTTTCTTTGGTTTGGTTGAAAGCTGTAGCAACACATTGTATAGGTTATATAACCCTTGTTCAGTCAACCTTTCTGAAGAAGCTAAATCTCTGCATTTTATGATTTAGCTGTTGACCAGTTGCTGGGGCATACTTCTGTCAGTTACTGACCACTGTCCTACATGATTTTAAATAAGTGGTTGGAGGGAGGATGGCTAAACAAAAGTATTCCCTGTTTTAGAATTAAATCAACGACCCCTGGATCAGTAGACTTGTGCACTACCAGCTGAACTAGCTTCACAATTTTAGACATGCTCAAAATTTTATTCAGGAAGCAAAAATATGTTTTGATTGAGTGAGTTAACTTAGATATTGTTTTTTTTATTCTGGGGTTAATGCTAAGTCCACAAAATTAAGGTTATATTACATGTCCAGTGCACCTAACCTAGCTTTCCTGGACACTTGTCTATAACCAGTACTCACCGACCCTTCCAAACAGCCTGAAAGTTCTCTATTTACCTTATAATGGAGTGAAATTGACATTAATGTCAATTTTTTCATGCGAGGATATAACGTCATTGAAAGACCCCACTTCGGAACATTAGACTTGAAATTCCAGTCCACTACCAACTGCGCTACTGACCCAGGTTAGATATTGTTGATATGTTGTGTAAAACTCTTACATTTAATCAACTGTTGCAATCTTGGTCACATGTTTCTTATTGATATTTGAATTTTGTAGTTGTACTATGAGAGTGATCTCCCCTGAGAACTCTTCATACATTCCTGTAATGAATAATTGATATCACTGGAAATTATCTGTCTTCCAGATGTTCTATTCTATTCATTAAATGTGTTAATACCATCACATAAATAACAATAGTTTTTTTACTCTGATCAGTGAAGTTTTGACTGGCTAAGAGCAGTTTTTTGGTTATTTTGGTCAAGTGATGAAGCATGGTGGTGCATCAAATTTGCAGACGTCACAAAATATGCACTTAGTTTGATTTAATATTGTAGCCAGATACTTGTATCATGGAAGATGCACATGCTCTTCTTTATTGTTTCTTTGATTACAGAATATTTTTTTAAATATTTTTAAGTCATAATCATTCATTTGCATGCAAAATATTGAAAGCTACAACCATTTAAACGCCTATTTATGAATAATAACAGTTTCAATCTGCGGTCATTTTGAAATTCAAAATAGCTTGGATCCAGTGATCAGGGCCTACCTAGGTACCATGAGTAGGACAACAGACTGTAGGTATATGACTGGAAAAAGTAAAAATGTGTTGTTTAATGTCAAACATTATATAACATTTATTTTGTATTAGAGTTTTGTTTGGTATCTTGAAATTGCTGAAAATTGCTGAAAAAATGTTTCTTTTGTTGAAATGTTTGGCCCCAGTGAGGCAATAAATAATTGTTTTATGCATCTTGGTTATTTTGTTGGTTTTGTTTGAAATCTATCCCAGCTGGTGTATAATGATGGGAGATTGCTGAGATGTTTTGTAATGTTTTAAATGATGGCTAGATACACTATCTGTTTTATATCTAACATGATCTATCAACACAATACCTGAGTTGTCAATGTAACAATGATAAAATAAATGTTTAACTTATGACTGTAGGATATGCATGCTGATGTGGGATGTGAAATGTGGGCTCACCTTGATAAGGGCTGGGGAGGAGTGTGTTGAGGTCCATCTTGATAGGGTTAAGTTTGGGAAAGGGGTTTTGTGGTTGACCCCTTTTTTTAATTAATAAAACTATATTGAAAACATAAACTGTGTTGAAGAAGCATTCAGGATTTCAATATGTCATTAATGGTGTTCAGACCCTCATTCTGAAATATCTTGTGTTGAACCCCTATGTAACCCCATTGAGGGAATCTAGGTCTGCCCCTGGATATACTATACTATACTGTAAGGTGCAATGTGGGACCAGCTATGATTAGTTGTTGATAGGTATAATTTTCTGGTTCCTATTACACATACTTATGTACTTGATACATATTGCACCTGTATTCTACTATTCTACTACAGTATTTACCTAGACAGTTTGGATGTCAGTCTTAAATTGAGCAGTTTTTTCTCTCACTTTTTTGCCATGTGCTTGTAATTGTCTCAGAATCTACCGTGAGGCATCAAAAAGGGGCTGGGTACATTAGTGTGATGCTGGGTTCTACTGAAATTTTTTAATCGTATACTAAGAATAGGCTTTTATATTGAAATGGGGGAGGGGGTGGGGTGTAGGGTGGAGCGAAAAAATGCAGGTTGAAGAAAAGGGACAGATTTTATAGTGAGGATGAGTGCCAGGGGAGAGGAAAAGGGACAATAGAATATCCTCTTGTTCTCCATTACAATATTCTTTAGACTGGTATTCAAATGAATTGTCTGTCTTTCATTTAGGCTGGTGTGTAAAAAAACGTTTCTTACCTGCATATATTATTTAAAACTGTCTTAATTGATGCCATCCAGTCTTGTCTTCTGATTTGAGTCATTTGCCAGGAATGAGCTATTACAGTTAGATTGAGCAAAACATATGCTTATTACTCATGAACAGAAATTTAGCATCTGCTTTGACTTTTGTAATATTTGAGTTCTAGAAAGTTGGAGAGAGAAAGATGAGACTGGCAAAATGTTACTGGAATTCAATATTCAGTATACTCTGAAACTTGGTCTATTGGGTTTTGTATTTAAGCATTTATTTCCATTTTAGGGGAAAAGTGGTGGACTCTTTTAAAGGGGATAACTGTCATGCAATTAAATTTAGAAAAAACAGCTGTTTTTATTTTTATTACTTCAGAACACCTTAAATTCACATTTCTGTATTTGTTTAACAAATATGAGATTTCTCCTTGGAAAAAATAGTGTTTAACTAAACAAACAAACAAGAATAATAACCTGGGAATTTTGTTTCAGAAAAGATGAAAAGTACATACTATTTAGGCGGGGAATAGGGCTGAAATTTGCCCAGAAAAACTGTGGCATTGAACTTAATCCTGTATAATTATGCTTGCTCAGTACTTTAAACTTCAAAGCAGACTTAAATGAATGATGAATAAATATAAGTTGTAATAACTTGTTTCACAAAACAAACCCACAATAATGTTGTATACATCAGAAATAGACGAGCTAATCTGCATATTCATGCACTATTCAACCACCATTTAGATATAATCAGAGTTAATATTCATGTTTTCTACAGGAAATAGTTATGATAATACACTGAAGGTTGTTATATAATATAAACTATACATTGTTTCATTTCCTCTTGTTTTATGGTATGATAATGAAGCTTATTATATCATAGAAGGGGGATGTACTCTATTCTACTTTATTGGTGTTTTTTTGCAATTCCTGTAAAAATGCACATTTTCTGCAGTTTTGTATGAATGAATTATTTTGGAGGGGATTTTTTGTAGCCTGGATGTTATTGGCTACATTTGAAGAGTTACTAAGGGAGATAATCCATGATGCAATTCAAGATAATATAATTTGAATATTGTTTTCCCAGGTGTTGTGCAAGATAAATAACCATAAAATTTCATGATGAGGCCTTACATCACCTTCTTAAACACTATAAGTATGGGTTTCCCACTGTATTTAGCATTCTTTTGATGATAGGAAATAAATACTAGTTTTGTCTTTAATATATATTCCTGTTTTTTGTTGTATTTATGTATCTGGATCCCAAGGCCATTATACCAGTAACTGAAAAATAAGTTTTATTTTTTTATCCTTTAACTGATAATTATCATCATGTGGGATATTCATCATGACTTATGATTGGTGGCTGCTTACATTTTTTTTCTCTTCATTTTGAAGAGTATTTGTTAATTCACCTTGATGAAGGGTTTGTCACTTTACCATCGTTTCCACACATTACCTTCTAAATGAAGAGTCCCCACTTCACCTTCTAAATGAAGAGTTCCCCACTTCACCTTCTAAATGAAGAGTTTCACCTTCTAAATGAAGAGTTCCCCACTTTACCTTCTAAATAAGAGTTCACACAGAAATTTGAAATCCTCCCAATCTGTGATTGTTCATCACTGTTATATTGTTGTTTTAATATTCCTCACTGCCTTGACTTCATGGAATAGTATCTTATTCTTTTCGAATTAAATTTTGTGTCATTCATCAATACTTATCAGCTTAGAGATACTTGCTCAGCCCTTTACAAGGAGCTGACTAGTTAATGTGCCTGTGTGGAAGAAAATTAATGTTTATTTTCAAGTTTTCCTGGAGGTCTTTTGGATCGGAGATCATGTGCTCTACCACTGCTTTACAGCTGTAACCATTTAACCTTTAGCACTCTACCCAGTAAATGGATGTGTACACTGCAGTACACTACTGCAGTGTACACATCAGTTTAAACCTGCCACTGAGACAATTTTCTAAGAAATGGTGTAACACGCATTGGGTTATTCAAATGGATATATCTACTGATCTACTCAACCAATGCTTATGAAATTTGACCACAATATAAATATAATCATATATAAACTGTGTATGCAAGTTTAAACATAGGAAGTTTACCTCACACTGCTTGCATATATACTGTGTTTGATGGTCCAACACCTGACTGATCAAAATCACGCAACCATTCATGTGAATATCCCGATGGTGGTTTACCCAAATTTTGATCGCCGGAATTATCAATGTCCGAATCAATGTCATCCTCGGAAACTTCCTGACTGGAAAAACCACTGAAATCGTCCTCCGACACACTGTCGGCAAATAATTCACGTAAAACGTCATCAACAGACAACCTAGCACCCCGTCTGTCCGCCATGACTATGCTTAGGCGAAGATACGATAATAAAATCACTTTTTTCTGCGTTAAATTTCACGTTTTTCCTTCGAAACGGAAGAAAGAATGTAAATATGAACTGCACATGCGCATGTATCGGTAGACAGGAAAGAATACTGAAAACGAGGCTTGAATACAATCGCGCGAAATTCAAACGTAGTTTCGGCGATCGAAGTCGCCAATAGTGGTATTGTATAGTACAATATTGGCGACTCAGGTCGCCGGTAGTGGCATACAATAGATATTTCTCGGCGATTTTAATCGCCAGTAGAGTGCTAAAGGTTAACTAGAAAGATATAATTTCACATACTGCAGTGTTGACAATATTATGATTCTTGTTGCAGCAAGTTCTTTCTTTAAGTAACAAAACCAAAGGTCATGAAAAAGATCATAAAAGGTCAAATTTAGGTTATTGTCAGTGTTGAAGAGAACCTACTCATTTTGTCACCTCTATCATTAAGGGAAGTATTCACAATTGTTTGAGTTGTTATGTGGGTGTGGGTAATGTCTTCAGTGACTCAGAAAATTGTAGTGTTAAGGGTTTCTGTGTGTATTGATTAAAGGGGTTTTAAGGACCCCATGGGACTGAAGAATAAATCTAATTTTGGATGCTTTCAGTCACCATTATAGTAGGAGCCATGTGTTAAACATATTAAATTAGTTGCTCATTTACTAACTGTTAGTGGATTTGAGGAGATGTTAGAATCATTGGCCCTTTTTTGTTGACATTAATACAATTATTGAGACTTAATAAATGAATTTAACATTAAACACCATAGCAGCACATTATATAGGTCATATCATGTTGGTCAGTCAACCTACTGTTTCTTGAAAGGCTTATTCTCTGGATTTAGCTCACCATTTACTTGGTGAATACTTCTGTCAGTGACTGACAACTGCCCTACTTAATTAAGAATCAGTGGTAGTAGGGAAAATGGTCATAGAAGTTATTTCATGACCAAGCTCCATAAAAACATGTCCCACCTAGGAATCAAATCTACAACCCCAAGGTGAACAGCCTCTAGTCGACAGAACAATGTAGGTAAAGGAAGTTGGAGTAAATAAGTAGATTTGTGCACTACCTACTGAGCTATCTGGGTGGCAATGAAATTAATCAGGATACTTATAAAACATTCTAAACCCTTAGCTTCCTATTAGAAAACTGTAGTCCCACCATTAACCATTGTCTTCCTCTTATTCAGCACAGTTCTGAAGTATCAATGTAAAATTTGTGAAAAAAAGAGATTTAAAGTTTTTACTGACCTACATGTAGTAAGTTTTACATCTTTAATGAACACCAAGTTTGTGATTCATGAGTTAACTAAATCTTTAAACTACTTTTTTTTTTAGGATTGAAAACCTAGCATCTGTACAATCAGATATATTGGGAATGATTAATAATTCATCATATTTCTTCTTGAGTTTTAAAGTTTTAAGTTTTACTTGTATTGAATTAATGCTGAAGTTGACAATATTATTTTTTTTTGAAATCGTGTAGGTTACTAGATTGATAGCCGAGGCCGTGGTATGGTGGTTAGCATGTTTGACTTCGAATCTGGACATTGTGGGTTTGAGCCAGGTCGCAGTAGGTCATACCCTATACATGAGTTGATGGCCTCGTGGTAGGGTAAGTACTGGTGATAGAAAAGTGTCCAGGAAACCTATAGTGGGAAGAGCTGGCCGTCATATATATAGCCTAAATATGTGTTGAATATGACGTTAAAAAAAAAAAAATCATTGACATCACTTCACCAAGTTCACAGAAGACCTGTCAGGTTTAGTAAAAAATGAAATCAGTTAATCATTTGATTGATATACTGACAACTATATTTTATGCACATCCTGTGTAGAATCAATCATGCAGACCTAAATTGTGACAATAATTTTTAACAGATGCCCTAAACTCTCTGGTTTTGAAATAAAACATATTTCATTCATTCAGCTGTATTTGTATGCAACTTAAGATAATTGTTCAAAGATCACAAAGATTGATTGAATAAGTGGATTTTAGAATGAAACCATGCACTTTATTTATTTTGTCACAGTTTACCCCGAAAAAACATGTGAACTAATGAATAACGAACACAGCATGTCTGTACAATTATCGATTTCATTTTTTTTGTGCCTACTAGTTGAGTGACTTATAAACACACCAGTCCCTTTAGCAGGATCGAAATATTGTCAAGTTCCATTTTGGAATTCAGATTAATTTTGGGTTGGCTTACCATTAATAAGGGTATGATAATCAACTATTTGTATTCACAAACATGTATTTCTACAAATTTTATTTGTGCTGTAGTAAATTGGATGTATGACTTTTCAGTAATTTTACTTTTCGAAATTAAATCTTTGAGTTGTACCCTTTAATAAACTTTAATAACCATAGTTGATGTACACTTAGAATTAGTTTGTATCTTGATAATCTTTCATCCAGACATGATTGGTGTTATATATGATCCTATCATAAAGTTATATCCATATTAATACGCACTTTATGTGAGAGTATAGCTGGGATAAATGATGAAAAGATTAGCCATCAATGGTTGCCTATTTTGACCACATAAAAGGTAAAAAGTCACTGTAAGGTTAAACCTCATGCTAAATATTGTTATTGTTTTCATGCCTTGCTGAGCACATGTTTAACTTTTAAAGTTATAAATTGTTGTACTAAATATCTGCTTGAGAAATTCTATTTTAAGTATTTGTATGGTTTATTTTGTACAGTGCAATGAGTCATTTTGAGAATCATATTTTTAATTCTAAAGGCCAGAAACATGACTGTTCGACATTTATATGTGATGCTGCTGTGCATTTAAAGCCACTATATGAAGATATTTTCATTAACAGTAGACTAGAAAACTGTTATACAATCATGAAGTTATCAAAATATAACATGTATTAAAGACACAATAAACAGTTCAAACCATTCTGCTTTCTTAATTTGAGTCTGACAAAGTGTCCAATTCTTAAAAAAGTGGGGTACTTTTATAAGAGCACACTATATTCATTTACACGCTGATGTTTAATATGCCTGATCCAAAATAGTTAATAAGCTCAATAATGTAATTCGGAGTAAGTTTTTCTCTAATATGACTGTACATCTTTAAAATACTCTGATCAAAACTATTGTTTAAAGTATTGAAAATCGAATTCTACTTTCGGTTTCAATCTACTTTCACTTTGAAATACAATAAATAACATGAACATATCTAAGCAATATTTGCATATATTTAAAAAACCTTGTTCATTAGAGGTGATTGAAATAGATTAATGTCTATTTTCTTTGCAGCCAAAAAACAGACTTACTTTTGATATAGGGGCTTTAATCTGCCAAGTCAGAGTTGTACTTTGTGTATGCTTTACCTATTGATGATCTTGTTGAAATTATGAAAAAGTAATTTATGATATTTTACGCCACATTTTGATAATCGTTCCTTCATATTGGTGTGATCTGTTGTCATACTCGCAGTGACTGATAATAGTCCAGAGCCCTGGATTCTAGCATTTAACTAACCAACAAGCAAATGTAGCAGAGGTATAATATGGCACTTGTACTGCCTTGCCTTAATATCAAGCTAGCTTTTATGGCGATGTGGTAGAGTGTCCGCTTACAACTTGAGAGGTTGTGGGTTCAAATCTCAGTTTGGACCATGGATTTTTATCGGGTTACCCAAATACCCTTGCCAATGGCTTTCAACTACCCTACTCTATAATATTATAGAGGTATGTGGGAGAATTGACATAATATAATATTTTATGACCAAACTCAGGAAAGGTTAATGGGTCTTATGCAGGAATTCAACTCACAACCCTTGGCAATGGCTTTAAACTACTCTACTAGATACTGAGGTAAGCAGAAGATTCACCATGATAGAATATTGTATGACCAAACATTGCAATGATTAGTGGGTTCTGTCCAGGAATTGAACTCATAACAGCTGGATTAGTATTCAGACATGCAATCAACCAGGCAGTTGTTTCTATAGACAACAGGTTTATGATAGAGATTTTATGTAAGTAAGGTTGTCACTTTAGGCTTTATGTTAGATGGTGACTATATATAGTATTGATTAGAAATGTCCCTTGGGAATTCTGTTTTTTTTTTATCGTTGTTTAATACAGGGTGATTTTGAAGTGTGTCATTGTATTCTAGCTATGGATGGTTCTCCTCTCTTGTATTTGTCCCTGGTTTCTATTGTGTGGGTAATTTCTAGTGTCAGACTTTGATTTAATTAATTATCTAATTATTGCTACTTGGAGTGGATTATCAGATGTTTAAGTAATTGTTATATATAGGAAAGGGCTGCAACTCTGTATGTAAATGTGTATCAGTCTACGAAATTAATATATAAAAGTGGTTGCCTGAACTAGTCGATTAAGCAGCTAGCATCTCTTGTTTGTAGAATTGTGGTAGCCCAAAAAGTATTAGGTTACCTGATGGAAAAGTGGTTGTCCAGGCAACCGGACACCCGCTAATTTCGTGAATATCATGAAAATTTGACGGATAATTTACTTGTACTTATTTGAACTATATATCTATCTTTTGGTTAGTTAATTTCAAATTGGGTTTGTTTGCAACTTTGGGTTTCTTTACAACTTTGGGTTTATTAACATACTTATATTATAAACTCTTCTATCTTGTATTTTATGAAACATGACACGTTGGAAATCTTTATCGGATATTTGATATTCATTATAAGTTAGTTTTTTATCTGGGTATTTAAAGTTGCTAATTTAGTCACGCAAGCTCTAATACTTATTGATATCGGCCACCCATATCCCACCAGTGTTAACTTGATACTTGTTAAAATTCTGCGGTTAGATTTATCGCTAATATTTCCTAAACATGCAAATAAATGTATGGTTGATGACAAATTTGACCGGAATGATTTCCGGTTGGTATAACTTGTAAATAGGTTAAATGCTGTTAAATTTTAATTACCGCAATTATGCTGCAGGTCAAATTTGTAATAACATTAAATAGGTTTTTATTTTTGTAAACATGGCTAATAACGCACAGTTTTTGACTTGATCTATGATTTTGGGCTCGAAAATTTTCAATTTTGTATTGATTAGAGTAGGTGAACTCTCAGTGTTTTCATTATTTTTTTATTTAAGTTTTGTCTTTCTTAATGTCTAAAAAACTAAAAAAAGTAATTTATTTATTGCATTTGATTGCTTAGTGTTAAATAGTTCAATTGTTAATTGCATGTGTAAATCAATTAACTGGATAATTAGCGGTTCCCTACTTTCAATATTCTCTTTGATAAATTATCTGGAGATGTTTGATAATTGGACTTGCAAATTGATTTGAAACAGTCCTGAGATTTTATTCAAGCAAAAATTGTGACAGACTTTTAACTTGACTTTGTTTAGTTTTATTGGTTTCAAACCCTTTGAAAACAGAGGATCAGATGGCAATACTGTGTTACTACTACTTTCATAAAAATCCTAATTGGTCTTGCACATTCTAACTGTTAAAAATGTAAAAAAATGTAATGGCATTTCATAGTCTTGAGTTTCATGCTTATGCAAGTTCACCAACTTTACAGCTATTACCCCTGGTCAACAAGCTATTGGTATCAATCTCCCTGGGAAGTCTTTTTACTCTGCCTATTTGTGCAGCCAATAAATAGGCGCAACGAAATTATAACCTTTACACCTGGGTGGAGTGAAGCAATGGCAGGTAAATTTCTTGCTCAAGGAAATTAGCAGTGCCCCAAATGGGATTTGAACCCAGGACCTCTATCTCTAAGCGCGTGTCCTACCACTGGACTACTGTGCCTACTCTTACTCTGAATCCTCCACACATTTAGATGCCATCACTTACATCAGCTCTCAGAATGAGAGTATTTTTAAAATCTCAATAAATTTTATTATAAATTATGATTGATATAAACCTGCTGGTGTTCTACAGAGTTTATCAGACCAGTAAATCTGTTAGAATGAAATATGAAGTGTAGTTTTTTTGATCAGCTGTTTTGTATGTTGTTAAGATATGGATCATCTGGTCTGTTGAAGTATGGAGTTCTGGTTCATTGATAATATATCTCATATAATGATGATGTTTGATGTTATATTGTCTCTCTAGATATCTGTCTGTCAGTAGGTTATCCTGGAAATATACTTTTATTAAGGCCCATACAGTACAGAATGTTTGGTTCTTGTTCCCGTTGAAAATCAATTGGATGGTGCCACACAACATTTTTAAAAAAGTCCGAAGCGTACAGAATGTTCTGGTTTTTGTTCCCGTTAAAAATCAAAGAACTGATAGTACTGATTGAATGGTGCTACACAAATTTTGTTAAAAGTCCATAATTATGGTACTGTATGTTTGGTTCTTGTTCCTGTTGAAATAAAAGGACTGATAGTATCAATTAAACAGTGCTACACAAAATTGTTAAAAAGCTCATTGTGTTCAGTATATTTGTTGTTTTTTCTTCTTGTTAAAAACTGTATGAAAAAGTCCTCTGTAAGGCTAGGATAAGGTTTGTTCCATTAGTCAATACTTCTGAATTATTCTCTCTCAGGTTATTCTGTCTGCCAAGCCAGTTTGAGTGAGTACAATTGTCTGGCTGGATTTACATTTGATTGAGTTTGGTCATAAAATGTAGAAATCTAACAGTTATTTTTTTGCTCATGTGACTATATGCCTTGACTAAGTAAGATAATACAGATGTTGATCTTCTGTGATTGTATGCCATTTAGAATCTTCATAATTGCCTGTTTAAGTATCCTATTTAAATTTGTTGAAATTAAACACTCAAACAATACACATTATTTGTTATATAATATACATCAATATCCTCGGTGATGAGTAATGAGTGATAGTTGCTTTATTGTAATATTATCTTAGTTGTAAATGTCTTTATTATAAATTTGATTCTACATATCATCGTTGTTGGGTCAAAACCTTGTAACTTAAATTCCAAAAACTAAAGTTACAAGGATTTGACTCAACAGCTATGATATATGATTGTTTGAATTGACATCAGACTGGCAAAGAAAACTTACTTTGTAATTACAAATTTTGAGAAAATTCTATCAACTGAGTATTATCCACACCTTAAGTGGAGTAAAACTTGCAAGTTTATTGTCATTAGTTTTTATTTATTCAAAAATTATCAGTACTTTTTTGGTCAGTTGGTTGGTAATATTGCCTTCATAGATTTTGCTAAATAAATTGGTACATGTACTACAAGGTTGATTTAAATGTTGTTGAAAAAAGCCTGCTTATATTTAGCGTAGTATGACCAAGTTTATTTTTTTTCCTATGTTATTGAGATGTAAACCTATGAATAATAACCGCGGCCATTGCGTAGTGGTTAGCATGTCTGACTTTGAATCCAGAGATCGCAGGTTCGAAACCCGGTCGCGGCAGATCATACCCTATACATGAGTTGTCGGCCTCGTGGTAGGTTAAGTTAGTACTGGTGATAGATAATTGTCCAGGAAACCTATAGTAGAAAGAGCTGGCCATTGTGTATATGACCTATATATGTGTTGAATGCGACGTTAAAAAAAAACAAAAAAAATAACAAAAAACTATGGATAATATTTCATGGCCTTATTGTACAGATGTTTCTCCAATATAAAAATGATTCACATTTAATTATTTGTAGAAAGAAAAAATAAGGTCTGAAATATATAGTAAAATGGCAAATCTTGTTTTTAAATGTTACTGTAAAATGTTAGAGTGTGAATATCATGTGCATTGAATACATAATACATGCAGTCAGAGCAGTACTAGTGTACATACAATCCTTAGTTAGACTAGTTTCACACCGACCCTTCAACATACACATTACAAATATAGTGAATATCAACATTAGTGTCATAATTATGTTTACCTTGCAGTTTACTAGGCATACTTTGAATGAATGTTTTAACATTGCTTATAATTGTGTCAGCAAATAACTGGTATTCATTCTCTTTTGGGTAGTCAGTATAGTTTTCCTATAATCAAACCACTGTGACCTCTAAAGAGTAATGTTGATATTAATAAATTTTATTCAACTGTCAGTGATGCATATATATTAATCTTGCTGATTTAAATACTACCATGTTGGTTTCTCTTTATTGCTATAGCACCAACACGGCGAGGTGTGGGTTAGAAAAGAAGACTTCTGAAGACTATGTATATTTTGTATATTCTATTGCATACAATCATTCATGCATAATCATACATTCATATGTACATACTTGTATCTGTAAAGAAATAATACAAAGTCATAAATAAAAGTACAAATAGACTTAGGTTCCTAAAAAAAGAAGAAAGCATGGTAACAAGGTCATACAAAGTCATTAACGTTTTTTTAAACAAGACAACACTAAGATAAACACCAGTCTTTTGTAATGAAAATATGTCACTGAACTCAATAATTGTCCATTGAATAGAAAGTACATGTAGCATTACAACTGTATAAAGAAACAATCCACTTCTTCGAACTTACCAGTTAATATAACTGAGTACAAAAACTCTCACACTCTCCATATAATTACAACAAACATACTCTGCTTGCTTCAAGTGGTGACTGCAAAGAATTAGACAGGCATTGTATTAATTAATTAGTAAAATAAATCATTATAAATAACTATGAACTGTTAGAGGTTATTAATGACAAATGACACGTGGCATGGAAGTAAATGTCAAACTAATAAGTGCTGGTTGCTCAATTCCAAAGGTCGCGAAAACATATTACAATAAAATTGAAACCAAGTTTTAAACCAAATGAAAGAATGACAACTGAAACGAATTACAGAATTAAAAACTAGAATAGCTAAAGAACAAAAAAATGCACAAGTGCTAAACCATACCAGATTCTGTTCAAGAAGCAAGACCATTCTCTCACAAAAGCCAAGTCGAGAATGATTACCACTTGACGGACAGATCACGTGATAAACTTGCCAAGGGGAAATAATTGAAAAGAGTAAGAAAAGGCGGAAAGAGTCCAAAGAACAGAAAAGCGTACAAAATTAAATAGTGACTAAACGAGGACCCCGTTTCATAAATACTCACTGCAGTATTTATGTACTGGCTATTGATCATCAAGTCTTTAAATCAGCAGGGTATAGTATGTATCACTGACAGTTGAATAAAATCTAACAATACTGACCCTAAATGACTTTATGTAAAAAAGTAGGCAGTTTCTATTGTTGGATTGTAGTTTTGTACTGGTACATCCCTTAAACTATGATCAGGTGAACTGTTCCCTTCTTATAACTGTTATAAATAGGAGTAGAATGAAAACAAACCAAATAAAAGCTGTTTTAGGCTTGTTGTTTTACTCACTAAGGAAACTAGATACATGCTGGAATATATCTGTCCAGTATAATTATATATGTACAATGCAGACAATTACCAGATATCTGAGTGGCCAGTGTATTCAACTCTGTCCACTTTTGTCCTGGATTGACACAGGTATTGGTTGAGGTCAATGGTCAGTTAATATTAAATCTAGTATTACAGTATAACCAGCGGTCAGCAAGCTGTATCCTTTACAGCCAAACTGACCAACTGGCAATTTAACATTTACTGTAGGTCAGTGCAAAAACTAGCCTACATCCTTCTCTACTTGTATGTAGTTAGGCCAGTTTTGCACTGACTCATCTATCTTATCAAAAACTGATTTGCTGTCACTTTATTTCTGATAAATTTTGAATTCAATGTCTTGACATATCACATATTGTGTGGTGTGTGATATCATGGCCTGGGATGTTAGCTTGACCAGTGAGAAGAAAGGGACATTTTGGTATCTCTTAGTAAAATGACTGGCTGAGGTGTTTTTAACATTTGTGTGTTGCAATGATACAAAACGTTTGTTGTTGAATTTTTATTCGTAGCTTGACTGTGAAGAATTGCTTTTCTTTACACCAGCATTCCTGATTGATGGAGTCCATCATTGGTTGAATGTTTCTTGTTCCATATAGAAGTTTTTGAAATAACAGGATTGGTGTATCTTTTGATATTACCCTAAGCACTGCACAAGATAGTAAATGATGAAACTTTTATATGCATTTTGAGATTGGAAAGGAAAACATGATTTGATTGTACAGTAAAATTCTACTATAAAGACCATTTTAGATAAGTGAAAAAGTCATGCAATTTTGATGAATTTAAGTCCCAAATGCTTCATTTGAGAAGAAAGAGGTCTCTATATGAAGCCATCAGCATCTAGTTGTAAATTAACATCACTCTATTATTGAGAGGCCATGAGTTTTGATGGTTCTTAAAGTGGAACTTTACTGTACCAAAACATTCCCTAATCAAACTGCTTGAGCAAATTATTAAAGCAAAGTCAAAGCAAGGGTTTTTGGAGTCTACTATTTATAGTACGACTATTCAGTCGACTATTTACGTTAATTTCCCCTATCATTGGGTCACACACCAACTGTTAACATAAGGCGCCGATTACTGCCACACCATACAGTACATGACCCTCACAGGTACCCATTTACACCTGGGTGGAGTGAAGCAATTGCAGGTAAATTTCTAGCTCAAGGAAATTAGCAGTGCCCCTAGTGGGATTCAAATGCACTTCCTACCACTGGACTACTGTTCCTACTAATTATACCCCTGCTTCAAAGAAGAGGGGGGTATACTGTTTTACCCTTGTCCGTGCGTGCGTGCGTGCGTCCGTCCGTTACAAAATTTCCGTCGCAGTTTTCTCAGCAACTATAACATGCAGCAGCCTAATACTTTGCATATTGCTTCATCCCATAGTCCCATGTGGTGTAAAGCGATTTCATGCTCCTTGCTCATCTACTTCCTGTTTGTCGCATATTTTTAGCTCGACTTTTCGAAGAAAATGAGAGCTATTGCTATCACTTTGGCGTCGGCGTCGGCGTTGGCGTTGGTTTTCAGGTTAAAGTTTTTTGAAACACTTATAACTTCAACACTATCCAAGTTATTTTATTGAAAGTTGGTATACTTATTAATTGGGACTATATTAACCATTCTGTGAAAGGGGATAACTCTGGATGAATTATTTTATGAGTTATTGCCCTTTTATAATTAAATAATTGCAAAATATGAGGTTAAAGTTTTTCCTATGTAGAATATCTTCAATACTGATCAATTCATTTGACTTAAAGTTTGTATACTTTTTTGTCAGTACAATATCTACACGACTGTGAAGGCACGTAACTGTGGATGAATTATTTTTAGAGTAATTGCCCTTTTATACTAATGAAATTGCAAAATATGAGGTTAAAGTTTTTCCTATGTAGAATATATTCAATACTGATCAAGGTATTTGACTTAAAGTTTGTATACTTATTTGTTGGTACTATATCTAACCGACTATGAAGGGATGTAACTGTGGATGAATTATTTTTGGAGTAATTGCCCTTTTATACTTAAGAAAAATGCAAAATATAATGTTAAAATCATTTCTATATGTAATATCTTTAATACTAATCAAGATATTTGACTTTAAGTTTGTATACTTAATTATGGGTACTATATCTACACAACTATAAACGGACGTTACTTTGGATGAATTATTGTTGGAGTTATGCCCCTTTATACTTAAACATTTAAGATTAAAATTTGTTCTCATGGGATATATTTAGAACTTATAAATATATTTGAATGAAAGTTGGAATGCTTACTCGTCAGTTCTTCATCTATCGGACTATAAAGGGACATAACTCTAGATGAATTACTTCAGAGTTATTCCCTTTCATACTTTGATATTTGAGGGTTATGTTTGCTCAAATTTAATATATTTTGTTTGATAGAAAGTTAGTATACTTTTTCATCAGTACTACATCTAGTTGAATACAATGGGACGTAATAATTGATGAATTATTGTTGGAGTTGTGACCCTTTTCAACTTTTTAATTCGGGAGAAAGTATTATGAAGTGAAATATTTTCATTACTTAAGAAGATATTTAAATGACAATTAGTATGCTTATTCATCAGTACTACATCTAAGCGACTACAAAGGGACATAACTCATGATGTTATTTTTTGAAGTTATGCCCCTTACTTTAATTTTGAATTTTGTTCAAATTGAAATACAATGTTTTTATAGTTCTTCATATAGATATTTAAATGAAAGTAGGTATGCTTATTCGTTGATACTATGTCTACTTTACTCTGAAGGGGCGTTACTATGGATGAATGTTCTAGGAGTAATGCCCCTTTAATATTTTACAAATATGAATTGGTAATTATTGTTTGACTGAATTATATGCTTTCAAAAACTATGTCCTGTCTTGAAATTACTTTTGTTTAAAGATAAGCCTTGCCATGAACAAAACACCCGAAAAGTCGAGCGCGCTGTCCTTGGACTGCTCTTGTTAGATTTTTGCGGGGGTATCACTAGTGAGCATTAGCTCACAGATTTACTTGTTATGAATGATTCATTATATAATTGGCAACATTACTGTAGGTAACAGGTGATTTATTGATGTCTAATCTATTATATTATATTGTATGATAAGATGTTGTTTATGTTATATAATTGATAATTAATTACCTTGATGGTGTCTATGATAATGTTTCTGTATAAAGTTGTTGTTGTTTTATAGTATATTAGTGTATACAGATCTAGTTGCCTCAGATTCATTGTGAACACCTTGACCATTCATTTAATGAATAATCTCAGATATGATTTGTTGGGGTTCCACCAAGAGTTCCCTGCTACCAATGATTTTAAATTATGTAGGGCAGTTGTCAGTCACTGAAGAAAGTATGCGCTTACTAGTTGGTTAACAGCTAAATCCAGAGATTTAGCTTTTCCAGGAACAGTGAGTAGACTGACTGCCGTTATATGACCTATAAAGTCGATTTTCCTCCATTGATTAGATAATATGGAGAAGTTTCCGGCCTTGTGGAAGGGTAGGTGAGTACTGGTTATAGACAATGGTCCAGGAAAGCTAGGTTAGGTGCGCTGGACGCCGTGAAATGACCTAAATTGTGTTGATTCGGCGTTAACTCCAATAAATAAAATAAATATGACCTATAAATGTGTTGCTACGGCGTTAAACCCAACAAACAAACAAACAACAAACATCCACCAAGAGTTTTAGGGTTTTGCTTAGGAGTAGCATATGTAAGGCAAAGCACAGGTGAAGTAATGGCTATACAAAATGTCCTTGTCATAGACCCAAAATGCTTTGTTAACGCATTTCTAGTAGGCTGGCAACTTCTCCATATGCGTTATCATGGATTACTATGCAGTGCTAAGTTAAGGTAGTGTTGCTTTATGTCTCTGAATGCCAAGTATGTTAATCTAAGTATCTTTGATAGTGCTTTTTTTAGATGAATTAATCTATAATATAGTATTTTATCTATATTTTATATACCATTAATGAATCAATTATAGTTATGTGCCAGCATCAGTCAGGTATGTCTGATAGGTGTGGTAGGATAAAGAAGACAAAAATCATATCTGTAGCTTACTTTGCTTTGCAAGTTTTGGTAGATTTTCTTGGGAATGTTTATGTTGATTTCTGATCTTTGGAATCATTTGATAACTTTTGCTTATTAGTATTTTTTGAAATCATATCTTTTTGGTTCAAGTACTTTGGAATAATTTTATCTTTATGTTGATTCCAGTTCTTTGGAATCATTAAAACTTTCTATTGATTCCCATTCTTTGGAGTCATTTAACATTTAAATGGTTTTGCTAAAATGTACAGGTTCATTATTATATTGGTTCGCCGGTCTTTAATTTGAGCTTAATTTACCTTTGGGTTAAACAAGTTTATGGGGGCTCATATTGTATAGCAACATGCTTGAAGATACTCAGCCCTAGTTATTGTGGCATATTATAAGCTTGAAAATCATCCTCTTTTATTTTGGTCTAAGGGAAAGAACTCTAGATGGTAAAGTGTATAGGTTGATATCTATAATAATTGTGTGATTTAAAGTCATTTGTCTTTTAAATTTCTACTGTAATAGGTGTATACCACAAAACAATGTCTTAGGTTTCATTTAAAATAAGATATTAGATATATATATGTTTTATTGTGATATCTTAAAGTCTTCTTGTTGATCAATTTACATTAGATAGGCTGTTATTATACTCTCATTTGTTTATTGTGCAATACTGCAGGTTTTATGGGCAAATTTGAAATACATTGGACTTGATTTCTTGATTTTAGTAGAGATGGGACTAGATTTTTTCCAGGATTTGAAGACTTCCACTGTTTCATGTCAAGCTTATTTCATCTTCAACCTATTTCTATCAACTCTCTTCGGTGCTATGACCTTTCTGTGTTGGTGCGCCTTAAAACACAATCTATCAACTCTTAGAGACATTTTAAATCATGGTCCCAACACATCATCAACTTAATAATAAACTCAAACCCTGAGGAAAGCTATTTGCATATGTCTGTCTAGAGTTGAAGCTCATTAAAAAATCACCTTGTCAAACTGACCATAAAGGAAGAGCTTCCAGTATGATGACACACTATGCTATGTGCAGGAATTTTAATCCAGTGGTGCTTGTCACAAAAATTCTTAAGAAAAAGATCTTTGTAAGTCAATTTCATACAACTAGCAATTCAAAGTCAGATTGATAATAAGCTTAACTATGCTATGATATTCAAGAGGCATACAATTTTCTACACAATTCCATAATATGGAATTGATAGGCCAAAAAATGAGCAACTTTTTAATGTTTCTTGCTTTTGACTTACAAAGATTTTTTTCTTAAGTATTTTTGTGAAAAGCACCACAGTATCTTAATGGGGTTGCTGGTTTGTTCTTCTCCTGGAGAGGTTATACCCCTTGTATGAGTTGGTTGGCAGTTGGTAATCAAGGATAGATATCTAGTACTGTTGAATACTTAGCAGGAATGCTGGTTTTGGTGAACTGTCCACATTCATCATCATCATCATCCGGTTTATTTTAAACAGGCCGTTGATTATTCATTTGGTAAGGGTGAGGCCTGTGTGTCTGGTCTGGAACAAAGTCTTCCTCTCCATGAATGGCGATCTTCAGGGTTGGTTCCATCCATTTTCAGCGCCACATTGTATGTGGATAATCTATGACGGTTAAAATGGGGCTTTGAACATTAAAACTCACAAATAAGAGCAGCATTATTTGTAAGTATAAGGTGTAGATCTTGTATTTTATTGGGCAAAGTGTATCAATGACCTTTGACTGTCATAAAAGAGTGTATAGGTACAGTACAAACTTTGTATTGGGACTTAAGTTTCATTCTATTCTCATATGGCATTTCTGTCTTTTAGTCTGTAATTAAAAACTTTACTTACTTGTAATTTAATATACTGTATGTTTTATGTACTACTACTAGTGTAATTTTATTTTTGAAATGATCTCTTTTCTCATTGAAAACTAGACCAGACTTTTTTAGCATAGAAAGTCATTCAACTTAATAAATATTTGTCATTTCTACACATGTAGAATTCTGAACATGTATTTATGTAATGTGGAGACACCCAATTAGCTTAAGTCGTAGAACATCTGCCTATGAATACAGGCGTTGTGGGTTCAATTCTTATTCCTGGTCAGGACCTATATACCTTTGAGATGTTGGGTCAAGAAATATTGTAGACGGATATTTTTCAGTCTATTCTGTATCAAGTTCGGCAGCTGTCAAACTCTAACAAGGGTATGTGCTTAGTACGAGGTTAAAACCTTAAGTTAGAGATCTACTGGCTTATCTGGGAACCTTTAGATTAAGGAACCACAATACATGTATGGTTAAAAATAGGTTGAAATGCTGTGTTAAACATCACCTTTAAAATAATATAGAGCTAGATAATACTTATCTATGGTTAAGTTACCTCGACCAACCAACCAAAATACTTAATTCTTCTCTGATAACATGTAACTATTAATTAACGTTAACTCTTAGTCGATCATAGATAAAAAAGTACATACATGGTCGGGTTGGTTCGAGATTTATGTATAGTTTTGTACGAAATACTAAGTGTTATTAAAGATACGGGTATCGAGTGTTGTGTTCATGAGATAAGGAAATAGTTTGAATAAGTTTAAATGAACAAAGTTCGATATTATTTTGTGATTGTGAGAAGGTTTAAAATTGTTATTATTTTTATTAAATGATTTTTTGATATTATTTATTGCATTAAAAGGCTTGAATTCATTATAAATAAAGTGCATTATTGTTAAATGTAGTTATTATGTATCAATGACAAGTCGTTAGCATGATTTAACGTTGTAAATCGTTGAAGCGAATCCTTGTGTTAATTGATATACATATAGTTGTTAAGTGTCGTATTGTTTTTTTGGTTTAATTAGTGATTATGTTTTTTACAATCATTATCAAATGTACATTAATTAGCGAAGTTTATTTCTCATGAATGCAGAGTGTTAAATGGTGTGCAATTTTTATTGACTGTTAAATTTTGTGGATATTAATGAATGAAATGTATTGTAGTGTGGATTTAAGGATTTTCTTGACAGTGTGGTTTGATGCATTTGTTTCTTTTTGTGGTGTTTGAATGTACATTAATTGTGTTTTGATTGTTTGGAGTTGATTATGTTGTATAAATTAATATGTTGGTGCTTAAACTTTTAGAGCTGTGGCAAGCAATGCTGGATTTTAAGAATGTTTATTGTGTTAGTTTGAGTTTGTTTGATTTTGAGTTATTTTCTTATGTTAAGAATTTAAGATAGGGGTTTTCAGTAATTTGGGATGTGGTTAGGGACCCTTACTTTATGTGGAACATTTGGGAAATTTTATTGCAGGTTCATTTATTTAAGGGAAAAATACAGGAAGGCTGTTTAACTGAAAAGCTATGGTTATGTGACTTAGAGGCCATTAAATGACTATTTCATCTGTTGACAACTGAACAGAAAAGCAAAATTAGAAAGTTATTGTTGTTAATTATTATCTCCCTTTAATGTTTTTATTATCTCCCTTGATTTGTTGAATCGTCAATTTATTTATATGTCTTGGTATGTACATTTCAATGCTTGCTATATAAGTGTGCCATGCAAGTTAGGAATTCTAGCTATGGTTGACTTGTACATGGATATTTTTATTGATGGAAAAATGTATAAACAAAATTATTATTTATTCATTAAGTAAACCAGGCTTGATGGCAAAATGGTGTGTCATATATACCAGTAGATTGGAATGAGATATGAATTTATTACATATATAGGGGGTCATTTTAATAGCATTGTATAAATTGGTGACAAGTTGCCAGAAAACTTTTGGTTTTTCAGTTCATTATGACCACTTGTAAGCAACTTCTAGGTTATTTATGCAGTTCAGGGGTTTCAAACTTTTTATGATTCTATATGTTGGTCAGCCCGCAAGCTTAAAGGAAGTTGATCATATATTCATATAAGGGACTTTGATTTTCTGATCTGTTTAGTATTTGGGTCACTAGGTCAATTGGTGAAGACTAGTGAGACACAAGGGTTAATGTTTTAAAAAGGACCGGGTAAATGCTTTATAACAGTGAGTTTACTGTTTTGTGGGATCACTAAGTGAAATGTTACAGTCTCATAAAGCCGCCCGGCTAGCTCAGTTGGTAGCAGGCAAATCTACTGATCGAGGGGTCGTGGGTTCGATTCCTGAGGGCATACTATCGTGGAGCTTGGTCATGAAATTATTTCTATGGCCATTCTCCCCCCTACCAATGATTTTTAATTATGTAGGGCAGTTGTCAGTCACTGAAGAAAGAAAGTATGCGCTTAGTAGTTGGTTAACAGTTAAATCCAGAGATTTAGCCTTTCCAGAAGGAGTGAGTAGGTTGACTGACCACCGTTATATATGACCTATACAATGTGTTGCTACTGCTTTAAACCCAACATAAACAAACAAACATAAACAAACCAAGCAGCCTCATAAAGATGGAGACTGCATGCTTCAGAGTGTAGAGGTACATGTTTTAAAATCTAAGCTGTTAAAACTTTAACTGTCTGTGACATGGATGACTTTGTAGTTATTTTTTATGTAAACAGACATTAAAATATTTTTATTGTTGAGATGATGTAGTCATATTATTTTATGTTCTATATTACATACATACCTTCTACTGGCTGAACTGTCTGGGAAAATATCCCTTGTATCAGAATATTAAGTAGCCTAAGGGGACTATAGAGAGGTCATTTTTAAATTGGTTTTCATAAAAAAACTCTGATTATTATATTGTTGAATGTCTTTTGGAGAGTCAGAGGGCAGGGTAAACTGTTTTCTCCAATATTTCTCAACAAAAAATTTCTACCGAACTTTACAGTAGTATTGTCATCAAGTGCCTTAGCTTATGTTATTGGAATTTTGTGATTCTGAACGATTTTTGCCTCTTTATGGAAAGGGTCATTTTCTGTATCCTAAAAATCTTGAACAAGATTTTGTGATCTTTGAAAAGATTGAGCTTTGATCAATGAATGTTATATTAGTTATGATATGTTAGATCTAACTGTGGTTATTTTGTCAGGTTCAATGGTATATTATACTTTTATTATACTCCTTCTAAAAATGTTGATATAAGATAGACAGGTAAATAAAACAATGATATTGATGTGGTCAGTTGATGATAGTGAAATGAAGGTTTGTGATGTGAGGCAGTGCCATAGCTTTGCATTGGGGGGAGGCATTGCTTTGCAAAAAGGGACAGTTTGTCTTTGGGGTGGCATAGTTTGTCATGGGAGGGATTGGTACAGGCAGCAAAGCTTGGCGTAGGAGATGGGAGACATAGCTTTGCACAGAGCTTGTGGAGGGGCATAGCCTATCAAAGGGGAAGTTGTAGATTAGCACAGAGGGCATAATCTTTCATGGGGGGGGGGGGGTGTAACTTGGCATGGGGGCATAGTTTGGCATTCTCTGTAACTTATTATATAGATGAAAAAAGATTGATTTTTTTCGTGTTTTGAGCAAGAAAACAGTTACAGTATAGCCTAGAGATGCCATTTCATTAATATGAAAGTATTTTAAGTGAAAACTTTCATATTGTCTGCTTCTGTAAAAGAAATAGCCATTTGTCAACCTTCTTAAGTACTCTATCTACACCACTGTAAGGAAATTGGGGGGGGGTGTAAAGAAAAGATACAGTGACAATATTGACATAAACTCTAATGACCTGGTTATATGATATCTCTATGTTTATATACATATATCATATTGATGGGTCGGTACAAAACTCTTCTATATCTCTTCTTTATTTACATGTAGTTAGACTAGTTTTGTACCGACCCCTTTTTTATATGATATGAAATATAGAGTAGAATAAAAATATTACTATATAAGTTACATTACACTCTTGGTTTTGTTTTTTATGTAGGTAAATTATATGGAAGAATATTTGATGTTATTTTTTGTTGAGATTTATGGATGGGGTTTTGAGTTTAGGGTTTTGGTGTTAGGGTTAGAGGTCAGTGTGGATGTTACTTAACTTCCTGGATATATTTGTTACTTAGTTTGAAAATTATGTAAGATGAAGAATAGGAAGTTTTAATTTATTGTGTTTATATAAAGTTTTTGGATAGATGTTTTGTACTTATAATAACAATTGACTTGTTCAAGGTCATAAGTTTTTGGAACTTTTTGGAAAGGTCATAGGTATTGTGCAACTCTTGTTTGTCTTAGCATTTTACTGTTGGTAAGGTTTGGATAGTCTGTAGTTTTAACAACATTTGTGTGATAACTTGGTGATTATATTAAGGTGTTAGTCAGTCCTCTAAGCTAGCTGAGTCAGTAGCATGACAGTCTACTGATTAGGGGGTGTGGGATAGATTTCCAGGCGGGGACATACTTTAGTGGAATGCGTCCATGAAATAATTTCTTTGGCCATTCTCCCTCCTACCACTGCTTCCTAATCATGTAGGGCAGTTGTCAGTCACTTGTGGAGGTTAGTGCCTATGTAATGGTTAACAGCTAAATCCAGAGATTTAACATTTCCAGGAACATTGAGTTGGTGGACGGTAGGATGCTTTGGCATTAAACCCAATCTAAATATTTGTGTTAATTATGGAAGGGTATGATCCAATGTAAGTCAATTTTGTTGCAATTTATTATAATCTTGGTTCCAATAAATGTGTTTGATGAGGTTCCAAGTTTCTATTAAGGTTAATAAGTCATGTTTATACTAGGTGTGTTATTGATAACCAATGATTTGTTATGATAATTTTATCTATCTCATGTAGACCAAAATACCTTGATTTTGTAAAAACTTGGCATCTGAAGAGAGCTATATAAACAACTGTTAGTGCAAGTAGCTGGGAAAAAACTGGGGAAAAAAACGGTGAAAAAAAAACTGTTCGTAACTTTTTCGCAAGATAACTTTTGGCAAAAAAGTGTTTACTTTATTTTATCAAAGGGATTTATGAGATTTTTTTGTAATTTTGGAATGAAGTCAAATTATTAAATGAAGGCTTAACACTGAATTTGTTAAGTGTTGAGGATGTGTGTTTTTGATTTTTTATACCATGTGTTTATGAAGGAAGAAAAATTGGATGTACTCAGTATATTCGGGATATAGTTTTGGATTTATCTAAAATGATGATAGTATGACTAATGGTTTCATTTTTCTGTGATTTTGTGATTTTTATGTTTTCATTTTAAAATTATAATTGTTAATGTTACTATGGAAACATGTTTTTATGAATTGTGTTTAATTTGATGTCATGGTGAATACAAACAATGTATATTCATAAATGGATTTAGATTGTATATTTGAGGTGAGTTATTTATAATAGTTGTGTTATCATCTACAGTGAAGTTCTTCTATAAAGACCATTTAAAATCAATTGTTTTAATAGCACAATAGTCTTGATATATGAACCTTTTCTCCTGATACTAAGCATTCGGAAATGAAAAGTTATTAACACTTTCCATAAAAATGGTTAAACAGTAAAAATATATGGAAGAAATGTAGGTAAGAAATCATACCTTAAGGTGGTTTCTTTTAATATTTTGATCTACACTGAACTCAGAAAATCATATGGTATATGGCACTCTGTCAGTTCCTCTAGTTCAAAGGGACAGGATAATTAAGTAGTTTAAATTCTTGGGTGCTTAAATGGTGACCTTGAACACTTGAACAAGCCAACCTCATTGATACAGCGATGTGCATCATTTCAATTATGAATATTTTAATATCACTGATTCACTATACAAGTACATTATTGATACATCAGTTTATACAAATACATTGATAGTTTAGCATAAAACTAGTTTAACTATATGTATAGATAGAAGACTGTAGACCAGTTTTGAACTGACTCATTGATATGATTAAATTAAGTATACATGTATATATATTGATATAAATGAAGTAAAATGTATGTTTACTGATGTATATTGATGGTTCAATGCAAAACTGGTCTAACCACATGTAAGGAAAGATGGATGTGGAATAGTTTTGCACTAATCTATTATATATGTATATTTTAATCATTGGCATATGAGATATTGAACTTGTTATTTATCTAAATGTTATCTATGTTACAGTAACTTTCTATTTTTAAATACATTAGGCCACTACAAATTGATCATATGTTCTATGGATTCGCTCGCACCTTAATTTTGACAGTTTTTACAAATATATATTTTTATTTCCTCGTTTGCTCATAAAAATTTGGTCAAACCGCTATATAAAGCAACTAATTTAAGATTTTTTTATTTTTTTCTTCACTCACTTGCCCCATTTTTTTCTAGAAAAATCCGTAGAACATATCATCAACTTATTGTGGCCTAATATATAAGGAATGAAGGTCTTATTGATATTTATTTTTTGGTGCATGTGAGGTATTGCAGCCTTTTTGTTGACAATTTTGTATTTTATTTCATTTGGAATAATAAAATCCTTATAAAGTCAGGTGTCCCAACCGCTAGCCATTGGTAAAAAAATCTAGTGTTGTGGTAATTCTAAATTAGAATAGCAGGGTGCTGCACCATGCACTTTTCTGCTCATTCCCTATGCAGAAATAGCTGCTTTAGAGAACTAACCCTCTGATGTGCACTGTCCCTTTTACTACCTCGCTGCACTTTTCTGAGTTCTACAATAATCACTATTCCATTTAACTGTCATTATGATAGTCTCTAGAAAAGTGTTTCTAAAACTGCATTGGGTCAACTTGCCAACATGGCTGCCTCTAAAATGAGACTGGTTGT